>CM054060.1:173492690-174113668 GCA_028641055.1 Alopecurus myosuroides | reverse complement strand
CATCTCCTACGGGGCTGCTCATTTACGGATCAAACTGGTCCGGATTTTGTCTGTTTGAGCAGTCGTCCGGGCCAGTGTCCACGCGGATTTGGGCTCTGCACCCTGCGGGGCTGCTCATTTAGTGGCCCGGGACCTATTTTTTCCTTAGTTTTTTTCCCAATGATACTTTGAGCCTAAAAACAAACACAATACTAAATAAAATACGAGATATTTATTACAAATTTGACCGTTCAATAAGAAGACAAATAAGTCTTAATAAAAATTACAAAAAAGTCTATTGGTTTCCTACGAAGTTTCATATGTGTTGCACCAAATCATCCCGAAGTGTGCGGTGGGTGTCCAGATCACGCAACTCGTACTGGAAGTCAATGAAATCCTCAAATGTTGCCACTCCTGGCTGGGGCTCCACGTTCTCACCCTGAAACAACCAGTTCTCGTCGTAGACGCTGTCATCGCGCTCATCCTCTATGATCATGTTGTGCATGATCACACAAGCAGTCATCACCGACCACATAATCTCCGGGCTCCATGTTCTAGCAGGGTGGCGAACAATAGCCCATCGAGATTGAAGCGCACCAAAAGCACGCTCCACATCCTTTCGGGCACTCTCCTGCTCTTGGGAAAATTGTTTCCTCATCTCATCTTGAGGATTGGAGATGGTCTTCACAAAGGTAGCCCACTGAGGATAGATACCATCTGCCAGGTAGTATCCCTTTGTGTAGTGGTGGCCATTGATATCATAGCTCACCTCGGGGGAGTTGCCTACGGCAAGTCTGCCAAACACCGGAGAGCGCTGAAGCACGTTGATATCATTGTGTGAACCTGCCATGCCGAAGAACGAGTGCCAAATCCACAGATCATGCGAAACAACTGCCTCGAGAATAACCGTGCACTCACCAACATGTCTCTTGTACTGTCCTGCCAACCAAATGGGCAGTTCTTCCACTCCCAGTGCATACAATCGATGCTTCCAAGCATCCCAGGCCACCCTCTGCTCTCGTTGATCGACAACAGCCGCTGAGTGTCGGCAACAGTCGGTTCCCTCAAGTACTCCGGGCCAAAGACCTGAACCACAGCTTCACAAAACTTGTACATAGATTTCAGGCATATGGATTCACTCATACGCAAGTATTCATCGACCAGATCACCAGCTACTCCATATGCGAGCATCCGAACTGCCGCGGTGCATTTTTGATAAGAAGAGAAGCCGAGGTTACCGGTGGCATCCGGCTTGCACTTGAACCAATCATCATAGTCGAGCACACCGAGTCGAATGCGGTTGAACAAGTCTCTTTTCATCCGAAAACGGCGCCGGAATAGTTTGGCCGTGTACACCGGATTGGTTGGGTGGAAGTAGTCATTGTACAGCTGGGTATGGCCGCCTGCTCTGTCCCTGTCCAAGCCCGATGCACGGCCGGGAATGGACCCTCTGAACACCGGCCGCATCCTAGCGATGTGGTCATTGACCACGAGAGTGGCAACGAGGATGTCGCTCTCGTCCTCGGAATCAGACTCCGATGAGGACGAGTACATGATCACGTTGTTGAAGAAGAACTCGTCGCCGCTGTCCGCCATTTTTCGGGCCGAGGTCGGGGCAGGCACACGGGTGAACACCTCGTGTGCGCCCCGTGGAGGTGGGGGAGGTGGACCGGGCGGTAGGCAGGCCGGCAAAACTCCCTGCGGGGACCGGTGGCGGCATGGCGGCGTGGGTGAGAGGTGGGGGGTGGTGGCCGTCGCCGGTGGGGGGGGGTCGAACGGCGGTGGTGGTCGCCAAATCGGCGAGCCGGCGGCGGGCGAGGTGGGTCGGGGGCGGTGCGAGGAGGGGGCGTTCTGCGCGGGCCAGGGGAGTGTGTCCACGGGACACTTTGTTGTCCGCGGGGCTGCTCAAATCTGGACCAAATTTGGTATGGATTTGAGCATCCGGGGACAAAAAAAACGGACCGCGGTCCGTATGAGCAACGCCGCAGGGGTCTAGTTTCGGCCCAGACTGATCAAAACGGACCGGTCCGGGGCAAATGAGCAGCCCCGTAGGAGATATGACCAATTGACCAGCAAAAGGATGGACCGTACAATGATGCTGAGCCGGTCCACCGGCTCTATGACAAGGCCGCCAAACCATGCCGAGGCATAACCATAAAATTCATGAAAACACCAAACACATAGCTCCTTTAATCTCCAAAATAAACAATGATAACGCTCCTGACTTACATAAATCAAACACAACAGCTGCAACACCACAGCACTACTTGCTAGGTGCATTTGATTTCAAGGTCCGATTATCCTCCGTCAGGGAAGCCTTATGGAGACCCTCTACAATCGCTCCCACTGCGTGATCTCCCCTCTCTAGGACTCGCTCCAGTGCCTCCACCTTCTCCAGCAGCTGTTGCGCTTTCGTATTCGCACAGCTCAGAAGCTTATCTGAAGTTTTCAACGCGCTGCACAACTAGGGTTTGAGGAGCAGAATTGTTAGTTTGCGTTCAGACACGTATTGCAGTACATAACGCCCGTAAAACGAAAGGGAAGGCAAGAACCACACCTTGAGCATCAAGGAAGGCCATGCAGGGTCATTCTCTTGTAGCGACTTCATCAAATTGTCATAATCTTCCTGATTAATGATGAACAGGAAATGAATTGCATGCCTGAACAGAGCCGAGATAGCCAGAAATAACAGTAACAGAGTAGCACATAGCACTGGATTGGTGAACAAAACAGCCTTATGTGGCCTGTTGGTGGACTCGTTTGTCCCAAACACTGAATTTGAGGCTAAGCAAGCAACAAACAAGAGCAAGCACATCAGCAGCTCAGCAATCTTGATCACGACCGATCAAGTAACCCACCACAAGATAAGAAATATGAGCCTAGCTTACTTAGGTTAGATGAGACAACTTCAATTAATCCCTGTATCTAAGGCCTGCGCCTTTTTTTTTTTGTATCCAATATCAACCTACGGCAGCAAGATCCTTCAGGCAGGACAATTGAGTAGCTCACGGATTTATCGAAACAAATCAATGGATGGACGCAAGATTCGGGGAGTGAATTCGAAGGCGCGAGAAACGACATGACGAGGGAATCAATAGATGCGGACGAAAATCAGGAACAAGGGGACGAAGGGAGCCCTCACCTCGAAGAGCCTTTGAAGGTCGGACGGGTCGGCTTCTTCCACCTGCTGCGCTGCCAACGGGGAGGAGGGGACAGATGCGTCGCCGCCACCGTCGAGGTCGTCGTCGCCTCCGTCGACGGCGAGGTCGCTGAGGAGATCGCTCACGGTGAGCAACGGGCCTCCAACTCCCCGCATCTCTTTTCTCTGCTCCAGGAGTCAGTTTTGCGAAGGATGTGGGCTCTTCTGGATTAATAGCACCAGCCATAACTTAGGACCTAACTGGGCCTCATTTAGACGACGGTCGCGAATCAAGTTTCCAATATAGCCCAGATCTGGTACACGTTAGTTAAAAACCAGTTCCAAAAATAATGGAAATCAAAACATTTATTTTCTCGTGAAGTGTCACCTTCTCATTGTGCGGCGACCCGTGGGACGTCTATATGTGCGATAAATGGCAGCACGGGAGAGTTTGATGGGATTTCTCCTTCCCAAGTGGAGGTGGTGGAAAGAGCATGGTGTCCTCATGTGTGGTTAATTAATGACCATCCTTATGGACTACTATTTTCATTGAGAAATTTTTCTAGATTTGTCCATATGCATTACTTGAATTCCATGTGTTGGATTTAAGGTTAACATCGCTGCTTATAATGAATAACCATCTATACTAAGATGCGTGGGTTTGTTTTTTCTCCCTTTTTTTTTGCCCCCGGCAATTTTCTGTGGCGTTTGATGCGGCCTCTGCGGTCTGGATCGACCATTCGTCTCCGGCTCCGGGAGGCGTAATTACCCGCCATGCCACCCGTAAGTCGACTATGTGCGAATTGTCATCCAGGATTCCCGTCTGCTGCGCACGTGAACGTGGTAGGGCGGTATCGCGGGAAAACAGGTTCAAGTCGGTTGGCCGTGAGTACGTTTGATGTTTCTCTTCGGTGCATGTCGCGCCATCTATACGACGGACGTTGGTGTCGTCGCATAGTGCGGGTGGAGGGACACGATCTGTGGCCGACTGGCGTGCCATCTGTTAGGTCGGTCTTTTTGTCGTGGAGCGCTCGAAGACTCCATGGGCTACTGGAACCTTCGTGTGAGGACACTTTGCAGCCAGCGTTTCACGTGCTGGTCTTCCTATAAATATGTCTTCCGTAGGACATGTCTCACATCCGTTCCTGCTATTTGATTGCCATCATGCCCCCATATCTTTCTGTCGCGGTCTGAGCTCCCCCCTCTGTCTAAATCGGCGCCGCGATGCTCCCTACGATTCATGTCGACATGGTGGCTACGCTCGCCGGAGCAGCCTGCATAGTGTATCAGAGTAGCGTAGCGGTGTGTTTTTATGGCCGCGTTGTGTCCCCTCCTATTTGTTTGTTTAGAGGCTTCCCACTTCCCTCGCCGGGTTTCCTCTGTCGCAGTCATTACCGATGTTTGTCTTGGTTGTTTGTTGTGTTCCTACAGGATCTGACTGTTTTGTTGTCTTCCTTTTGGTTATTGGGTGCAGCTGTGTCGGTTGTTTCGTATACAACTTCTTCGAAGTGTGTTCTTGCGGATTTTTTTCTTCTGTCTTTTCTCTCGCTTTTTGTTCTCTTTATGTTATTGGTTTCATAGTGATTCCTCTAGTTTGCAGTGACATGAGTTTGTGTTCGTGTGATTTGCATGTTTGTGAGCCGCCTAGGGGACTTTAGGCCGTGAGACGTGATACGTTCCAAACGTATATGATTTTTGATGCTTCATGCTTGTTTTCTACCAATTACGCTATATTTTCCTTTGTTTTCCGGACATTTTCATATACCGATCTATTAACCCAGTGTCCAGAGCTAGTTCCTGTTTTGTGTTGTTTTTGTATTTCAGAAAAACTCTCAAAGAAATATTCGCCGAAAGTTCTGAAAATCAGCGGAGATCATTTTTTACCCGGGATGAAGACGGAGTCCAAAGGTGAGCTATGGGTGGGCCCCATAATCACCAGGCGTCCATGAGGCGCGACCTAAGGCCCACCCGCGGCATGAGGTCGCCTGGTGGCCCTGGCCAACTCCCGGCACCGCCTCTTCGCCTATAAGTTTCCTTTTACCCTAAAAACACCGGGGACAGAGAAAATTTCCACGAAACAGATACAGAGGCACCGTCACCTCGAATTCTCGAAAATACAACCTAGGCCTTCTGGAGTCCTGTTCCAGCACCCTGCCAGAGGGGGCAACCGTCACCGGGGCTTCTTCATCGTCATGTCTGCCTCCTGGATGATGTGTGAGTAGTTCATTCGTGGACTACTGGTCCATAACAGTAGCTAGATGGTGCTCTCTCCACTTTGTGCCACCATGTTTAGATCTTGTGAGATGCTTAACATGACCAAGATCATCACTATGTATTCATGTATTTGCTACATGTTGTGTTTGCTGGGATCCGACGAACCATGCGATTATGATTATTTTTTCATGTCTATATGAGAGCTTCACTTATATGTTTAGAGTGTTTTAATCTTGTCTTGCAATACTCTTCGGTGTGTATGATTTATTTGGCCAAGTTGTTGTATGCATCTCCAAGAGGGATTTTATATGCTAGATTGAGTTCATGCCTCCTTCTTTCCTGCGATTGAGTGATAGAAACATGCATAGGGGATGATGTGTTGTTGCCACTAGGGAAAAAACATTGGTGTTCTTGTTTACGGATGAGAATTATTGCTTACATTATGTATTGCTCTTAATGCAACTGTATATTGCACCCAAGCGATCACTTTGTTGCTGCAACTTAATACCAAGAGATTGGTTATATAGCTGATACGTCATAAACTTATCCATAATTTCTGATGTTCCATGTTGTTTTCATACTATATGCTACATGTTTCTTATAGACTTTATGTCATTTTTATGGATTTTCTGGGACTAACCTATTGACAAGATGCCACAGAGCTAGTTCTTGTTTTCTGTTGTTTTTATTTTCAAATAAGTAGTTCTGGAAATATTCTCGGAATTGGAAGATTCGAAGCCCCAAAGTCTTAGAATTCCCGGAGGTCAAGGAAGTCCAAAGGAGACCCGGAGGGGGGCCACACCATAGGGTGGCGCGGGTCCCCCTGGCCGCGCCACTAGGTGGTGTGGTCCCCCTGGACACCCAGCGACATCGCCCTTTCACCTATTTATTCCCCCCCGAGGCATAACCCCAAAATAATTGGGCCCCTTCCACGAAAAGTTCCGTAGCTCCACTGCCGCCGCCGACAAGTTTCGGGGGATAGAAATCTCTGTTCCGGCACCCTGTCGGCACGGGGAAGTGCCCCCAGAGCCATCTCCATCGTATCTACCGCCATCTTCATCGTCGTTGCTGTCTCCTATGACGAGGAGGGAGTAATTCTCCCCGGGGCTGAGGGCTCTACCGGTAACTATGTGTTTCATCTCTCTCTCCCATGGTGTGATCTTTATGTGATCATGAGCTTTGTAATCTAGTTGAATAAGTAGATGTTACTCTTCATCTGTTATGCTACTCAAGTGGTTTTGTTATGAGATCTCCGTAGACACTTTGATCATGGTGTAAAGATGATAGTGTGTGCACCGTGTGGTTTAGCATGATATTTATATCTTGTGTTGGATGACCCTATGAAATTGTGGCGTTTGTTTAGTACTAATTTCGAGCGCTCATAGTGACAGCGTGGGGTGCCCTAGAAAGGGAATACATACTTGAGGAGTGTTGTTACAGCCCTACGCTTGGATTGGTGTTCGGTATCTGACCGGAGAGTGGTTCGGAGTAGTGTAGTGAAGAGATGATATTTATGCATTCAATTATGTTATCATTGTTGAGAGTGTTCACTTGTGAAAGTAGGATCCCTAGGCCTTGTTTCTAAGCATTGAAACATCATTTACTATCGGTTCTACTACATGTTTGTTTGCTGCCATTTTTATTTCAAATTGCTATTATCACTTATAATCATCCATATTACTTGTATTTCACTCTCTCTCTTCGCCGAACTAGTGCACCTACACAACTGACAATTGTATTAGGTGTGTTGGGGACACAAGAGACTTCTTGTATCATAATTGCAGGGTTGCTTGAGAGGGATACCTTTGACCTCTTCCTCCCTGGGTTCGATAAACATTGGGTAATCAACTTAAGGGAAACTTGTTGTTGTTCTACAAACCTCTGCACTTGGAGGCCCAACACCGTATACAAGAATATAAGCGTGCGTAGACATCAAGCTCTTTTCTGGCGCCGTTTCCTGGGAGGTAAGGTAAAAGGTTCTCACATCCTCCGGTGTGAGTGCTCAAAGTTATTTCCTTTAGATTCTGCAATTATATATTTTTTTCTTGTTTTTATTTTCACTAGTTAGGCTTATTTTTACTTGTTCATTGTTTTTATTTTTACTAGTTAGGCTTAATGGAAAACAACAAAAATATGGGAGAGCTTTATAATCTTTATCTTGAGTTAGGACATGAAGTGTTTGAAGAGAAAATTAAAAAACCTATGGATCTTTATTTGCATGATAGTAGCAATATTATTAGTATGAATTCTTTGAACACCATTATTGCTAATGCTATGGAAAAGTCTAAGCTTGGGGAAACTGGTTTTGATGAATATAATATTTTTAGTCCCCCAAGTTTTGAGTAGGAAATTTTCTTTGATGATACTTTGCCTCCAATATATGATGATTACAATGATGAATATGTTATTTTCAGTCCACCTACTATTGAGGAGAAAATTTGTTATGATTACAATATGCTTCCTATATTTGATGATTATGGTGATGAGAATAATAATGATAGCTATTTTGTTTAATTCGCTCCCACTACTATTAATAAGAATGACTATGCTTATGTGGAGAGTGTTAATTCTTTTATGCATGTGGCTCCTGATAAGAATGTTTCTTGTGATAGTTATATTTTTAATTTCATTCATGATGCTACTGGAAGTTATTATGAGAGAGGGAAACATGGTTTTATGCATCTCAACAATATCAAGTGTCCCCTCTTTATGTTGAAAATTTTGAAGTTGCACTTGTTTTGCTTTCCTATGCTTGTTGCTTTGTGCTTTCATGACTTGTTTTTCTACAAGATTAATTTTCATAGGAAGTGGGTTAGACTTAAATTTGTTTTATATTTTCTTCTTGATGCTCTCTTTTGCTTCAATTCATATTTCTTATCTGAGCATCTTCTCAAATTCTCATGCCTAGCTAAAAGGCATTAAATAAAAGCACTTCTTGGGAGATAACCCATGGTTTTATTTTTTTGCTTTGTTTTTCTCTGTTTTCTTTGAGTCAAGGTGTTGTATACTTTTGCAGAAACTCCTTTGTATCTTTATTTTCATGTACTAGTTGGGCCAAGTAAAAAATTTAGCGAAAGTTGGAGGTCCTTTTGGATTTCTGCGCAGAAAACAGACTTCTGTTGGCCACCGTAAAAAATCGTATAAATTACAGAAAGATCAAAATGACCTAAATCTTTTTGTGCTAATTCCTCAACTAATTCCGAAACTTTTTTGTTATTTACGTTTTTCTCTTTGATCAACGTAAGTGCCCCAAAAAATCCGTCTTTACAGACTATTCTGGTTTTGACAGATTCTGCCTTTTTACTTGCATTCTCTCTTTTATTATGTCGAGTGGATTTCTTAGCTCCACAAAACATCAGTGGTTGTAGCTTATGTTTAAAAGTAGCAATAACACTTGTTCCCATGCAGAATCCATGGAGTTTTGATTGTTGCACTAACCCTTTAGTGCGAATTACTTTGAGTGTGGTGTGAAGGAAGTTTTCAAGGGTCAAGAGAAGAAGGTGATATAATGTGATCAAGAAGAGTGCAAGGCCAAAGCTTGGGGATGCCCCCGTGGTTCATCTCAGAAAATTCTATGAAGACCCAAGCATGTAATCTTGGGGATGCCCAAGGCATCCCCTTCTTCATCAACAATTTAGCAGGTCACTTCTAGTGAAACTATATTTTTATTCGGTCACATCATATGAATTTTACTTGGAGCGTTTGTTGTTTTCTTTCATTTTATTTTCTTTTTTCTTTTGTTTTCCTTGCTAGAATAATATTGTTGGAACCTAACATTCTTTGTGTGGGAGAGAGACACGCTCCGTGCCGCACCCGGACTTCTAAAGGATACTCGCCGTTCCGTTGAACAGTAGTAGATTGGATTACGGGGCTTACCGGCACCCGCGTCCTCTTACGAGTAGGCCAACACACGTATGTGTGACAACCAACCCCTATCTGTTCAGCGTCGACGTAAACCATCCCATAGAAATCAGGATACTTCCATTGACGTACTTCAAAACATACACACATGGTACGTCAACGGCATTGGAACAAGTGATATCACAACAGATCTCTACGACACAAAAGATTGAAATAAGTTGCAAATGGCTCTCATTAGAGCAGAGATAGCAAATACAATCATTCAGAGGACACATGTCCCAACAATTCTTCATTACATCACAACGGAAGCATTCAACATGTCTGAGTACAGACAAGATCCAAATAGGCCTAAGAGGCCGGAAACGAAAAGACGGAGCCCATCCACGAAGTCTCGGATCCTGCCCGGGTCCGCTATCTACTTGTCAGCAGTCTCGTCATACTCCACGTAGTAGCCACCATGTAGATCCTCGGAAACGTAGGTCTGCGGAAACCACAGCCCCAAAGGGGTCAGTACATAAACGTACTGGCAAGCAAGACTCACAGTTCACCAAAGTGTAACCCGTCAACACCAAGCACAGATGCTTTGGGTCAACGGAAGAAAGGGGATATAAAGGATGCTGCAACTGGCTGCCCTAAACAACTACAGAGTTTCTACCACTTCCGGCTATCAGAAAGGAGATAAGATCGTGTATCGTAACCAACCTATCAACTAATTCCAAACAAACCCATCCTGGACCTCGCCCCTTATCCAAAGAAGCAATCCGAGGATAACTCACACAGTTGGATTAATGATGGTTCAGATTATTGTGTCAATAAGCCTATTACTAGTCAAGTTGTTAATCATTGGGTGTAAGGTTGTTAATCATTAGGTTTAAGTTGTCCTGAGTACTTGTTAGCCAGTACTTTCACCAAGTAATCCATAACCGCGGAAAACACGGCTTCTCGAGAAGATTTATCCCTGCAGGGTTGCACCAATTTGGCCGTACACGCATGAATAACCCGCCAGATGGAAAGGCCCTTCCACCAAGCGGGGCACTCAACACAACTCAACTCTTCTTCGCATCAAGCCCAAAGCACCTTGGGCGGACGGCTAATCGAGCCCAGAAGAAAATGGACCCTCATAGCACTCTAAAAACGTGTCCCCCTATATGCCGACTACGAAAGTTCCACCCGGGTACCAAGGGCTCGCAAGATCATGCATGCAGCAAATGGAAAACCCGAACTAAATGAGGCGATTTGGACGAGATGCGAATCGAATCAAATTGAGGGGGGCGCCCATACTCGCTTCCCACATGCGGTTAGTGCGCTCATCATGGATCAGTACACAAGACCCTTTTCCTATTAGGGTCGACACTAGCAGGCCTCAAAACCACAAAGGGCCTCCTGCCGGTGCCTTATCATCAAATTATTATTTAACAATAACATTAGCATGTTTGATTGATTAAACATCGAGCCCCCAGAACATAATAGAAATAGTAACAGAAAGTAACGGGTAACAGACTCGAGCAAAACAACCTAAGCATGCTAGTAAGACTCTGGCTCAAACAATAGGGTTGTAGGAGTGGTGGTGAGGCAATATCAGGGTTAAGGGATTCATGTGATAGGTTCGTAACAGAAACAACTACTACTATGGCTTAGCAGGAATAGACAACGGAAACTATCGGTAACCAATGTTGAAAGGAACACAATGGTTCATGTGAGTGATAACTTGCCTGCAAACCCAGTAGCCTGGTACTGAGCTAAATCCTTAGAAGGGGTGTCGTAAGGATCGTCGGTCTCAACGTCGTCGTTTATCCGAGAAGAAGCAAACAAACAATGCAGAAGGATAAACAATCAATATCATGGCATAGTGCACAAACATGGGATGATGCATGACCATTTAATTGATGCATCAGAAATAAACTAGTTGACAAGTTAACAACATGATTGAATGGACCCACATGCAATTGGATTGCATATGGCAAGCCCATGAATTATGGTTGAATTAATTGTTTTACAACTAATCATCATGTGGAAGTGAATTAGCATGATGCATGGATGAGGAAAACAACAAAATAACAACAATAGAAACAATTGGAAATAAGGTTTACCAAGTTTGGAAATTCATTTATTAAGTTAGGAAATTTTGGTTACTTAAAGGTGTCAGTCAAGCATTTGTTGTTTTCATCAAGTTAAATTGTTCAAAACAGATCAAAAAGTTTATATTTGAAAAGAAAACAAGATTTTAGTTGGAATACACGTTTCACTTGTTGAAAAAGGATTTCAAATAAATTATTTATGAATTAAACAAGTTTAAGCAAGAATTAAATGAATTTAATTCAAACATGAACTTATTGGAATTTTTATTTGTTCAAAACATTAAGTGAGATTCATATTTGAAAAGGTTATGCTTTTATGGTTTGAAAACATATTTTATATGTCCCAAAAGAATTTGTTTTGATCAAGGTATAAATTTAGCAATATTAAATGAATTAAACAAGGTTTAAATTATTTAACCAATTTTAATTATTCAAAACATGAAACAAATTTTATATTTGAAAAGGTGGGTTAATTTTGCATGGAAAACATATTTCATTTGTTGAAATTGGATTTAAAATGAGCAAGTTATTAATTTGGCAATTTTAAATGCAATAAATAGGAAACAGTTGTTTTCAGCAATTTAAATTATTCAAAACAGCAGATAAAATTTATATTTGGAAAGTACATGAAAATTTGATTGGAAAACATATTTAGTTTGTTAAATTTAGAATTTTTATGCCCAAGTTATGAATTTTGCAAAATTAAGTGATTTAAACAAGAATTCAAATATTTCACCAATTTAAAATATTCAAAACAGTAAAAAAAATTATATTTGGATAGAACATTTAATTTGGGACAGAAAACATATTTAAAAAGTTAAAATTGGAGTTAAAATGATTTTATTATGCAATTTACAAGATTTGGGGTAAATCTGCCATTTTTAATTCATCTAGGGACTTGAAAAATATTTTGCAGGGGCTAGAATTTATTACCAGGGGCTTGGTTGTGAATCTGAGATGTTTCTGTGATTAAATTAATGAAAAAAAAAGGTTTGATTAATTGAGGGTGGGGGGATTCGAACCCCCCACCTCCTGCTTGCGCTGGGGGGACAGAACCAGTGGGGTGCTTCTCTGCGTGTTGATAGGATGGGAGCAGCGGGGGGTAAGAGGTGTGGCTGAGCGCTGTAACTGAATTTTTTTCAGTTTGCTAACTGAACCCGAGCGGGCAGATCGACGAGGACGGTCACCGGTAGCTCGCTCGCGGTGGCCGGAGGGGTGCTGCGGCGTGGGGTGCGGCCAAGGGAGTGGGAGGAGGCGATCGAGGGGAAGGGAGGTGAGCGGAGGAAGGGGGGCTCACCTGGCAGCGATCGGACATGAGCAGGAGGAAGTCGGTCGGGTGCAGGTCGCAGGGAGGCGGGCCGGCGATGGAGGGGATGGCGGCGGGGCATCGGAGCTCCCCGGCGCAAACCGAAGGGTGGAGGAGGAAGAGTGGAGCCGTGCGTTTCCATTCCCGGGCACGGATGGCGCCGGTGGTGGCTAGAGCGGAGGCGCCAAGCCCGCACATCCATGGCCATCTCTCCAGGTTCAGAAGCTTCAGGAAAAGGCAGTGGCTTGTGGAAGGGAAATCGAGGGGGGAAGAAGGATGGCGGCGCTGTGGAGGAAGGAGAGAGGGGTGGAGCTAGGGTAGGGGACTCGGCTAGAGTTTTATGGAGGGGGAGGAGGTGGTACGGCAAGCATCAGAGGGGGGAGGGAGATGATCGCACGATACAGAGGAGGTTCGTACAGAAGATGACGTGAGGTAGGAGACGACGTGGGGTGGGCTTGAGTGATGGGTTGCCTAGAGTGGGCTGCCTCCCCCCAGCCCAACTCTCCCTCTTGATTTTTCTTTTTCACCTTTCTCTCTTTTTTTTGTAAAGGATGAAAGGAATAGAGAGATAGAAAAAGGAATAAGGATTTGGGTTTATTTTTTATGAATAATTTTTAGTACTTTGCAAAACAGTAATTAAAAGCAATTTACCATTAACTTCAAAAATTTGGAATATTAGTTTGATTTCTTTTTAAATTGGTTAGTTGAATTCCAAATAAGGTTTGATTTGGATATTTTTGGAAATAACAAATTCTATTTGATAAGCTCAAGCAATTATGCAAACATTAATGGATTTAATAGTTTGCAAGAATTTGATTTTAAACCCACAATTTGAAACATGCCCATTATGACTTGATTTGAAATTTAAATTGCCATTAGGGTGGTTGATAAAAGGAATGTTATTCACAAGCAATTTACATCAACTTCAACTATTGAAAACAATATTTGAATAGGGTGATCAAATGCTTTTAATTGGAAACAAATGAGATTTGAATTTGAATTTTGAATGCAATTTATATTAGGTGGATTATTAAATAACAAATAAGAGTTGAGCTTTTTTATTATTTCATGGAAACAAATGGAAGTGTTAATTGAACCATTTTATTTGGAGAGTTTTGTTTTGCAATTTTCATAACTTTCAACATGGTTGTTGTTTGGAAGAAAATCATAATTGAATTTTGAAAAGGGTTTGGTTATTGGATGCATTTTTATAGAAACAACACAACAGTTTTGAAATCACACTTTAATGGAAACAAACAATTGTTTTATTTTGAAATATATTTTTAGAAATTGTAACATCACAAGGATGAAACAAAAGGTTTGAATTTTGGTTTGAAATTCAAATAGAAAACAAAGGAAAACAAGGGAAAACAGTTGGAAAACAAATGAAAACAGAGGAAAACAAAAGGAAAACAAGCAAAACAAATGCAATCAACATGATGCCATGATGCAAAACATAAAATAACAGAGTGCAAACATTCTAATGGCTATTTTTCATACTTGGGATGTTACAAAACGCCCCCCCCCCTTGAAGGAATCGCGCCCCGAGATTCCTACTGAGAAAAGAAAAGGTCCGGATACTTCTTGGGAAGATCCTCTTGAGCTGTGACACGTGAAACACATCGTGCACATTGGATAGTTTTTCTGGAAGTTCAAGACGATAGACATTCCTGGCAACTCTTCTGGAAAGATGTCAGGGAATTCACAAACCACCGGAACATTTTCAAGTAAAGGGAGAGGTTTTGCATTGAGGGTGCATAGCTGGATAGACTTGATTTATTCGTAGAATAGATTATCTGGAATGTGGTGATTCAGGAATGCTTCCTCGAAACAACCCCAGGTGATAGGAATGCCAGCTCTCATAGCCTGGAATCAACAACAACAACGACAACAACAACAACAACAACAACCCTTCTGGCCAGATAGACTTGATATTTGGGAAGTTTTGATTAGACGCCGGTAGAAGAACTGAACTGGAAAACAACAACAAGATTTCAACGGACGAAAAGGATGTTGAGAAGAACAGGATAACGAAGCAACATTGGGAGAACGAGATCAAAACACTCCTGAGGTACTACGGAAAAACCCATCCGGGCTTCTAAAGGATCAATATCTACTGCTTAAGGAATAGAGGATTTGCTTCCGGGGCTTACACGCCTCCGTTCTCAATCGTGAGTAGGCAACATGATAAATCATGTCACAACCACCTCCATTCCTATGGTCTAGTAGATATAACCATCCTAGAGAAACCAGAATTCGTGAAAACCCAACTTGAAAGTTGAGATGAGAAGGGAAAACAACGTTGCACTTCCTTACCAGAAAAAGGGAGGGTGGGTGGGGAAAGAAGAAAAAGAACAGAATTCCTACTCTCACGTTTCATTTTTCCTATATAGCTACAAAATAGTTTCTAGACTCAACTGCGACCAGTAAAAAGGGATCCTACAGGCAGACAGGCTCTGATACCATTTGTCGCACCCGGACTTCTAAAGGATACTCGTCGTTCCGTTGAACAGTAGTAGATTGGATTACGGGGCTTACCGGCACCCGCGTCCTCTTACGAGTAGGCCAACACACGTATGTGTGACAACCAATCCCTATCTGTTCAGCGTCGACGTAAACCATCCCATAGAAATCAGGATACTTCCATTGACGTACTTCAAAACATACACACATGGTACGTCAACGGCATTGGAACAAGTGATATCACAACAGATCTCTACGACACAAAAGATTGAAATAAGTTGCAAATGGCTCTCATTAGAGCAGAGATAGCAAATACAATCATTCAGAGGACACATGTCCCAACAATTCTTCATTACATCACAGCGGAAGCATTCAACATGTCTGAGTACAGACAAGATCCAAATAGACCTAAGAGGCCGGAAACGAAAAGACGGAGCCCATCCACGAAGTCTCGGATCCTGCCCGGGTCCGCTATCTACTCGTCAGCAGTCTCGTCATACTCCACGTAGTAGCCACCATGTAGATCCTCGGAAACGTAGGTCTGCAGAAACCACAGCCCCAAAGGGGTCAGTACATAAACGTACTGGCAAGCAAGACTCACAGTTCACCAAAGTGTAACCCGTCAACACCAAGCACAAATGCTTTGGGTCAACGGAAGAAAGGGGATATAAAGGATGCTGCAATTGGCTGCCCTAAACAACTACAGAGTTTCTACCACTTCCGGCTATCAGAAAGGAGATAAGATCGTGTATCGTAACCAACCTATCAACTAATTCCAAACAAACCCATCCTGGACCTCGCCCCTTATCCAAAGAAGCAATCCGAGGATAACTCACACAGTTGGATTAATGATGGTTCAGATTATTGTGTCAATAAGCCTATTACTAGTGTAGTTGTTAATCATTGGGTGTAAGGTTGTTAATCATTAGGTTTAAGTTGTCCTGAGTACTTGTTAGCCAGTACTTTCACCAAGTAATCCATAACCGCGGAAAACACGGCTTCTCGAGAAGATTTATCCCTGCAGGGTTGCACCAATTTGGCCGTACACGCATGAATAACCCGCCAGATGGAAAGGCCCTTCCACCAAGCGGGGCACTCAACACAACTCAACTCTTCTTCGCATCAATCCCAAAGCACCTTGGGCGCACGGCTAATCGAGCCCAGAAGAAAATGGACCCTCATAGCACTCTAAGAACGTGTCCCCCTATATGCCGACTACGAAAGTTCCACCCGGGTACCAAGGGCTCGCAAGATCATGCATGCAGCAAATGGAAAACCCGAACTAAATGAGGCGATTTGGACGAGATGCGAATCGAATCAAATTGAGGGGGGCGCCCATACTCGCTTCCCACATGCGGTTAGTGCGCTCATCATGGATCAGTACACAAGACCCTTTTCCTATTAGGGTCGACACTAGCAGGCCTCAAAACCACAAAGGGCCTCCTGCCGGTGCCTTATCATCAAATTATTATTTAACAATAACATTAGCATGTTTGATTGATTAAACATCGAGCCCCCAGAACATAATAGAAATAGTAACAGAAAGTAACGGGTAACAGACTCGAGCAAAACAACCTAAGCATGCTAGTAAGACTCTGGCTCAAACAATAGGGTTGTAGGAGTGGTGGTGAGGCAATATCAGGGTTAAGGGATTCATGTGATAGGTTCGTAACAGAAACAACTACTACTATGGCTTAGCAGGAATAGACAACGGAAAGTATCGGTAACCAATGTTGAAAGGAACACAATGGTTCATGTGAGTGATAACTTGCCTGCAAACCCAGTAGCCTGGTACTGAGCTAACTCCTTAGAAGGGGTGTCGTAAGGATCGTCGGTCTCAACGTCGTCGTTTATCCGAGAAGAAGCAAACAAACAATGCAGAAGGATAAACAATCAATATCATGGCATAGTGCACAAACATGGGATGATGCATGACCATTTAATTGATGCATCAGAAATAAACTAGTTGACAAGTTAACAACATGATTAAATGGACCCACATGCAATTGGATTGCATATGGCAAGCCCATGAATTATGGTTGAATTAATTGTTTTACAACTAATCATCATGTGGAAGTGAATTAGCATGATGCATGGATGAGGAAAACAACAAAATAACAACAATAGAAACAATTGGAAATAAGGTTTACCAAGTTTGGAAATTCATTTATTAAGTTAGGAAATTTTGGTTACTTAAAGGTGTCACTCAAGCATTTGTTGTTTTCATCCAGTTAAATTGTTCAAAACAGATCACAAAGTTTATATTTGAAAAGAAAACAAGATTTTAGTTGGAATACACGTTTCACTTGTTGAAAAAGGATTTCAAATAAATTATTTATGAATTAAACAAGTTTAAGCAAGAATTAAATGAATTTAATTCAAACATGAACTTATTGGAATTTTTATTTGTTCAAAACATTAAGTGAGATTCATATTTGAAAAGGTTATGCTTTTATGGTTTGAAAACATATTTTATATGTCCCAAAAGTATTTGTTTTGATCAAGGTATACATTTAGCAATATTAAATGAATTAAACAAGGTTTACATTATTTAACCAATTTTAATTATTCAAAACATGAAAAAAAAATTATATTTGAAAAGGTGGGTTAATTTTGCATGGAAAACATATTTCATTTGTTGAAATTGGATTTAAAATGAGCAAGTTATTAATTTGGCAATTTTAAATGCAATAAATAGGAAACAGTTGTTTTCAGCAATTTAAATTATTCAAAACAGCAGATAAAATTTATATTTGGAAAGTACATGAAAAGTTGATTGGAAAACATATTTAGTTTGTTAAATTTGGAATTTTTATGCCCAAGTTATGAATTTTGCAAAATTAAGTGATTTAAACAAGAATTCAAATATTTCACCAATTTAAAATATTCAAAATAGTAAAAAAAAATTATATTTGGATAGAACATTTAATTTGGGACAGAAAACATATTTAAAAAGTTAAAATTGGAGTTAAAATGATTTTATTATGCAATTTACAAGATTTGGGGTAAATCTGCCATTTTTAATTCATCTAGGGACTTGAAAAATATTTTGCAGGGGCTAGAATTTATTACCAGGGGCTTGGTTGTGAATCTGAGATGTTTCTGTGATCAAATTAATGAAAAATAAAAAGGTTTGATTAATTGAGGGAGGGGGGATTCGAACCCCCCACCTCCTGCTTCCGTTGGGGGGACAGAACCAGTGGGGTGCTTCTCTGCGTGTTGATAGGATGGGAGCAGCGGGGGGTAAGAGGTGTGGCTGAGCGCTGTAAATGAATTTTTTCCAGTTTGCTAACTGAACCCGAGCGGGCAGATCGACGAGGACGGTCACCGGTAGCTCGCTCGCGGTGGCCAGAGGGGTGCTGCGGCGTGGGGTGCGGCCAAGGGAGTGGGAGGAGGCGATCGAGGGGAAGGGAGGCGAGCGGACGAAGGGGGCTCACCTGGCAGCGATCGGACATGAGCAGGAGGAAGTCGGTCGGGTGCAGGTCGCAGGGAGGCGGGCCGGCGATGGAGGGGATGGCGGCGGGGCATCGGAGCTCCCCGGCGCAAACCGAAGGGTGGAGGAGGAAGAGTGGAGCCGTGCGTTTCCATTCCCGGGCACGGATGGCGCCGGTGGTGGCTAGGGCGGAGGCGCCAAGCCCGCACATCCATGGCCATCTCTCCAGGTTCAGAAGCTTCAGGAAAAGGCAGTGGCTTGTGGAAGGGAAATCGAGGGGGGAAGAAGGATGGCGGCGCTGTGGAGGAAGGAGAGAGGAGTGGAGCTAGGGTAGGGGACTCGGCTAGAGTTTTATGGAGGGGGAGGAGGTGGTACGGCAAGCATCAGAGGGGGGAGGGAGATGATCGCACGGTACAGAGGAGGTTCGTACAGAAGATGACGTGAGGTAGGAGACGACGTGGGGTGGGCTTGAGTGATGGGTTGCCTAGAGTGGGCTGCCTCCCCCCAGCCCAACTCTCCCTCTTGATTTTTCTTTTTCACCTTTCTCTCTTTTTTTTGTAAAGGATGAAAGGAATAGAGAGATAGAAAAAGGAATAAGAATTTGGGTTTATTTTTTATGAATAATTTTTAGTACTTTGCAAAACAGTAATTAAAAGCAATTTACCATTAACTTCAAAAATTTGGAATATTAGTTTGATTTCTTTTTAAATTGGTTAGTTGAATTCCAAATAAGGTTTGATTTGGAATTTTTTGGAAATAAAAAATTCTATTTGATAAGCTCAAGCAATTATGCAAACATTAATGGATTTAATAGTTTGCAAGAATTTGATTTTTAAACCCACAATTTGAAACATGCCCATTATGACTTGATTTGAAATTTAAATTGCCATTAGGGTGGTTGATAAAAGGAATGTTATTCACAAGCAATTTACATCAACTTCAACTATTGAAAACAATATTTGAATAGGGTGATCAAATGCTTTTAATTGGAAACAAATGGGATTTGAATTTGAATTTTGAATGCAATTTATATTAGGTGGATTATTAAATAACAAATAAGAGTTGAGCTTTTTTATTATTTCATGGAAACAAATGGAAGTGTTAATTGAACCATTTTATTTGGAGAGTTTTGTTTTGCAATTTTCATAACTTTCAACATGGTTGTTGTTTGGAAGAAAATCATAATTGAATTTTGAAAAGGGTTTGGTTATTGGATGCATTTTTATAGAAACAACACAACAGTTTTGAAATCACACTTTAATGGAAACAAACAATTGTTTTATTTTGAAATATCTTTTTAGAAATTGTAACATCACAAGGATGAAACAAAAGGTTTGAATTTTGGTTTGAAATTCAAATAGAAAACAAAGGAAAACAAGGGAAAACAGTTGGAAAACAAATGAAAACAGAGGAAAACAAAAGGAAAACAAGCAAAACAAATGCAATCAACATGATGCCATGATGCAAAACATAAAATAACAGAGTGCAAACATTCTAATGGCTATTTTTCATACTTGGGATGTTACACTCCGCTTTTTCATATGAATACTTGTTATGCTCGTATTCTTAGTTTTTCTTCTAGCTGCTGCAAATCCCTTTTGGCTCATGTTTTTCATGCATCTCTTACTGAGAGGTGTTAGTTCTAGTAGAGTTATGTTAGTACTCTCTTGTTTCATTTGTTATATCTCTTGGAGAGTTTTTGTCGTTTGGTGTTTGATGGAAATAGAAAATGCTACTTGTGGTAGGTGGTATAACGAAAAAGCTTGCATATTCTTGTAGATCACTAAATTGTATCACTTGATTATGTGTTTTTGTTTTGAGATATTAATATGCTTAATGGTAAACGCGTTTAGTAAAGTAAAAACAATTAATGGTTGGTCTAAAATCTTGAAACTGTGCCGCACTCAAATAACCAGTTGATAGGATAATGGTATATGACTTCCTTTGCTGATAGAATTCGTAAAGGCTTTTTGTTACGCGCTACGGTCGGGGTAGCCAACAGTGACTTGTCACTGCCATGGACCCTCTTGGAGTGATTTTCATTATTCCTCGTAAGATCATGATTTTATTTGTAATCTTTTAACTTGTGAGTTCTATGTTATGGTTTTCTGGCACTTCCATCATCCATATTTGCTAGCCTCTTCGGTACTGTGCATTGCTCATTCTCACATTGAGAGTTGGTGCAAACTTCGCCCGTACATCCAAACCTGTTGGGAGAACTTTGTTCTTCTACACATAAGCCAAAAATTATCTTCCTCAAAACAGTCACCATACCTACCTACCATGGCATTTCCATAGCTATTCCGAGATATATTGTCATACAACATCCATCATCATTATGTTACTTGTCATGCTTCATTTTTATTTTGCATACTGCTTCACTGGCAGGAGCATTTAGTTTTGTATACACCAGAGATATTTCAGTTTTAGTTATGAGTACTAAAAGTATGGTGATCCATTGTAAAATAGAGTGTTGCCCCTACCAGTGAGGTTATATATATATATATAATTATTAAAAAAATAAACCCCCCCCCCCCCAAAAAAAAGGGGCAAAAGAGAGAGGGGGCAGCATTACTATAATTTATTGTACACTTGTGCTTGGTTAGCATCACTACTTCAGTTTGGAGAGAGTTTTCATATTATGACTTGCATAACTATGTGAGGAACTTACATTATAGAACCTGTCTTGTCAGGATGGGTTAGGTCCGATCCGGTTTTGACCTCATACTGGATCAGCAAACCTATTAAACAAATAGCAGGGTCAGGTTTTCATCGTACCTACCATTTCAGGTTCATGGATAACCCTGGGTTTGGCCCTTTTCTCTGTACATGCTGCTAGATGGCTGGAAATTTTAACAACAGCTGCGGTACAATAACATCACCTGCCGCAGCTCTGCTAAATACTGTAGGAGGCAAGGATCCAGATCGAGAGTCCGAGAGAGATGCCCTTCGTGGCGCTAAAATGTTCCTGGAAGAAAGCAACGACGAGGACCTCGGTCACCGGAATAACCCCAACGAGCAGCGCCGAGCCATATAAGATGGAAAGTGAAAACTCACTTAGAAATCTTTGTTCACTAGAACGACGACAGCGTAGAAAGCCGTGGCAGTGAGCCCGATGACGACCAACATCTTGAGTTCTTGACGACGAGCGTGTACATAAGGGCGGCTGCGCCGGCGTGCTGCGCGCCATGCATGGCTGAGTTCCATGACAAGTGCCGCGGCGCCCAGCGCCAAGCCGAAGCCGACGCGGTACTGCGCCCCCAACACCCTAGGCGACCGATCCCCACCGGCGTCGAGCCCTTGCATGGCCGCGCCGATGCTGAGCAGAACGACGGCGTTCACCAGGGAGCCCGTGAAGCGGTGGCGCATGAGCAGCATGAGGCTGACGACGGACACAGCCAGGAGGCGGGGCATTGGTCATGGGGCCGACCATGACGGGCGCAAGCAGGAGGCTTGACGGTGGGCTCTGAGAGCTCCTAGGCTGCGAGCACCTTCGGCGGCGTTCCCGCGGCCGGCAGGTTGCCCGCTCCGACGGCGGGGAACAATCGAGAAAGGAGGAACCGGCAGGGGCTGCTGCGTGCGTTTTCCCATGAGTTTATTCCGGTGCCAGCCAGGACACACTTCAGTTCGTCCGCCGCGAGAGGTGCGGTTAGACCCGGGGGTCGAACAGGTTAGGTTCGTGTTGGAACCAATCATTTACGGGGCGGAAGTTTACCCTAATGGTAGCAAAATACAGGTTCGGTCCAGCGGGTCTGCGGGTCGGACCGAACCTAACACATCTTGACTGTCTTGTATATTCCAATGACGAGCCTCCTCAAAAGAGCTCTAGGACTTCGTGAGCAATGAAGTTGGATGCACCCCCACTAGTTCCATTGGAGAGCTTTCATACACTTATAGCTTTATGTGTATCCGTTGTGTGACAATCACTACTGCTTGCATACACTTCGATTATAAGACTTCATCTTGTCAAATGATCACTTTCAGTTGTGTGGGACTTTCTTCCATTAACCATCCAACCCCCTATAATATTCTTTTAGCCATAACATCCTGGTGTCAGGGACCAATACAGAACGTTTGCTTGTTTTGAGTGCACAAATGTTTTAATAATTTTCCTACGTGCATATTGTTGTCACTTGACTTGATCCTAACAGGAGTTCTTGTGAGAGTTTGATGCCTTGGATGATTATATTATTTTTCTTGAAGCTTAAATCATCTTTAATAAACCATTGCACGGTTGATTGTCTTTTAGTATTGATTCATTGAAAAGTTTTACTTTGTTCTTCCTAATGGTTTATACATTATTCTTTTTGATATCAACTATAAACCACAACCCTTATTCATGTGATCCTTGTTTACATGCTTTACATTATTACGATGATCAAGTTTCTGTTGGTAGCATGTCATCTCAGAAATTATTGGTTTTTATCGTTTACCTACTCGAGGACGAGTAGGAACTAAGCTTGGGGATGTTGATACGTCATAAACGTATCCATAATTTCTCATGTTCCATGTTGTTTTCATACACTTTATGTCATTTTTATGGATTTTCTGGGACTAAACTATTGACAAGATGCCACAGAGCGAGTTCTAGTTTTCTGTTGTTTTTAGTTTTAGAAAAGTTTTCCCGGAAATATTCTCGGAATTGGACAATTCGAAGCCAAAAAGTCTTAGAATTCTCGGAGGATCAAGGAAGTCCAAAGGAGACCCGGAGGGGGGCCACGGGATGGCCACACCATAGGGTGGTGCGGGTCCCCCTAGCCGCACCACCAAGTGGTGTGGGCCTCCTGGCCACCCACCGACATCTCCCTTTCACCTATTTATTCCCCCCAAGGCATAAGCCCTAAAATAATCGTCCTCCTTCCACGAAAAGTTTTGTAGCTCCGCCGCCGCCGCGAACAAGTTTTGGGGGACAGAAATCTCTGTTCCGGCACGCTGCCGGGATGGGGAAGTGCCATTGAATCCATCTCCATCGACTCCACCGCCATCTTCATCGCCGTTGCTGTCTCCTACGATGAGGAGGGAGTAGTTCTCCCCCGGGGCCGAGGGCTCTACAGGTAGCTATGTGTTTCATCTCTCTCTCTCCCATGGTGTGATCTTTATGTGATCATGAGCTTTGTAATCTAGTTGAATAAGTAGATGTTACTCTTCATCTGTTATGCTACTCAAGTGGTTTTGTTATGAGATCTCCGTAAACACTTTGATCACGGTGTAAAGGTGACAGTGTGTGGTTTAGCATGATATTTATATCTTGTGTTGGATGACCCTATGAAATTGTGGCGTTTGTTTAGTACTAATTTGGGACGCTCATAGTGACAGTGTTGGGTGCCCTAGAGAGGGAATACAGACTTGAGGAGTCATGTTACATCCCTACGCTTGGATTGGTGTTCGTTATCTGACCGGAGAGTGGTTCGGAGTAGCATAGTGAAGAGATGATATTTCTGCATTCAATGATGTTATCATTGTTGAGAGTGTTCACTAGTGAAAGTAGGATCCCCTGGACTTGTTTCTAAGCATTGAAACACCGTTTATAATCAGTTGTACTAAATTTTTGCTTGCTGCCATTTTTATTTCAGATTTCTATTATCACTTATAATCATCCATTTTACTTGTATTCACTCTCTCTTTGCCGAACTAGTTCACCTATACAAATGACAATTGTATTAGGTATGTTGGGGACACAAGAGACTTCTTGTATCGTAATTGCAGGTTGGCTTGAGAGGGATACCTTTGACATCTTCTTGCCTGAGTTTGATAAACCTTCGTTAATCCACTTAAGGGAAACTTGCTGCTGTTCTACAAACCTCTGCACTTGGAGGCCCAACACTGTCTACAAGAATAGAAGCGTGCGCAGATATCAAAAGCTTTCTTGAGGTGGACTGTTAGTTATATATGTTGTCGGATGGAGGTCTATATATGTTTTATGTAATTCCTACATGATTAGAACCCATGAATTATATCTCTTCATAATAACATTGTTATGGATTCATGATTTGTCAATTTCCCAACTGTAATTTTTGTACCCAGGACGTTTATTGGTTTATGAAGAAATACCGCTAGTGAAACTATGGCCCCCGGTCATTTTTCCTCATTTAATACAACCTTTTTTTACTGATTTTTCATCATCACTTGCTCGCTGGTCCATTTACTTTAATCATCTTCAATACATTCGATATGTTTAATTCTCTAGTTCATAGCAAGACGGGAAGATTGACGATCTTCTCGGAAAGTTGGGAGCAAGAGAGAGTATGTATTTTGTGTGCAGGTCCATGCTTGTTGATGTGCCATACAACAAGAAATATACTGAGAGACTTCAAAGTCCTATTAGATTGATCACCCTGGTTTCTTAATTGGGGGAAATTTGATGTTGGACTACATCATATCTTCCTCTTGGGGTCTCCCGACCGGTGTGTGATTTCACGCCATCAAGCTATATTACGGACGTTGTCGCCGAGGACTTGAAGCTTTCAGTTAGGGGAGTTACACACTCCACTTTCTATCTTTTGTTTTTTTCTTGCTTAGTTCACTTTTATTTATCTTTGTTTCCCTTATATCAAAAACAAAAACAAAAAAATAATCTCAACTTTACCCTTTTCCTGTTTTGCGTAGTTGTTATCCTTTTGTTTACCTTTTTGGTTCCCTCTTAGTTTACTATGAAATATTCTAGTGTGGGAAGTGGTTTTATCATTGGAAGAAATAATATTGAAGAATTCTTTAACCATGTTAATGGGATTTATGACCTTAATGAAAAACTTTTTGTGGAACTCACGCACAATTATGAAACTGATGTAGCCTCTTTAGTTGGAATCATCGAGACGAGATTTGCGAATCTCAATGCTACATTACAAAAAATGGTTCTTACACTTCATAGCATGGAGAGGGGGGAGAAAAGAACTTTGTTCTAAAAACCCTACTCATGGAATTTAATGACGTTGCTATTGAAGGTAGAATTTTTTTTGCTCACTACAAATTTCTTGGATATGGTCTTAGTATTTCTCACACTTTAAGAGCTTTAGATATTAAAAGGATGAAATATGTGGGTAAAATTGAATGTGAAGAAGAAATATAAATCCCTGTAACATTTAAACTTTTAGCAATTTTCGATGCTTTAGAAGATAATTTTGGTCGGATTGTTCCGGAAAACCTTTTTTATGAAAATAGCAAACCTAAAAGAAGTGAAAAGGGGGATTCTAAGCCGTGTGTAGGAAATATACAGTGCCTTTACGATAAATTTTATTAACTTTATTTGAACAAACAAGGAGATAATACTTGATTCTTGTTTTTTGCCTAGATAAAAAGCGTTAAAGAAAAACGCTCGTGGGAGGCAACCCATCTTGTGTTATCTTGTATTATTCATGGTTTCTTTTGTTTTATTTTGCTTTTGAGTCTTAATTTTTTTTACCTCTGTAGCAACCGCCACTTATCCTTTTTATTTTGTTTTTGTGCAAAGAATTGCCTTTTTGAAAGAAAGTGCAAGTTACTGTTTTGTTGTCCAGATTTTTGTGCTTCGCCGTAAAATCCGTATCTATCTGCAAGAATGCTATAAAATCATGAGAAAACTGGGCATATGCCCTAGGTTGTTATCTAACTTCCATTAGGAAGTGCCTCGAATAAATTCATCTTTATAGTCAGTTCTATTTTGACAGATTTGTGACTTTGTTTGCATTTGTCTCTTTATCTTTTCTTTTGGTGTTTTCTAGGGGTGGAGAGCTTAAAAGTAAATTAGTGAAAGTAACCAATGTTTAAATTGAGTGTTTTTATTGTGTCCAAACAGTACCAAGTGGATTTGTTTCTTTGATGCACTAACCCCGCTAATGAAGATTATAAGAAGATTTGTGTGAAGCAAGTTTTCAAGTGTAGGAGAGGAGTATGGTATGAGAAGATTAAAGATGTACAAAAGCTCAAGCTTGGGGATGCGCATGTCACACCAATAAATATCCAATAAGTACAAGCGTCAAAGCTTGGGGATGCCCAAGGCATCCCCTTCTTCATCAACAATATTATCAAGTCACCTTTTAATACACTATATTTTTATTGCTTCACATAATATGTGCTATTCTTGGAGAGTATTTATATATTTTTATTTAAGTTTTGTTTTGTTTTCTTGATGGTAATAATTGGTTGGATCCTAGCATTCTTGTTTTATACAAACACGCTCCGCTTTTGAAAGTGCATATCTCGCCTAAATTTGTTTTGTATTTTTTATCACAACATTAGTATATTTTTAACAAGTCTATTTATGTTGCTAGGCCCTCTTGATACATTTTATGGATGGTGGCTTATCTTTACCTAATAATAAAGAGAGGAAGGCTTCTTCCGGTCCAACCAGGTGTTTTACCGTTTTACCCTTCTACCAAAATCTATACTTAATCTCTACTCTCTACTATAGTAACGCTTGTTGTAAGTCGTACGTCCTTTTCCTCCTTGCTCTCCTTGCTTTGTCGAACGGGTCCGGAAGTGCAAGGAAGAGTTCCAACGTGCCGTGCCAGTTGAGATTTGTGATTGTTGTTGTCAAGCACGACTCATGTCCGTGTAGAATCCAAAGTTTGTAACCCTCGCCTGTTGAGATTTGTTATGGTAGTCTGAGCTGCCTCATGTCCGTGACTGTTGAGATTTGTTATGGTAGTCTGAGCTGCTATATATAGGTGGGTATACACCTCGTGTAATTCTGTAACCCGGCAAGCAAGAGAAATAAAGAAAGAGACATGACGCGATCTCTCTGGATACGAGGCATCCATCCATCTGCTGCGAATTAATCTCCACATTGGACGGGTTGTCACTGCCGCTGCCTTTCCTCTACGTACGCAAGTACGACAGAGCTCGTGCCTAGCTTGAGTGCTTGACCGAGACCACCTCCAGCCTGCCTACTTCGCCAAGAAGAGAACCTCACAGACCTGCTCCTTCGCCAGGCAGAAGACGGGCCCTGGAGCCAGGATGCCGCCACGCCGAGCGCTTCTCCCTGGCGGTCACCGTCGCGGTCCTTCATTTACCTCGACTCCTTTTGGCCGCCACCGTCGTCCCCCGGCAAAACAGGCGCGCCAGCACATTTTAGTTGAGCCACCGACTCTCTAAGACATCGTCTTCTCCTCCCTCACTTTCTGAAAGAAACGACACGCCCGCTCCGCCGTTAAGGTGTCCGCCATAGATGTCGACAACGGGCGCTCGAGCACGAAATCATGATGAGCTATCTACTGCCCGCGTGCACGGCTGCCTGCACACACCACGCGGGTTCTTCCCCATAACGGCTTAATGCCATGATGGTACGTCGTAAGTCGCTTCCTTCGTTTGATTGGTATGTCCAGGGAGGAGAACGGGCAGCCAAGAAGGTCGGGGTCTTCATGCAACCTGTTCGATCAGACGACCCTGGCCGGAGGAGAGGGACTGCTCGCATTTGACGTTGGTGTGCGCCGGCTCGCTGTATCGCTGTCGTCCCAGCCTCGTATGATCTCCGTCGCCACGCCGGGTATGGAGGTAGCCGAGCTCCCGGACGTCGTCGCGGCGCCGCGTCCCCCAAAAGACCAACCTCATTGACCCGTTCCAGCGCCGGCGTGGCGACCAATCTTGCTGCCCCGACCCAGCCAACCCCACGCGTTGCCCTGGCCCCTGTGTCGATCACCCTAGCGTCGGGTTCTCTGTCATACAGGCAGAACGGAACAACTGTCCACATCGGCTTGCGATAACTTGTCTTCAAAGTACAAGAATGTGTTCATCATTCAAAACCATGTCGTTGGCTGCACTCTTGGCCGTCATGGAGTCATCAGGTAGCTCGTTGAACCCAGATGAGCTGGAGCTTTAGCTACCAACTGAATGAATCTGATATGTTGGATCCATGTTCACTGTCATCATCTGAATCAGGTTAGTCTTAATGTTGTTAGCATGTTCGTATTACAAGTTCGACAAAGAAGATTTGGTCACGGAAAAAGCATGTTAAACTGGAGGGGCAACAAACTGACCGCGTCTGCCAGCTTGAGCTCCTTTAGGATACACACCCTTCAAGATATTTGTGATAGTTTTGAAAGGAGGAAAGGAAATTATGGGACGGTGGTTATAATAACCGAGCTATTGAGTTGTAAAAATATGGTTCAATCAATATAGTTTTTCCACTAGGATAAGGAAGAAAAGCTTTTAGACGATTCTGGAACATCAAAAGTTGATAGAGTATCTAAAAAACTGGTACCAGAAAAGGTTGGAGGTGTTACAATTAATGGATGAGAATCCAGATTTACACTATGTATGTGAAATGCAAACGTCAATAGTTGTGTAACATCTGCATTCCAATATTAATTTTTCGGTTTTGCTAAGTTTCAATCGACTGAAATTTTCTTAAGTCTCAGTCACGTTTGATCAAAATGCAACCGCAGTTCAAAAAATCTGTTGCACTTTTCTGCTCAGAAAAGTGCAATTGCACTTTTTCTTTGAACTATAGTTGCACTTTTCTAAATTGACTGAGACTTTAGAAGAAGTCAGTCGACTGTGACATACACTATGTCACGGCTGATATTTCCCGGCATTTTCATAGAGGCACTTTTATAAGGTGCCTTAAAAAATCATATGTAGTGGCACATTATGGAACAGTGCCTCTAAAAGTCGATTTTTTGAGGCATTTTTCTAAAATGCCTTCAATTATAATCCAAGGCGTATTATACAATGCCTTAAAAATTATAATTCCCCCCGCTATAGTGCCTCTAAAAATTATATAGTGCCTCCAATTATAATCTAAGCCATATTATGTAGTGCCTTAAAATGTATTTTTTAGAGGCACAATAAAAAATGCCTCGAAAATCAATTTTTTAGGCACTATTTACTTATGCCTTAAATGATCTTTCCCTGCCTGATTTGATATGGCATTTTTCTAAAATGCCTTTTATGATTATTTTAGGCACTTTAGTTATATTTTAACGCATTTTTGTGTGCCTTTGAATATCAGCCGTGATGTAGTGATAGTCAGTCCCTTAATTTTTTTCTCCCCGTTGCAACGCACGGGCACATCTGCTAGTTCACAAAAAGGGAGAAAATATCTAGAGGTGCTGGTCTAGAACCCAGAGACTCCGGACTCATGATTTCCCAGCGTGGAGACCAAGTGGTGTCACTGATACGTCTCCAACGTATCTATAATTTTTTATGTTCCATGTTGATATTATGCCAATTGCTACATGTTTCTCCCTTCTTTATAGCATTTTTACACGTTTTCCGGGACTAACCTATTAACAAGATGCCAAGTGCCAGTTCCCTGTTTTCTGCTGTTTTATATTTCAGAAAAGGTTTTCTGGAAATATTCTCGGAATTGGACACCACGAATCCCGAAGTTCCTAATTTTCCCCGGAAGCATCCAGAAGTCCTGAAGAACCCCGGAGGGGGGCCACAGTGTGGCCACACCATAGGGTGGCGCGGGTCCCCCTGGCCGCGCCACCTGGTGGTGTGGGCCCCCTGGCCACCCCCCGACATCGCCCTTTCGCCTATATATACTCCCCCGAGGGAAAACCCTAAAGGAATCGACCTTTTCCATAAAATACATCCGTAGCTCCATCGCCGCCGTCGACAAGTTTCGGGGGACAGATCTCTGTTCTGCACCCTGCCGGGACGGGGAAGTGCCCCCGGAAGCCATCTCCATCGACTCCACTACCATCTCCATCGTCGTTGCTATCTCCTATGATGAGGAGGGAGTAGTTCTCCCCCGAGGCTGAGGGCTCTACGGTAGCTATGTGGTTCATCTCTCTCTCCCATGGTGTGATCTATATGTGATCGTGAGCTTTGTAATCTAGTTTAATAAGTAGATGTTACTCTTCATCTTGTGCTACTCAAGTGTTTTATTAATGTGAACTTTGGAGTCACCTTATCCCGCGGTGTGAAGGTGACAGTGTGCACATCGTGTGTGTCTCCTCTATGAATTGTGGTGTTTGTCTAGTACCTTCTAGGGCGCTCATAGTGACAGCATGGGGTTAACTAGACATGGGAATGCTTACTTTAAGGAATGCTTTTTGCAGCCCTACGCAATGATTAGTGTTCTTTATCCAACCAGAGAGGGTTAAGAGTAGTATAGTGAAGAGAAGATATTTGGTTATTCAATTATGTGATCATTGTTGAGAGTGTCCACTAGTGAAAGTAGGATCCCTAGGCCTTGTTTCCAAGCATTGAAACACCGTTTTCCGCCTATTCTGTTACATGTTTGCTTGCTGCCATATTTATTTCAGATTGCTATTATTACTTATAACCATCCATATTACTCGCATTTCACTATCTCTTCGCCGAACTAGTAAACCTATATACCTGACAAGTATCTTGGGTATGTTGGTTACACAAGAGACTTCTTGTATCTTAATTGCAGGGTTGCTTGAGAGGGATATCTTTGACCTCTACCTCCCTGAGTTCGATAAACCTTGGGTGATCCACTTAAGGGAAACTTGCTGCTGTTCTACAAAGCTCTGCACTTGGAGGCCCAACACTATCTACAAGAATATAAGCGTGCGTAGACATCAAGCTCTTTTCTGGCGTCGTTGCCGAGGAGGTAAGGTAAAAGGTTCTCACATCCTCGGGTGTGAGTGCTCGAAGTTATTTCCTTTAGATTCTGCAATTAAATCCTTTTGTTTCTTGGTTTTACTAGTTAGACTTAATGGAAACAACAAAACTATCAGAGAGCTTTATAATATTTATCTTGAGTTAGTACATGAAGTGTTTGAAGAGAAAATTAGAAAACCTATGAAGCTTTATTTGCATGCTAATAGCAATGTTATTAGTATGAATTCTTTGAGCACCATTATTGCTAATGCTATGGAAAAATCTAAGCTTGGGGAAGCTAGCTTATATGAAAATGATCTTTTTAGTTCCCCAAGGACGGAGGAGAAAATTTGCTTTAATGATGAGCCTATGCCTGTTACATATAGTAGTGATCATGGCTGGGAAAAGCACACTACTTTTGATATTGAAAATAATGATATACAAAGCTCTAAACTTGTGGATGATGTGTTTGAAAATCCTTTTGCTAGTGATGATTATATGCTTGATACATATCCTCCTAGTAAAAACTATGATATGTTTACAAATGAACACATTTTGGAGGATAACTATTCTATTGCTTATGATGATATTATTCTTCCTATATATGATGATTACAATGATGAATATGATATTTTCAGTCCACCTACTATTGAGGAGAAAATTTATTTTGATGATACTATGCCTCCTATATTTGATGATTATGGTGATGAGAATAATAATGATAGCTATTTTGTTAAATTTGCTCCTACTACTATTAATAAGAATGACTATGCTTATGTGGAGAGTATTAATTATTTTATGCATGTGGCTCGTGATAAGAATGTTTTATGTGATAGCTATATAGTTAATTTTATTCATGCTGCTACTGAAAGTTATTATGAGATAGGGAAATATGGTTTTATGCATCTCAACAATATTAAGTTTCCCCTCTTTATGTTGAAATTTTTGAAGCTGCACTTATTTTGTCTTCCGATGCTAGTCACTTTGTGCTTCGTTGACTTGTTCTTCTACAAGATTATTTTTCATAGGAAGGGGGTTAGACTTAAATTTGTGTTATATTTTCTTCTTGATACTCTCTTTTTATTCAATTCATATTTCTCATGTGAGCATCTTCTCAAATTATCATGCCTAGCTAAAAGGCTTTAAAGAAAAGCACTTCTTGGGAGATAACCCTTGTTTTTATTTTTGCATTGTTTTTATCTGTTTTCTTTGAGTCAAGGGGTTGTATACTTTTGTAGAAACTCTTTTGTATCTTTATTTTCATGTATTAGTTGAGCCAAGTAAAGCCTCTAGTGGAAAGTTGAGACTATGTTTCAGATTTCTGCTGTCCACTGTTAAAATCGTATAAAATCAAAGAAATTTCAAAATGACCTGAGTTTTTTTTGTGCGTAATCCTGGGATATATATGCAATTTTTATTAGTTGAATACTTTTTGATTTGATCAACAGAAGATTTTATAAAAAAATCATCTTTACCTGCTGTCCTGGTTTGACAGATTTCTGTCAATAATTGCATTTGCCTCTTAATCTCTTTCTTTTGGTGTTCTTTTGAGAAAAAGAGTTTCAAAAGAAGTTGTGACAGTATCTAATGTGTTTATGAGTGTTAGGCTTGTGTTGAAACTGAACTATGTGAATTTATTATTTTGATTGCACTAACGTTGCTAATGAAGATTGTGAGAAGTTTGGTGTGAAGGAAGTTTTCAAGGGTCAAGAGAAGAGGATGATATGACGTGATCAAGAAGAGTGAAGAGCCTAAGCTTGGGGATGCCCCAGTGATACATCCCAGTAAATTCCAAGAAGACTCAAGCATCTAAGCTTGGGGATGGCCAAGGCATCCCCTTCTTCATCGACAAATTATCAGGTCACTTCTAGTGAAATTATATTTCTATTCGGTCACATCTTATGTGCTTTACTTGGAGCGTCTTTTATTTTTGCTTTCAGTTTGTTTAGTTTTCTTTGCTATAGTTTATGGTTGGATCTTATCATACTTGTGTGGGAGAGAGACACGCTCCGTTTTTATTGCTTAGAACATTCTAGTTTTCATTCTTATTGTTCTGTGAGTGTTCACTTTTTGCTAGTACTGTGTTTAGCCTTTGTTTTCATGCATACTTTGTTCAAAGTTGTTAGCTTTTGTAGTTAGGTGGTTCTCATATGTGTGTTTTCTTGGAAATAGTAATGCTATTGTGATAGTTGGTATAGTGGAAAAAATTCGCATGGTCTTGTAGATCACTAAACCGCTTCACTTGAATCACTTCTGTCGTTTTGAGATATAATTTGCTTAATGGATAAACGGGAAGGACTAGGAAGTAGAAACTTTTAATGGTTAGTCTAAGAAACTTGAAACTGTGTAACACTTAAATTACCAGCTGATAGAAACAATGGTATATGATTGCTACGAGTGATACATTTCCTATCGGCCTTTTGTTACGCGCTACGGTCGGGGTAGCCAACAGTGACTTGTCACTGCCACGGACCCTCTTCAAGTGATTTGCATTGTGCCTTGTAAGATGATTTTCTTACTGTAATCTTTTAACTCGTGAGTCTATGTTGCGGGTCCTGGCACTTCCACCATCCATATTTGCTAGCCTCTTCGGTACTGTGCATTGCCCTTTCTCACATTGAGAGTTGGTGCAAACTTCGCGAGTGCATCAAAATCCCGTAGGAGGACTTTTTTCTCCTACACATAAGCCCATATATTCTTCCTAAAAAAAGCCACCATACCTACCTATCATGGCATTTCTATAGCCATTCCGAGATATATTGCTGCACAACATCCACCTCCATTATGTTACTTGATGATGAGCTTCATGGTTATTTATGCATACTGCTACACTGGCAGGAGCATGCAGTTGGATACATCAGAGATATTACATTATGAGTTATGAGTACTAAAAGTGTGATGATTCATTGTAATATAGGATGTTCCCCCTACCGGTGAGGATATATAAAATAAAAAAAATAAAAAAAATGAAAAAGCCCAAAAAGAAAAAAAGAAATAAGAAAGGGCTAAAGAGAGAATAAAGAGAGAGGGGGCGCATCACTATCCTTTATACCACACTTGTGCTTCATGTTTAGCACCAATGCTTCAGTTTGGAGAAAGTTTTCATATTATCATTCATTCATAACTATGTGGGGAACTTTACATTATAGAACTTGGCTTGTATATTCCAATGATGAGCCTCCTCAAATGAGCTCTAGGTCTTCGTGAGCAAGCAAGTTGGATGCACCCCCACTAGTTCCATTGGAGAGCTTTCATACACTTATAGCACTATGTGCATCCGTTGTGTGGCAATCCCTACTCCTTGCATAGCTTCGGTTGTAAGACTTTCTCTTGTCTAATTACCACTTTCAGCTTTGTGATACTTTCTTCCATTGACCTTCCAAACCCCCCCATAATGTTCTCTTTGCCATAACATCCCGGTGCCAAGGACCAACGCAGAACACTTGCTTGTTTTTAGTGCGCAAATAGTTTAAGATTCAAGCATTGCATCGTGTGGAAAGCTTGAGTAACAGGGGTTGTGAAGATCGTTTGACGTGCATGATATTGTTGTTGTTGAAAGCTTAAATCATCTCTAATAAACTTTGCACGGTTGATAGCCTTTTAGTATTGATTCATTAAAAGTTTTCCTTCTTTCTTCTTATTTGTTTATGCATTACTTGGTGATATCAAATATAGATCACAACTTTAGTTCATTTGATCCTAGTTTACATTCTCTACTTTACATATTATGATCAAGATTGTGTGGTAGCATGTCACCTCAGAAATTATTTTGTTTTATTGTTTACCTACTTGAGGACGAGTAGGAACTAAGCTTGGGGATGCTTGATACGTCTCCAACGTATCTATAATTTCTGATGTTCCATGTTGATATTATGCTAATTGCTACATGTTTTCTCCCTTCTTTATAGCATTTTTACACGTTTTCCGGGACTAACCTATTAACAATATGCCAAGTGCCACTTCCCTGTTTTCTGTTGTTTTTTATTTCAGAAAAGTTGTTCTGGAAATATTATCGGAATTGGACCCCACGAATCCCGAAGTTCCTATTTCCCCCGGAAGCATCCAGAAGTCCCGAAGAGCCCCGGAGGGGGGCCACAGGGTGGCCACAACATAGGGTGGCGCGGGCCCCCCTGGCAGCGCCATCTGGTGGTGTGGGCCCCCTGGCCACCCCCGGCATCGCCTTTTCGCCTATATGTACTCCCCCGAGGGAAAACCCTAAAAGAATCGACCTTTTTCACAAAATACATCCGTAGCTCCGCCGCCACCGCCACCGCCGACAAGTTTCAGGGGGACATATCTCTGTTCTGGCACCCTGCCGGGACGGGGAAGTGCCCCGGGAAGCCATCTCCATCAATTCCACCGCCATCTCCATCGCCGTTGTTGTCTCCTATGATGAGGAGGGAGTAGTTCTCCCCCCGAGGCTGAGGGCTCTACGGTATCTATGTGGTTCATCTCTCTCTCCCATGGTGTGATCTATATGTGATCGTGAGCTTTGTAATCTAGTTGAATAAGTAGATGTTACTCTTCATCTTGTGCTACTCAAGTGTTTTATTAATATGAACTTTGGAGTCACCTTGTCTTGCGGTGTGAAGGGGACAATGTGCACATCCTGTGTGTCTCCTCTATGAATTGTGGTGTTTGTCTAGTATCTTATAGGACGCTCATAGTGACAGTGTGGGGTTAACTAGACATGAGAATGCTTACTTTAAGGAATGCTTTTTGCAGCCCCACGCAATGATTAGTGTTCGTTATCCAACCGGAGAGGGTTAAGAGTAGTATAGTGAAGAGAAGATATTTAGGTATTCAATTATGTGATCATTGTTGAGAGTGTCCACTAGTGAAAGTAGGATCCCCAGGCCTTGTTTCCAAGCATTGAAACACCATTTTCCGCCTGTTCTGCTACATGTTTGCTTGCTGCCATATTTATTTCAGATTGCTATTATTACATATAACCATCCATATTACTCGCATTTCACTATCTCTTCGCCGAACTAGTGCACCTATATACCTAACAAGTATATTGGGTGTGTTGGGGACACAAGAGACTTCTTGTATCTTAATTGCAGGGTTGCTTGAGAGGGATATCTTTGACCTCTACCTCCCTGAGTTCGATAAACCTTTGGTAATCCACTTAAGGGAAACTTGCCGTTGTTATACAAACCTCTGCACTTGGAGGCCCAACACTGTCTACAAGAATACAAGCGTGCGTAGACATCAGTCACTCGCACATGTGTCCCCGGAAAGTTGAGTCTTCGATGTGCAGGGGCCGGATTCTGCAGACTTAGGATTTTCCCTGCATAATTGTCGAAGTGGTGTCAGCCGCAAAACTCAAGATGGAAAGTTGGCGGAGTCTCCGCCCAGGACGGAGTATCCGGTTTGCAGGGGCCGGTGTCTCGGCCCTAAAGTTTCCTCTACTCAAAGATCAATTTGGTGTGAGCGAAAAAAGCCAGTACATAAACTTACGGGAGTCTCTGGACTTTGGGCAAAGTTTCCGGCCCTCCGGAATCTTACCTTGGTCTTTAGAAGGTTGGAGTCTCCGGTGTTCAGGCCGGAGTCTCCAGTGCGATGAAGCCAGAAACAGATCAAACGGCTAGATTTTGAGGAGTGGGTATAAATACCCCCTCCCCTTCTTCCACCTATGGTCAGCTCATCCAGCATTGAAGTCCTCCATTAATTGAGCTCACCTACTCAAGAGATATATCAATCCCTCCACCCAAACTCATTGATCTTCAGAGGATTGAAGGTAACGGCCCTGATCTACATCTTCACCAAGACGTTCTTCATTTTTTCCCTCATTCACTTGAGGGATTTGTGTCTAGGGTTTCCTTATGGAGAACCTAGACTTCTTTGTTACTCACTTGTTGTTTGTAGCAGATTCTTGTTGTTCTTGAGAGCCCCCAATTAGGTTGTGGGTCTGTTCCTCAATCTCATTGTAAAGGCTCTGGATTCCTCCTCAAAGGATTCCATAGTGGAAGGTGAACTAGGCCTTTGTGGCGAGGTTCATCGGAGAATAGGGTGAGGCCTTTGTGGCGTTGAGTAGGCCTTAGTGGTGAAACTCACACCCCTCCAACAAGACGTACTTCCCTCAAAGGGGGAACTCGAGAATACATCCTTGTCTCCGCGTGCTTCTGCTATCAGTTCCTTCTATCCTTTAGCTTTACTTTGTGTTTGTATCTTGCTTAGTGTAGCCCTTTCCATATAGGTAAATTCACCGTAGTTGCATATCTAGATAATTTACCTTTGTGTCAAGCCTAAATCGAAAAAGTATTAAAATTTGGAGGTAACACCTATTCACACGCCCCTCTAGGTGCCCATACTATCCATTCAATTGGTATCAGAGCCTCAACTCTTAATTCGGGCTTAACCGCCTAAGAGTTAGTATGGCCATCAGAGAGAAAACCCCTGCGTCCATGGTTCCGGCCACCATGGATGAACTCAAGACAATGCAAGCTTCCTTGATATCCTCCATGGAGACCCAAATGCAAGGGTTGCATGAAATGATAACGCAACTCATGAAATCTAAGGACATGGCCTCCTCCTCATCGGAGTCTTCGAAAACCATTCCGGGGGACGAAAGTGATGAGGAAGAGGTTGGTGAAGATACTAAAAATGGATCATCTTTTCCTAAGAAAACTTAACCTTCTAACAGAGAGGATGGAAAAGAAGATTACCATAATTTCCCGGTTGGTACTCTCCCAATCCTCATATCCCACATCCTCATATAAACAATAGAGGTGACCCACCAAAAATTGATGCACATTCTTTTGGCCAATGGCAATACTTGATGTAAACTCACTTGAAATCTTCTTGCATTGAGCTATGGAGAGTCATTGAAGATGGATACAAGACCGTTGATTCACAGAATTTGACAAGAAGAGAAGTGGTTTATTGTCAACTCAACTTCATGGCTTTGCACATGATCCAACAAGCTGCGGGTGAGAATATCATGCCACACATTCAAAATTCTCCACCGCCAAGGAAACATGGGATGCTATTATCTCCATGTTTGAGGGCAATGAAAGCATGAAGATGAATATGTTTGATACCTTGAGCAATGAGGCCGAAGGGTTCTATATGCTTGATGGTGAAAGTCATGAGGACATGTACCGAAGACTCAATACCCTTGATACTGCCTTTAGTGGTCTCAGTGCCACTTATGTTGATGATGCTTGGATCAAGAGGAAGTATGTGAGTGCTCGCATGCCCTTTGACTTAAAGAGAATCCAAGGAATACACAACAACCATCTCATGACTTTCAATGAGGTTATGCAAGATATGGCATCCTTTAAAGTTCAAACCAATCTTGCTAAAGACTCTCGTGCTCGTTCTATTGGAATGCACAAAGGGGCCTACGTTGCTTTGAAGTCCAAATTTGTGACCAAGGTGGTTGACAATGAAGAATAGGTTGAATCGGAAGGAGAGGTGGCTCCTCTAAAAGCCAAAGAGTATGATCCTGTGCTTAAGGACTATATTTCTCTTGCCGCTCAAAAGTTTTGGGGGAATCTTCCCAAGGACAATGCATATGTTGTGGAAAAGACCAACTCAAGTTATGGCAAAGAAGGGTCTCAAAAATCGAGGTCTTGTTTCAATTGTCAAGACAAGTATCACTTTGTTGCTAACTGCCCATTTGAGAATAGAGAGACTCAAGGAGGAAAACTTGTTCTCAAGGATAAGTCAAAGCTCCCTCACAAAAAGCCTTTCTTCAAGAAGAACTCCTCCAACAAGAAGCCTACCTCTAGGATTGTCTTGGTGACCCAAGAAGAGTATGAATCCGGTGATGTTGATGAATAAGAAGAAACCACAAGTGAAGTGGACGCCATTGCAATTTCATCTTCATCATCTCCATCGCTCTTTGAATCCCCCAATGAGAATCTTCCCCAACAATCCTCAAAGTGCTTCATGGCCAAGGCCACCGAGGTATCATCTTCTTCCATCTCTAAGACACAAAATGAAAATAATGATCCTGCTAGTCTTAGTATAGAAGATGAAATTGCCTTTTTGGATCTCTTTATGGCTAACTTGCAAGGTGAAACCAAAAGGCACTTTGATCTTCTCATGAGCCAATTGGGAGAGGCCCAAAAGATTCTTAAGAATAAAGGTGATGGTGAGAGGGAGGATGCTCTTGAGATTGCTTCTCTCACCACTACTCCCGAGGAGGAAAATGAGCTTCGAGTCTCTCTTGAGGAGAAACTTGAGATTATTGAGGAGTCACATAATAAAATAATTTCCAACCTCACTAAGCAATGTGACCGTATTATTGATAAATGTACAATGGCTAAAAGGAAAAAGATTGAGTTTGGTGTTGGTCATGATAAACTAACTTGGGAGCTAGAGAAGCTCACCAAGACTCACAAGGCCTTGGAAAGTGAACACTCTACCCTCACCAAGTCACACGAAAAATTTAAACTCAACAAGATCAATTCAATGTGCCTAGTACCTCTACTTCTTCATGTGATCATGCAAATATTCTTGAGGAGAATGCTAAGTTGAAGGAAGAGCTGCAAGAATCAAGGGCAATGCCCTATGGTTGAGAATGTGGTTGCTCCAAGGCCACAAAATGGAAATCAAGGTCTTGGCTATGTTGTCAAGAGCAAGAACAAGAAGTCCAAGCCCGCACAAGCAAAGAACAATGTTGGTGCGAGTGGTGTTGTAATTAGGGACGAAACCACTCATAGAAACTCCGCGGGAACTAACAATCCCCACCAGATTTTATTTGTTAATTATTATGGTGGTGTGCAAGCTGAACATGTTGGTCCCTATTAGGGTTAAATCAACTACACTATTTGGCTTCCGAATACCCTTGTTGCCAACATGGGAGGACCCTCCATGGGTCTTAACTCAAGTCAATGATTTCTTGTAGGACTATACTTCCGTTGCCTCAAAATGGATACTTGATAGTTGATGTACAAGTCATATGACCGGAAGCAAGGAGCCTATGACGGAGTTCAGACCAAATATAAATCATGCAACCATCACTTATGGAGATAAGTCAAAAAAATAAGATAATGGGTTTCGGAAAGGTGGCTGTTGCTCCTAACATCACGGTTGCAAATGTCATGCTTGTCGAATTCCTTGGTTACAATTTACTTTCACTTCGTTCTTTAGGGAAGATAGGTTTGTCCGTCTTCTTTGAACCCGAAATCGTGGTCCTCTTTTGGAGCAAGACTCTTGATGTTGTTTTCGTGGGGCATGTCGAAAATGAGTTGTATGTGGTAGACTTTTTGGGGTCAACCAACACTCACCGATGTGTCTTTTTGGAAAGGCCGACGTGGGGTGGTTGTGGCGTCGCTGCTTATCCCATGGCAACATGAGAACTTTGTAAAGTCTTCACAAGCGTGACCAGATCCTCGGACTAAAATAAAATGTTTACTTTGTCAAAGATCGTGTTTGTAGGGCTTGTGTTGAACGAAAGATGCATTATTCTCTCCACCCAAGCAAGAGAATCATTTCATCAAAGAGGATATTGGAACTTCTTCATGCAGATCTCTTTGGTGCCGTGGCCGAAGCTAGTCTTGGTGGAAAGAAGTATTGCTTGGTGATTGTTGATAACTATTTAAGATATACTTGGGTTTATCACCACTAATATAAAAGGAGAGAGAGCGGGATGATCCAATACATCTTATCCATCTAAGAAACAATTCTACTGTTGAGATACATTTGTTCCGCCTGGCTAAACACATTGATTATCTACGGTTTACCGACCCCAGCAATCATGTCCCCGCTAATTTCTCCTCTTCTGTTGTATAAGGAAACAATTTCACTCGGAAAGGAAAAGACCAACAGATCATGCAAAGCATCTAATCAAAATGATCAACTACCTTTGCCATCATGAGGATTACGACGCCGCCATGCCAAGCGACCCTCGCATCACGCCGACGCACCGAGCTCCGCCACGCTGAACGCCCTTCCAATCACGTCGTCGTGCCACAAACTACATCGACCACCACGCCAGCGCCCAGTCGCTCGACGACCATGTTGGAATATATGTCGAATATGTGTACGAGTAGGGCTACGCTAGGACTTGTAATTAAACGGAAGGTTAGGTGTTTGAGTCGGACACGTGTAACCTGGCCTAATATATAAAGGCACCGGGAGTAGCCCAAATAGACACGACGAAAGCTGGTAGGCTAGACACAAGATCACGAGGGGACGGTCCGGCGCCCGTGGCAGGGGCGGCCGGACCGGCGAGGCGTTGAGATCTAGTGCGTCTGTATTACCTCGGTGGGCTTGTCGTCGATGGCGACTTGATAGCAGCAGGCGCGCAAGGGGAGCCGGCGGTTTGTGCCGGCGACCAAGGCGGCCGGTGCAGCGGTATCGATGGGGAGGAGCGCCCATAGTCATGCCCCGCAGATGTAGGCGAGTTCGCCGAACTGCGTTAACAAATCTCGGTGTCGTCATCGTGCTGTGATTGCTTGTTCTCGGTAGATCAATTGTGCGCCTCGGATTTGTAACAAGTGGTATCAGAGCCAGGTCAGAGGTGGGTTTGTTGATCTAGAGGATTTTGAGAAAACTGATCTTCGATGTGGAGCGACGTACGGCTGTTCCGGCGTGTTTTCGTAAAGTCAACAGAGGTCAGGATTTCTCGGAAGACAAGGAAGCAATCAGCAAGTTTGCGTGTGGAGTGGATTGATCCGATCTCCCAGGCGTCGTAGCAGGCGAGAGGCCCAGCGGCAAGCAGCGACTAACTACCAGGTGCATGAGGCACGCAGGAAGCACCCGTGGGCAGCATGCTCACGTGATGGCAAGTCAGGGGTTGGGCACGAGCCGGCCGGCCGATCGATCGGAAGCTTTGCAAGTTTGCATGCTAGAGATTTGTTCGTAAAAAAAAGGAGATGTGCATCGGTGAATCAGCTTGCTATGGATGGATTGATCGGGTGTGCATACATGAGTTGAGAGCAAAAAGGAAAAAAATGCAAAGGAGAAGCCACGTGTGGGTGTGGGACTACAAACAATTGGTTTGTATTTCGTTTGGACACACGAAGGCTGCCAAGGGTATTTTTATTTTTTGTGTTGCTCTTTGTTTTGTGTGTTCATTGTTCATCCAGATGAGAGCGGATTGGAGACGCACATGGAGGATCATGCATATGCAAGGCGTCGGACGGTGCACGGCAATTTGGTGTGTGTACTAGGCGCAAGGTGGAGCATGGTCGCAGTCGGATACGCTCGGCTGGGTTGGACTGGACAGTCTGACGGGACAGAATACGGTGAAGATCGGCGATGACGACGTAGGAGCGTGACGGCTGATGGTGTCCGAATTCTGTGGCGTGGAAACACGTGGCGCATGCCTAAGGGCTTGTGTGCTTCGACATGCGATGGCGCGGGGTTGATTCAAGATGGTGACACGTGAGATCTTGAAATCGACGGGGCGTGGGGTGGACTGATCATCTACCATGGAGGCATGTTGAAGATGGAGCTGGGGTCTAACGATTCCACTCAGCTGATGGAGGGGCTACGGCGTAAGTATACAGAGAGTCGAAGTCTAGTCAGCGGGAAGGCGAGAAGCACGTTGGTCGGACTGGACGTCAGGGTTCGAGAGATGCGTGGAACTCGGCATCGGTCAGGTATGACTGATGGTTATCCGCAGTGGGGCCTGAGGTGGTGTGGGTTAGCTACCCGGCAGATCTTGGGCAATATTGCGGATGCTCGACGCGGTAATAGCGGCGAGGTGTGCGGTAAGCACGGGACACGACGACGGGACGGGGCACGAGCGGTCGGACATGAGGTTTGACATGTGTGCAGGGGACTCAAAACAGTGTTGGCGAGTACCAGGTTCGAGTTGGTGACTGGGTCTATCGGGATTGACATCAAGTGATGGACATGAGTCAGCCATGGAGAATCTGCGAAAGCGGTGATGAGACAGTTGTGAATTTGACTAGAGATGACTTAAGGCAACGGCGAAATTTCTTCAGGCTTTCAGAGATGCAGTCAACAATAGCGAGAATGATGAGTTCAGGTAAAAGATTTATTAGCCTCTGGTACTTCACAAGTTCTACTCAATGGAGTGCCTGGTAAGCAATTTATGTGTAAAAGAGGGGTCAGGCAAGGTGACCCCTTATCCCCTTTGGTGTTCACAATTGGGGCTAATCTGCTTCAGGAAGCAATCAATGATATTTTGGATTCAGGACAGATTTCTCTGCCTATTGACACAGGGGATCCTGATTTTCCCATCATCCAGTATGCCGATGATACTCTTCTTATTGTTCCTGCTGATCAGGAACAAATCATGGCCCTCAAAACCCTGTTGCACAAGTTCTCAGTCACCACGGGGCTTAAAATAAATTTCCATAAATCTTGCATGTTACCAATCAATGTGGAGCCTGATGATTTACGTCTGCTAGCTGAGAGCTTTGGTTGCCAAGTTGGTACTCTGCCTTTTACTTATCTTGGTTTGCCTGTGGGAACTACTAGACCGAAGATCAGTGATTTAACTCCAATTGTGACAAGATTAGAGAGGAGATTGTGTGCATCATCTTGTTTCTTATCACAAGGAGCTAGGCTGCAACTGGTTAACTCAGTATTCACTTCTCTCCCTGTGCATTTTCTTGCCACACTGCACCTTCCTCAGGGGATTGTGGAACAGTTAAATAGAATTATTCGACAGTGTTTATGGAGAGGAAATGATGATACTCCTAAACAGTCACTTGCTTCTTGGGACATGATTTGTAAACCAAAAATGAAGGGAGGCTTAGGTATTACTAACTTCTCTAGCAAGAATGATGCATTGATGCTCAAATTTGTCAATAAATTTTACAACAAGATGGACATGCCTTGGGTTAAATTAATCTGGGACAATTACTATAGAGGGACCATCCCACATAAAGAGGACCCATGTGGCTCCTTTTGGTGGAAGGAGAACCTGAAATTAGTGGGTAAATTCTTGGAGATCACAAAACCAGTTGTCAATAGTGGGCAATCTGTCTGTTTCTGGATGGACTCATGGGAGATTGGAGGTTCTACTTTGCCACTACAGCTTAGGCTACCCAGACTTTTTTCGTTTGCCAAGGATGAGAAGGCATCAGTTTGGACTATCATGAACTTGGTGGATAGGGAGGAGGGGTTCCACCTGCCTTTGTCACCACAAGCTTTTGATGATTTGCTTATCCTCTCGGATTGGATGGACTCTGTTATGTTGGATGTTTCAAAAAATGATGAATGGCTCTGTAGCTGGAAAGGTGGAAGATACACAGCTGCTAAGTATTATGCTCATGTTCATAAGGACATTGTGGTTTGTCCTGTTATACAGTGGCCATGGAAAAGCAAATGCATGATGAGAATTAAAATGTTTTCATGGTTACTGATTAATGACAGACTGAATACAAAAGACCTACTGAGGAGGAGACAATGGAATGTAACTGATAATGATAGTTGTGCTCTTTGTATTGGAGACTGCTATGAAGATAGAGATCATCTTTTCTTTCAATGCAATTTTAGCAGCAGAGTGTGGAATTATCTGGGCATTGACTGGTCACAGGGAGTTGATTTACTTTCAAAGGCAAGGTTTGCTAGAAAAAGTTTTGATAAACATTTCTTCTTGGAAGTGGCCTTCATTGCTTGCTGGAACATTTGGAAGATTAGGAATGATGCAATTTTTAGATTGGATAGACCTAAATTTTCTGTTTGGAGGAATAGATTTGCTAATGACATGTATATACATGTACATAGGTTTCAGAAGGAGAAGTCCCTGTCTGTAAAAAGTTGGATAGATAGCCTCCCCTAGAGGCCTGTCTGCTGTAATTTGTTGAACCTTTCTTAAAACTATCAATAAAAGGCTGTGGGGTTCTTTGCCCTACAGTAGAAAAAGTCAAAAAAAAAAAAAGAGTTCAGGTAACTCTTATTTGTGACATCTAATATGTGAGTTGTTCACTTTCACATAGATTAAGGACGAGGCTACCAAAGTGACGATGCAACGGCGTTGTCGATGTGGTGACTTTATGATCGTTGTGTGATGGTGGTGGACGGATACTCCGGAGATTTGGGAGCACAAGACAAGAGTGAGAAAGAATTTAATTTTCGTGGGACCATTGACTGTGGTGAAACAAGGAAGGGACTACGGTTGCAGGTGGAGTCATATGGAGTCAAGGGAGTAGCAGCTGAGCTCATGATTAATGGTTCAAGTCCAGGTATACAAAGATTCGGCATGACGGCTTCAAGATGGCGAAGGGCATATTCGCCAAGGTGGAGTTTGTTGGAATATATGTCGAATATATGTACGAGTAAGACTACGCTAGGACTTGTAATTAAACGGAAGGTTAGGTGTTTGAGTCGTACACGTGTAACCTGGCCTAATATATAAAGGCACCGGGAGTAGCCCAAATAGACACGACGAAAGCTGGTAGGCTAGACACAAGATCACGAGGGGACGGTCCGGCGCCCGTGGCAGGGGCGGCCGGACCGGCGAGACGTTGAGATCTAGTGCGCCTGTATTACCTCGGTGGGCTTGTCGTCGATGGTGACTTGATAGCAGCAGGCGCGCAAGGGGAGCCGGCGGTTTGTGCCGGCGACCAAGGCGGCCGGTGCAGCGGTATCGATGGGGAGGAGCGCCCATAGTCATGCCCCGCAGATGTAGGCGAGTTCGCCGAACTGCGTTAACAAATCTCGGTGTCGTCATCGTGATGTGATTGCTTGTTCTCGGTAGATCAATTATTGTGCGCCTCGAATTTGTAACAGACCATACCACACCGCCGCCGCCACTAGCACAGTGACCACCACGCCAGCGCCCGGTCGCTTGATGACCATACCACACCGACTACACCGCCGCTAGCACAACGACCACCACGCCAGCGCTCGGGCGCTCGACGACCATACCACACCGACGATGCCGCCTCTAGCTCCGTGACACAGCCACCCTCACGGACGTCCTCGCCACATCATCGTAGCACATGCCGCATCCTCCTCCTCTGAAAGCCTAATCCACATGACCTCTGCTCTGCTGAATCAGCCACCGCCTACGGGTGTACCGTTGTGCTCTTCTGTGTGACGAAGATCCAGATTGTTTTTGAACTATTGTACTCCCTCCGTCTCAAAGTTTGACAAAAGTGGATGTATCTAACACTAAATTATGTCTAGATACATCAACTTTTACCAAACTTTGAGACAATTAATTTGAGACGGAGGGAGTATGTCAAAGCTTCAAATGTTTTAAGCAATGGAGGTTCGTTCCTAAACAGTTATACTACTTTTTTTGATCCAACCTTTTCTTTGCTGATCGTCTAGAGTCAATCGTGTACTCTGGTCATGGAGCCTTCCTGATAGCCACTTGGGCAACCTGGAGACTCCCATATGCTTGATGTTATGCCTAGCTAGGTGTCGTCTGGTCAGACAGGAAGACCGAGGACTCCAGGTCTCATTGACATCGTAAGAGGAACCATAAAAGGTCTCATTGACTTTCATGGATTGTCTGATTCTAAGATTTTCCCCTGAGAGGTGCTATGTGTACGACATATTTGGTACGATTTTTGTACATGGATGTATATGGGCCTTCGATGTATATGCTAAATCAAGCCCACCGGATATGGCATCGTATAGGAAACTTCCCCTTTCACATATTAATGGGCATTATACTCAAGCTTTAACGAAGTGTGTGCAAGGCTTTGTCAAAGTGCAAGGTCTGCCAACATAATATGATTTTATGGCTGCCCCACAATCGATTTCAATTTACGAAGCTTTTGAGTATGCACTTGTAATTAGTTACATCTTCTGAACCATATTGACTTAGTCCATATGTTTTGGATGTAGGGTTCTAATTCTCCACTATCTTACCAGCCTACGACAACCCACCTCTGTCGCCATCTCATGCACAATATAGCCTTCCAATTTTATAGGACGGGTATTTTTTTAGAGTAACTTATCATACTTCTCTTATGGAACACAATTTCGGCGTAAATCCGTCATTTGCGCCAGTGGCGCAACGGGTCATCTAGTATCCTCTCTTATAGTGTAATTACTTGAATGTATTTGTTAGTTTGGCCTTGCTTAGTTTAACATAGCTGGTGTCCTCTCATATATTCCGTAAAATGTGGATTTCTTTTGCTGGTTGGCACAACCATTATGGGTTACATCCATCTGATATGTATTGAAGTTTAATTCTTTTTGGGGTGGTTATATTTTTTTCGAGCGGTGGGGTGGTTATATTGAAAAACTCAACTGTGTTGCTTGTCATTCTTGGTCTTCCAGGTCTCATCGAATTATCCGAAATATTATAGAGGGAAGCCACTTGTGAATAAGTGTAAAACAATATATTTTCGTCTATGATTTAATCATTGATAATGAAATAGATGTTTTTATTGGTCATTGCAAATATTCAGGTTAGTGCTCGGAGTTTTTTTTTTATTACTGTTTGTTTTGGAGAAATAGAAATGGCAGCCCTGTCTACATTGCTATGTGGCTACATAGTGACATGCAGGTGAGCTTAGCCTGCTATAGTGGAAGCCCAATTCAAAGATAAGGTTGCATATCAACATCTGTAGGTTACTTATGATATGAGTTCTCGAGGAGTGGATCTTGTTATGCCTGTTTGTGTAAGCAAACTTCGTTTATTTTTTGGTAGGCGGAAACATAGGATATTGTTTTAGGATGTCTCTACACAAAATTGCAAATAAGGTGAATGTGCCTGGACTTATGTAGTTCGAAGAGTGGTAGGAACTAGGGTTCTACGGTGTCTAGGGCGTAGATTGTAGGGGAAGGAGGGAGTTGAGCGCGGCCGATCTCGCGGACGCCGGCGGCTGGGCGCCGTCGTGCGAGAGGGAGAGGAGGCGCAGGGAGGGGGTGCGGCTAGGGCTAGGGTTCCGGCTCCTCGGGGAGCCGGCAATAGAAATATTCTTATTGCTTGTCCGTTCAAGACCTATTACAATCTATATATAAAGGGGAAACTGAAATAGATAAATGGGCTAAATGGGCTAAGCGCTCTAGGGTGACCCACGGTTGGGCCCCCTCCTCCTATATGTGACTCCGGTCATAACATCTCTCCCCGCCTGCACAAACAGCTCGTCCTCGAGCTGGTAGTCGGGGTAGTGGAGGCTGAACTCTTCGCGCTTCTCCCAAGTGGCCTCTTCCTCCGAAAGGCCCTCCCACTGGATCAACAAGTACCAAATGTCGCGACGGAGTTGTGCGCGCAACACCTTCGCGGGACTGGGAAGTAGGCGCCCATCCGATGTAGGTGGTAGCGCCGGTGGTGCCGCCGGTGGTGCCCCACGGTAGGGCTTCAGGAGTCCCACATAAAAGACGTCATGGATGCGGGCGCCCGCTGGCAGCTGTAGGCGGTAGGCCAGTGTCCCCACGCGCTCCAAGATAACGAAGGGGCCTGCGTAGCGCGGACCAAGCTTGCGCTTCGCGCGTGGGTCGAGCGACTGCGTGGATCAATGAAGAAGACGCAGCCACACCCAGTCGCCCACTGCATATTCCACCTCGCGATGGTGGCTGTCGTAGTAGTGCTTGGCCAGCTGCTGGGCTTGCACGAGGCGTTGCCGCACCTCTTCCAGCATCTCGTCGCAGGCGCGTAGGAGCTCCCCCGCGGCCTCCGTCCGAGCGGTCGCCGAGTCGACCGGAATAATGGGCGGTGGTGGGCGGCCGTAAACCACCTCAAATGGCGTGGCGCGCAAGGCGGAGTGGTAAGAGGTGTTGTAGCAGTACTCCGCCCATGCAAGCCAATCCACCCATGCGCGAGGACGATCACGTGTAACACAACGCAAATACATAGCGATCACTTTGTTAACCACCTCTGACTGGCCGTCCGTCTGAGGATGAAACGCCGTGCTGAATCGGAGCTTCACCCCCGCCATCCTGAAGAGGTCGCGCCAGACATGCCCCGTGAACACGGGATCCCGATCACTGACGATCGACGCGGGAAAGCCGTGAAGACGAACAATGCCGTCGAAGAAGGCACGTGCCACGGACGCGGCTGTGTACGGGTGACCGAGCGCGATGAAGTGCGCGTACTTGGAGAAGCGGTCGACCACCGTGAGAATGACAGACTTGCCTCCCACCTTAGGGAGGCCCTCGATGAAGTCCATGGAGATGTCGGCCCAGACCTGTGAGGGCACCTCTAGCGGCTGCAACATCCCGGCGGGCCGCAGGGTCTCCGTCTTGTTGCGCTGGCATATCTCGCAAGAGCGCACCCAATCAGGGACTAACGCCCGATCACTCGGAATGTAGAAGTCGGCGCGGAGACGGTGGAGGGTCTTCTGGATCCCCTCATGGCCCGACGAATGGGCAAGTAGCAACACCTGATGCCGAAGGTCGTCGTGGTCGGGAACGAAGATGCGGCGCCCATGCAAGAGGAGTCCCTCCGCAAGACGCCACGGTGCGTCGAGCTCGCCCGCCTCCAGTTGCTGCCGCAGGAGCTGGGCATCCGGCGCCTCCGCCGTGGCCCGGCGAATGGTGTCGAATAGGGCGAAGGAGGGCCCCGAGCGGATGCACATCAGCGTCCCCTCGGAAGCGTCGGCGTCGTCGGTAGTGTCGCGGCGCGAGAGAGCGTCGGCCACAGTGTTGAGGCGCCCCGGGCGGTACTCCACCGTGAAGTCAAATCCAAACAGCTTGTTGATCCATTGATGCTGTGGTACTGTAGATAGCCGTTGGTCCAGCAAATACTTCAGGCTGTAGTGATCCGTGCGGATCAGGAACGAGCGCCCCCAAAGGTAGGGACGCCAATGCCGCACGGCCTGCACCAAACCAATGAGCTCCTGCTCGTACGCCGCGAGCTTGAGGTGACGTGCGGCGAAAGGCCGGCTGAAGTAGGCGAGGGGCCCCTCGCCCTGGTGAAGGACGGCGCCGAACCCCACCCCGGAGGCGTCGCAGTCGACCATGAACGACCGCGTGAAGTCCGGCATCTGGAGAACTGGGCCCGTCGTGAGGGCCCCCTTAAGGGCCTCGAATGCCGCGGTGGCCTCGTCATCCCAGGCGAATGGATCGCGACGCAGCAGTCGCGTGAGCGGTGTCGCAATGAGGCCGAAGTCCCGGATAAATTTCCGGTAGTATCCGGCGAGACCCAGGAATTCGCGAAGAGCGCGCGGCGAGCGAGGTAGCGGCCAAGCCGTGACGGCCGCCACCCTGTCGGCGTCCATGGCCACCCCTCGGCGGAGATGACGTGGCCGAGGTAGGCGACCGATGTCGTCCCAAACGAGCACTTCGAGCGCTTAAGGTGTAGATGATGCGCTCGAAGCTCGTTGAAGACGATGGCGACGTGCTGTAGATGCTCCTCCCACGAGTTGTTGTAGATAAGAATATCATCAAAGAAAACGAGCACAAACCGACGTAAATAGGGGCGGAGGACGTCATTCATCAGGGCCTGAAACGTTGCTGGGGCGTTGGTGAGGCCAAAGGGCATCACCACAAACTCGAAGTGACCATGATGAGTCCGGAACGCTGTCTTGGCGATGTCGTCCGGGTGCATGCGCACCTGATGGTAGCCCGACCGGAGGTCGAGCTTGGTGAAGAAGCGCGCCCCATGGAGCTCGTCGAAGAGCTCATCCACCACCGGAATAGGGAACTTGTCCTTGAGCGTGAGTGCGTTGAGGGCGCGGAAGTCGATGCAGAAACGCCATGTGCCATCCGCCTTGCGGACGAGCAGCACCGGCACGGAGAATGGTGATGTAGAGATCCGAATAATGCCCGCGGCGAGCATGAGGGCGCACTGTCGCTCGAGCTCGTCCTTCTGCAGCTGGGGGTAGCGGTACGGTCGTACTGCAACTGGTGCCGTGTCCGGTGCGAGGTGAATCCGATGGTCATACGCCCGGACCGGCGGAAGGCCGTGCGGCTCGTCGAATAGGTCGCCATGCTGCTGCAGGAGGTGAGTGAGCAGGGGGTGCTCAGCGTCGGGGTCGGCCGTGGCGAGCTGGAGCTGCGGTGCCGGGGTGGCGCCCCCAATGCCCTCCCAACGGACGCGGCGGCCCTGACGAGAGAAGGTCATCGTCAGTGCGGCAAAGTCCCACAATATTGGACCCAGTGTCCGCAAGAAGTCCACGCCGATGATGAAGTCGAAGCAGCCCAAATCGATGCCGGCGCACGTGATGGTGAAGTGCTCGTCGCCGATGGATAGCGGCACGTTCCGCGCCATACCGTGGCAGCGAAGGCGATCGCCGTTGGCCACGGTGACGCGGAGGTGATCGCCGCTCGTCGGCTCGAGACCCAAGCGGCGCATCGTGGCCGCCGGCAAGAAGTTATGCATGGAGCCGGTGTCGAGGAGGGCGACGAGACGCTCGCCCAGTATCGTCACTGGCAAGAGCATCGTCTGCTTGTTGCGGATACCCGCCAGCGCGTAGAGCGAGACCACGCACGCCGTGGCCTCGACTGGTGGATCGGCGGGTGTGTCCGCCTCGCTGTCGTCGACCGTCTCCAAGTAGAAGAGGCGCGGGCCACGTGGCCCGGCGCGTACGTCTCGTCGCAGTTGAAGCACAAGCCGAGGCGACGGCGCTCTAGTTGCTCCGCTGGGGTGAGGCGCCGGAACGTGCGCGGCGCAGACGCCGGAGCGGTGGTCGGCGTGGTCGGCGGCGGCGGCCTTGTGGCCGGCGTGGTCGGCGGCGGGGGTCGGGTCGGCGGTCGTGCGCCGCGGCTCGGGGGACCCGGCTGCATGGCCTGGGCGCGACGCTCGTAGGCCCGAGCGTACTGCATCGCCGTCTGCAGGTCCTGGGGGGCCTGTAGTTCCACGTCCACCCGTATGTGGTCCGGTAGACCGCCGATGAAGAGCTCCGCACGCTGCTGGCCTGTCACGCCCGGGGCGTGGCACGCGAGGGTCTGGAAGCGCTCGGCAAAGTCCTGCACCGTGGATGTGAAGGGGAGGCGCCCAAGCTCCGCCAGGCGGCTACCGCGAATAGGCGGCCCGAAGCGAAGGAGGCATAGCTCCCGGAAGCGGTCCCAGGGAGGCATGCCGCCCTCGTCTTGCTCGAGGGCGTATTACCAGGTTTGGTCCGCTCCTCGAAGGTGGTAAGAGGCGAGCCAAGTGCGATCCGACGCCAAAGTGCGCTGCCCGCGGAAGAACTGCTCGCACTGGCTGAGCCAGTTCAGGGGGTCCTCCGACCCGTCGAAGGTGGCGAAGTCGACCTTGGCGTAGCGGGGTGTGGCGGTGAGGTGGTCCTATGGCCGTATACCCCGGCGCGGTCCTCCTGGGGGCGCGCAAAGCCCCCAGCGGTGGGACTCGGGAGGGTAGGCAGGGGCGGTTCCCCGGCGGCGGTGTAGACCGGCGGCGGTGTCGACTCGGCGAGCCAAGCTGGCAGCCGTGACGGCGACGGGGGGAAGCGTATCTGGTTGATTGGAACGCCCCCCGGCGTGGTGGAGCCCGGCCCTCCGGTGGCTGGTATCAAGTTGGTAGGAACTAGGGTTCTACCAAGTTGGTAGGAACTAGGGTTCTACCGTGTCTAGGGCGTAGATTGTAGGGGAAGGAGGGAGTTGAGCGCGGCCGATCTCGCGGACGCCGGCGGCTGGGCGCCGTCGTGCGAGAGGGAGAGGAGGCGCAGGGAGGGGGTGCGGCTAGGGTTAGGGTTCCGGCTCCTCGGGGAGCCGGCAATAGAAATATTCTTATTGCTTGTCCGTTCAAGACCTATTACAATCTATATATAAAGGGGAAACTGAAATAGATAAATGGGCTAAGCGCTCTAGGGTGACCCACGGTTGGGCCCCCTCCTCCTATATGTGACTCCGGTCATAACAAAGAGCTACACTTTGTGCTATCTGAGTGTGGTGCTATTGTACAAAGTGATAAATATATCTGCAGTTTTTGGTTTGAGCCAACCCACTTGCAGCAAATAGATAATTTGGTGTTTCAAGTGCACTTTCAATATAGTCAGATGATTTTTTTAGATGTAATCAAATGATTTTGGGTCCACATGAGTTGTTTCTTAGGATGGTGAATATTGGGTTGATTATTGTATATAAAGCATGGTTGGGAATTTAGACTGAGAGCTTAGTCGGTATTCATATTGTTTACATGTTTTAAAACAATATATTGTTTCCTTTTCAGAATTTCACAGTGCACATTAAAGCATGGTCATGGCGCTTGTATTTTCTTTAGCTTATGTATATCTCTCAACTGGAATATAATAGAATGCAACTCATCTCCCACCCATGCTTCAAATTGTTATCCTATGAGTTTTGTTAAATTAAACTTATGGCTTACTTGCATAGAAGGGTGAACAATGAGTAGTTTCTCTAGGCTGAGAAGATTTTAGTTTTTCGAGTTAAATAGATGTAGATGAACAAAACATAGAGAATTGCAACTCATTGAAGAACGCTAGGATTCAAAAGGCTTGGCAAAAACCAAAGATATTATGATAGTGTAATTATTTCTATGTCATGCGAGATTCTCAAGATTACACATGCACAATTACTAGTTTCTTTGAATTGAAGAGTGAAACCCAACAAGCCGTCATCGACTTATCCAATCAAGTTCAATGTCAACACAACATTACCATTTTGTCCATTAGAAGTGACAATGGCTCCAAGTTCAAGAACTACACCCTAAATGAGTTTCTTAGTGAAGAGAGAATTCGTCATCAATATTCCTTTTCTTATACCCCTCAAAAAAATGGTGTATCCGAAAGGAAGAAACAGACTCCTACGGATATGGCTAGGTCCATGTTGACGGAGTATAAATCTCCTCCATTTCTATGGGCCGAAGCCATCTCTACGACATGTCATTCATCAAACCGGCTCTACCTTTGTAAAGGCTTAATGAAGACTCCATATGAGATTCTCACCGACAACAAACAAAATATCTCCTACTTCCGTGTTTTCGGTTGTAAGTGTTTCTATTTGGTAAAAGGAGTTCGTTTGTCTAAATTCCAATATAAATATTTTGAGGGTACTTTTGTTGGTTATGGTGCCGAATCCCACACTTATAGAGTTTTTTACAAGGCCTCATGGATTGTCATTGAATCTAGTAGTGTGTTGTTCGAGGAAATTGATAGCTCCCAAGTGGCACAATTTCATGTTTCTAATGTAGATGTTTAAATACCTCAAGATGCCATAGGAAGAATGGGTGTGATATTTTTCCGCCCCATTGAGGGACACCTTGTGGCGGATTGAGAAGAACCATGCTCTACTCAAATGGAGCCCTCGTCTACACTAGAAGCACATGTCAGTGGAGCAAATGATGCACCAACCAAAGAACAAGTTCAAGACCCTCGTCTTGTTGATAAAGTTGCTATGTAGAACCAATTTTTCCTTTCAAGCTATCCAAGATCAAGGCCAAGATCAACCTTCTTCTTCTCATGTTGAAGCAATCCATAATGATGATCAAGGCCAACAAACCGGTCAAGACGGGGACCCAAATGATCAAGATGATCAAATGATTCCTCCTCGCAACAATGAGGAAATCGAAACCCGTCATGAAGCAAGGATTTCTAGAGATTTGAAGAAAAATGACTATTCCGATGAAAAGGTGTTGGGTGATCTAAGAGGCAATAGAACCACAAGAGCTCAATTGACAAGCTTTAGTGAGCATCAAGCTCACATATCCATGGTTGAAACAAAAAAAAAATTATTTGAGGCTCTTGATGATCCCGATTGGTTGGAAGCTATGCGTGATGATCTAAATAACTTTGAGCGCAAAAAAGTGTGGAAGCTAGTTAAGAAGCCCAAAGATTGTCGTAATGTTATTGGCACCAAGTGGATATTTAAGAACAAGCAAGATGAGCATGGTATTGTCAGAAGGAACAAGGCAACATTGTTAGCTCAAGGGTACTCCCAAGTGGAAGACATTGACTTTGATGAAACCTATGCTCTCGTGGCTTGCCTTGAGTCCATCTGTATCCTTCTTGCATCTTGATCTTCGCATAACTTTAAATTGCAACAAATGGATGTCAAAAGTGCTTTTCTAAATGGTCCTTTGAAAGAGTTGGTACATGTTAAGCAACCACCTGGGTTTGAGAACCCCAATTTCCCTAACCATGTCTACAAGCTTCATAAGGCGCTCTATGGACTTAAACAAGCACCACATGCGTGGTATGAGAACCTCGGAGAATTTTTGAAAGATCGTGGGTTTGAAGTTGGGCAAATCGATCACACACACTTTACCAAGAGGGTCAAAGGGGAGATTTTCATATGCCAACTATATGTTGAAGATATCATCTTTGGCTCAACTAATGAGCTTTTAATGACGAATTTTCAAAGTTTATGACTGACGGGTTTGAGATGTCTATGACGGGAGAGCTCAAATTCTTCGTTGGCTTTGAGATCAAGCAATTGGCTTGAGGGACTTTCATTTTTCAAGCCAAGTATATCCAAGACATGCTCAAGAGGTTAAACTTCCAAGGTGCTAAAGAGAAGATCGCTCCAATGCAAACCAAGTGTCATGTCAAGCGCAATCCGGATGGTAAAGATGTGGACCAAAATTTGTATCGTTCTATGATTGGTTCTTTGCTTTATCTTTGTGCATCTGGATGTGATATTGTGTTGAGTGTAGCGGTGTGTGCAAGGTATCAAGTGGCTCCTAAGGAAAGTCATATGATGGTGGTCCATAGGATTTTTCGATATTTGGTTCATACCTCAAGGTTTGGTTTGTGGTACCCAAAGGGGGCACATTTTCTCTCAGTGAGTACACAGACTCGTATTGGGATGGTGATCAAGATTATAGGAAATCGACGTCCGGGCCTTGCCAATTCCTTGGTAGATCCTTGGTGATTTGGTCTTCTAAGAAGCAAAATTGCATATCTCTCTCTACCGCCAAAGCCGAGTATGTGGCAGCTGCTAGTGCTTGCACTCAATTTTTGTGGATGAGGAAAACTCTTAAAGGATGTGATGTCCATTGTGACAAAGTGCCTATTTTTTGCGAAAATGGAAGTGCCATCAAGATTGCTTACAACCCGGTGCAACATACAAGAACGAACCATATTGAGATTCATCATCATTTCATTAGAGATCATGTTGCCCTTGGAGATATTGAGCTAGCATATGTTACCACAAAGGATCAACTTGCCGACATATTCATGAAGCACCTTGATGATACAAGATTCATGTTCTTGCGGAATGGGCTAAATATCATATATTCAAGGAGCTTGACTTGAGGATCCTGCATACACACCTATAGTTGACTATGTGTTTGGGTTTAGGTGTAGGCATGGATATAGGGGGAGTGTTGTCCTGAAATATTGGGATCTCCCTCTAGGTCTTGACCTAGGTAGTTTTTGGGATGTTCTTTTCCTAGTCTTTCATGGTAGAAACTCCCCTAGGTGACAATGCTTGTTCTAGGAATCATCTAGCAATAGTGGGTACCAAGTTTTGAATCTGCGTCTTAGTCCTAGCCTCAGGGCCAGAGATTTCGGTCCCTTGATACGTCCATTTTGCATCACTGTTTTATATTGTTATTTTCTTTTATTCATCGATATATTTCACGTTATGATGCATCACTTATGTTATTTTATCTTATTTTGCATGTTTTATAATTATTGAAGAATAAACACCGGGACTAGAAATCTGATTGAAAAGGCACCGTTGAGATACCCTATTTCAGAAGTTCAGAAGAAGAGGGGGGACACCAGAGATGTCTTAGAAGTTAAGAGGAGGAGGCTATCCAGAAGGGGAGCCAGAGGGGGGCCACCAGGGGCCCACACCATGTGGTGGCGCGCCCCTGCCGCGCCGCCAGGTGGTGTGGCCACCCTGGCCCACCTCTGGTCGATTTCTTTCGCGTACTTGACCCCCAGGGAACCCTAAGCCCGAGAGGATCATCGAAGAATTATTCCACTGCCGCCTCGGGGAGGAAAACACCAGAGAGAGAAAAGCTCTCCGGCGGGGAGAAATCTGCCGGGGAAATTCCTCTCCGGAGAGGGGAAATCATCGCCATCGTCACCGTCATCGCTCTGTGACGTAGGGATGACTCATGGACCTGTCGGGTGAGCCTACCTAGTCCAAGGTCCAAAACCAAGGCCCAAGGCAAGGCGTTGTCCCGATGTTCTAGAAGGCCCGATATAGGCCCACCCGCAAGACTTGCGGGTCAAGAAGGAAAGCTCCTACCGACCTAGAGCTAGGGTTTGTAACCCCCCCGGACACGGTTTGAGACCTAGCCACCTATAAAAGGCTAGGAGAACCACCGAGGGAGGGATCCAATATACTTCTCACCACCATAGCCATTAGCTCGAGATCAATCTCTAGGCTTGTGCACCCACCTTTGTAATCTATCTACTGATAATACAGATCTCAAGAGCAGGAGTAAGGGTTTTACCTCTACGAGGGCCCCGAACCTAAGTAAAATCATGCCCTATTAGCCGACGAGTGTCGCCAGCGCCTATTCGTTCTCTTAATCCAAACCCTACCGGATCATCCGAGGGACTTGTTGAGATGACTAATCGACAATTAGCGTCGTCTGTGGGAACGGCAGGCGCTAGATCCATGACATCTTCAGCCTCATCTTCTCCAAACTTCAGATGGAGCCCTGGGTCATCGACTCCAACGGAGACGATCCGCTTCGGGTCGCTTATCTACGCGCCCCACTCGCCGGAATCACATCCGGTGTTCAGCGAACTCGAGAAGAGCGTCAGCCTGACGTTTGGCAGCTTCCACTTTCGCGCCAGCAAGCTGGAATCTTGCACTTCCCTGACCTAAACGGACTCGACAAATCGCACTCTGAGTCCGTCTCGAGCCCGAAGGCTCTCGAGTCGCCTACTAATGACGATGGTCGTGACCTAGCGCCCAGCATCGGCTCCATCCGCCGCAACACGCGCGATTTCCACACCATCATGACTGAGGAACCCGCCAGATTCGGTGGAAGACATCGACCCACTCCTAGGACTCACGAGCCATATCTGGCCCAAGTCTGCATGGTAGGATGAACTGAACAACCTGAAGAAACAGAGGCAAGTCGAAAGGAGCGAGAGCGCATCAAAGTCTCGTGAGTCGCTTGGCTCAAAGCAAAAGCGGCAGTACAATCTGGCCAGCCAATAGAAGATGGAGCTTCTCGATAAGATCTGACCGCGTACCACTACCACCTGGTGCGAACAGGTCAACTGATTGCAGAAACCCGCAAGGATCTAGACATACAGAAGGAAGTGGCGGAAGCTTCGAGTGCGCACTACGCAACGCTCTCAAGGACCCAATCGACGGGTAGCCAACTCCCGAAGAAGAAATACGTCTTGAAGACTTCTCGCCTGGACCATGAGTCCCTCAGCGAGATCAGCAAGTCCCTCAAGACATCCCTCATGCACGTCGATGAGGAGGGCAACATACACCCGACAACCCCCGCCGCGGCTCTCCTGGCAGCCGCCACATACTTACAGGCGAATTAGACGCCCGAAAACGACCCGCGCACAGAACAACATCGACAAGTCCAGAAGGGGCTAGGCATGGCAGCCGCAAGAATCGCCGCCCAAAACCGTAGGCAGGCGATGACCCTGGAAGCTGACAAAACCCCTCGGGTGGACAAAACACCTCGCACACGCGAGAGCGAGTCACCGAATATAGGAGATAAGGGATCGCCTCGCCGCTCCAGAGGAAAAGAAGCTAGGCGCCGTGGCGACATCCCACACAACAATGATGACAGTCCGCAAAACCGCGACAGCAGTCCGCGGGACCGCTCGTGACATCGCAGCAGGGAGTTACGACCAGAGGATGATCGTGACCGGACTCAATATGACGCGCGCGGACACATCACACACTCGCAGGAACCGCGCCCGATCGCTATCTACCTCCTCTGACGAGGAAGCCTGCGGCGCGATATGCTTCAGTCGTAGTATCCACGAGGCGCCAATGCCCAAAATATTCAAGCTCTCAACGGAGGTCCCAAAGTACGACGGCTCGATAGAACCCAAGTTGTGGCTCTCAGACTATCTCACGCGGTGAAGTGCCAGCGCGGGAACAAGACAAAAGCCATACAATACCTAAACCTGCACCTCGTAGGCGTTGCCCGTAGTTGGTTTGAAGGAAGACCGCGCGCGTGTTACAGATCCTGGGACGATCTCACCCGTGAGTTCGAGAAGAACTTTCAGGCGACGTACAAACGGCCAACAACTATCGAAGAGCTGCGAGCATGCAGACATAAAAGCGGCGAGTCCACCCGCGAGTATATCCAGAGATGGACCACACTCAAGAACACCGCGGGAAACATGTCGGGAGAAGTCGCGGTCGAGGCTTTCACCAAAGGCGCTCGGCGCGCCGCCTTCCGAGAGGAACTGGGACAATCTGCGCCCAAGACGATCGAAGAATTAATGGCGATTGCGGACAGATGGGCTAACGGCGAGGAGTCCTTGCGCAACGAAAAAACTTCCTCACCCGCGCCTGAAGAGGACCGCAATGGCGATCGTCGGAGAAGGCAGAGAAAACACTACGACTAGGATGACCAATCAGAACTGGCGGCGATGGAGTTCACGAGAAATCGCGACAGCGGATCCCGCGGAAATCGCGACTGGAACCAAAGCCAGACGACAAAACTCCCGAGGAAGACCTTGATGGATACTGCTCGCTACATCTATTCACAGATAAGCGCACGGGCAAAACCAAGGCCACTCACCTCCTCAAGGACTGCCGAAAGTTCCAGGATATCCATGAGGCATACACGAAGAAGCACAGGGCGCTGTTAACCAGGGATACCCGCAATTGCCAGGAGGATACCAGCCACCACCCTGCCTCCACCCGCAGTACACCAGAACGCAGCGCTGGCCGCGCTACCAGCGCCACCCACCCGCAAACCAAGGAGGTAACAGATACCCGAACCCACAAGGGCTCCTCGGAATGATACAGAAGGTTTGCCAGTCCCATAGAGTCCAGAAGACGAACACACGCCAAGTCAACATGGCAGTTTATGCCCCACCGTCCAAAACTGAGTACCTGAAGATGTCAGAGCAGTCGATAACTTTCTCCAGAGAGGACCACCCTCCACGAGCTTACCGACCAGGGCACGTCGCGCTCGTCATCCAGGAATAAATAGGCAACTATGCCCTCGCTCGGATGTTCATGGACGGTGACAGCGGAATCAACATCATATACGCGGACACACTCCGCAAGATGAACAAGAACCTGGACGGACTCGCAGAATCAGAAACATCCTTGCATGGGATAGTACGAGGGAAAGCCGTCCGACCACTCGGAACAATCAACCTGGAAGTGATACTGGGAGACCCGAAGAATTACAGGAGAGAGTTTCTCGACTTTGAGGTGGTCGACTGGCCATCACAGTACCATGCCATTCTCGGCCGAACAGCGTTCGCGAGATTCATGGCAGTACCCCACTATGCCTACCTGTAGCTCAAACTTCCAGGAGAATACGACACGATCACCATAAATGGCGACTTCCCGAAGTCAGACAAATGCGACAGTGAGTTCAACAAAATCGTGAAATATTTCAGGATGCAATAGGAGCTGGAGGAGCTGGCAAAAACCGCGGATCACTCCGTGATGCCGCTCACCAAAAAGAACGCCCCAGAACTCGAGTTCAGCCCAAACAGCGACACTCAAAAACATCAAGTGCACCCGACAAAATCTACGAAGACGACGATGGTGTCCACCACACTATCACCCGCATAGGAAAGCGCGCTCGTCGAACTCCTCCGTGAGTACTAGGAGATTTTTGCCTGGCATCCCTCAGATGTGCCAGGAATATCCAGGGAGTTCGCCGAGCACTCACTTGAAGTGTTTAAAGATGCAAAGCCAGTCAAGCAGACCACCATACGTTTCTCCGAGCCGAAACAAAGAGCACTCGGAGAAGAAGTGAACAAATTGTTAGCCGCCAAGTTCATCAGGAAAATTAAGATTTCCACCTGGTTAGCAAACCCGATGTTAGTCTCGAAGAAAAATACTTACATCCTTCGTGTGTGCATCGACTACACGTCGTTGAACAAACACTGCCCCAAGGATAACTTCTCACTACCACGAATCGACCAGATCATGGATTCTACAGCAGGCTGTCAGCGCCTCTTCTTCCTGGACGCCTACTAGGGCTATAATCAAATCAGGATGGAGCAAGAGGACGAGTAAAAGGCAGAATTCATCACACCACACGGTGTATACTGCTACACGACAATGCCCTTCGGGCTAAAAACGCAGGCGCAACATATCAGTGCTGCATGCAAAAATGCCTCACCAACCTCATTGGCAAGAACGTACAAGTTTACGTTGACGACATCGTCATCAAGACTCGAGTGGAGGACACACTTCTCGAGGATATCAGGGAGACATTCGACGCCTTCAACGCGTACAGAATCCAACTCAACCCGAAAAAGTGCGTCTTCAGAGTTCCTGCAGGACAACTCCTCGGCTATCTGGTCTCTGCCCGAGGGATCGAAGCAAATCTGGAGAAAATACATGCGATATAGACGATGAAAGAACCGACAAATCTTCGCGGCGTGCAGCAACTCGCAGGGCGACTGACAGCCCTCAGCAGGTTCATCGCAAGATTAGGCGAGCAAGTTCTTCCTTTCTATAAGTTGCTGAAGAAAACAGATAAGTTTGAGTGGACGCCAGAAGCAAAAAAGGCGTTCATCGATCTGAAAAGAGTGCTGCAGAGCAGACGCATATTGGCAACGCCGCAGGAAAGGGAACCCCTCTACCTTTACCTAGCCGCAATAAATCAAGTCGTCAGCACGGTGATTGTCGTCGAGCGGCCAGAGGACGGAAAGACATACGACGTTCAGAGACCAATATACTACATCAGTGAGGTGTTTTCGCCGTGCAAACAGCGATACACCCACTACCAGAAACTCGCATGTGGAGTGGTCCTTACAGGCCGCAAACTCAAACACTACTTCCAGGAGCATACCGTCACGGTGCTAAACGACACATCACTCGGTACAATCATGAACAATCCCATGGCATCAGAAAGAATCGCGAAATGGAGCATCGAGCTAGGCGCCTGCGATATAATATACACAGGACGTAACGCTGTAAAATCCCAGGTGGTCGTGGAATTCCTGAGCGAGTGGACGGAGTTGCAAACCCCAGGACCCCCAGAATACATGAGCAACTAGATAATATACTTCGAACGCACTCGGTACTATCATGAACAATCCCATGGCATCAGGAAGAATCGCGAAATGGAGCATCGAGCTAGGCGCCTGGGATATAATATACACATGACGTAACGCTGTAAAATTTCAGGTGGTCGTGGAATTCCTGAGCGAGTGGACGGAGCTGAAAACCCCAGGACCCCCAGAATACACAATCAACTGGATCATGTACTTCGACGGGTCAAAAAGAAACGAGGGAGCCGGAGCCGGAGTAATCCTCATATCGCCAAGGGGCGACAAGCTCCAGTACGTACTGCGACTCGACTTACCCCTGACGATCCAGCTTCCAACAACGATGCAGAATACGAGGCCCTCCTACATGGCATATAGATGGCGATTGCCTGCGGAGCCACCCGATTGATGATATACGAAGACTCAAATCTTATCGTGCAGCAGACGATCAAGGAGTGCGACGCTGTCGCAGATAACATGATCGCCTATCGCGACATGTACAATCTACTCGAAAGAAGTTTCAAAGGGTGCAAGCTGAAGCACATCGCACGATGAAGCAACGAGGAAGCAGACAAACTGGAAAACATAGGATCAACAAACACCCCTGTTCCACCTGGAATCTACTTCGAGAGAATAAGCAAACAATCAGTCAAGGTCAAAAGGCAAGCAGTGACACCCGCAGTAACAGAAACGGTGGCCAGCCAGCTAATCGCCCTCATCGAGTTCACCCATAACATCTCAAGGCAACTTTTTATGGTCGAGCCAACTTGGACACAGAAGTACCTCGACTACCTGACAAACAGGCAGCTCCCAGCAGACACTTGCGAGGCCAGACAGATACTACAACGTAGCAAATCCTTTCGGGTGATCAAAGGAGAACTATGCAAGCAAAGCATATCAGGAGTACTCCAGAGGTGCATCGCACCTGAGGATGGAAAAGAACTGCTCCACGACATACACCAAGGCAACTACCGGCATCACGCAAGCTAGAGAGAAATCTTGGGGAAAGCTTTTCGAGCAGGATTTTACTGGCTCACGACAGGCAGTGACGCCAAAGATCTTGTCGAGAAGTGCGACGCCTGCCAAAGATTCGCGCCCAAGCCACACGCACCGGTCACAGAGCTCCACATGATCCCCATCTCTTGGCCCTTCGCTCAATGGGGGCTCGACATTGTAGGACCGCTGCGGAAATCAACACCCGAAGGATACACCCACTTGCTGGTCGCAATCGATAAATTCACCAAATGGATAGAGGTCATGCCAGTCACGTTGCAGCATGCCGAGTTCGGCGTGAGATTCCTCGACTCCATCGTGTGCAGGTTCGGTGTCCCATACAACATCATCACAGATAATGGGACCAACTTCACAGCCAAAGAAACCCAGGACTTCTGCAAAGAAAAGGGGATAACTCTCAGCTTCGCCTCCGTAGCTCACCCGCAAACTAACGACCAAGTCGAGCGATCCAACGGATTAGTTTTGGCTGGCCTAAAGAAGCGGCTACTCACTCGGCTACACCTAGCAGCAGGGCATTGGGCTGAAGAATTACCATCGGTGTTATGGAGCCTACGAACAACACTAAATCGATCGACAAACTACACGCCATTTTTCATGGTATACGGAGTTGAAGCCGTGATACCCGAAGACGTTAAGTTCAGCACCCCACGAGTTGTCGCGTACAGCGAAGAAACCCCCAACAAGACACTCGCAGAAGACGTGGATACGCTGAATGAGATCAGGGACATCACACTCGCCAGATCAGCAGTTTATCAGCAATCACTGCGCAATCACCACAGTCGCCGCCATACGCCAAAGATCTTCCGTGGTAGGCGACCTGGTTTTGCGACTCAAAAAGAAAGAAGGACATAAGCTAGAGCCACCATGGGAAGGGCCCTTCATCATAGATGAAGTTATCCCATGAGGCGCCTATCGCTTGAAGAATCCAAAGACAGGCGGCATCTACTCCAACCCGTGGAACGTGGCGCATCTCCGCAAGTTCTACCCTTAGGATTTCATCCCCTACTCGCAAGAAATAAGGCTGTACCAGCCACATTGTAGCCCGAGCAAGTACATGGCTTTTCAGCCATCACAATAAAAACATGGTTTCTCAACCATAGCTATTGTCGAGCAGGCGCCTCTTGAAGCAATCGCTCGGTCTCTACCGCAGTCAGTCGAATAATCTGCTCCACAACAGGACGCACAACCTCATAATGAGGGACAAAATCTACACGTGGTCCTCGGGTGTCAGGGAGTCGTGCCACCGAATTGAAGTTAACCTCAGGATGCCACAAACGCACGAAGGCGAGCGCCACCTGAGCACCACAGATGAGCTGCTGACGCACACACTCACGAACATCCCCCACCCGACGGAATAGCCTCAGCAAGCCACTCAAGCTATCCGGAACAACGCCGAAGGGGTAGAATGCCCGATGGACAGAAGCGAGGGCCTTCCGGCAGGATTCCACCAAAAGTTGCGCCTGACTCGCCCGGTACTGCAGAGTGACCAAAACAAAACCTCGGCTGCGGTCCGACCAGAAATTGCTCGCGTGGGGGTTGGAGCTGCTTGACTCTTGAACAACAAGATTGTCCACCCAGTGACCCTCACATGCCCCATCAGGCTCAACAACTGCATGGATAGCAAAAGTGTCAAAACACAAGCAACAATATGCAAAAAAACACTAGAGGGCTGGCGGGACTTACAGAGCATGCCCTTTGCAACGCTCGCCAGCACCTCCATCACAAATGGCTCACGATCTACAGCAAGTTTCTGCTTTGACTTAGAAATATCCGCCACGCCTCGCAGAGCCTTGAGCTTACGCTCGCCATCCACGACACGGTCACGGAGTGAAGCGAACATACTGGCAGCCGCAACCACCGGTTCAGTCGAAGGAGCACTTCCACTCGACGAACCTCCGCTGGAGCCCACAACCTGGAAAGAACAACAAAGCTTCAGAGATAATATCATACCCCACTCGACGATGTACCACACAAGATCTTCGAGTGCTCCGGGGCTACTCCCATCGGGAGAATACAGAGTAAGGCGTGATGACAAAACGCTGACACACTCAAAGCATCTCGGTTGATAAAACAAAGTACGGGAATACATCCCAAGGTTCATTACACACAAAACTATACAGAGACAGCGATCAACCTAAGGAACTACGGAGGTAGCTCCACTCGCAGCAGATTTTCCACTACGGCCGCCGGAAACTACCTCAGAGAGCGACTTCGCAAGCCTCCCCGCATGGTCGCCAAAGGGACGAAGCGCTAACTTTTTTCCCAACGCGTCTTGAGGAAGCTCCGAGTACACCTTCTCCAGGTCACCCGGGACGCCGTGCGCCAGGGCAAACTCGATAGCCGTCTTGGCTCCGCACTCGGTCTGTGCAAGGGAGTACTCCTGAAGGGGATCATGCTCACCCAGGAAAACTTGCAGGAGGCCACCGAGGGTCAAAGAAATTGGCACGTCCACGAGCAGGCGTTTGTGGAGCTGCGTCAGCACTCTGGCAGCATCATGGATGAGGAAGAAAGCTTTGTTCCCATGCTCCTGCAGCTAGGTGCACGCATCCGTCAGAGCGTCAAGCCGAACCGATCCAGGCAGCTCTAGCCCAACTGCCATAGCACCTAAACAAAGATGGAGCAGGTAAAACATCATAAAGCGAAAGAAATTATCTTAGTCGAAGGAGATTCGAGCGTGACTCACCAGCCAAAGTCTGGGCCAAGGGACAGAGGACGCCGACCAGATATCTGTCGTGCTTCACACTCGCCTCCTCTAGCTGCTTCAAGGCGTCCTAGGCCCCCGCGAGACTGTCGGCTGACTGCTTGCGCATGGACTCCAACTCCTTCCGAGTAGACTCCAGCTCCTTCTCAAGGTCTTTTATCCGAGAGGAAGCCTCTGCCTTCTCGGATTTCAAGCGATTGACCTCATCTGCAGTATAAAGGGCGCAATCAAAATAACAGTCGCCATCAGGAAGAAACGGAACTAAGGAAAAAGACGTGTGCCAACTTACTTTGAAGGGTGAGGCTGTCCTGGACGAGCTGGTCGCGTTCTCCCCGAAGAGAAGCACAATCCGCCTCAGCCGAAAGAAGCCGGCGCCCAAAATCAGCAAGGGAATCAAGGATGGCCTACAAAAATTCCAAGCAGAATTAGAAAGATATCACTTGAGCCTATACACGACTATACACAGTCAAGTATAGCCTCGGGGGCTACTCCCATCGGGAGCACTGCCGTGCACCCGATGAAAACAAGATCAAGAAACAGACCAGAAAAAAGGTCTCGACTTGAGTCCATAACCAACTGCAATCAACTGACTATAGACTCGAGAGCTACTCCCATCGGGAGCACTGTCATGCACCCGATGAAAGAAAAAGAGAAAGACAAGACACAAGAAAAATGAACACTTTACCTTGCCCTGAGCGGTGGACAGGGGATCAGCGGAGCTATCCGAGATCTCTCTGCTCGCTGACGCCCCGACGTCTCCAAGACGTCCACCTGCGAAGCTAGGCATCCCGTACTCGGGGATGTCAACTTCCTTTGCTAGGCTCGAAGGCTTTCGAGTAGTATCAGCAGCAGCCTCCTTCCTCTTCACGGACGGAGTCGAAGAAGCAAACTAATCCGCGGTGATAGTCGAGAGACTACTGCAAAAGTTAGAATAGGAAAAGAAAGAAGGCAAATTCATGACAAAGGAGAGAACACAAGAAGTTTACTCATCCTCGTCATCATCGTCGAGGATATCAGGATTCCAGGCGGTGGAGATCTTCGACTAACGGGGGGAGGAGGAAGCACGTTGAGTGGAGTTACTCAGAGAGGCTCGACCTTCGTGACAGGATCACCACTCAAGGATTTATCCTTGGAAGTGACTTCAGTCTCCATTGGCTTGCGGCGATGGATCCGCTCGTTGTTCGACTCTTCTTCCTCCTCCACCTCCTATGGCTCGGAGCTCGACTCGGCTTCCGCGACGCTGACCTCGGGAGGGGCTTCAACGTTACTCGCCAGAAGATCCGAGACACCTTTGTCTGCAGCAACTGGCGGGTAACTCGTTGCCACGTCCTGGTTCTACAAAGGCGAAAAGAAGGAAAAGAATAAATTCACTCGAAGAAACCCCAAAACAAGAAGAAGTACGAAGTAAAGAAGAATATTCGAGAATTCACCTCAGTCGGGGGGTTCTCTGCGTCAAACGGGGTGAGAGGGCACGTCGAGTATCCCTACCCTTTCTTCAATTTGGTGACAGCCGCAAGCTTCTTGTCGAATTCGGCATTCGAAATAAGATCATCGCACGTGCGGCTCCGGTCGTCGGCACCCGAGTACTCCCATAGGGTGGTTGGCCTCGCTTGAAGAGGTTGGACCCTCCGACGCAGAAACACGCCGCCAGGTGAATCCCGTTCAGCGGTGTCCCCAGCTCCTTTTCACGGAAGTGCGCCACCTTCGCGAGTAAAGGGGTGACGACCTTAGCTTCTTCGGCTGAGAGCGAGTGCGCCCAGGATTTCCGCCGCTTTAGAACGGCGAATGGTTGGAACTTGGGGACGCCACCCGCGCTGTCATCCACTACATAGAACCATTTCCGGCGCCACCCCTGGGCCGAGTCGACGAAGTTCATCTCCAGGTAGGGAACATCTTTGTTCGCTGGATCCCGAAGCCTCCCGTCCTCAGCGGCTCCCCGACTTTCTCGCCTGGCTGGGGCTTCTCCCGAAAGATTCGGACCTTGAAGATCGCCTTCCAAAGTCCCTAGTGCGGGAGAATGCCGAGGAAGCACTTGCAGAGCACGATAAAGCACACGATGTGATGTATCGTGTTAGGGGGAAGATCGTGCAGCTGTATGCCATAGACATACAGCAGCCCAATGAGAAAGGGATGGAGGGGGAAAGACAAACCTCGGGCGATATGCTCCGAGAAGGCAACGCGCTCGGTGGAGAGGGGGTTGGGCGTCTCCTCATTCTCCGCGGACATGCGCACGCGTCTGGAGCTCTCCGGAGGCACCAGACCCTCCCTCTGCATCTCGGTGATGCTTTTCCTCGTGGTGTTTGCTGGGCGCGAGTCGCCCATTTTCTTCGCAGGGGCCGCCGCGGAAGCGCTCGCCACGTCCTTGGAACACGCCGCAGCGGCGTCACGTTTCTTCGCTCCCGCCATTGGAGAGTGCTCTGTGCTCAGAGAGAAGAAGGTGTGCGAGGGAGGAGGAAGACGAATGACAGCCGGGAAATTTACCTTTTCCCTAAGGCACGATACTTATACCTGCGCCAGGCCGATCTGAGCCGTCGATCTGCAAACGTGGCGCACATCGCAACCGCCACGTGTGAAGCGGAAACGAAGAGACAGGGGCGGTTACCCCCGCACGATCTTTACGAAAAGATTGTGCTTATTTACAGCGCGCGGCCAGCGGAAAAACAGGGACACGACTGCTCATTTCCGGTCAAAAAGCTGACAACATGGGCCCGCACGCTCTGCCCCACTTCGTCATGTCCCATCGGGAGCAGTCGAGTGCGCGGTGACGTCACTACGTACCTCACGTCACGAAATTTCTTTCGTATAAGCATCAAGACGCGAAATTTCTTTCGCATGGGCACCCTGACACGAAATCTCTTTCGTATAAATGCATTGAGACAAAACTTCTTTCGTTTAAATGCATTGACACGAAACTTCTTTCGTATAAGCTTCTTAACGCGAAATCTCTTTCGCACAAGATCAAGAAAAAGAAGACTGGCTCACTCGAAGGATTGCAGAAATGCGACTAAGGTAAAATCGCGAGTATGCGGCTCCCGCAACTCTACCTCACGATGCAATTACACATCATTTCAATCCTAGATTGTTCGGCCGACTAGGCACATCTGGATGCCGTATTCTTTCGAGTACGAAGGTAAGACCGAAGGATCTCTCCTGTGGGCCTGGAATCGCACTCAAGCTGCATCCTCTGGTAAACTTTCCATGTCAACTGAAGGGGTCGTTGCATAGAAAACAAAAAATTTCCTACGCGAGAGACAACCGAAAGGCCAAGATCTAATCTAGGAGACGAAGTGCAACGGGCAAAGAGAGGGTTAAGGAGAACACATACCCTCGAATGCACAAAGCATTACAAGATCAAATCTCGTTGTTAACGTAGTCGTAGTCACACCGATCCCGATAGCAGGAAGATGTGCACCGCAATCCGGCGGTGCCTCCGTGATCGGTCACATGTACGGTTGATGACTACCTCCGTTCCCTCGATCCAGCGGGGCGCGGAAGTAGAGGATCCCTCGGAGCTCTAGTAGCACGATGATGTGGTGGTGGTGAAGAATCCCACGGTCAGGGCTTCGCCAAGCCGGAAACCATGGAATTGAGCAGCGGGTGAAGTGGAAGGGAGGTGGGACAAGTGTGTGGAGAAGAGGAGCTCTCACCCTCCTTTTATAGGGGAGGGGGAGGCAGCCCAAGAGGGGGTGCGGCCAGCCATGCTGGTGCCCCCACCTCTTCCCTCTTCATGTGAGTGGAAGCCCCACTCACACCCACTCATGCTCCCATTATTTCCCACTTGGAAAATCCAAAGGTTTTCCTTTAATAAATAAATAAAACATTTTTATTTCTTTATTTATATTTGTTAATTCCATTAACAAACATTTTCATATAGCACCTGAATAATTTGTTAATTCTATTAACAACCATTTGACGAAAAAAACCTTGAACTATTTCAATTTTCCCCGAAACAATTTCGGTGCTGCCCAAAATATTCTTCGATATCCCGTATCCTCTCAAACGCGTCATCGAACCTTAAGTGTGTCACCCTATGGTTCGCGAATAAGATAGACATGATCGAGACTCCTCTCCGATCAATAATCAACAGCGGGATCTGGAGATCCGTGATGACTCTTATATATTCAACGATGACTCTCGTGATTGTGTGAACCAACAACGACGTGACTAATTCCCTTTGTCTCGCGATATTTTACTTGTCCGAGATTCGATCATTAGTATCAACCATACCTTGTTCAATCTCGTTACCGACAAGTACTCTTTTCTCGTTCCCATGATCTAACATCCTTGTGATCATATCAAGTGCTTGCAAGCGGTGTCGATGTGATATCACCGAGAGGGCCCAGAGTATATCTCTCCGTTATTTTGGATGGACAAATCCCACTCTTGATCCATGATCCTCAACTAATACTTTCTGAATACCTAACGGCAACTTTATAGTCACCTGTTACAGTGTGACGTTTGATGACATCAAAGTACCCTTCCGGTATCAGTGATTGACATGATCTCATGGTCTAAGGAATAAGTTACTTAGTATGTTTGATATAACAATGTAAACTTAATGACTTGATTGCATTGCTATATTCACTTTGGGTATATGTTCATCACATCATTCTTCTAATGACATGACCCCGTTATTAACAACATCCAATGTTCATGATCAGGAAACCTTGATCATCTATTAATTAACGAGCTAGTTAAAAGAGAGGCTTTACCAGGAACCATTGTTTGTTTATTAAACACACATGTATCAACATTTCCGGTTAATACAATTCTAGCATGAGAAATAAACATTTATCATAAACAAGGAATAAGATAATGTCGGATATATACTGAATAGGGGTATATCAGATGGTAGTCAAAAGTGCCGGATTACCAGGGTAGCCCAACTGGTAGTGGGCTATGGTCCATTGGGCGGCCCAGTAAGCTGACGCGTAGAAGCCGGATTCTAGAAGGACCCGGATCACGGCCCACGTGATCTGGCTTGGAGGAGAAGACGGATTCCTTATTTTCCAAGTTACTAGACATCGTAGTCTTCTAGGTTTCCTATTCTGTATGCCCTAATCCGGCTATTATATAAAGCCGGATGGGAGATGAGATAACAGGACACGAAGCTACAGGCCAACTCGCCGAGAAGTTGATCCTCCGCGAATAGCTAAACCTAACCTCACATTGTAATTGTTTACATAGGCTTTAGTCCTGATTAGTGAGATTGCAGGAGTAGGAACGCCGTATTATTACGACGTACCGAACCTGGGTAAATCCTGTGTCTTTGTCACCAACGCGATCCCGTTTCCCCACGTCTCTACCCGTAGTCTCATGGCACCCCCGTCTATGAAAACTAATACGATGTCTCGACAGTTGGCGCCCACCGTGGGGCAAAAGCGTCAGGCGTTAAGTTCCGATCTGGGATACTCGGCGGAATCGGCAGTTCCATAACTGTCGGAAGCCTGGAGTTCGACAATGACGTCGGACGCTTCCTCGACAATGGATCCTACATACCAGCGCAAAATCATCTGGTAAGTGCCTGCGTGTTACCGATTGGATCTGCTAATATCTGTAACATCCCAAGTCTGAAAAATAGCCTTTAGAATGTTTTGCTCTCTGTTATTTTATGTTTTGCATCATGGCATCATGCTGATTGCAATTGTTTTGTTTGTTTTCCATTTGTTTTCCAACTGTTTTCAGTTGTTTTCCTTTGTTTTCTATTTGAATTCCAAACCAAAATTCAAACCCTTTGTTTCATCCTTGTGATGTTACAATTTCTAAAATGATATTTCAAAATAAAACAATTATTTGTTTCCATTAAAGTGTGATTCCAAACTATTGTTTCATTTCTATAAAAATGCATCCAATAATCAAACCCTTTTCAAATTCAATTTGTTTTCCATTTGACATTCCAAACCAACATCCAAATAGTTGTTTCCAAATCAAAACCTTAATTGTTTTCCAATAATCCCATAATGCTCACTTATAAAATTTGTTGGTTTCAATCAAACCATTAAATCACTCAATTAATTAAATCACCCTCAATTTTCAATCAAATCCATCAAACAAGAACCATTTTTGAATTTATAAACTTTAACAAACCAATCAACTAATTTTTTTTAATCAAATTAACCATAGGGGGTCACCCTATTAAAATGCCTGTTTTCAGAATGTTTAAGTAATATTAAAATTCCTTCAATTTTGCTTTATTTTCTAAACATCAATAATTTTGGGAAACTTTGTGAAAACAAAAGCTAGATTTTGGTTGCTATTAACCTAATAAGCCTAAACCAAATTTTCTAACATTTTTACTAACATAAACATCATGTTTTCTTCCTAAAGCTAAAGCTACAAACAAGAAAAAAACAGTAAAACAAAAATAAAAATACCAAAAGAGAGAGGGAGAAAACCAGCCAGCCCATCTTTTCCCTTAAAGCCCACCAACCACTCAGCCCACTACCTATCTCTTCCACCTCCGTACAGTGCTGTCGTCAGCCATGGTGCGTGCTGCCTCACCTGCTCCCATCCCCTCTGCTATATCTACCCCTCCTAGACCCTAACCCTAACCCTAACCCGCACCCTTTCCCTCTCCTACCTCCTCTAGCCGCCACCCTCTCTCCCCCCAAGTCTCCTGTTTCTGATCATGAACAGAGCACCATGAGCCACCTCTGCCTCCTCGTCGCGAGGACGACCTAGGCACCTCGAGGAGGACCCGATCCCGGGAATGGAACCAGGGCCTCTCCCTCTCCAAGATCACCGAAGACATCCATGCCAGGTGAGCCCTCCAGCTCGCCGATTTCCCCCCCCCCCCCTGGTCGCCGTCCGTTCTGCTCTGTTCCATGGTTCTGTTCGTCAGAACCTGCTCACGCTGGGACAGAAACGCGTTGATCCTTCCCGATGTGCACCAGCGATCGTACGCATCCTAGTGATAGGCCTCATCGTGGTACCACAGTAGCACCTGAGATCGATCCCTCCCGTGCGCGACGTTTTATTTTGTGCTCTGTTCTGCTGCCAACTGACGGAGAAAGACTGCAATTGTTCTGTCCCAAATTCAGTAAACAGCCGTGTTTACCTCTTATTCCATCCAACTAGCAGTGTAACACCACAGCAGCAGCAGCACAACTGGTTGGTTCCTCAGCGCAGGAATCAGGAGGTGGGGGGATCAAATCCCACCTCCCACAAATAAAACAATCTTTTATTTTTGCAAGGTTTTGGTACTGGAATTTCTGCAAATCACACATAGATCCCTGCTAATTAATTCTAGTCCCTGTAAAAATAATTTCCAAGTCCCTAGATTCATCAAAATGGCAGATTTGCCCTATATTTTGTAAATTGCATAAATAAATCATCCTAACTCCAAATTCAACATTTTTTATATGTTTTCAATACCAAATTAAATGTTCTTTCCAAATATAAAATTTGTTTACTGTTTTGAATATTTTAAATTGGTGCAAAATTTGAAAACTTGTCAAATTCACTTAAATTTGCAAAATTCATAACTTGCTCATAAAAATTCCAAATTTCACAAACCAAATATGTTTTCCAATCAATTTTTCATGTACTTTTCAAATATAAATTTTGTTTGCTGTTTTGAATAATTTAAATTGCTGAAAACAACTGTTCCTTATTCATTGCATTTAAAATTGCCAAAATAATAACTTGCTCATTTTAAATCCAATTTCAACAAATGAAATATGTTTTCCATGCAAAATTAAACCCTCTTTCCAAATATAAACTTTGTTTTCTGTTTGAATAATTAAAAGTGGTTAAATAATTTAAATCTTATTTAATTCATTTAAAATTGCTAAATTCCTAACTTGATCAAAACAAATTCTTTTGGGACATATAAAATATGTTTCAAGCCCTAAAAGTATAAACTTTTGAAATATGAATTTGGTTTAATGTTTTGAACAAATAAAAATTCAAATAAGTTCATATTTGAATTAAATTCATTTAATTCTTGCTTAAACTTGTTTAATTCATAAATAATTTATTTGAAATCCTTTTTCAACAAGTGAAACATGCAATCCACCTAAAATTGTGTGTTCTTTTCAAATATGAACTTTGTTGTCTATTTTGAACAACTTAAAGTGGTGAAAACAACAAATACTTGTGTGACATGTTTTAAGTAACCAAACTTTCCAAACTTAATCAATGATTTCCAAACTTGTTCCAATCCTTTTTCACTTGCATCTATCATTGTTATTTGCTGTTATTCTGTTGTCATCATGCATGCATCATGTTTAACTACTTACACTTGTTAATCCAATGTAGATCATTGCTTCAACCTAAACAATTTGCATCCATATGCAATTCACCTTGCATATGCGTCCAATTAAATTGTGTTATCTTGTCAAGTAGTTTATTTTGATGCATCTATTAACATGACATGCATCATCCCATGTTTGTGCACCTATGCCATGATATTGATTGTTTATCTTTCTGCAATGTTTGTTTGTTTCTTCCCGGATAAACGACGACGTTGAGACCGACGATACTTACGACATCCCTTCTAAGGAGTTAGCTCAGTACCAGGCTACTGGGTTTGCAGGCAAGTTATCACTCACATGAACCATTGTGTTCCTTTCAACATTGATTACCGATATATTTTCCGTTGTTCTTTTCTGCTAGCCTTAGTAGTAGTTGTTCTGTTACGAAACCATCACATGAATCCCTTAACCTTGATATTGCCTCACCTCCACTCCTACAACCCCATTGTTTGAGCCCGTGTCTTACTAGCATGCTTAGGTTGTCTTGCTCGAGTCTATTACCCGTTACTTTCTGTTACTATTTCTATTACGTTGTGGGGGCTCGTTGTTTAATCAATCAATCATGTTAATGTTACTATTAATAATAAATTTGATGATAAGGCACCGGCAGGAGGCCCTTTGTGGTTTTGAGGCCTGCTAGTGTCGACCCTAATAGGAAAAGGGTCTTGTCTACTGATCCATGATGAGCGCACTACCCGCATTTGGGGAGTATGGGCTCCCCCTCAGTTTGACCCGATTCGCATCTCGTCCAAATCGCCTCATTTAGTTCGGGTTTTCCATTTGCTGCATGCATGATCTTGCGAGCCCTTGGTACCCGGGTGGAACTTTCGTAGTCGGCATATAGGGGGACACGTTCTTAGAGTGCTATGAGGGTCCATTTTCTTCTGGGCTCGATTAGCCGTGCGCCCAAGGTGCTTTGGGCTTGATGCGAAGAAGGGTTGGATTGTGTTGAGTGCCCCGCTTGGTGGAGTGGCCGCTCCATCTGGCGGGATATTCATGAGTGTACGGCCAAATTGGTGCAACCCTGCAGGGATAATCTTCTCGAGAAGCCGTGTTTTCCGCGGTTATGGATTACTTGGTGAAAGTACTGGCTAACAAGTACTCAGGACAACTTAAACATAATGATCAAACCTGTTACACCCAATGATTAATAACTTGACTAGTAATAGGTTGATGATACAAAAACTTGATTCACCTTTAATACAACTGTGTGAGTTATCCTCGGATTGCTTCTTTGGATAAGGGGCGAGATCCAGGATGGGTTTGTTTGAAGTTATCTTTCAGTTGGTTACAATCCTCGATCTTATCTCCTTTCTGTTAGCCGGAAGTGGTAGAATCTCTGTAGTTGGTTAGCGCAGCCAGTTGCAGCATCTTTTATATCCCCTCTCTTCCGTTGAACCCAAGGCATCCGTGCTTGGTGTTGACGGGTTACACTTTGGTGAACTGTGAGTCTTGCTTGCCAGTACGTTTATGTACTGACCCCTTTGGGGCTGTGGTTTACGCAGACGACGTTTCCGAAGATCTACATGGTGGCTACTACGTGGAGTATGACGAGACTGCTGACGAGTAGATAGCGGACCCGGGCAGGATCCGAGACTTCGTGGATGGGCTCCGTCTGTTTGTTTCCGGCCTCTTAGGCCTATTTGGTTCTTGTCTGTACTCAGACATGTTGAATGCTTCCGCTGTATTGTACTGATGTATTGTTGGGGCATGTGCCCTCTGAATGATTGTATTTGCTATCTCTGCTCTAATGAGAGCCATTTGCAATTTATTTCAATCTTTTGTGTCGTAGAGATCTGTTGTGATATCAGTTGTTCAACGCCGTTGACGTACCATGTGTGTATGGTTTGAAGTACGTCGACGGAAGTGCCTTTGATCTCTAGTGGATAGTTTACATCGACGATGGAATAGCAGAGCTTGTGTTGTCGCGCATAAGCGCAGGCCTACCAGGAAGCTGGGACGTGGGAGCAGTTATGCCCCATAATCCAAGCATCTGCTATCCAGTTCGTACGGTGAGTATCCCCTAGAAATCAGGGTGCGACAAATGGTATCAGAGCCTGTCTGCCTGTAGGATCCCTTTTTACTGGTCGCAGTTGAGTCTAGAAACTATTTTGTAGCTATATAGGAAAAATGAAACGTGAGAGTAGGAATTCTGTTCTTTTTCTTCTTTCCCCGCCCACCCACCCTTTTCTGGTAAGGAAGTGCAACGTTGATTTCTCCCTTCTCATCTAAACATTCAAGTTAGGATTTCACGAATTCTGGGTTCTCTAGGATGGTTATATCTACTAGACCATAGGAATGGAGGTGGTTGTGACATGAATTATCGTGTTGCCTACTCATGATTGAGAACGGAGGCGTTAAGCCCCGGAAGCAAATCCTCTATTCCTTAAGCAGTAGATAATGATCCTTTAGAAGCCCGGATGGGTTTTTCCGTAGTACCTCAGGAGTTTTGTTCTTGTTTTTCCCCGATGTTGTTATCCTGTTCTTCTCAACATCCTTTTCGTCCGTTGAAACCTTGTTGTTGTTTTCCACTTCAATTCTTCTACCGGCGTCTAATCAAAGTTTCCCCGTGCATCTGCTAAACTCTATTCCAGCTAAAGTGTTGTTTCATACCGGAGCATCACATTCCTTTGTGTCAACAATCTTTTCCAAACATACAACCCAAATTCTGGTTCCACTAAGCAATCAAAACTCTGTTCACTCCCCGGAATCTCAAATGTTGACTTCCAAGATAAGTGAGAACAATCCATTTCTAATGGGAGGCCACATATTCCTCGTTACTCTCATGTTGTTGATTCTGACATTGATATCATCCTTGGTGTTGCATTGATGTCAATAACTCTGTTCCACCCTTATTACAGATAGTCTATTCTCCAAATGAATCAAATTCTATCCAGCTATACACCCTTCATACAAACCTATACATCTATTAATATGTTCCGGTGGTTTCCAAATTCCCTGACGTCTACCCAAGAAGTTTCCGGACCTTTTCTTTTCTCAGTAGGAATCTCGGGGCGCGATTCCTTCAAGGGGGGGCGTTTTGTAACATCCCAAGTCTGAAAAATAGCCTTTAGAATGTTTTGCTCTCTGTTATTTTATGTTTTGCATCATGGCATCATGCTGATTGCAATTGTTTTGTTTGTTTTCCATTTGTTTTCCAACTGTTTTCAGTTGTTTTCCTTTGTTTTCTATTTGAATTCCAAACCAAAATTCAAACCCTTTGTTTCATCCTTGTGATGTTACAATTTCTAAAATGATATTTCAAAATAAAACAATTATTTGTTTCCATTAAAGTGTGATTCCAAACTATTGTTTCATTTCTATAAAAATGCATCCAATAATCAAACCCTTTTCAAATTCAATTTGTTTTCCATTTGACATTCCAAACCAACATCCAAATAGTTGTTTCCAAATCAAAACCTTAATTGTTTTCCAATAATCCCATAATGCTCACTTATAAAATTTGTTGGTTTCAATCAAACCATTAAATCACTCAATTAATTAAATCACCCTCAATTTTCAATCAAATCCATCAAACAAGAACCATTTTTGAATTTATAAACTTTAACAAACCAATCAACTAATTTTTTTTAATCAAATTAACCATAGGGGATCACCCTATTAAAATGCCTGTTTTCAGAATGTTTAAGTAATATTAAAATTCCTTCAATTTTGCTTTATTTTCTAAACATCAATAATTTTGGGAAACTTTGTGAAAACAAAAGCTAGCTTTTGGTTGCTATTAACCTAATAAGCCTAAACCAAATTTTCTAACATTTTTACTAACATAAACATCATGTTTTCTTCCTAAAGCTAAAGCTACAAACAAGAAAAAAACAGTAAAACAAAAATAAAAATACCAAAAGAGAGAGGGAGAAAACCAGCCAGCCCATCTTTTCCCTTAAAGCCCACCAACCACTCAGCCCACTACCTATCTCTTCCACCTCCGTACAGTGCTGTCGTCAGCCATGGTGCGTGCTGCCTCACCTGCTCCCATCCCCTCTGCTATATCTACCCCTCCTAGACCCTAACCCTAACCCTAACCCGCACCCTTTCCCTCTCCTACCTCCTCTAGCCGCCACCCTCTCTCCCCCCAAGTCTCCTGTTTCTGATCATGAACAGAGCACCATGAGCCACCTCTGCCTCCTCGTCGCGAGGACGACCTAGGCACCTCGAGGAGGACCCGATCCCGGGAATGGAACCAGGGCCTCTCCCTCTCCAAGATCACCGAAGACATCCATGCCAGGTGAGCCCTCCAGCTCGCCGATTTCCCCCCCCTGGTCGCCGTCCGTTCTGCTCTGTTCCATGGTTCTGTTCGTCAGAACCTGCTCACGCTGGGACAGAAACGCGTTGATCCTTCCCGATGTGCACCAGCGATCGTACGCATCCTAGTGATAGGCCTCATCGTGGTACCACAGTAGCACCTGAGATCGATCCCTCCCGTGCGCGACGTTTTATTTTGTGCTCTGTTCTGCTGCCAACTGACGGAGAAAGACTGCAATTGTTCTGTCCCAAATTCAGTAAACAGCCGTGTTTACCTCTTATTCCATCCAACTAGCAGTGTAACACCACAGCAGCAGCAGCACAACTGGTTGGTTCCTCAGCGCAGGAATCAGGAGGTGGGGGATCAAATCCCACCTCCCACAAATAAAACAATCTTTTATTTTTGCAAGGTTTTGGTACTGGAATTTCTGCAAATCACACATAGATCCCTGCTAATTAATTCTAGTCCCTGTAAAAATAATTTCCAAGTCCCTAGATTCATCAAAATGGCAGATTTGCCCTATATTTTGTAAATTGCATAAATAAATCATACTAACTCCAAATTCAACATTTTTTATATGTTTTCAATACCAAATTAAATGTTCTTTCCAAATATAAATTTTTTTTACTGTTTTGAATATTTTAAATTGGTGCAAAATTTGAAAACTTGTCAAATTCACTTAAATTTGCAAAATTCATAACTTGCTCATAAAAATTCCAAATTTCACAAACCAAATATGTTTTCCAATCAATTTTTCATGTACTTTTCAAATATAAATTTTGTTTGCTGTTTTGAATAATTTAAATTGCTGAAAACAACTGTTCCTTATTCATTGCATTTAAAATTGCCAAAATAATAACTTGCTCATTTTAAATCCAATTTCAACAAATGAAATATGTTTTCCATGCAAAATTAAACCCTCTTTCCAAATATAAACTTTTTTTTCTGTTTGAATAATTAAAAGTGGTTAAATAATTTAAATCTTATTTAATTCATTTAAAATTGCTAAATTCCTAACTTGATCAAAACAAATTCTTTTGGGACATATAAAATATGTTTCAAGCCCTAAAAGTATAAACTTTTAAAATATGAATTTGGTTTAATGTTTTGAACAAATAAAAATTCAAATAAGTTCATATTTGAATTAAATTCATTTAATTCTTGCTTAAACTTGTTTAATTCATAAATAATTTATTTGAAATCCTTTTTCAACAAGTGAAACATGCAATCCACCTAAAATTGTGTGTTCTTTTCAAATATGAACTTTGTTGTCTATTTTGAACAACTTAAAGTGGTGAAAACAACAAATACTTGTGTGACATGTTTTAAGTAACCAAACTTTCCAAACTTAATCAATGATTTCCAAACTTGTTCCAATCCTTTTTCACTTGCATCTATCATTGTTATTTGCTGTTATTCTGTTGTCATCATCAATGCATCATGTTTAACTACTTACACTTGTTAATCCAATGTAGATCATTGCTTCAACCTAAACAATTTGCATCCATATGCAATTCACCTTGCATATGCGTCCAATTAAATTGTGTTATCTTGTCAAGTAGTTTATTTTGATGCATCTATTAACATGACATGCATCATCCCATGTTTGTGCACCTATGCCATGATATTGATTGTTTATCTTTCTGCAATGTTTGTTTGTTTCTTCCCGGATAAACGACGACGTTGAGACCGACGATACTTACGACATCCCTTCTAAGGAGTTAGCTCAGTACCAGGCTACTGGGTTTGCAGGCAAGTTATCACTCACATGAACCATTGTGTTCCTTTCAACATTGATTACCGATATATTTTCCGTTGTTCTTTTCTGCTAGCCTTAGTAGTAGTTGTTCTGTTACGAAACCATCACATGAATCCCTTAACCTTGATATTGCCTCACCTCCACTCCTACAACCCCATTGTTTGAGCCCGTGTCTTACTAGCATGCTTAGGTTGTTTTGCTCGAGTCTATTACCCGTTACTTTCTGTTACTATTTCTATTACGTTGTGGGGGCTCGTTGTTTAATCAATCAATCATGCTAATGTTACTATTAATAATAAATTTGATGATAAGGCACCGGCAGGAGGCCCTTTGTGGTTTTGAGGCCTGCTAGTGTCGACCCTAATAGGAAAAGGGTCTTGTCTACTGATCCATGATGAGCGCACTACCCGCATTTGGGGAGTATGGGCTCCCCCTCAGTTTGACCCGATTCGCATCTCGTCCAAATCGCCTCATTTAGTTCGGGTTTTCCATTTGCTGCATGCATGATCTTGCGAGCCCTTGGTACCCGGGTGGAACTTTCGTAGTCGGCATATAGGGGGACACGTTCTTAGAGTGCTATGAGGGTCCATTTTCTTCTGGGCTCGATTAGCCGTGCGCCCAAGGTGCTTTGGGCTTGATGCGAAGAAGGGTTGGATTGTGTTGAGTGCCCCGCTTGGTGGAGTGGCCGCTCCATCTGGCGGGATATTCATGAGTGTACGGCCAAATTGGTGCAACCCTGCAGGGATAATCTTCTCGAGAAGCCGTGTTTTCCGCGGTTATGGATTACTTGGTGAAAGTACTGGCTAACAAGTACTCAGGACAACTTAAACATAATGATCAAACCTGTTACACCCAATGATTAATAACTTGACTAGTAATAGGTTGATGATACAAAAACTTGATTCACCTTTAATACAACTGTGTGAGTTATCCTCGGATTGCTTCTTTGGATAAGGGGCGAGATCCAGGATGGGTTTGTTTGAAGTTATCTTTCAGTTGGTTACAATCCTCGATCTTATCTTCTTTCTGTTAGCCGGAAGTGGTAGAATCTCTGTAGTTGGTTAGCGCAGCCAGTTGCAGCATCTTTTATATCCCCTCTCTTCCGTTGAACCCAAGGCATCCGTGCTTGGTGTTGACGGGTTACACTTTGGTGAACTGTGAGTCTTGCTTGCCAGTACGTTTATGTACTGACCCCTTTGGGGCTGTGGTTTACGCAGACGACGTTTCCGAAGATCTACATGGTGGCTACTACGTGGAGTATGACGAGACTGCTGACGAGTAGATAGCGGACCCGGGCAGGATCCGAGACTTCGTGGATGGGCTCCGTCTGTTTGTTTCCGGCCTCTTAGGCCTATTTGGTTCTTGTCTGTACTCAGACATGTTGAATGCTTCCGCTGTATTGTACTGATGTATTGTTGGGGCATGTGCCCTCTGAATGATTGTATTTGCTATCTCTGCTCTAATGAGAGCCATTTGCAATTTATTTCAATCTTTTGTGTCGTAGAGATCTGTTGTGATATCAGTTGTTCAACGCCGTTGACGTACCATGTGTGTATGGTTTGAAGTACGTCGACGGAAGTGCCTTTGATCTCTAGTGGATAGTTTACATCGACGATGGAATAGCAGAGCTTGTGTTGTCGCGCATAAGCGCAGGCCTACCAGGAAGCTGGGACGTGGGAGCAGTTATGCCCCATAATCCAAGCATCTGCTATCCAGTTCGTACGGTGAGTATCCCCTAGAAATCAGGGTGCGACAATATCTTTATCAGATTAACTGCAGAGGCCATGGGGTTTTGCGGTGGAAGCAAATTTATCCCACCCGCCCTGTACCCAGTCGAAGATGACTACGATCCCGGATTTTGCTCAGATCGCCGACATAAAAGTGATACACACTTTATCGGTATGGTGCAATCCCGTGCAGAAGGCAGACAACAAAACACCCACTACAGAGGTGGAAGATCTGACAGTCGCCGAAAACACGGATGAAAGTAATCCCGTGCAAGAGGCAGAAAACAGCAAACCCACTATAGAGGTGGAAGATCCGACACCTGCCAATCCAGCGATGAACTCGGAAGCTGACTCTGTGCTAGCCGCCATTGAGGGGAGATTAGAGTCAGAAACCGGATCAGATGATTTTGATTCCGAAGACGAAGACGTGGACGCCTTCGAAAGAAAAGTTAAATCTTTTCAAGAGGGATTCCATGAAGTACTAATGGCGAAACCGGCTGAAAACACGGACGCCGGCAGTCAGGAAAGCCCTAAAACCCCTCCGCCAGAGGAAGAGAGAGAAGATGGAGAAACCTCTCCGATATTTCCCAACGTCAAGGAATTGACAGAGGATGAACCTGTTAAAAAACCTCCCTCTTCCAAGAAAAAGAACAAGGCCGCTAAAAAACTCCAATACAAACTCCGGAAAAAGAAATTGGTTGATCCAGCTGATGAAAGCCCAGAAGTAGGAGATGCAAGCGGAACAAAAATTGCGGAGAAGAAAACAAAAGAAATCCTTGTTCCGCCAATGACAGAGCAAGAAGAACAGGAATTGTTACAAACACCAGTGGGATTGCATGAACCCCCTGAAGTGCTAGAAGCCAGGAGACAAGCTCTCCAACAGCAACAGCAACATCTATTCAGAACTCGTGAACACCTCCAAAAAACCCAGGATGACATCAAGCTCATGAAGGTAGAAATCGAGGAATACGAGAGAAAGAATAGATCTGGCATTAAACCTACAAGGTTGCCCGGAATCGTCAGACCGGAAGTACTGCCGCCAAAAGAAAGGTTTCACAACCCATCTTGGCAAATGCAGGTAAACGGCAAAGATGCCAGAGGCGAACCAATATACAAAACCGCAGCAGAAAATGCGGAAGCAGCGTTTGCCATCCTCAACAATGACTTGTACTCCAATGGTGAAAAACTCCAAGGGGTGTATGCTTTCCTAGGAAAAGCATTGCAACAACAACAGCGAGCCCAAGAGCGATCAGGGAAGTTGCATGATAACTCCGCCCTATGCAAAACAGCTACTTGCGCCGCTGAAGCACCCGGATCGGAAGAACCTGGAGATTCCGGCAATTCAAAGGATAAGAAAGCGGATCCGAGAAAAGATAAGAAAAATCCCGACAATAGGGATGAAGCGTCTAGAACCGGATCTCATCTACCGAAAGGTGAAGGCAAACCCCAAGATCGGGAAGAAAAATACCGGAAAGATGGCAAAGCAATGCCACCTCCGAGACACCCTGCTGAAAAAGCCGGAAGACATGATGTACCTCACAGACGTGAGAGATCTCGGACACCCCCTAAGGATAAACAAAGGCATAGGAGTAGAACTCCGCCTCATCCAAAAGGGCGTGATCTTGAAAGAAATAGAAATGATCCCGGAAAAGCGCGTCCGCGCAACAATGGAAAAGAAAGGAGTAGATCCCCTTCTGTCCATTCAGCCGGCAGGTATTCTGCACACATGGATAGAGCGGAAAAGGATGATCTATGCTTTGGACCTAAGTGTTTCACTAATAGGATCCGAAGGACAACCCTGCATTCTGGCTTCGCCAAGGTCGGTCCAACATACCAGAAATATACCGGCAGTACAAACCCGGATACCGGGCTCTCAGACTATCATACAGCCGTCCAGATTAACAATGGGACAGACCTGGAAGCTGTAAAGTTTCTTCCCCTAATGTTACTGGATGGAGCCAGACATTGGATCAATGGATTGCCGTCAAGAACCGTCGACAGCTGGGATGATATGGCTCGAGTATTCACTCAGCATTTCCGGGGAACTTACAAACGCCCGAACAGCATCAACCAGCTGAACCGTTGCACCCAATTCGAGGATGAACCATACGTGGATTTCATCTCCAGATGGACTGCAATGAAGAATAGTTGTTCTGGAGTAACTGACGTACAAGCAATGCATGCTTTCGTCAATGGCCTAAAACCCGGATTAGTATCGTTCATGGTTGGTTCCAAACAGCACAAAGATCTCGGATCTATGCTTACAACCGCCAATGAGCATGCTGCAGCCGAAGACGACATCAGAGCAAGAGGTGGCAATATCGACACACTGATACTGGCCAAGAAAAATCCTCGCTCTGAGAAAAAAGGAACTTCAGATGCAACACCAAAACCCAAAGAAGTTAACATAGCCTTTGGAAGTGAAAAAGGGAGCAGATGGAAAGGACGCAGTTCAGAACCAATCAACTACACCAAAGAAGAGTGGGAGAAGATTAAGTCGGAACCCTGCGTCCACCATTCGCAATTTGGGAAACCCACCCATACGAACGCACAATGCCGGCTGAATAAGCACATGAAAGGCAGTGCAGGATCCGGAAACAAGCGGAAGAGTTCCAAAAGGAAATTCTCTAAGCAAAAGCCAGAAGCTGAGAAAGAAGACAGTGAATCGGACACTGACGAAAAAATCCAGGAACAACAGCGGAAAGGCGAACCCAAGTTTCCGAGAGTTGATGGAGAATGCGCCCTAACTTTCCTAGCAACTCCATCAGCAAAGGTGGCGAAAAGAACACTTCGAGAAATAAACGCGGTTGTTCCGGCAACCCCGAAATTCTTGAAATATTCGAACACACCAATAACCTGGGATCAGTCTGATCATCCCGGAAATATCCCTGAACCCGGCACACAAGCTCTTATTGTAAGCCCTATTGTCCAGAACACTAGGCTAAAAAGAGTGCTGATGGATGGAGGATCCAACATCAACATAATGTACCTGGATACGTTGAGACATCTGAAAATCTCCGAGACCCAGCTCAATCACAGCAACATACGCTTCCATGGCATTGTTCCCGGCAGGCAAGCACGATCCCTAGGAGAAATTTCCCTAGATGTCACTTTCGGAGAAAAAGATCACTTCCGTCAGGAAAAAGTATCCTTCGAGGTGGTGCCGTTCGAAAGCGTGTATCACGCGATACTCGGACGTCCAGCTTTCGCCAAATTTATGGCAAGATCATGTTATATCTATAACAAGCTGAAGATGCCAGGGCCGAAAGGAGGGGTAATCACCATAACTGGAGACTTCAAGCTGGCGAACAAGCTGGAAAAAGAAAACGCCCTTTGTGCTGAGAAAATCATAGCAAAGGAAGAGTTGAAGGAGCTGGCTAAGGAGGTATCGCCGACAGAAATGGCGGCAGGAAAAGAAACTCGGAAGCCAGCAGATAGCTTCAAGGCATCCGAGAATACAAGGCAGGTAATCCTAGATCCCAAAGATCCGACAAAATTTGTCGTGGTGGGAACTGGGATGACCGACAAATAGGAAGGCGAGCTCATCAAGTTCCTCCGTGAGAACTGGGATATTTTCTCCTGGTGTCCAGCTGACATGCCAGGCGTACCCAGGGAACTTGCTGAGCATCAACTCAAGGTGATTCCAGGCTCCAAACCCGTCAAACAAGGTCTCCGTCGATTCGACGGAAGAAGACGGAAGGCTATTGGCAAGGAAATTATCCGGCTTTTAGCAGCAGATTTCATTCAGGAAGTAATCCACACTGATTGGTCTGCAAACCCGGTATTAGTACCGAAGAAAGACACTACTGCTCTTAGAATGTGTATAGATTACACCGGCTTGAACAAGTTGTGTCCAAAAGATAGGTTCGCGTTACCGCGAATCGATCAAATAATAGATGCCACTGCAGGCTCTGAGCTTTTATGCTTTTTGGATGCTTATTCCGGGTATCACCAAATACGCATGAAAAAGGAAGACCAAATTAAGACTTCTTTCATAACCCCGTACGGGACGTATTATTACGTAACCATGCCATTTGGCCTGAAGAACGCAGGCGCAACTTACCAGCGTTGCATGCAACGTTGTTTGCATAGTCAGATTGGCAAAAACGTCCACGTTTACGTGGACGATATTGCTGTCGTAACCAAGGAAAAAGACACACTCCTTGAGGATTTGCGAGAAACCTTCGAAAACTTGCGCACTTACAAGATGAAGTTAAATCCATCAAAGTGCGTATTCGGGGTTCCCTCAGGAAAACTTATGGGTTTCATCGTTTCTCATAGAGGAATAGAAGTTAACCCGGAAAAGATCAAAGCCATCTTGACCATCTCCAAACCTACGTGTGTGAAAGATGTCCAAAGGTTGACGGGTTCCGCCGCTGCCGTCAGCAGATTTATTAGTCGGCTGGGGGATAAAGCCTTACCACTCTACAAGTTGCTGAAAAAATCCGACAAATTCGAGTGGACAGAAGAGGCCGATGCAGCGCTAACCCAGTTGAAGGAAACTTTGATGAAAGCTCCGACTTTGGCATCCCCAAAAGACGAAGAACCTATGTTATTGTACCTCACGGCTACAAACAGGGTTATTAGTGCGTAATTGTTGTGGAACGGAAGAAAGACAAACAAAGTATACCAGACCAGCATCCGGTATATTACATAAGTGAAGTTTTCTCCGAGTCCAAGCAAAGGTACCCACACTACCAAAAACTGGCATATGGCGTATTTTTCGCATCTAGAAAGTTACGTCATTACTTCCAAGGACATTCCATAACAGTGGTATGTAAAGCACCACTAGGGGATATAATAAACAATGCGGAGGCAACTGGCCGAGTAGCCAAACGGGGCATCGAGCTAGCAGCCTTCGACATTAAGTATAAGCCAAGGACGGCAATAAAATCCCAGGTTCTGGCAGATTTTGTCGCCGACTGGACGGAAGCAATGGAGAAAACACCAATGCCGGAGTTCGAGTACTGGATCATGCATTTTGACGGATCCAAGATGAAGGAGGGCGCTGGAGCTGGTGTAGTATTAAAATCCCCTAAAGGAGACACAATGGAGTATGTATTACAAATACACTTCAACGCCAGTAACAACGTGGCAGAATACGAAGCATTGCTTCATGGCTTGCATATTGCAAAAGAAATAGGCGTCAAACGCATACTGTGCTACGGTGACTCGGATTTGGTACAGCATCAGCTTAACCAAACCTGGGACGCAAAAAACCCTATAATGGCCGAATACCGGAGAACGGTGGATGAGTTCGCCATCTGCTTTTTCGGATTCGAAGTACTCCATGTTAAAAGGGAGGAAAATTGGAACGCGGATGCGTTAGCCCGCATGGGGTCAGAAAGGGTAGAAATCCTACCACCAGGTGTATTCGTCCAACATTTGTACGAGTCATCCATAAAAGGTGGAGATATCGATTACCCCCTGGCTTCCGAATCAATTGAAGTTATGCTCGTTAACCCGGACTGGACAATTCCATATTTAAACTTCTTAGTCAATCAGAAGTACCCGGAAGGAGCAGACGAAGTCTTGCAGAGACAAATTCAGCGTCGATGCAAAGGATACAGGGTAATTGATAATTGTCTGTATAAACGTAGTACTTCCGGAATTTTCTGCGGTGTATTTCACCAGAAGAAGGACGAGAAATCCTGCAAGAAATCCACGCCGGAGATTGCGGACACCATGCTCAATCAAAAAGCATAGTTAAAAAAGCATTCCGTGCCGGGTTTTTCTGGCTAACAGCCAAGACAGATGCTGAGCACATAGTTAACACATGTGAAGGGTGTCAATATTACGCCAAGAAGACTAATATGCCGGCCCAAGCACTCAAAACTATCCCAATTACATGGCCGTTTGCGGTCTGGGGGCTAGATATGATGGGACCGTTCAAAACTACGTGAGGCGGACTTACACATCTACTCGTAGATGTGGACAAATATACCAAGTGGGTGGAGGCTAAACCCATCAAAAAGCTTGACGGTGTAACTGTCAGAAATTTCATCATTGACATAGTCATGAGATATGGCGTCCCACACAGCATAATAACCGACAACGGGACAAATTTCTCCATTGGAGAGTTGGCAAAATATTACCGACAAACGGGAATTCGCCTAGATCTTGCATCTGTGGCACACCCGCAATCCAATGGCCAGGTTGAGCGAATGAATAGCTCAATCCTGCAAGGAATACGCCCAAGACTCGAATCTCCTCTTCATAGAGCAGCTGGGGCATGGGTAGAGGAGCTACCTTCCGTGCTTTGGAGCATTCGAACGACGCCAAACAGGTCAACTGGGCAAACCCCGTTTTTCCTAGTTTATGGTGCGGAAGCTATTCTTCCAACGGACATGATCCATGATAGCGCAAGAGTGCGGGATTTCGATGACTCGGATGCCGAAGAAGAACGACAGGATGCCGTCGATCTCTTAGAGGAGGAACGAGAACTTGTGCTTCAAAGATCCGCCATTTACCAGCAAGGTTTACGACGTTATCATAGTCGGAAAATTAGGCATCGTTCTTTTAAAGAAGGTGACTTAGTGCTAAGATTGGTGCAGCAAAGAAAACACAAATTGGCCCCAGTATGGGAAGGACCATTTGTAATCAGCAAAGCTATGAAAAATGGGTCATATTACCTTGTAGATATTCGGGACACGGAAGATGATCCCGAAAAGCCAAATCGCAAAAGAAAGAGAAAGATAGATGATGAACTAGGAGAGACAAAGAGGCCTTGGAGCATCCAGCAGTTACGTCCCTTCTATACTTAGTTCAATTTCTATGTAAACATCTTTGAGATCATGAAATAAAGTTGTCGGAATTTTGATATCCATGTTTTTACAAGTTTATTATAGTATAAAGCATGATTCCACCTTATCTATTTCCCAATGATCTTACAAAATTCTCAATGTTAACCCGAATTGTGCCTGCGTGCTCGGTGTTTAAAAACTGAATGATTTTCAGCCCGCTAACGGCTAAAGGAAACTCGGATTGTGCATGCGTGCCCAAGTTTCAAAAAATTCCTTACTTTTCTCTAAGTATTATCTGATTGTTTACGTGTTGGGTCACTGGAGCTAGTTAGTAAAAATGCCTTTCGTATGATCCACGTTTCCGAGTTTAAACTGATTGGTTATACCCAGTTACTCGGCATGATGATTCATAATACTATCGAGCCATTTCAAACACTAAGGACAGTTAAAACATATAAACCAGAGAACTTAGAAGGCAAAGGAATATTAAAACCCGGAAACCTTGCAAAGAATTTCATAATTAAAACAGCAAAAGGCGGAGTTCTTGTTTATACAAAAGGAATAGAAGCATTACAATATGAATTAAATTGTAAAAGTGCAGTAATGCTCCTATTGTCTACTTTCATCATCCAGGTTAAAGCAGCCCTTCAAGCGTCCGAGTCTTCTTCGCTGCTGTCATTCTCGGGGGCTTCCGGGATCTCCTCTTCTGGATAAGTGATGGAGATGTTCACCATGGAGGCGATCTTGGTGGCGTGGCCTTTGATTTCATCAAAGATGGTGGATCGCTGAGTTTCCGTGTATCCTTGGGGGATACCGGACGCCACGCGCCAAGACTTTGCACCAGGGTAGTGCATACGCATAAGGCCGAGTGCCATGCGTGCACCACCCCGTGCAGCGGAGCGTAGGATGGATTCCCTGGACTCCGCCACCTCCAAGATGGCACCCGGAAGTTTCTCAACTTCCGAGAACTCCCCAGTCCTTGTGGGAAGGAGCTTGTTGACCAGCTGCATGCCAACAGCTCCGATCGCAGTCCACGTCTTCCCAAAGGCTCGGATTCTGTCAATCCGAGTGATATCTGGGTTACCTCCTGTTTTTTCAGACAAAACAACCAAAAAGGTTAAGTGAAAAAGCAGAGAATGAAAACAAGACATGGAAAAATGGTAAACAAAGTAAAACTTACCGATGATCTTGTCGATTTTGGAGCCTTCCTCCAGGCGAAGGTTTAAGGCATTTTCCAAGTCCTGGATGGTGGACTTATCCTTCTCCGCCTATTCGGAAGCCTTGGAATGAGCAATTCCAAGGGCCAGATTGCTGGCTTCCAGATCCTTTTGGGCCTTCATAAGTTGCTTATGAAGGTCCAGATTCTCCTCACGGAGACTGGCAGCATTGCCGACATCTTCGGCTATTTGCTGGGCCTTCGCCAAAGCAGTTGGAAAGCAAGGAAAATTCCGAGTTTAGAAAAATCCCAGAAAAGTACTTAGACAAAAAGCTGAATCAAAAACTTCAGAGGGAAAAAGTTTACCTGTTGTTTCCTTCAGCTGCAGCTGAGACGATGCCAGCTCCACCTCTTTCACCTCAAGAATGGAAAGAAGATTTCTAACTTCCTTGTTCTTGACGGAAAGTTTATTGAAAACTTCCATGTTAATGGTTTCGGCGGTTTGCTGGAACACGACAAGGAAAAGAGTAACTAAAAGGCATCAAGGCAAAAAGTATACATTTTGCTTAATGCTTGGGGGCTAGAGTTAAATACCTGGCTCATTCGCTGCAACCACGCCAAGTTTTCATTGAACTCTTTTGCGTATTCCGCAAAAAGAATTCCGGCCGCGCTTAGGCCGTCGTTGAGGTTCTTGAAGTCTTTGTCGAAGGTGGGAATCTCCTCGTCGATTGTCCGAGAAGAATTTCCCACCTCTGGAGCCGCCCTTTCCCTCGTGTCCGACACAACGGGCTGGCTGGGCTCCAACGACTTGGTGGTGGGGGTTGTTGCATGCTCTTCCGCCATCGTGGACGGTGTGTCCGGTGCGATGACGGGAGAAGGTTGAGGGCCTCTGTTGGTCACAGCCTTATGCCTCTTCAGCTTCTTTGGCTTTCAGGTAGAGGGAGGCAGGCTAAAGGCAAAAAACAAAAACCTGGAAAGGTTAAAACTCTGAAGACAAAAGAAAACTTCGACAAAAGAAAATAACCCGGACGTTCTAACCTGGAGGTGACGACGGGAATCCCGTCAAGATTGATGATTTCCTCAGAGGAGGAAATCTTCTTGCGCTTGCGCCCGCCTGTGAAGGCGGCGTGCAAAGCCTCCAGATCAGCTTCGGAGGCAAGCTCCGAGTCAGGAAGTTCAGCAATCTGTCGAAAAGAAAAAACACAGTTAGAAGCAAAAAATCCGAGAAAGCATAGCAAAATTCTACCCAAATGACGGAAAAATACCTTGGGGGCCGGATTGTCGGCCGTATACATAGGCCGACTCGCTTCATATTGGTCGCGTGATGCGACCAACTGGTTCACGCGCCGCCGCAGATCCTTCGTGGTCCAGTCTTTGCTGGTTGTCCGCATTTTGTCGTTGGCGCCCGTGTACTCGCAGAGGAGACGGCCGCCATGATTGGCTAATGGCTGGATCCGCCTGTCCAACCAGCAAAGGACCGTGTCCATGCCGGTTAGAGGCGGATCCAAGGAGGTGAGATTGGTGATGCGCCGCTTGATCCTTAGTAGATCAGGCGGCAGAACTTGGACGGCCTCTGTTCCCCAATTCTATTGGGGAACAGCAGCGGTTTTTGTGAAAGGTGGAACCCCGATGGCCTTTTTTGGGAAAGGGACATCGGGATGATAGAAGAAGAAACCCGTCCATAATTTGACGGATTCCGAGGTTCTGATCTTGGGGAACCATTCCTCCTTAAATCTCCTAAGAGTGAAGGAGATGGTTCCGCAAGTCGGGAGTGCGCCCTCCGAAGAGTTCCGCTTAACCCCGAAACAGTACAACCAGAAGTCTAACCTAGGTTCTATGCCTAGGAAACCCTCAAAGAGGGCCTGAAACCCGGCCATATAAAGAATGGAATTGGGTGGCAGGTTATGAGGCTGGATGTTATAGTGGGAGAGAACTTGGAGGAAAAAGGCAGAAGGGGGCAATCCCATACCTCTTAGGAGATGGGAGGAGAGAAGAACCCGTTCGCCGTCGTTTGGCAGGGGTTCATTCTCGTCCTCAGGGAGCCGCCGTTTCCCTTTGAGTACCAACCCCTCCTTTTCCATGTTTGGAAGGAGGGATGGGGGAATGCTGCAGGAAACCCAGTTGCCGGCAGTTTCCACTTCTTCGTCCGCTCCGGCGGCGGCGGACGCGGCGGCCTCCGCAGCGGCGAGCTCGTCGCCAAGGAGCGTAATCTTCTCCTCCGCCGTTTCGGGAGCAAACGGCGGAGAGGGCGCGGCGCTTGAGCCCGCAAGATCCTCGGTGGCGGAAGGATTCCCTCCGTCCACCGCGGAATCCGCCGTCTTCACTGGCTCGCCGCCGGCGTGCGTGGGAGAATCCAACTGAGGATCCATTTGGTTGATGATGTCCTCGATGTACTGCGCGACGGTGTGTGCGGGCGAAGGCGGCGAGGATGCCATTGGGTGGCGGCGCGGCTAGCCTCCGGTGACGTTCTGGGCGCAGTGGGCGTTCGGTGCTCTCTCTCTGCTCGGGAGCTTGGGCGCTGTAATGGCGTTCGAGTGGTTGCGGAAGGTTTTCCGGGAGGACGACGAAGGCTATTTATAGCCGGAAATCCGTCACGATGCGTGCTAACGGCTCTTTTGACCGTTGGATGATCAACGCGTGTCACTCGCCGGAAAATCCGGGAAATGAATCGACGGGGTGATTATGGTTATCTCCTTGTTTCCCGCGAGAATCTGTCAGAGATATGTTTCTGGGTTTCCCACTCAAAACCCAAACGTCCCTTACGTCAGCAGGATTAAAGTGCTGACGTAGGAGGTTTCTTCTCCGCGAAGAATCGTGTGAGAAAAGCCGGATTTCCAGGATTCCGAGTTTTACGTTACCATCTTTTTTCAAAAGAAGAATAAGAAGAATCAAGACTGCTGGCCAATATTTCTCAGACAATATACATTTGGCGAAAGACGGCAAATCATAGTTTTAATCCTTCTTGGGGGCTACTTCGGATATATAATGAATAGGGGTATATCAGATGGTAGTCAAAAGTGCCGGATTACCAGGGTAGCCCAACTGGTAGTGGGCTATGGTCCATTGGGCGGCCCAGTAAGCTGACGCGCAGAAGCCGGATTCTAGAAGGACCCGGATCACGGCCCACGTGATCTGGCTTGGAGGAGAAGGCGGATTCCTTATTTTCCAAGTTACTAGACATCGTAGTCTTCTAGGTTTCCTATTCTGTATGCCCTAATCCGGCTATTATATAAAGCCGGACGGGAGATGAGATAACAGGACACGAAGCCACAAGCCAACTCGCCGAGAAGTTGATCCTCCGCGAATAGCTAAACCTAACCTCACATTGTAATTGTTTATACAGGCTTTAGTCCTGATTAGTGAGATTGCAGGAGTAGGAACGCCGTATTATTACGACGTAACGAACCTGGGTAAATCCTGTGTCTTTGTCACCAACGCGATCCCGTTTCCCCACGTCTCTACCCGTAGTCTCATGGCACCCCTGTCTATGAAAACTACTACGATGTCTCGACAGATAATAAGCACTTTATTATTGCCTCTCGGACATATTCCCTTCAGTCTCCCATTTGCACTAGAGTCAATAATCTAGTCTCCAAGCACTTAACACATATGGCGTCCTAGTGTTATTACCATGCTTCGCATGTGGTAAACATCATCAAAAAGATCCGAACTGTTCAGGTCCTATTGTATTTGCATATTGTTTGCGTCTACACGCATCACTCATTCTCTAATGAGATGGCTTTGTATTTATATGGTCAATCGGTGAAACCTTAATTCCTCAGCTTAAACCATTGTCACTAACATTGTGAAAATGTAGCTTCATAGTGTTAGCATTCTTGGAAATTCACCAAGTTCCGGTGAGACCTTAATTCCTCAGCTTAAACCAATGTTACTAACATTGTGAAAATGTAGCTTCATAGTGTCAGCATTCTTCGAAATTCACCAAGTTCAATAAAGAACTCCTTGACACAAAATACGCTTATTATCAGTTGTCAACACAACGATATACTTTAGCCTTTGTTTTAGTATTTGTCACAATATTTTAATTTTGAAACTCTTTTAAATCCAGCATGGAACTTTCTTCCAGCCTATTGTGCTACCCTTCATCACATATTTTAATTGAGATAAAATTACTTGAATAAATGACAAGACTATTAGTGTAACATATTACAACTGATATTTTGTCATTACTACATAGGAAAACATATCCTTAGCATTTCTAAAATGACACAAGGATCTCTCCCACTATTGTCTAATCATCATATGAATTATCCTGCTATAACATTTTATAGCATAGGACTCATATGGTTGTGTACATAGCATGGAAACATGACTTAGAAATCTCAACTTCAATGATGCTCATCATGTCTTAAAACACTTGAATCTTGCTCAATTATTTTCCATGTGACAAGAACTCCTTCTTGTCATTTCGATATTGACTTACTTCAATATTTCATCTATGTAATTTGGCTTCAATCATATCATGCGCTTCAATCCATCTTTTATAGATATCGATGCCCAATATCTTCTAAGCCTTTTATCAATATGAAAATCTTAACCGTGTTAATTTAAAATACATATTTTCCAATCAACCATATGTCATCTACATAAAGTATTGGAAATATCTCATAGCGCTCCCACTTAATTTCTTGTAACTCTACAAGCATCTTTATCGTTCATGATGGAATCAAACTCTTTTGATAACTTCATTAAGGTAAATATTTCAACTTCGTTATGCTCACTTCAACCATTGAAGTGTGCATACCTTTCTAGCAACCTTTTGAATTTTACAAAACTCTCAGACTGTGTCAAGTACACATCTTTGATCGAACTTCCTCGAGAGGAGAGTTGGTTTTGTTATTCAACTGCCATATCATAATATGTAACTTTTTCCAGAACTATCCGCAAAGACTAAAGCATCACTACGGAAGATCAAAATCTTGTAGTAGTCAACTCTTTGAACTTCGTCGAAAACAACCTTTTCGATAAGTACAACTTTCAAAGGATGTAAAAATCCATGTCTTTGTCGCTATATAGACCCTTTTGCTATCGTTAGGCATCATGCCTATCGAAAAGACTACCAAGTCACATACTTGATATTCATACAAGGATACTATGGCGGATATAATGACTCATAGTCTATTTTACGAAGTCAGGGCCCATCATTTGCTTCCTTTATAAGGTCCATGTCCTTCGTTGTCAAAACAACACTTTACTCTTAAACCATAAGTTGGTCTAAGTACAAAGTTTTAGGACTTTTGTGGTTCAGTTCGCAAACTCATTCAAAGTATCTACAACACATGTAGTGTCTTCTACTTTATCAAAATAGGAAACCCCGGAACAACTTCTAGTGCTGCGCTACTCTTGACATGGTAACGGAGATTCTCTAATATCGTTGAGTTTGTACTGTCCTCCCACTCACTTGTTTCGCAAGAACTACTTTCTCGAGAAAGCAACCCTTTCTGACAAACAACATTTGCCTTTGGTCGGTGATAGGAGAAATACCCAATGTATTCTTTAGGATAACCTTATAAACATATATTTATCCCATTTTGGTTGTAAACATTTTACACATGCTATGCATACCAAAACTTAAGAAAATGACAATTCGGGTCACTACCCAAACCATATCTTATATGTTGTCAATTTCAACGGATCATGATGGTGCTCTTTTTAGTGAAATAGCGGTTGTCCTCAATGTATAAACTACAAAATTATAATGACAATTTTATTAATCTTACCATGTCAAACAAGGTTTGATTTTGTCTCTCGAACACTCCAAACTAATGTGGGGTAATTCGAGTAATATAAGTTGTAGAACAATTCTGCAACTTCTCAGATGTTTTGCTAAATTTGTAACTCAAACTTTATCCTTTATGATCCAATCATAAATACTTGATTATCTTGTTACAATGATTTTTTACTTCATATTAACAACCATTTGAACCAATTCAAAATGTCAAACTCTGTTCTCTTTAAATAGATATACTCACATATCTACTCAAATCATCGACAGAATTTTATGAAGGAAAAATTAATCCACCATACATGACTACACATAATGGACTATATACATCAATATGTATAATCTTCACTAAATTAGTCGTCCATTCTACTTTGGCCTATGAACGGAATTTTAGTCATCTTTTGGAAGAGGTCTCACAAGCGTCAATTTATTCAAAACAAAATGACTCTAGAAGTCCATCAATATGGAGTTCCTTCATGTTTTCCTTTCCGGTATGAACTAAAATGGTGGTGTCACAATTTAAATGAACCTCTTTTACGTCTTGCAACGTTTAGCATTTAGTCTTAATTCTTATAGATGTTTACTTTACCAACATGATTTATATTAACCTATCAATCAATTATGGAATATGGTCATAGTTTGAACAATCTCATTTGTTCTCACAAAAGACCAGAACAAAATAACAACTTAATAAGTTCTTAAAATAAATATTGAATGTTTGGTTCGATACGACAATGAACGCAATAACACTTTTTTATGTTCTTGTCATAATCGATTCCACATCTATTACTAGTTCCTTTTAGGCACTTGTATTTTTTGCATTGCGTTGCTTTGTATGACAACTCATACCAACCAATGTGGTATCAAAATACCCAAAAACACTTTTTTAACTAGTAATACATCTATAACTTGTATATCAAGCATATACTCCTGAGCTAGACTTTTCCAGTTATCTTCCTTTTCTGCCATATATCTTTTTGTAATTCTATTTTCAATATTCCCTTTCCTTTATAGATGAATCAGTCAATATCAAACAATTCTAGTCGTACTACCTCATTTTCTTAGGCGTGTTAGTCATATACTATCACCCATTGAGTCATACTTTGAGTTTGATTGTTCTACTAATATCACCATATTAATAGTATTCTTCTAGATTCCACTCTTAGCAATCTCCAAGTAAGGTAAACAACTTTACCTATACTTTTAATCCATCCCATCATAACAATTTTATGATTAAGCTACTATAGCTCGAAGGACGGAATTTAGAGGATAATTTTTAGCACCCAACTTCTTGGAATATTCAAATGCCTAGTATGTTCAATCATTGCATATATTCAGATAATATAAGCAAACATTGTCATGCTAAATTATACTCAGTCATGTTGCCACAAATAAGTTTCTAGATATCAATATATCTTTCACTTGATTGTTTCTGAAAACAATTCTTTTTAGTTCCTAAATCACCTTGATGAACAAAAAATTCTTTTGAAGATAAAGTAATATGGAAGCAACCATGACTCTGGATTCTAAGTAGGAATTATTTGCTCTCTAGATCAATCAATCATTAATTATATGGAGCTAGGTAGGAAATACCGAAAATCTACAATAGGACTCAATTTTAAATTTCACTAATACGGTACCAATCTTAAATGATTTTACCAGATCATAATAGTTACATCTCAATTAACAATCTAAGCGTAAGGTAGTTATGTGGATGCCAATGAATACTACAATTTGTGCAAATTCACTTTGATTGGTTGTTCATGATAAATAAGTTCAAGTTAATTCAAAATTATGCCATGAACTCCCACTCAAAAACAACATCCCTCTTAGTCGTCTTTAGTGATTACACAAACAAAATTCACTACACCAAAACCGATCATCGCGTGAAATGATGTAGCTTCAAAGGCGAACATCGACATGTTCATCATATCATCCACATGACTCATGCTTTACCTTTCGGTTACGTGTTCCGAGGCCATGTCTGTACATGCTAGGCTCGCCAAGTAGAACCGTAGTATTGCGTGTGTTTCCATACCATGTCTGTATATGCTAGGCTTGAAAACACCCGTTGTATGCGAACGTTGAGTCTATCACACCCAATCATCACGTGGTGTCTCGAAACGACGAACTTACTTAACGGTGCATACTTAACCAAGAACACATTATTATCTTGATATTAAGTGAGAGGGATCATCTTATAATGCTACCGTCACTATCTAAGCAAAATAAGATGCATAAAAAGGATTAACATCACATGTAAGGATAACGTGATATGATATGGTCCTCCTTGTACTTGATCTCCATCATGTGCATTATGGTATGATCTTCATCATTCCACCGGCGTGGTACCAAGTACCATGGCACCCCAATTTGTAACATTGACCATATCATATCACATGCCCAGCAAAAACTAGTAAGACGCCTCTAATTTATTTTTGCATACTTTACGTGGCTTAGGGCTTTCGAGGATAGAACCGTTCATACCTACGAACATCAACCACAACGTTGATAAACACATTTTCAACAACCCTTCATAGATTAGATCTTAACTATAGTAGGAGAAACGGACGCCCCCTTAGCCACAAGTGAGACAATTCTCGTGTACATAGTACACGTAAACTTAGTCTGGGGCAGCTTCATCCTACTATGCCACTAAGATCATAAAATACTCAAAGAGGCAATAACATGATCATCAATGCCCACATACACCTATGCGTTCTACCCGTACAAAACATCTACGCATAGACCTGACTCTGATACCACTGAAGGGGTCGTTGCATAGAAAAAAAAATTCCTAAGCGAGAGACACCCGAAAGGACAAGATCTAATCTAGGAGACGAAGTGCAACGGGCAAAGAGAGGGCTAAGGAGAACACATACCCTCGAAGACCCAAAGCGTTACGAGATCAAATCTTGTTGTTGGCGTAGTCGTACTCACACCGATCCCGATAGCTAGAAGATGTGCACCGCAATCCGGCGGTGCCTCCGTGATCGGTCACACATACGGTTGATAACGACCTCCGTTCCCTCGATCCAGCAGGACGCGGAAGTAGAGGATCCCTCGGAACTCCATCAGCACGATGATGTGGTGGTGGTGAAGAATCCCACGGTCAGGGCTTTGCCAAGCCGGAAACCATGGAATTGAGCAGCGGGTGAAGTGGAAGGGAGGTAGGACAAGTGTGTGGAGAAGAGTAGCTCTCGCCCTCCTTTTATAGGGGAGAGGGAGGCAGCCCAAGAGGGGGTGCGGCCAGCCATGGTGGTGCCCCCACCTCTTCCCTCTTCATGTGAGTGGAAGCCCCACTCACACCCACTCATGCTCCCATTATTTCCCACTTGGAAAATCCAAAGGTTTTCCTTTAATAAATAAATAAAATTCTTTATTTATATTTGTTAATTCCATTAACAAACATTTTCATATAGCACTCGAATCATTTTTTAATTCTATTAACAACCATTCGACGAAGAAACCCCTTGAACTATTTCAATTTTCCCCGAAACAATTTCGGTGCTGCCCAAAATATTCTTCAATATTCCGTATCCTCTCAAACGCGTCATCGAACCTTAAGTGTGTCACCCTACGGTTCGCGAATAAGATAGACATGATCGAGACTCCTCTCCGATCAATAAATAACAGCGGGATCTGGAGATCCGTGATGACTCATATATATTCAACGATGACTCTCGTGATCGTGTGAACCAACAACGTCGTGACTAATTCCCTTTGTCTCGCGATATTTTACTTGTCCGAGATTCGATTATTGGTATCAACCATACCTTGTTCAATCTCGTTACCGACAAGTACTCTTTTCTTGTTACCATGATATAACATCCTTGTGATCATATCACGTGCTTGCAAGCGGTGTCGATGTGATATCACCGAGAGGGCCCAGAGTATATCTCTCCGTCATTTTGCATGGAGAAATCCCACTCTTGATCCATGATCCTCAACTAATACTTTCCGAATACCTAACGGCACCTTTATCGTCACCCTGTTATGGTGTGACGTTTGATGACATCAAAGTACCCTTCCTGTATCAGTGATTGACATGATCTCATGGTCTAAGGAATAAGTTACTTAGTATCTTTGATATAACAATGTAAACTTAATGACTTGATCGCATTGCTATATTAACTTTGGGTATATGTTCATCAAATCATTCTTCTAATGACATGACCCCGTTATTAGCAACATCTAATGTTCATGATCAGGAAACCTTGATCATCTATTAATCAACGAGCTAGTTAAAAGAGAGGCTTTACTAGGAACCATTGTTTGTTTATTAAACACACTTGTATCAATGTTTCCGGTAAATACAATTCTAGCATGAGAAATAAACATTTATCACAAACAAGGAATAAGATAATAACCACTTTATTATTGCCTCTCGGGCATATTCCCTTCATCAACAACACGAAAAAAAATTCCTAGCGGACGCGCCGGGTACCCCTCTTAAAGGTTAAGTTCGACTCGATAAGACCTCCACGGCCCAGTCGCAACGATCACCTCGCCGAATTCGATTCGGAGGTCTCAAATTCGTGTAGGTCAGAACTGGTTTTGCCCTAGATGCAATTAATTGGCCCTGATCTTTCGGGAGAGTCATGCGACTGAGCCGTATCCTTCTGCGAAAATAACCAACACAAGGCGCATTTACCACTCGATGCTCGAGTACGCGAGAATCTCGCATGCAGGGAATACACCCTTAAAAACAGGCGATTGAATGACCAGTCGCAAGAATCCAAGAATGAACTTTGAGTGCTTACCCGACTATTCTCAGTCGAATAAACACTCGGGGGCTACTGACGTAGGGGTGACTCCTGGACCTGTCGGGTGATCCTACCCAGTCCAAGGCCCAGAACCAAGGCCCAAGGCAAGGCGTTGTCCTGATGTTTCAGAAGGCCCGATATAGGCCCACCCGCAGGACTTGCGGGTCAAGAAAGAAAGCTCCTACCGACCTAGAGCTAGGGTTTGTACCCCCCCCCCCCCCAGACACGGTTTGAGACCTGGCCACCTATAAAAGGCTAGGAGAACCACCGAGGGGGGATCCAATCTACTTCTCACCACCATAGCCATAAGCTCGAGATCAATCTCTCGGCTTGCGCACCCACCTTTCTAATCGATCTACTGATAATACAGATCTCAAGAGCAGGAGTAAGGGTTTTACCTCTACGAGGGCCCCGAACCTGGGTAAAATCGTGCCCCCTCTTAGCCGACGATTGTCGCCAGCGCCTATTCGTTCTCTTAATCAAAACCCTACCGGATCATCCGAGGGACTTGTTGAGATGACTAATTGACACTCCGGGCATCATCAAGATCGTCATAATCATCATCACCATCACCCTCATCATCCAACTTCATCCCGCTGTAACAATTAGGGGCCTCTATCGTTGTTTTATATTAGATCTCTCTCCCGGTGTGGATTACTTGTTAGTAGTTGATGCTTGTGAGATTTATCGGTGTTAGCACTTTATGACCAGATTGTTATTATCCATTATATCACCTCCGATTATGATACATATGATGTCTTGTGAGTAGTTAGTTTAGTTCTTGAGGACATGGGAGAAGTCATGATGTTAGTAGTGAAGTTATGTTGAAGTAATATCTCGTGGTTCGGTATTTAAGTTGCGGTGTTCTTCTAGTGGTGTCATGTGAACGTAGACTACATGATACTTCACCTTTATGGGCCTAGGAGGATGCATTGTGTATTTGGCTACTAATTGTGGGGTTGCCGGAGTGGCAGAAACCTAAACCCCCGTTAGGGAACCAATGCACGAGGGAGCGCAGAATCCCAGAGTTTTAAGGCTGTGGTTAGATTTATCTTAATTACTTTCTTGTATTTGCGGATGCATACGAGGGGTTTAATCACAAATATGTATTAGTCCTAGTTGGGCGGTGCATTAGCATAGGTTCACCCACACAACACTTCATGAACCAATGGATATTAATCAACCGTAGTGAAACAAAAGCACTTGACGAAATTCCCATGTGTTCTCGAGAACGTTTGGTAGTCATAAGTAGAACAATCGTCTTGTCCTTTGCTCTAAAAAGGATTGGTCCACTCGCTGCAATATTATTTACTGCATTTTATTTACTCGTACTTTATTTATCTTCTATATAAAAAACCTCCAAAAACCCGTTTGCTAGTGTTTACAGTGAATCCTCTATCCAACCTGTTTGTCAACACCTTCTGCCCCTCGTTGGGTTTGACACTCTTATTTATCGAAAGTACTACGATCCCCTATACTTGTGGGTCATCACCCCCCTGACCAGAGACTCTGGTAGTCCAGAGAGTCCGCACCTGAGACCGGAGACTCCGATGTAGATCCACTTTTTAGTGCCCACAATATCTTGATGGTTCCTTCTTTGTCTTCATGGACATGCATGTTTATCTCTCTGTTATCCTATTGCTCTCTTTGTTCACAGGTGGAAAGCGAACTAAGGCCTCCTCCTCCAACCCTAACATCGAGCCAAGAAAGTCTCGTCCGTACCGTGGTCATGCTCGCAACTATTTGGTTACCGATCCAAAGACTGGCGATCAGAGGTAGAGAAGGGTTGTCATTCAAGAATGTTAGAGGGAATAAGCCAAAGCTGAGCTTCAGAGGCAGGATCTTGCTGATTTCTACGCACGCTTCTCGTATTGTAAATAGTGTTGGGCCTCCAAGTGCAGAGGTTTGTAGAACAACAGCAAGTTTCCCTTAAGTGGATTACCCAAGGTTTATCGAACTTAGGGAGGAAGAGGTCAAAGGTATCCCTCTCAAGCAACCCTGCAATTACGATACAAGAAGTCTCTTGTGTCCCCAACACACCTAATACAATTATCAGTTGTATAGGTGCACTAGTTCGGCGAAGAGAGAGAGTGAAATACAAGTAATATGGATGATTATAAGTAATAATAGCAATCTGAAATAAAAATGGAAGCAAGCAAACATGTAGAAAAACTTATTGTAAACGATGTTTCAATGCTTAGAAACAAGGCCTAGGGATCCTACTTTCACTAGTGTACACTCTCAAAAATGATAACATAGTTGAATGCATAAATATCATCTCTTCACTATGCTACTCTGAACCACTCTCCGATAAAATAAGAAACACCAATTCATTACATAGGGATGTAACAACACTCCTCAAAGTCGCATTCCCATGTCTAGTTAACCCCACGCTGTCCCTATGAGCGCCCTAGAAGGTACTAGACAAACACCACAATTTCATAGGGTCATCCAACACAAGATATAAATATCATGCTAAACGACACGGTGCACACACTGTCACCTTTACACCGTGATCAAAGTGTCTACGGAGATCTCATAACAAAACCACTTGAGTAGCATAACAGATGAAGAGTAACATCTACTTATTCAACTATATTACAAAACTCATGATCACATAAACATCACTTTATGGGAGAGAGAGATGAAACACAAAGCTACCGGTAGAGCCCTTGGCCCCGAGGGAGAACTACTCCCTCCTCATCATAGGAGACAACAACGGCGATGAAGATGGCGGTGGAGTCGATGGAGATGGCTTCGGGAGCACTTCCCCGTCCCGGCAGGGTGCCGGAACAGAGATTTCTGTCCCCCGAAACTTGTCGGCAGAGGCGGCGGATCTACGGAACTTTTCGTGGAAGGGGGACGATTTCTTTAGGGTTTATGCATCGGGGAGCATATATAGGCGATAGGGAGATGGCGGTGGGCGCCCGAGGGGCCCACACCACCCCCAGGGGCGGCCAGGGGGCCACCCGCGTGGAGGCATGGTGTGGGGGCTCCAGGGACCCCCTCCGGGTCTCCTTTGGACTTCCTTGACCCTCCGGGACTTAAGACTTCTGGATTTTGAATTGTCCAATTCCGAGAATATTTCCAGAACAACTTTTCTAAAACTAAAAACATCAGAAAACAGGGAACTGGCTCTGTGGCATCTTGTCAATAGGTTAGTCTCGGGAAATGAATGACATAAAGTGTAAGGAAAACATGTTACAGATGGCATGAAAACAACATGGAACATCAGAAATTAAGGATATGTTTATAACGTATCAACATCCCCAAACTTAGTTCCTACTAGTCCTCGAGTAGGTAAACGACAAAACAAATAATTTCTGAGGTGACATGCTACCAACATAAACTTGATCATCATAGTAATGTAAAGCATGTAAACTAGGATCAAATGAATAAAGGTTGTGGTTTATAGTTGACACCAAAGATTAATGTATAAACCATTAGGAATAACAAAGTAAAACTTTTCAATGAATCAATACTAAAAGACAATCCACTTTGCAAAGTATATTAGAGATGATTTAAGCTTCAAGAACAACAATGTAAACATCCAAGGCATCAAACTCTCACAACAACTCCTGTTAGGATCAAGTCAAGTGACAACAATACGCACATAGGAAAATCATTCAAATAATTGTGCACTCAAAACAAGCAGGCGTTCTGTATTGGTTCCTCTCATCAGGATGTTATGGCTAAAAGAACATTATGGGGGGGTTTGGAAGGTCAATGGAGGAAAGTCTCACACAGCTGAAAGTGATCATTAGACAAGAGGAAGTCTTATAATCAAAGTTATGCAAGGAGTAGTGATTGCCACACAATGGATGCACATAAAGCTATAAGTGTATGAAAGCTCTCCAATGGAGCTAGTGGGGGGCGGGTGCATCCAACCTGCTTGCTCACGAAGACCTAGAGCTCTTTTGAGGAGTCTCATCATTGGAATATATACAAGACAAGTTCTATAATCTAAGTTCCCCACATAGTTATGCAAGTCATAATATAAAAAACTCTCTCCAAATAGAAGTAATGACGCTAAACAAAGCACAAGTGTGGAATAAATGATAGTAATGCTTTCCCCTCTCTCTTTATTTTCTCTCTTTTGCCTCTTCTTTCTTTTTTTATTTTTCTCTTTTGGGCTTTTTTTTATATATATAAACTCACTGGTAGGGGCAACACTCTATTTTACAATGAATTAACACACTTTTAGTACTCATAACTCAAAATGAAATATCTCTGATGTATAAAACTAAATGCTCCTGCCAGTGTAGCAGTATGCAAAAATAATGATGAAGCATGACAAGTAACATAATGATGATGGATGTTGTATGGCAATATATCTCCGAATGGCTATGGAAATGTCATGGTAGGTAGATATGGTGGTTGTTTTTAGGAAGATAAATTTTGGCTTATGTGTAGAAGAACAAATTTCTCCCACAGGGTTTGGATGTACTGGTGAAGTTTGTACCAACTCTCAATGTGAGAATGAGCAATCCACAATACCGAAGAGGCTAGAAAATATGGATGGTGGAAGTGCCAGAAAACCGCGACATAGAACTCACAAGTTAAAAGATTCCAAATGATAACATAAGGCATAATGAAAATCACTCCAAGAGGATCCATGGCAGTGACAAGTCACTGTTAGCTACCTCGACCGTAGCGCGTAACAAAATGCCATTACGATTGTTATCAGGAAAGGAAGTCATATACCATTATCCTATCAACTGGTTATTTGAGTGTGGCACAGTTTCAAGCTTCTAGACCAACCATTAATTGTTTTTACTCTACTATACCAGCAAGTTTACCATTAAGCATATTAATATCTCAAAACAACAGCAAATAATCAAGTGAAACAATTTAGTGATCTACAAGAATATGCAAGCTTTTTTCGTTATACCATCTACCACACGTAGCATTTTCTAGTTCCACCAAACAAGAAAACTATCCAAATAATATAGCAATTAAACAAGAGAGTACTAACATAACTCTACTAGAACTAACAGCTCTAAAAAAGAGATGCATGAAAACAAGGGCTAAACGCAGTACTAGCAAAAAGTGAACACTCACAGAACAATAAGAATGAAAACTAGAGTGTTCTAAGCAATGAAAACGGAGCGTGTCTATCTCCCACAAAAATAATGCTAGGTTCAAACTATAGTATTGCAGCAAGGAAAAGAAACAAAAACAAACAGGCGCTCCAAGTAAACTACATATGATGTGACCGAATAAAAATATAGTTTCACTAGAAGTGACCTGATAAATTGTTGATGAAGAAGGGGATGCCTTGGGCATACCCAAGCTTAGATGCTTTAGTCTTGTTACAATTTTATGGGATGAACCACGGGGGCATCCCCAAGCTTTGCCTTTGCAATCTTCTTGATTACATTGTATCACTCTCTTCTCTTGACCCTTGAAAACTTCCTTCACACCACAGTCAAACAGTAATTCGCATTAGAGGGTTAGTGCAACTAACAAAAATTCATGGGTTCTGCATGGGCACAAGTGCTAATGATACTTTTAAACATTAGCTACAGCCACTGATGTTTCGTGAAGCAAAGAAATCCACTTGACATCGTAAAAGAGCAAATGGAAGAAAAATGGCAGAAACTGCCAAAACCAGAAGAGTCTGTAAAGACGAATTTTTTAGGGGCACTTACGTTGCTCAGATCGAAAGAAATTACAGAACAAAAAAGTTTCAGAATTAGCTTAGGAATAAGCACACAAAATTTCAGTTCATTTTGATATTTTTAGATTTTATACGATTTTTTACGGTGGACAGTAGAAATCTGTTTCCTGCGCAGAAATCCAGAACCAACTCCAACTCTCGCCAGAAACTTTACTTGGCACAACTAATACATGAAAATAAATATACAAAGGAGTTTCTATAGAAGTATACAACCCCTTGACTCAAAGAACACAGAGAAAACAAAGGAAAAATAAAACCATGGGTTATCTTCCAAGAAGAGCTTTTCTTTAAAGCCTTTTAGCTAGGCATGATAATTTGAGAAAATGCTCACATGAGAAATATTAATTGAAGCAAAAGAGAGCACCAAGAAGCAAATGTGAAACAAATTTAAGTCTAACCCACTTCCTATGAAAAATAATCTTGTACAAAAACAAGTCAATAAAACACAAAGTTGCTAACATAGGAAGACAAAATAAGTGCAACTTCAAAATTTCAACATAAAGAGGGGAGACATGATATTGTTGAGATACATAAAACCATCTTTCCCTCTCTCATAATAACTTTCATCAGCATCATGAATGAAATTAACAATATAACTATCACATATAACATTATTATCATGAGTCACATGCATAAAAGAATTAATACTCTCCACATAAGCATAATCATTCTTATTAATAGTAGTGGGAGAAAATTCAACAAAATATCTATCATTATTATTCTCATCACCATAATCATCAAATATAGGAGGAATATTATAATCATAATTAACTTTCTCCTCAATAGTAGGTGGCTTGAAAATAGCATGTTCATCATTGTAAACATCATAGATAGAAGGCATATCATGATCACAATAAAATTTATCATCAATAGTAGGTGGAACTAGAATACCACAATCATTATAATCATCATATATTGGAGGAAAAGTATCATCAAAGTAAACTTCCTCCTCAAGAATTGGGGGACTAAAAAGATCATTTTCATAAAAACTAGCTTCCCCAAGCTTAGACTTTTCCAAAGCATTAGCAATAATGGTGTTCAAAGAATTCATACTAATAACATTGCTACTAGCATGCAAATAAAGCTCCATAGGTTTTTTTAATTTTCTCTTCAAACACCTCGTGTCCTAAATCAAGATAAATACTATAAATCTCTCACATATTTTTGTTGTTTTCCATTAAGCCTAACTAGTGAAAATAAAAACAAGGAACAAGTGAAAATAAGCCTAACTAGTGACAATAAAAACAAGAAACAAAAAGATATAATTGCAGAATCTAAAGGAAATAACTTCGAGCACTCACAGAGGATGTGAGAAAATTTTACCTTACCTCCTCGGCAACGCTGCCAGAAAAGAGCTTAATGTCTACGCACGCTTCAATTCTTGTAGACAATGTTAGGCCTCCAAGTGCAGAGGTTTGTAGAACAGTAGCAAGTTTCCCTTAAGTGGATTACCCAAGGTTTATCGAACTCAGGGAGGAAGAGGTCAAAGGTATCCCTCTCAATCAACCCTGCAATTATGATACAAGAAGTCCCTTGTGTCCCCAACACACCTAATACAATTGTCAGTTGTATAGGTGCACTAGTTCGGCGAAGAGAGAGTGAAATACAAGTAATATGGATGATTATAAGTAATAATAGCAATCTGAAATAAAAATGGCAGCAAGCAAACATGTAGCAGAACTGATTGGAAACGGTGTTTCAATGCTTAGAAACAAGGCCTAGGGATCCTACTTTCACTAGTGGACACTCTCAACAATGATAACATAATTGAATGCATAAATATCATATCTTCACTATGCTACTCCGTACCACTCTCCGGTCGAATAACAAACACTAATTCATTGTGTAGGGCTGTAAAAGCACTCCTCAAAGTCTCATTCTCATGTCTAGTTAACCCCACGCTGTAACTACGAGCGCCCTAGAAGGTACTAAACAAGCACCACAATTTCATAGGGTCATCCAACACAAGATATAAATATCATGCTAAACCACACGGTGCACACACTGTCACATTTACACCGTGATCAAAGTGTCTACGGAGATCTCATAACAAAACCACTTGTGTAGCATAATAGATGAAGAGTAACATCTACTTATTCAACTAGATTACAAAGGTCATGATCATATAAAGATCACCATGGGAGAGAGAGATGAAACACATAGCTACCGGTATAGTCCTCAGCCCCGGGGGAGAACTAATCCCTCCTCATCATAGGAGACAGCAACGATGATGAAGATGGCGGTGGAGTCAATGGAGATGGCTCCGGGGGGCACTTTCCCATCCCGGCAGGGTGTCGGAACAGAGATTTCTGTCCCCCGGAAATTGTCGGCAGCGGCGGCGGCGGAGCTATGGAACTTTTCGTGGAAGGGGACCGATTTATTTAGGGTTTATGCATCGGGGGGCATATATAGGCTATAGGGCGATGGCAGTGGGCGCCCGAGGGGTCCACACCACCCCAGGGGCGGCCAGGGGGCCACCCGCGCGGAGGCATGGTGTGGGGGCTCCAGGGCCCCCCTCTGGGTCTCCTTTGGACTTCATTGACCCTCCGGGACTTCTAAGACTTCTGGCTTTTGAATCGTCCAATTTCGAGAATATTTCCAGGACAACTTTTCTGAAACTAAAAACAACAGAACACAGGGAACTGGCTGTGTGGAATCTTTTCAATAGGTTAGTCCCGGGAAATCGATAAAAATGACATAAAGTGTAAGGAAAACATGTAGCATATGGCATGAAAACAACATGGAACATCAGAAATTAAGGATATGTTTATAACGTATCACTTGCTAAGAAGGCTCGGTTTGATCGCATCACAACACTGATCGATATGAGCAAGTGTGAGTACATGGCTATGAGGTCGCAACATTTCTTCTCCATGGATCGCACTACTGAGAATCCCAACTATTGGAGGAAGGAACAAGAGTTGATTCAGACAAAGATCTATGACAATCCGTGTCATCCTATATGTGAGCAAAAGGTTCTCAACTTAGATGCTCTAGGCAACAAGGACTATTTCAGGAGGCATTTTGGGTGGCAAGGAAGCTAGGTCTTGAGAAGCTTTTTAACACCCAGCAAGACTTCAACATTCCATCTGTCTAATAGTTCTTCTCCACGGTCACTTTTGGCAAGGATGATGATATCACATTGACATGGACGACTGGTCACATCAAGTGTGAGTCTTCCATAAAGAGACTTTCTGAGCTTCTAGGCTATCCTCTCCATGGTCATGATATTGGGAAGAAGGTGCATGTGCATGGTGTTGCATACAACAAGAATCAGTTGGATCCTCTATATGACAATATGGGAAGTGTTGGCACCAACAGGGATCTCAAGTGTGTGTACAATGTTCTCCTTCGCTTATTTAGGTGCAACATTCCTCCTTAAGATGGCAATGTGGATGCTATTTTTGGTGGTCTAGTGAATCTTCTGCATTATGCATTCAAGTGTCACCGTGCTGGAGAAGACTGTGAGGGTTACAAGATATATGGCATAGACTTTATCAAGGAAGAAATCCATCATACCATGACTGAGAAGAAGAAAGTGCCCGTCAGTGCTCCCAATGTGATGATGCTCGTTTTTTACAGGGTCCATAGACTTGCCATTGAAACAAAGCACAAGGCTAGCACTCTTCAGGTTCTTCAAGTTCATGCCCCACATCGTGCTGCCTATCAGGATAGTGAGGAGGATGAGGACCTCTCTATGTTTTATGTTTAGGCTCCGAGGTATAGGAGGAAGAATGATGATCCTCCATCTTGCCTTCGAGGGAAGGTGAGGGTGCAAGCTGAGGAGAAGAAGCTCACATGGTTCCAGTGCAACATTGTTTGCATGACCAGTGCGGTCCACAAAGAGAACCATGAGGCCTACAAGGAAAGGAGGGAGATGAAGAAGATGCCAAGAGTCTTCAAGACCATGCTGGCATTATGCGTACACCTCCTATTGAGCCTATTGATCATGTTGAGGGATCCCACACTATGTCATACAGTGAGTGGAACAACTCTTCTTTTCCTTGGGGTGATTCAGTGAGGTTACCTCTGCACCATCCACTTCCAACACCGGCAAGGATCCTATGACAGAAGAGGAAGAAGATGAGGAAGCGCACCAGTATGATGATGAGGAGGAGGATAAGGATGATCTGTAAGATGATGCTCAGGACGAGGAGTCTGAGGACGAGGATTGCTCCCTTAGGTTGCATGTAGCATCACTCTTTTCCCTCTTTTTTGGTGTCTTGATGCCAAAGGGGGAGAAGTTGCTCTATTAGGATATCCGGGGATTTGCATGGGTTTGCTGGGAGCACAATCTTTTCGAACTTGATTTGCCTCTTACAAGCTTGTGTCTCCATTTATCTTTCATTTCGAACTTCTTGTATTAAACTATGTCTTTGTGTGTGGTAAGACTACGTTTGTGAGACTATCCATGTTATTGTGCTAATCCTTCCTTGGCTTACCTTACTTGTGCAATTATGTTCATTGAAATATTTGTTATTGCACTTGTAATGAGTTTGTAAAATATAAGGGTAGTGTTGATCCTTGTTGATGTGTTCCATTTTTTGGTGCACACATCAAGGGGGAGCCCGTGTATATTTTCTAAACTTATTTCTAGCTTCGACTATTATTGCGAATACTTATGTTGTCATCAAATACCAAAAAGGGGGAGACTGAAAGTGCATATCTCACCTAAATTTGATTTGTGTGTTTGATCACAACATTAGTATACTTTTAACAAGTGTGTTGATGTTGTTAGGCCCTCTTGATACATTTTATTAATGATGGCTTATTCCCAAAAAGGGAAAAAAGGTCTAGAGGTGTTGGCTGAAATCTCCAGGCCGGAGTCTCCGGATTCCAGAACGGAGTCTCCGCACTCAGAATTTCCCAGCCTGGAGACCAAGTGGTGTCACCCACTGATGTCTCCCCAGAAAGTTTCCAGAGAGTGACCGGAGTTTCCGGCTTGGCCGAAGTCTTCGGTGTGCAGGGGCCGGAGTCTCTAGACTCAAAGATTTTCCCTGCATAATTCGCGAAGTGGTGTCAGTCACAAAACTCAAGACAGAAAGTTAGCGGACTCTCCTCCAAGGCCGGAATCTCCGGTCTGCAGGGGCCGAAATCTCCGCGTCAAGTTTCCTCTGCTCGAAGATCAAGTTGGTGTGAGCCACAGAAGCTAGTCCGGAAACTTCTCGGAGTCTCCGGACTTTGGGCAAAGTGTTAGGTCTTCAAGAATCTTACAGAAGTCTTTGGAAGGCCAGAGTATCTGGTGTGACAAAGCCATAAACATCTCAAACGGCTAGATTTTGAGGAGTGGGTATAAATACCCCCTCCCCTTCTTCCACCTCTAGTCAGCTCGTCCAACATTGAAGTCATCCATTAATTGATCTCATCTACTCAAGAGATCTCCCAATCCCTCCACTCAAACTCTTTGATCTTCGGAGGATTGAAGGAGAAGGCTCCGATCTACATCTTCACCAAGCCATTCTTCATTTCCCCCTCATTCACTTGAGGGATTTGTGTCTAGGGTTTCCTTATGGAGAACCTAGACTTCTTTGTTACTCACTTGTTGTTTGTAGCAGATTCTTTGGTGTTCTTGAGAGCCCCCAATTTGTTTGTGGGTCAGGATGGCACCCGGTGGGTTCAGGGCCGGGTTTGGCACCCCCATACCCGCACCCGGCCCTTCTCCCCGCCCCCGCGACCCGCCCCATTCCCGCCGGCGGGTCCAAACCTTCACCATACCCGCCACCCGCCGGGTGCACGAGACCTGGTAGGGACCCGCGTCTGCTGGCCATCACCGGAGTTGGCGTCCTAGAGAGACGGCAGGAGGTCGCCGGAATTGGCGTTGTGGGGAGCAGGGAGGAGGTTTCCGCGCGCGCCCTTGTCAGAGGAGCTTGAGGAGGACAGCGGTGGCCACGCACGCCCACGTGTGCCGGTAGTTGCGGTCGGGGATGCTCGCCAGTGGGAGCACGAGAGGCGGCTGGTGATGCATCAAGTGGAGGAGATGGGGAGTGAGGAGGAGGGCAAGCAGCTGGTGGCGCATCGGGCGGCAGCGCATCTAGGACTCGATGAGATTGGGATTTGGGAGCAAGTTGCGTGCAGCGTGCGGGCATGTGGTTGTGGTGTGTTTCTTTTTTTTAGAACGTGTGGCTGGATGTTTGTGCTAGAGACTAAGGAGAGAGAGGAGTTGGTGGGAGGGCTTGATAGGGAAAAGAGAGAAAGCCAGGGTGCAGGTGCAAAAATGACATGGAAGATTAGGGTTAGCCGGGTCTGCAGGTTCGCGGATCCGGGTTTGACACCACCATACCCTCCTCCGCTAGACCCGATGGGTCTGGATTTTTACCGCTAAGCAGACCCATGGGGGAAAATCGCCGCCAAACCCCACCCATTTAGTGCGGGTACCCATCGTGTTAGCGGGTATCGGGTACCCATTTCCATCCGTAGTTGTCGGTGTGTGCCTCAAGCTCATTGTAAAGGCTCCGGATTCTGCCTCGAAGGATTCCATAGTGGAAGGTGAACTAGGCCTTTGTGGCGAGGCTCATCAGAGAGCGTTGAGTAGGCCTTCATGGCGAAACTCACACCCCCTCCAACGATACGTACTCCCCTCAATGGGAGGAACTCGGGAATACATCCTCGTCTCCGCGTGCTTCTTCTATCGGTTCCGTCTATCATGTAGTTTTACTTTGTGTCCGTATCTTGCTTAGTGTAGCCCTTGCTATATAGGTAAATTCATCGTAGTTGCCTATCTAGAGAATTTACCTTTGTGTCAAGCCTAAGTCGAAAAAGTATTAAAATTTGGAGGTAGCACCTATTCACCCCCTCTAGGTGCCCGTACTATACATTCAGCTTTTTCGTTAGAACACTCTAGTCTTCATTCGTATTGTTTTGAGTATTCAATTTTTTCTACTGCAATTGTTAGCTCTTGTTTTTCTGTTATATCTTGTTTAGAGCTTGTTAGTTTTTTCATTTGATTGTGAATAGCTCTCTGTTATTTAGTGAGTATTTGTTAAGAGAGTTGTTTCAAATAAGTTTATTGGTGTTGGTTGAGAGTAAAAAGCTTCATACTTATTAGTGGTGCAAAGGAAGCTTGTTTAGACTATGGCTAGGCTTTGACATGTCATGTTAGATGTTATTTTAATTATGTGCTTAGTAATTCATGATATACCGTGACTAGTCTCAAATAACTGAGAGTGTTTAATGTGCTATTGAAATTAAATCATGTGTTGTATTGATAATAATGCGTCATAATATTTGGGTATCATCCTTTGTAGATTTATTTGGGTTGACTTGGCGCATTCTCACACCATGTTATGACTATAAAAAAGTCACTTTTATCCTTGATGATATTTTATTTTAGGATAGTAATATCACTTTATGTTTTGATCAATAAAGTTTGGTCGCTATGCATGATTATGGGTGTTATTTATCTCTTAGTTTGTGGCTCCTAGTCTCTTACTAGTCTTCACATGTAGTGAGTATGAGCTCTACTCATGCATCCAATTCTCTTAAACCAAGTTATTCCAATGTGTACACCACATCTACATATACATGGTATTATATCCATTCCAAGTAAATTGCTCGTGTGCTACCTTTTAAATCTTCAAAATTATTAAATCTTGTTTTGTGTTCATGTTTTAGCTCATGAGGAAGTACTAAATGTTTTATTATTTCTCTATGTTGAATGGTTTTACCTCTTGACTTGAATGCATAATGTGCTTGTCCCTAATACTGCAAAAATAGCTGGCAAACAGGTGCCCAGGCCACAAAAGATAAATTACAACAATCACAATCAATCTTCTCACACTTTGTTTCTGAGAAATCAGTCAAACATAGCTTGTCTAAACAAAGGAGAAGAGGAATGTCATCGTTCCTTTATGGGACCCTCTCTTCAAAGCCATTTGACATGGAAAGATAATAAAACATTTATTAGCTTTCGTTGATATAAATATACACCTCTCTCAAAATAATATTTTCAATACTTCTATTTTACAAAATAAAATCTCTAGCACATGAGTGATTCATGCTTTCCTTTGCGAAATGCCTTTCTTTTACTTTTATGGTGAGTCTCCACCTTCTTATATAATGCACCTATTAAGAGAGAATAATTATCATTATGAGTAAAATGTTTATTCCCAAACTTTATTATTAAGAGAGAATAAGATTTCATGTATGCACTGTACCTCCCCCCCCTCTATTTTTTATGCTCCATGCTTGTTTTCTACCAATTACCCTGTGTTTTCCATATGTTTTCCTTCGTTTTTCGGACATTTTCATAGACTAACCTATTAACCCAGTGCCTAAAGTCAGTTCCTGTTTTCTGTTGTTTTTGTATTTCAGAAAAGCTCTGAAGAAAATATTCGCCAAAAGTCCTAAAAATCCGCGGAGATCATTTTTAACTCGGAACGAAGATGGAGTCCAAAGGTGAGCTATGGTGGTCCCCATAGACACCGGGCGTCCATGAGGCGTGGCCTAGGGCCCACCTGTGCCATGAGGTCGCCTGGTGGCCCTAGCCAGCCCCGGCACCACCTCTTCGCCTATAATTTTCCTTTTACCTTAAAACATCGAGGACTGAGAAATTTTCTATGAAACAGATACAGAGGCGACGTCATCTCGAAAGTCCAACCTAGGGATTCTGTAATTCTGTTTCGGCACCCTGCCAGAGGGAGAAATTGTCACGGGAGTCTTCTTCTTCATCATGTCTGCCCCCCGCCCCCCCCTGGTGATGCATGAGTAGTTCATCCCTAGACTACAGGTCCATAACAGTAGCTAGATGGTGCTCTCTCTATTTTATGACACCATGTTCAGATCCCGTGAGATGCTTAACATGATCAAGATCATCATTATATCATTATGTAATTGCTACATCTTGTGTTTGCTGGCATCCGATGAACCATGATATTATGTTTATTTTGTTCATGTCTATATGAGAGCTTCACTTATATCTTTAGAGTGTTTTAATCTTATACTTCAGCTCCTACTCGTCAGGAGGCCACTACGGTGAGGCTTTATGCGGTGGGAGTCGGAATCAGTTCAGAGTGGCCAAGAGGATGAATAGGTTATTATCGAGAAAGAGTGATGCCGATGATGATGGCCAACATCAACGATGATCGTCACGGCGGTGTGTGCAACTTGTGATAAGTTGTCGTGATCTATAACGGTCGGTTGGTGAGGGCATCTGTGATGTTTTTTGCTAATTAACCGGATAATTCTTAATTAATCAGACATGGCAAGGTATAGTTTGTGTCTTCGTTTCGTATAAAAAGATGTTGATTTTTTAGGGCAAGTGGTTTCCTGCTCTTCACTTCTTATTTACTCGCTCCATTAAAAAATACATGACTTCCATTTTCTAAATGTGGATGCATGTATACACTTAAATATGTCTAAATACAACAATATTTGGACAAATGGAAGTCATGTATTTTTAAACGGAGGGAGTACTTGTTTTGTTTACCGCACTTGCATAGTCGGGTTGTCTTCGATTTTCTCGTCTTATAAAAGAAAGAAAAAAGTAAGATCGCTTTCTGTGAGGCTAGCTAGGCATACGCAGCGAAGAAAGAGATGATTTTAGAGCATCACCAATGCAGAGGCGCTTAAAATCCTATGGGCCAAGTCAATTGCCAAATCCAACGAGCACCGGCTGCTGTAGAGCACTAATATGCACGCGTTGTTTAAGAGACTGATCTAGTTTTTGCGTCTGTCGCTAGGAAAGTAACCAGGATCAGGCTGCAACTGCCAAAAAGTAATATGATTTTATTCCTAGTGCCTACACGCTATGCCGCCACTAGAACAGTCTCGAGTTCTTTTTAATAGAAGATCTCTATATTAGCGAGCAAGCCGCCTCATTAAAAACCTTTCGGTCCCCGTAGGTACCTGATAAGAAAAAGAGTGCGTAAAAAACTTGCCACTTACGAGTTTTACATCATGTTACATCCCCTAAGAGTTTGTCTAGCAGGAAATCAGGGGGATCATCGTCTCAGGTACAAAGAATTTTCCTACATGAGCATCCTCTAGCTATTTCATGGGCCACCAAAAGAAACTCTCCCGATGGAAGCGATCAGATCAACACAATCTTCATAGATAGAAGTTGATTCGTTCCACCAAACCTCCTCTCCCAAGCAAGCTTCAATAGTTGTTCTCGAGTCCGGTTCTGGTTCAATAACCAAAAGCCCCAAGAGTGAAGCTACGGCTAAACCTTCCTTCATTGTCAATGCTTATGCCATGTTTGCTGATGGTACGTGATCGAGGAATACACCTGAGGCTGCTATAAAATCACCCTTGTAGTCACGTAGCACTGCCCCCGTTGCTCTTGTCTTCAAGTCAAGGTGAAAAGTTGCATTGTATTGGACGGGATTTGGGCCTTTTCTCCTTTCCTTAACTTGGGATTTTCTCCTTTTCTTAACTTGTGCTTTTCTCTTGCCCGTCAAAGAATAACTTGGGTTTTTCACTTTAATTAGCTTATTCTGTTTTCCATTAGCTTGCCACGAAGGGATTAAGTAGGGGGGGGAGGTACAGTGCATACATGAAATCTTACCCCTCAAAGCAATTCTTTCAAACATGCATATTAGTGATTGCAGGTTATGTCTCATATGTCACCTACAACCAGAGGACGTGAAGCATCTGCTGTTCCAGTGTGAGGTTGTTGTCGGCGTGTGGACAGGGCTCGGCATTCTGAACATTATTGATGATGCATTACAGACTGATTGATCTGGGTCTTTGATCTTGGATGATCTCCTCAAGATGGGTACGCAACAGGTCCATGGGTACCCTATAATTCAATTATGTGATTTAATAGCAACGCTACTTGGTACATATGGTGGTTACGTCGGCGTCGTACTCATGGTGAGAAAACCTCACTGATCCATTAATGCACCTTATCTATCTTGGCAATCACAGTGAATTATGCAAAAACTAGAAAATCTAACAGAGCTCCAATCACACATGTTTGTACAAAGCCGGGTCCAAATATTTGGAAACTCAACGTCTATAATGCGGATAACAGAACTGGGGTTGTAGGTGTGATAATTAGATATAACCATGGTGCTTTTATTGTTGCGGCCACTAATCTGATACCCTATGTGGAGTCTGTGTCAATGGCGGAAGCTATAGCAATGAAATATGGGTTAGAGTTCGCTCTAGAAAAGGGTGCAAATGAGATCATTGCAGAATCAGACTCGTTTGAGGTTATTCAATGTCTGTGAGGAGAAGAACAAATTTGGAATGAAGCAACTGCAGTTTATGCCGATTGTATTGCACGTTCAAGTTTTATTGGTAGAGTGGAGTTCAGTCACTGCAAAAGAGAATGCAACATGGCAGCACATGAAATAGCTAGTTGTGGGTTTAGGTCAAATATTCCTTGTAATTTGGTCGATGAATCCCCTAGTTTCCTCCTGCAAACTCTTCTAGATGATGTAACAATTTTGTAATGCAACAACAACAGGTTTCTTACGCACTCTTTTCCTTATCAGGTTACCTAAGGGGACTGAAAGATTTTTAATGAACCGGCTTGCTTGCTTATTATAGCGATGTTTTAAATTTCAAAAAGGTATGGGGGTGTGCCAGGTTGATTAAAGAACAACCCGTTTGAGGCATGTGGTCTAGCAATGCAGCAAATTAACATGCAAAAAAAAAGTAAAAGATACAGCACCCAGTCAATCATTTTTTTCCACCAATAAAAGAAATTGACTCATTTTCCTCTTCCGTTGCATTGTTGATTTCTCTAATTTGTTGACATATTCGGAGCTGCGAGGCCATGGATAGGTGCTATAATTTTTCATCTGATGTGCCCGTGCGGTGTGCCTTGGCGAATTGCTCAAGGACAAGAGATGAAGACAACTCATTGCGGCAATATTGTGAGGCGAGAAACCGAGTTGCTGAGAGGATACACACTTGCTGACGACGACGAAATGGTCCTAGGCACAGTCGACGTGGATGATAATCGGTAGGATCGATATGGACATACCATCATCAGTGGCTTCAGTTTTGTAATTTTTAGAAATTTCAAATAATATGCATATTCAATAGTTTATTATAACACTTTTCCTATATAAAGATATATAGTTATCTTGTTGTCGTTTATAGGGCCCCTGTGTTCTGTTTCGCCCCGGTCCCTCAAAATCTCAGGACAGACCCTGCCTCTATTCTGGAGCATATCACAACCAACCCCAGTAAGACTAGATTTATAAAGTTCGAAAATCCAATATACAGCTTGCACGTATGACGCGCATACGTAGGCGGGTAGCAGCAGCACGTAGATGAGAGATGACCATCCCACCATTCTATGGATCCTCTGGTAGTACAGAATAATTCCAACGATACGCCGCTCTGCTTTATTTTACAATCAATTCCAATCTTCCCTATTAATACAGTACGCGTTCATTTAGTTTCTGCAGAGATGGGCAGCATCACACAGGCGCAGAGCGTCAGGCTGGTGCTAGCTAGCTCTCCAATCGAGTCTTGAACTCTTGATATGTACTCCCTCCCTTTTAAAGTAGTGACTCCCAATGAGTGTACTAGACAATTTTGTTGTCTAGATGCACTTACCTGAAAGTAAACGGGGCGAGTAGTTGAATTGAAATCACTCTTGCGCCTCCGGCCTGAAAAGGGGGAAGCCAACCTAGATCAGTCCGAGTAGAGAGGCCTGCAGGCGGACTCACGCGGATCATGTACTGACTAATTACTAGTTAACTTCTCCGCGGTTCCTACTAGTACATGGGAGCATATCATTTCATTGTTTGCGACTAGGAGCGCGTTTAGGCAACCGAGGGGCTCTTGATCATTTCAGTATAGCTCCAAACAATAATGTACTCCTTCGTGTGATCTACAGCAGCTCCGAAAAATAAATAATGAGTTTGTGTGACGTGATGACGGGCTTACTCAGCAGAGGTGTACTTGGCAATGGCGGCGATGATCCTCTCCTTGTCCCTGGTCGCAAACGACTCCACCAAGGCCCCGTCCTTGTAGAAATGGAACAGCGGCACCACCTTGATGCGCAGCCGATCGGCCACCTCCGACTGCTCGTCGTACTCGTCGATAACCTGCACGCGTACGTGGTTGCATATCAATACCCACTAATCATATCACTGGGCTGATGATCAACAACACGGCCAGGCGTAGCAATGGTGTCACGGACGTTGTGCTTGAGGAAGACGACGGGGGAGTCCTCGTCGCCGGAGCCCTTGCAGAGCTTCATGAAGCCCTGCTCGATGTACTTGCAGCTGCCGCAGGACGGGCGGAAGAAGTCCACCACCACCAGCGCGCCCGTCGCCTTGGACCGCTCCAGGAAGCGGCTGAACTCCTCGTCCGTCTTGAACTCCGTCACGCACTCCACCGGGCAGAACTCGTCCTCCTCCTCCACGGGGGGCAGCCCGGGCAACGACCCGTTGCTGCTACCGCTCTCCTCCTCGCCTGCGTTGCTGCTTTCCGTCGACGCGGAGGTGTAGATCTGGCGGCGACGGGGTGGGGTTTTGGGGAAGGGGAGGCTGGTGCGGGGCGGAAGGGAGCGGCCGGAGATGGTTTTGGGGAGAAGGGAGAGGGAGCGGAGGGGGAGGAAGGAGCTGATCATGGCTGCATTCTGGTGGTGTCTTGAGATGTTGTGGATATTGCGTGGGATTCGTTTTTTTTTTTTCCCTTGAGGCTATTTTAGTTAGCTTGAGAGAAGGAAGAAAGAAGATTTTCATTTGTGGCTGAGATTGGTCGGTGAGTGTGCGCGAGGTCTTTCATATATTCGGCTACCTTTTCCCATGAAAAACATTTGCTGATTGGACATTCAGCAACCCTTAACGCGACCGAATCAATAGCTGAACTTAGAGCATCTCGACCCCATTTAGGATCCACACGTGTCCGGATTCTATCCGTGTCGATCACTAAACGGACACGCCTCCGACCCCTATTCATAATGGACAGCGCTAGACGCAGGTCGTCCTAGCAGAGAGCAATCGTAGGTCTCCTCGTGAGCCGACCGATCGTCATCCAACGTACAGAAATCAGCATAGCATATTTTCGCATTTTAGCCCTCCTACTTTTCGGATATAGAACTCGCACTCCACAACAGCCTCACTTAAACGAAGGGACATACTGTGTTGCCTCCGGTCATCTTGATAATTACAGCAAAACTGACATTGCAACAAATTCACTCGTATCGCAACAAAAATTATCGCCTCGTGTATAAAAAAAAATATTGCAACAAATTGTTCCAAAAAAATCAAAAAATAAGTAATGCTACAAAAAATAGTTAAACAATATGTTTATAGCATTGCAACAAAAAAGTTCAAACAATTCAACAAAAATCATAACCTATTGCAACAAAAAAAAAATTGCATCAATTAAAAAGTTTGTAAGTAACAAAATAATTTGTCACTCTTCCAGTTGCATCAAAAATTATCCTCTATTTCAACAAAAAAAAATCGATAGCAACAATAAAATCACATGTTTACAACATGTGAAATAGCATATAAACATATCATTTCAAATGAATTCTAAAAACATATAAGTATTTTTCTAGAAAATATTGCAACATCTCGCTTCTCCTTTCTCAACAAAATGCGTACGAAATTGTTACAAATTTTAAAGACGTACGCAACGTTGATCAAAATGGTAAAGAACACTTAGCGTTACATATGCTGCACGTAATTATTATATTGGCTGCCAAAATATACACTGGCGCGAAAACTGGGCCAAAAAACCAAATTCGTGCTAATTGGGTCTACATAAAGCACACATGCCGGCCCAAGTGGTCTCCAGCGCGCAGAAGCAGCGAGCAGACGGGAGAGACCTACGCGCGCGTTATAGGTCGGCCTTGAATAATCCTTTTTCATTCATGATATCGACCTACGCTTGGCTCATGACCATGTGGCGAGAGAAGCTCCCACGGTGACGCCCTGATACGTCCAAAACGTATATATAATTTTTGACGATTTCATGCTACTTTTATGTTTTTAATAATTGTTTTTATATTAAGTTTATGATTTATTTGGACTAACCTACTAATAGTTGCAAAAGTGCATAATGTTCTTGTTTTACGCTTTGATGTGTAGGAATTATCAAAAATACAAGAGGAAAGCTTATTGGAGTCGAATTGGGATTTTCCTAAAATCTGTCTGAAAAGTCTTTTTAAATATTGCCACGTTACGGGTCGAAGACAACGTCAAATGAAAAAAGTGCGGTCGTGAAAGTTGTGGGGAATTTCGCGAGAAACATCGTAGACATAAAGTTTAGCCCATTCCGAGTCCGTACGGCCAAGAAAATCCCGATTTACCGCGACCCTAGATGGGATGACAAAAATCCGTGAGACTATATAAAGGGAGGCTCGTTTGTCGTGGGAGACACCCTAGACCACGAATTTCTAACCACCAAAGCCACTTTTTTGCCTCCTTCATGGATCCCATCTCCATGGGGGAAGGCTCCCAAGACCATGAAGGAAGAGGGCTAAGGGGCGGCGCTCCCCCATGATGTCGGCGGCGCAGGGAAGGAGTCCATGCGGCACCGTCGGCGCCCTGCACGGCTGCACCCCGCGTTGTCCTCTCCACCGTCTTCACCGTCATCTCTATCGTCAATTCCTCCTTGTATACAGTGTTTCATCCTCCGACACACCTCTGTACCGCCCTTTGTAAACATGGTGTTTGACGTTATAAATTATTTACAGATGATCTATTGCATCTATGTCATGTTTGTGTATTTTCCTTTTGTCATATGATTGATTGTTGAATCTCTATGGATGGTTTGAGCTATATTTTGAATTTTTTTACAATCATATGGTGCCCATCATATGTTTATGCGCGTATGAATCACATCATGGGGTTTGTAGTATGTGGAGAAAACTAGAGGGGGATACTTGAGTGACAGAAACATGAGCCCCCAATCTAGTGATTAAAGCATATGGGATAAAGAGGACCTTTTGATCTTAATGTTATTTATGGTTTGGTATTTTTACCTTAATGTATCTTCTAGTAGGTACGGATGTTTAAGTATTTGCAATCATTGGATAGTGAGAGCTTGTTAGTTTTGCTTCTCCCACATAAAAGATGAATATCAACCTTGTATTTGACTATTTGATTATGGACAAATCCATCACAATTAGCACCACTTTTACACACTCATGGTATTGTTAATTTATGGTTACTTAGTATATTTTATTGCTGCAGCATTAACATTTAGTTTCTTATATTTATTATCTTGCAAAGCTATCTCTCATACCCGTATTATTGCTCTAGTATTATTTCCTAGATAAAGTAAACGTTTTGTGTGCATAGAGTTGTATCAGTGGTTGATAGAACTTGAGAGAACATTTATCCTACATTTAGCTCCTCGTTGTGTTCGACACTCTTACTTATCGAAAAGGCTACACACGATCCTCTATACTTGTGGAATATCACACCCCTGCGCGGTCTGTCGCACGCGGTCGATCTCGTCGATGAGATGTTGCGTCAGTGGACACGGATCCATTCCGACGGTTGGATCTAGGATTTTGAGACAGTTGTGGCTGGAAGAGGGAGGCCGGAGCTAGGGTTTTGGGTGTGCTAGGGTTTACCCCGTCAATGGTCATTTAAAGAGCTTCACCGTCCATATTAAATGAAGATGGCAGTTGGGAGTGGATGACATGCGGGGCAGGGATGGGACATGGGACGCATACACAAGTCGCTCGCGCGCATCTTGCGGCGCAAATCCGTCCAAAATTGGGACGGATTTGGGTCGAAGTGGGCTAGAAAACAAACAAAGAATTCCTAAATGGGTTGCGCATGCCTGTCGCACCCTGATTTCTAGGGGATACTCACCGTACGAACTGGATAGCAGATGCTTGGATTATGGGGCATAACTGCTCCCACGTCCCAGCTTCCTGGTAGGCCTGCGCTTATGCGCGACAACACAAGCCCTGCTATTCCACCGTCGATGTAAACTATCCACTAGAGATCAAAGGCACTTCCGTCGACGTACTTCAAACCATACACACATGGTACGTCAACGGCGTTGAACAACTGATATCACAACAAATCTCTACGACACAAAAGATTGAAATAAGGTTGCAAATAGCTCTCATTAGAGCAGAGATAGCAAATACAATCATTCAGAGGACACATGTCCCAACAATACATCAGTACATTACAGCGGAAGCATTCAACATGTCTGAGTACAGACAAGAACCAAATAGGCCTAAGAGGCCGGAAACGAACAGACGGAGCCCATCCACGAAGTCTCGGATCCTGCCCGGGTCCGCTATCTACTCGTCAGCAGTATCGTCATACTCCCCGTTGTTGCCACCAGGTAGATCCTCGGAAACGTAGGTCTGCGGAAACCACAGCCCCAAAGGGGTCAGTACATAAACGTACTGGCAAGCAAGACTCACAGTTCACCAAAGTGTAACCCGTCAACACCAAGCACAGATGCCTTGGGTTCAACGGAAGAGAGGGGATATAAAAGATGCTGCAACTGGCTGCACTAACCAACTACAGAGATTCTACCACTTCCGGCTAACAGAAAGGAGATAAGATCGAGGATTGTACCCAACTGAAAGATAACTTCAAACAAACCCATCCTGGATCTCGCCCCTTATCCAAAGAAGCAATCCGAGGATAACTCACACAGTTGTAATAAAGGTGAATCAAGTTATTATGTCATCAACCTATTACTAGTCAAGTTGTTAATCATTGGGTGTAACATGTTTGATCATTATGTTTAAGTTGTCCTGAGTACTTGTTAGCCAGTACTTTCACCAAGTAATCCATAACCGCGGAAAACACGGCTTCTCGAGAAGATTATCCCTGCAGGGTTGCACCAATTTAGCCGTACACGCATGAATAACCCGCCAGATGGGAAATCACCCCACCAAGCGAGGTACTCAACACAACCAACCCTTCTTCGCATCAAGCCCAAAGCACCGCGTGCTGTGCGTGCGCGGCTAATCGAGCCCCCCGAAGAAAAGGAGGACCCTCATAGCACTGGAAGACCACGCCGCCCTAAATGCCGACTACGAAAGTTCCACCCGGGCGCCAAGGGCTCGCAAGATCATGCATGCAGCAAATGGAAAGCCCGAACTAGTACGGCGATTTGGACGAGATGCGAATCGGGTCAAGTTGAGGGGGGCGCCCATACTCGCTTCCCACATGCGGGTAGTGCGCTCATCATGGATCAGTAGACAAGACCCTTTTCCTAATTAGGGGGGGTCGACACTAGCAGGCCTCAAAACCACCCTGGGCCTCCTGCCGGTGCCTTATCATCAAAGTTATTATTAATAGTAACATTAGCATGATTGATTGATTAAACATCGAGCCCCCAGAACGTAATAAAAATGGTAACAGAAAGTAACGGGTAACAGACTCGAGCAAAACAACCTAAGCATGCTAGTAAGACACAGGCAACAAGCAATGGTTATAGGTATGGAGGTGAGGCAATATCAGGGTTAAAAGGATTCATGTGATAGGTTCGTAACAGAAGCAACTACTACTAAGGCTAGCAGAAAAGAACAACGGAAAGTATCGGTAATCAATGTTGAAAGGAACACGATGGTTCATGTGAGTGATAACTTGCCTGCAAAACCCAGTAGCCTGGTACTGAGCTAACTCCTTAGAAGGGGTGTCGTAAGTATCGTCGGTCTCAACGTCGTCGTGTTTCCGAGAAGAAGCAAACAAACAATGCAGAAAGATAAACAATCAATATCATGGCATAGGTGCACAAACATGGGATGATGCATGTCATGTTAATAGATGCATCAAAATAAACTACTTGACAAGATAACAACATGATTAAATGGACCCACATGCAATTGGATTGCATATGAAAAGCCCATGAATTATGGTTGAATTAATTGTTTTACAACTAATCAACTTGTGTAGGTGAATTAGCATGATGTATGGATGAAGAAAACAACAAAATAACAACAATAGAATCAAATAGAAATAAGGTTTAACAAGTTTGAAAATTTGTTTATTAAGTTAAGAAATTCTGGTTACTTAAAGGTGTCACACAAGCATTTGTTGTTTTCATCAAGTTTAATTGTTCAAAATAGATAACAAAGTTTATATTTGAAAGGAACACCAAATTTTAGGTGGATAACATGTTTCACTTGTTGAAAAAGGATTTCAAATAAATTATTTATGAATTAAACAAGGTTAAACAAGAATTAAATGAATTTAATTCAAACATGAACTTATTTGAGTTTTTATTTGTGCAAAACATTAAGTGAAGTTCATATTTGAAAAGGTTATGCTTTGATGGTTTGAAAACATATTTTATATGTCCCAAAAGAATTTGTTTTGATCAAGTTGTAAATTTAGCAATATTAAATGATTTAAACAAGGTTTAAATCATTTAACCAATTTTAATTATTCAAAACATGGTAAAAATTTTATATTTGAAAAGGTGGTTTAATTTTGCATGGAAAACATATTTCATTTGTGGAAATTGGATTTAAAATGAGCAAGTTATTATTTTGGCAATTTTAAATGCATTAAACAAGAAACAGTTGTTTTCAGCAATTTAAATTATTCAAAACAGCAAACAAAATTTATATTTGGAAAGTACATGAAAAGTTGATTGGAAAACATATTTAGTTTGCTGAAATTGGAATTTTTATGCCCAAGTTATGAATTTTGCAAGTTTAAGTGAATTTGACAAGTTTTCAAATATTGCACCAATTTAAAATATTCAAAACAGTAAACAAATTTTATATTTGGAAAGAACATTTAATTTGGGACAGAAAACATATTTAGAAAGTCAAAATTGGAGTTACAATGATTTTCTTATGCCATTTACAAGATATAGTGCAAATCTGCCATTTTTAGTGAAACAGGGACTTGGAAAAAAAATGCCAGGGGTCTAAATTTATTTAACAGGGGCCTAATGGTGATTTGCAGAAGGTTCTGTACCAAAACTTTGCAAAACAAAAAGTTGGTTTTATTTGGTGGGAGGTGGGATTCGATCCCCCCACCTCCTGATGCGCGCTGTGGGTCTCTGCCAGTGTGGTGGGTTTCGGTTGGTGATGGAAAGGGTGGCTCGGTGGGGTTATGGTGTGGCTTGCGGATGTTTTTATTTTCTGAAACTGAACCGAACAGGTACGCACCTGTACCACGACAGATGCACGAGCAGGCAGCGAGCGGAGAACGGCAGCGGCCAGCGGCTGCTCGCGAGTGGTGCCGGAGGGGCGTCGGGCCGTGCGGCTGCTGCGGGGCCAAGGGAGAGAGGAGGAGGCGAGCGAGGGGGGATGGGGTCGAGGGGCGGCCTCACCGTGAGCGGTTGGAGGCGCAGGTCGCAGGGCGAGGCAGGAGGTGGCCGGCGATTGACTTGGACGGCGGCGGCGACTCGGAGCTCCTCGAGGGCGGCCGAGAGGTCGAGGAGGGAGAGGGCGGTGCGGGGATTCCATTCCCGCACCCGCCCTGGCCGGAAGGAGAAGCTACCGGCGGCGATCGCCAGTGAAAGGAGGGCCTTTTCGGTGTGGTGCAGGTTTTCAGAGAGAAGCAGAGGGTGGAAGAGAGGGAGAAGCAGGGTGGCGGCGTTGTGGAGGAGGCTAGGGTTAGGGGGGAGAGCTAGGGCATCTAGCTTGAGCTAGGGGTTATAAGGGAGGGGGAGGATCCGCTCAGCCGTTCCTCCTCTGAACCAGGCGACGTGGATGAAGGGGATGGGCGCCGTACGAGGAAGAAGAAGACAGGGGAAGGGTATGGGCCTGAGGGAATAGGTTGGGCTGGGCTAGGAGAAAAATTGGGCCTGCTGCTCTCTCTTGTGCTGTTTTTTATTATTTCTTTTGTTCTACTGTTTTTTTTTTGTAGCAAAGAGCAAATGGAAGGATTAGATAGTTTTCGGAGTTGATAAAATCTTGGAAAAATTCATGGGAGTGGGTTAGGTCAACTACAACCAACTACCAAGTTTGGACTTCAAAATATTTAAGTTTTTGTGCTGTTTGGAAAATAAACCAAATTTAGAGGTATTTTGAATAGTTAAAATGATTATTAAAACCAACACTTTAATAGATTGATCCCAATGTTTTAATTGGAAACAAAGAGTAGATTGTTTTGGTGAGTTTTATAATTTCAAAAGAGGTGCTGCTTAGTGATTTGGTTTGAATTTGAAAGCAATTTGGGAAGTAATTGATTGATATTGAAAACAAAGATCTTAATAGGGTGAACCCTATTTTAAATTTGATTAAAGTAGTTGATTTGATTAGATGATGTTCACAAGTTCAAAGTTGTTCTGTTTGATGCATTTGATTTGAAATTGAAGGTGATTTGGGATTTAATTGATTGAATAAAACCAACAATTTAATAGATGAACATTATGGAAGAAAAGAAAACAATTTGGTTGTTTTTATTTGAAATAACATTTTTTAAATTGTAACATCACAAGGATGAAACAAAGGGTTTGAAATTTGAGTTGAAATTCAAATAGAAAACAAAGGAAAACAAAGGAAAACAGTTGGAAAACAAATGAAAACAGAGGAAAACAAATGGAAACCAAACAAAACAAATGCAATCAACATGATGCCATGATGCAAAACATAAAATAACAGAGAGCAAACATTGTAAAGGCTATTTTTCAGACTTGGGATGTTACAAAACGCCCCCCTTGAAGGAATCGCGCCCCGAGATTCCTACTGAGAAAAGAGAAGGTCCGGAAACTTCTTGGGAAGATCCTCTTGAGCTGTTACACGTGAAACACATCGTGCACCTTGGATAGTTTAACTGGAAGTTGAAAACAATAGGAATTCCTGGCAACTCTTCTGTAAAGATATCAGGGAATTTGGAAACCACCGGAACAATATTAGTAGAGGTATAGGTTTTGTATGGATGGTGTATAGCTGGATAGAATTTGATTCATTTAGAGAATAGACTATCTGTAATAAGGGTGGAACAGAGTTATTGACATCAATGCAACACCAAGAATGACATCAATGTCAGAATCAGCAACATGAGAGAAGCGAGGAATATGTGGCCTTTAATTAGAATTGGATTGTTCTTACTTATGTTGGAAGTCAACATTTGAGATTCCGGAGAGTGAACGGTGATCTGATTGCTTAGTGGAACCACATCTAGGTTGTATGTTGCGGAAAAGATCTTTGACACAAAAGAATGTGATGCTCCGGTATCAAACAACACTTTAGCTGAAACAGAGTTTAGCAGATGAACGGGGAAACTTTGATTAGACGCCGGTAGAAGAATTGAAGTGGAAACAACAACAAGATTTCAACGGACGAAATGTTCTTTAGAAGAACAGGATAACGAAGCAACACCGGGGAAAACGAGCACAAAACTCCTGAGGTACTACGGAGAACCCAAAACACGTGAAATCCTAACTTGAAAGTTTAGATGAGAAGGGAGAAATCAACGTTGCACTTCCTTACCAGAAAAAGGGAGGGTGGGTGGGGAAAGAAGAAAAAGAACAGAATTCCTACTCTCACGTTTCATTTTTCCTATATAGCTACAAAATAGTTTCTAGACTCAACTGCGACCAGTAAAAGGGGATCCTACAGGCAGACAGGCTCTGATACCATTTGTCGCACCCTGATTTCTAGGGGATACTCACCGTACGAACTGGATAGCAGATGCTTGGATTATGGGGCATAACTGCTCCCACGTCCCAGCTTCCTGGTAGGCCTGCGCTTATGCGCGACAACACAAGCCCTGCTATTCCACCGTCGATGTAAACTATCCACTAGAGATCAAAGGCACTTCCGTCGACGTACTTCAAACCATACACACATGGTACGTCAACGGCGTTGAACAACTGATATCACAACAAATCTCTACGACACAAAAGATTGAAATAAGGTTGCAAATAGCTCTCATTAGAGCAGAGATAGCAAATACAATCATTCAGAGGACACATGTCCCAACAATACATCAGTACATTACAGCGGAAGCATTCAACATGTCTGAGTACAGACAAGAACCAAATAGGCCTAAGAGGCCGGAAACGAACAGACGGAGCCCATCCACGAAGTCTCGGATCCTGCCCGGGTCCGCTATCTACTCGTCAGCAGTATCGTCATACTCCCCGTAGTTGCCACCAGGTAGATCCTCGGAAACGTAGGTCTGCGGAAACCATAGCCCCAAAGGGGTCAGTACATAAACGTACTGGCAAGCAAGACTCACAGTTCACCAAAGTGTAACCCGTCAACACCAAGCACAGATGCCTTGGGTTCAACGGAAGAGAGGGGATATAAAAGATGCTGCAACTGGCTGCACTAACCAACTACAGAGATTCTACCACTTCCGGCTAACAGAAAGGAGATAAGATCGAGGATTGTACCCAACTGAAAGATAACTTCAAACAAACCCATCCTGGATCTCGCCCCTTATCCAAAGAAGCAATCCGAGGATAACTCACACAGTTGTAATAAAGGTGAATCAAGTTATTATGTCATCAACCTATTACTAGTCAAGTTGTTAATCATTGGGTGTAACATGTTTGATCATTATGTTTAAGTTGTCCTGAGTACTTGTTAGCCAGTACTTTCACCAAGTAATCCATAACCGCGGAAAACACGGCTTCTCGAGAAGATTATCCCTGCAGGGTTGCACCAATTTAGCCGTACACGCATGAATAACCCGCCAGATGGGAAATCACCCCACCAAGCGAGGTACTCAACACAACCAACCCTTCTTCGCATCAAGCCCAAAGCACCGCGTGTTGTGCGTGCGCGGCTAATCGAGCCCCCCGAAGAAAAGGAGGACCCTCATAGCACTGGAAGACCACGCCGCCCTAAATGCCGACTACGAAAGTTCCACCCGGGCGCCAAGGGCTCGCAAGATCATGCATGCAGCAAATGGAAAGCCCGAACTAGTACGGCGATTTGGACGAGATGCGAATCGGGTCAAGTTGAGGGGGGCGTCCATACTCGCTTCCCACATGCGGGTAGTGCGCTCATCATGGATCAGTAGACAAGACCCTTTTCCTAATTAGGGGGGGGTCGACACTAGCAGGCCTCAAAACCACCCTGGGCCTCCTGCCGGTGCCTTATCATCAAAGTTATTATTAATAGTAACATTAGCATGATTGATTGATTAAACATCGAGCCCCCAGAACGTAATAAAAATGGTAACAGAAAGTAACGGGTAACAGACTCGAGCAAAACAACCTAAGCATGCTAGTAAGACACAGGCAACAAGCAATGGTTATAGGTATGGAGGTGAGGCAATATCAGGGTTAAAAGGATTCATGTGATAGGTTCGTAACAGAAGCAACTACTACTAAGGCTAGCAGAAAAGAACAACGGAAAGTATCGGTAATCAATGTTGAAAGGAACACGATGGTTCATGTGAGTGATAACTTGCCTGCAAAACCCAGTAGCCTGGTACTGAGCTAACTCCTTAGAAGGGGTGTCGTAAGTATCGTCGGTCTCAACGTCGTCGTGTTTCCGAGAAGAAGCAAACAAACAATGCAGAAAGATAAACAATCAATATCATGGCATAGGTGCACAAACATGGGATGATGCATGTCATGTTAATAGATGCATCAAAATAAACTACTTGACAAGATAACAACATGATTAAATGGACCCACATGCAATTGGATTGCATATGAAAAACCCATGAATTATGGTTGAATTAATTGTTTTACAACTAATCAACTTGTGTAGGTGAATTAGCATGATGTATGGATGAAGAAAACAACAAAATAACAACAATAGAATCAAATAGAAATAAGGTTTAACAAGTTTGAAAATTTGTTTATTAAGTTAAGAAATTCTGGTTACTTAAAGGTGTCACACAAGCATTTGTTGTTTTCATCAAGTTTAATTGTTCAAAATAGATAACAAAGTTTATATTTGAAAGGAACACCAAATTTTAGGTGGATAACATGTTTCACTTGTTGAAAAAGGATTTCAAATAAATTATTTATGAATTAAACAAGGTTAAACAAGAATTAAATGAATTTAATTCAAACATGAACTTATTTGAGTTTTTATTTGTGCAAAACATTAAGTGAAGTTCATATTTGAAAATGTTATGCTTTGATGGTTTGAAAACATATTTTATATGTCCCAAAAGAATTTGTTTTGATCAAGTTGTAAATTTAGCAATATTAAATGATTTAAACAAGGTTTAAATCATTTAACCAATTTTAATTATTCAAAACATGGTACAAATTTTATATTTGAAAAGGTGGTTTAATTTTGCATGGAAAACATATTTCATTTGTGGAAATTGGATTTAAAATGAGCAAGTTATTATTTTGGCAATTTTAAATGCATTAAACAAGAAACAGTTGTTTTCAGCAATTTAAATTATTCAAAACAGCAAACAAAATTTATATTTGGAAAGTACATGAAAAGTTGATTGGAAAACATATTTAGTTTGTTGAAATTGGAATTTTTATGCCCAAGTTATGAATTTTGCAAGTTTAAGTGAATTTGACAAGTTTTCAAATATTGCACCAATTTAAAATATTCAAAACAGTAAACAAATTTTATATTTGGAAAGAACATTTAATTTGGGACAGAAAACATATTTAGAAAGTCAAAATTGGAGTTACAATGATTTTCTTATGCCATTTACAAGATATAGTGCAAATCTGCCATTTTTAGTGAAACAGGGACTTGGAAAAAAAATGCCAGGGGTCTAAATTTATTTAACAGGGGCCTAATGGTGATTTGCAGAAGGTTCTGTACCAAAACTTTGCAAAACAAAAAGTTGGTTTTATTTGGTGGGAGGTGGGATTCGATCCCCCCACCTCCTGATGCGCGCTGTGGGTCTCTGCCAGTGTGGTGGGTTTCGGTTGGTGATGGAAAGGGTGGCTCGGTGGGGTTATGGTGTGGCTTGCGGATGTTTTTATTTTCTGAAACTGAACCGAACAGGTACGCACCTGTACCACGACAGATGCACGAGCAGGCAGCGAGCGGAGAACGGCAGCGGCCAGCGGCTGCTCGCGAGTGGTGCCGGAGGGGCGCCGGGCCGTGCGGCTGCTGCGGGGCCAAGGGAGAGAGGAGGAGGCGAGCGAGGGGGGATGGGGTCGAGGGGCGGCCTCACCGTGAGCGGTTGGAGGCGCAGGTCGCAGGGCGAGGCAGGAGGTGGCCGGCGATTGACTTGGACGGCGGCGGCGACTCGGAGCTCCTCGAGGGCGGCCGAGAGGTCGAGGAGGGAGAGGGCGGTGCGGGGATTCCATTCCCGCACCCGCCCTGGCCGGAAGGAGAAGCTACCGGCGGCGATCGCCGGTGAAAGGAGGGCCTTTTCGGTGTGGTGCAGGTTTTCAGAGAGAAGCAGAGGGTGGAAGAGAGGGAGAAGCAGGGTGGCGGCGTTGTGGAGGAGGCTAGGGTTAGGGGGGAGAGCTAGGGCATCTAGCTTGAGCTAGGGGTTATAAGGGAGGGGGAGGATCCGCTCAGCCGTTCCTCCTCTGAACCAGGCGACGTGGATGAAGGGGATGGGCGCCGTACGAGGAAGAAGAAGACAGGGGAAGGGTATGGGCCTGAGGGAATAGGTTGGGCTGGGCTAGGAGAAAAATTGGGCCTGCTGCTCTCTCTTGTGCTGTTTTTTATTATTTCTTTTGTTCTACTGTTTTTTTGTAGCAAAGAGCAAATGGAAGGATTAGATAGTTTTCGGAGTTGATAAAATCTTGGAAAAATTCATGGGAGTGGGTTAGGTCAACTACAACCAACTACCAAGTTTGGACTTCAAAATATTTAAGTTTTGTGCTGTTTGGAAAATAAACCAAATTTAGAGGTATTTTGAATAGTTAAAATGATTATTAAAACCAACACTTTAATAGATTGATCCCAATGTTTTAATTGGAAACAAAGAGTAGATTGTTTTGGTGAGTTTTATAATTTCAAAAGAGGTGCTGCTTAGTGATTTGGTTTGAATTTGAAAGCAATTTGGGAAGTAATTGATTGATATTGAAAACAAAGATCTTAATAGGGTGAACCCTATTTTAAATTTGATTAAAGTAGTTGATTTGATTAGATGATGTTCACAAGTTCAAAGTTGTTCTGTTTGATGCATTTGATTTGAAATTGAAGGTGATTTGGGATTTAATTGATTGAATAAAACCAACGATTTAATAGATGAACATTATGGAAGAAAAGAAAACAATTTGGTTGTTTTTATTTGAAATAACATTTTGGAAATTGTAACATCACAAGGATGAAACAAAGGGTTTGAAATTTGAGTTGAAATTCAAATAGAAAACAAAGGAAAACAGTTGGAAAACAAATGAAAACAGAGGAAAACAAATGGAAACCAAACAAAACAAATGCAATCAACATGATGCCATGATGCAAAACATAAAATAACAGAGAGCAAACATTGTAAAGGCTATTTTTCAGACTTGGGATGTTACAACGCCCCTCCGGATGAAATCGGACGAGGCATTCGGGTCGGCCTGTTCAAGATGCTCTTAGCCATTTGACAGCCGCAAGATGATCTATTCGTATTACGATTTGTAGGAAAAACTTCCATTATATCACGCCCCTCTACGATTGCTTTGTTCACCAAATATATTGTTTGGAGCTTGCCACAGAATGGTTTATCTTCCGTGATGTGATCGTGATGACTATGTCTCAATCTCCATGTTGTAAACATTCTTCTATAATCTGCAGGCATTATGAAGTTGCGTTGATTGATGAATTTCCACGGCAGATAGAGATTCTTACAATCCATAACTCATGCTGGAAACACATGATCTTCACGGTTAAAATCTTCAGTTAACAAAAAATACTACTCCAACCCAACTGGTCAACGATGGAATTCCTAGTACTTAGCTGATAATGGTTTGTAACAGTGGCCACAAGGCACAATGGAGAAACAGATATGCCTGGTTGGCAACATCCTGTACATCGTACACAAGCACGGAAATGTCTTGCAGATGAATCAGGGCAGGCCGCAGCTCATTGAAAGAATTTCTTTATATGCTACTAGTAATTTACAAAGGAGTTAGGAAAAGCTAGACTTCAACAGGGTTGGAGTACTTCTCGACCATAATTCAAGGTCGGTCTGAAGAAACTCACCTAGCCATATCGAGAATTACAACGCCTTTCTGTTCATCGGAGCCTATATGATCAGTAATTCACACTGTAGGTTGGCCTAAAAATAGATATGTCAACGTGCCATGTCACTCTTCGCCAACCATCTTTGGACCTGTATGTGCCACCAGTCAAATAATCTGAATAGAACGGTCAAGCAGAAATCTTCTTTGTCCTTTTAATCAAAGACAAGGTTGATCGTCACTTCAAATGGCATGTAGATTATTCAACAATAACCACCTGCTTGATGGTAATTCGTATTTCAATCTTAGATCAAAAAACCCAGACAGTCCATGTAATCAGGGAAGTGACGAAACAATGTGAAATGCTGTATAAATGATTCTCTTGGGTGACTGAGGCATTGTCAGGTCCGTAGCTTCATGGTATCACTAACCCTTTTTAAAGTCAAATAACTCTAACCTTGAGGATTATTCACTGGACCCGCTATTTCTTGATGACGAATCTGCAGTAAGTTAAGAGTATATAAGAAAAATGCTTTGATACTTTATAAGTAGATAAAAACAACTCTGCAAACAAGACCTCGTGAACGGCGCTTTCCCTCCATAGCTTCTTTCTTTTCCTGACAGCTCTGGCAAAGGAACGGACCATCCCAGCGACGCAAGTTCCCAGGTTGCGACGAATCTTCATGTACAGATATCCCTTGATTTGGCTTTAACTCTACTTGACAAATAGCACAGATGAAGAGTTTGAACATATTTCGAACAGGGTATTCAGAATCGAGCCTGCAGTCAAAACAAACGGATTTGAACCTTATGTACAAGTCTTAAAGCTAACTGTTGGAATGTTGATCTAACAAGGCACTCAGCAGCAAATGGGTTTCTACATTTACTGTAGCAAATGGATAGTGCAGATTTGCTTCTTGCAAAGAGGATGTGAATGAACAAATTATTTTGAGAGTTTTGCATGGAATAGACTGGAAGGTCAGATCCAAATACTCCAAACATGATAACTTTACGCTGTTTGATGAGACATGTAGTCAATTTGTTGGCACTTTAACTTCACAACCATTTGCTCCTTTATATCAAACATAAAATTTTAGAACCAACCGTCTGGAGAGGAATGCACATCCGTCCTCAAATATTTCTTCCACAACATCTGGATCCATATATTCTCTATCTGAATGAGATGATGAGTCACAAGATGTTTTCTTGCGAAACATATTTTTGAAAACACCCATTCCTGGTTGCTTTTTCGGAGCTGACATAGCTGGATTGCCTTTCTCTTGTCCTAGGTCAACGACAATACAAGTGGTATCGTCCCTCAGTCCCTTTGAGTGCACTGCTTCCTGAAATAGATTTCAAATGTGTAAAGAAGAGTGCCATGAAAGACTCAGGGTTAGAGAGAGAGAGAGAGAGAGAGAGTTGTACTTTCACGACTTGCTCAGCTGCAGCCTCAGGAGGAAGTCCTCGTGAACAGTTCAGAGCCTGTTCTGCAGTCAAGGCATCCCAAACACCATCGCTTGCAATAATAAGCCGGCCTCCAGCAGTAGATAGCTATGCATATTGGAAAGAAGATTAGTATTCTCATAATCCATAAATCAGACTAGCATGAACAACACCTCAAATAAATGAAATCATGAAACTAGTGGTGATGATGACGAGAGAGAAAGAGTAGGCATAAGGTTGTCGATGAACTCTAATCAGGGTAAAAAAACTGACAACTTTTGTAAAAATTAGACATAAATTTGATCGCAAGGGGACAGAATAGTTCCTGTGCAAAAAATACATAATTAGCTAGACTGCAATATAAAATCTAGCAGGAGACAGAGAAACAGGGGCAGATAAATGTCAAACCAATACAACTGCTGGTATGCTACTATTTACTTGGATAAGTGATTTTTTGGCTTCAGCCTTCAAGTAAAGCTGTTAATAAATGCTTATTTTCCAGGACATACCTTTACTTGCTTGACGAGAGGAACAGGAACGATAAATTCACCCACATCCTGATCTCCGATTGACCTTGATAGGCACAACCCCCCTGGCCAACATCTAAGGGGCCCAATCTGAAGGGACAGAAATAAGAGAATGAGTAAAGCAAGTGAAAAAAAGATGACACTAGTAGAGATATTAACATAAAATTTATCAAACAAAAAATTAGCCAATGTCCCTTCTTATACCTCCACCTACACTGGACATTACTCCTCCCTTGTCACTCCTACCATGAATGCAAGATTAGACACCATGTTTCTTGCATATACTAATATGTTATATGCCATTGGAGCTCTAAAATACAATGATCAAGGTTCTCAAAATCGACATTCAATAGCTCATGCACCCAACACTTGATATCAAGTTCAAAAGAAAATTCAATACCAGAAGATAGATTTAACACGAAATAAAATAATAAACCAGTACAAAAAGGAACAACATAGAATTAACATATGCAACTAGAATGCTAGATATATTTGGTGGCCAGTATAAACTAATGTCACCGAAGACTGCATAAGTTTGGAGCACTAAAGAAGAGGCTAGTCTGTTTCTAGCAGACACCATAAATATACAACTACCCAGGCACAAGTGTGAGTATCACATGGAATAAACTGAAGCAGTAAAAATGGCAACAATAACCTCGACACAAGAAAATTAACTTGAACGACAAAAGGTAAGCAAAGTTTAAACCTCAGCACCACCAACAACATTTAGCCTCCCAACATCACCTCCAGCTTCTGTTACACGGTCAACCCTGCAGATCAAGTGATAACATATAAGTTGTTGCAATGAGAGAAGTGAGTGGCCACAAATCAGGATAAGACAAACTTACTCCTCTTTACTAGCATCGAATCGATGATCAGAAGATAAATGATAAATTGAACCTTCAGCTTCTAATACACACCGTGAATCACCAACAGATGCAACTGTAACAATCAATCCATCTATTATCACAAATGTCACCGTTGTTCCTGAAGAGCGGGCTGTAATGAATAAATGACATAGACAAGTCAGGCTCAGCTCTACTGAGTAGTAACATTAAATATGCTAAATGGACCGACTATGAAAAATTTATGGATGGCTATAAATTCCATGGCGAACGCTTATGGCCATACAATCCAGTAAAACAACTAGTAACTTTGGTTGATGCTAATTATATTAACACGTGAGCTAGTCTAAATGTGTTATATATGTATGGCATCGGCAAATATAAGAAAAGGAATAAACAACATCCATGTCAATGTATAAAAGTTTCTCCATTACTCGTAGTTTTCAGTGAGCGATAAAAAGATCTCCTTTTGGTTTGATATGGTGACATGTCCTAAGGTAATTCAAAACTGTAGGATTAGCCAAAAAATTCAATTTTCACTTGACAGACCTTTTGTTTGGAAATCTTTATCGGTTTTGACAAATGCTGCAACCATGGCCCTTGGAAGAGCAGCAAGCCAGTCCTCCCTGTTGAGATCAGCAGGGACTGCAGTCAATATGTTGTTCAATAGATTCTCCTTAGTATATATAGCAGCTCCACTCCCATTGTGCCCATCAAATATCTGCAATTAAATCACAGCGCTTAGAGGCTCTGCATTGCTTCTAGTAAATATTGTTCGTCAAAACCATTGCTTCCAAATTGCCTATAAAAATCCAAAAGCTGGAACAATAACAAATATAGCTCTGAATTGCTTCTAGTATCCATGAGGTCTCATACACCATAAATTAGCCTGGTAAAAGTACTCGTATCCATTAGTCATCGTAGACCATAAAGGGTGGCCATCTCAATCTCCAATGTCCTAAAATCAGAACTTCCCCACAAACGATTCCAGAATTCGCCTCCAACCGTGCCCAACAAAAATCGACCCAACTCACATTTCAAGCATCACCGCCCCTTTGGAATTATAGACCAACCAAAGCATGTAATGTAACGGATCGGGCACGCACGAATGCGGCCGCCGTAGAATACGATTGTAAGGGTGCGGGGGGGCTTACGCCGAAGGCAGAGAAGGAGGATGACGGGACGCCCGGGAGGCGCTCGCAGTCGGGCTTGAGAAGGTAAAAGTCCTCTCCTTTCTTGGCCTGGTTGAAGAGCCCGTGCTGGAGCTCCGGGCGCTCCGCGGCGGTCCTCTCGCTCACCACCTCCCGCCGCAGCAACACGGCGAGCGGTACGGTCGAGCCCCCGGCCGCGCTGCCGCCAGCGCCCACGGAGCCCGGCACCGATTTGGACCGCGTGGACATCCCCCTCCCCTGCCACCACCGCCGCGCCGATCCGCTGTAGAGGCGCTGTTCCCAATTCCTCTCGTCCCTCCCGTATTGGTGCGGTGCTTTTTTTGGGAGGGGAGGGAGAGGTGGTGTGAGGAGGGAGGAGGAAGTCACATGGGGGAGTGTAGGGGACGCGGAAATCCAGCCCGCCACGCGCATTACACATTTTCGGCAAAAGTAGGCAAGGGAGAACGAGGGGCATGTTCGGGCTTCGGATTAGGGTTGGCACTGGGACCCTGCCTCCTGCTTTTCTTCCCCGGCTACTCACAAGTGTAGCCCTACTTTTTGACACAACCGACCGCACATGTTTGGTCTTAGAGCATCTCCGGCCGTTTGCCCCAGCACATCCGGCGAAACCACTTGGACGATTCAGCTGGCAATTTTTTGGCCTGGGGGCAAACCTTTCTAGCCGCACCCCTAGGTTTCGGCAATAAAAACGAAAAAAAAATTGTAGATTCAAACAGTTCCATTCTGCTTTAAAAAAGAGGTATTAGCACTGGAAGTACATAAACTTGCACAAAATAGACACTTTCATACAAGAACTTGCAAAAGTAAAAAAAGTAGTACAACAACTTGTCCTGGAGGAGCAAAGAGGTCCAAATCCAATCAGAACGCGACACTTGGCACGCACGCTGGCTGCCAGCCCCGGACGCACACTTTGCGGAAACCCCCTCGATATTTTTAAGTCAGACGCGTGGGTCCAAACCGCTCAGGTGCTGGGCAATTAATGTCGAGGCCCCTGGAGTTGACTCATTTAACGTGTCTGGACGGGGTACACACAGCCACGATCGCTCTCCTTCTCTGTTCGCTCCAGCGAGGCAGGCGAGGGCGGCGACGCAGTCGACGACGCCACATCGCCGGTGGCCACCCATGGCGGACGAGCCCGTACTGCGCAATCACGGCGTGTCCCCCCCGCATTACGGTGTGTACCTCCCCTCTCTGTACTCCGTCCCTCCCCTCTCTCTGTACTCGCCATGGTCGAGTTCAACTGCCGCCATGGCCGGGTTAGGCTAGGGTTCGAGCATTGGTTGGTTGAGCTTCTAATAAGTTGCGGGAATAGTCATTGTAGGTTGGTAGGAAGCGAATGCCTAGTCGTAGTAGTTCAATTTTGGATGATTTGTGGATGAACTGAACCTCGTCGCCGATTTGATGTGCGCTCTTATTTGAGTGATTGGATGGTTATTAGCTCTGTTGAGTACTGTTTTCGTGTTGTACAGGGACTAATTATGGTTACTGAAGTGGTCTAACTTGAATCGGAACATGCCCTGTTTTTGATAGTTTGTGGTGCAATTGCAGACAAATTCATAAATTTTGCACCTTTTTGATGATTTATGGCTTGATTGTACTTTGCAATGTTGTATTGATGTATATTAGATGTACTATGTTGTACTGCAAACATTGCAAATTGTTTTTTGCTATGTATCACTCAGAAGATGGCTATCTTAATTGAGTCTGCCCTGCAAGTTTAGATATTAGCTCTGCATTTAGGTGGTTAGCAGTCAAGATTTTTATTTTTGTGTGTTTCCAATGCAGGTGATGATCCAGATAGGTTCAGTATTGCTATTGCGCATAATGGTTTTTTTACAGGGTTGAGGGATGATATTGAGTACACTGATGACAGTTTGGCTGTTTTTTGACAATTGCAACTGTGACACATGGTCTTTACTTTGGATTCATGATCTTATCAGACAGCTAAATCATGAAGTTGATGCAAGATTGCATGTTTACTGGTGTCTTCCAGGAAAAGGCATCAATGATGGGCTTGTGTGCATTCAGAAAGGTTCAGACATTGTGGCAATGATTGAAGCAGTCAAGCATAACAAGGCACTGTCAATTCTTGTGGATCACACTGATTTTCTGCATTTTTTCAGACCTGATTGCATTATCAAGCTTGGTGAAGATATTTCAACTGAGAACTCAAGGCCACTGATGGTTGAGGACAGTCCAATCAGGCTTAAAAAAAGAGGAAATGCTAGATCAGAGGAACAGGGGAGTACTGGAATGACTCTTGTTCAATATGCACCTGATGGGGAAACAAACAGTGAGTTCTATGACAGTGATTATGATGCACATCATGGAGATGATGACCTGTTTGATGCAAACATTGACAAGGAAGTCAATGATCACAATGAAAGGGTAGAATTAATTGAAGAAGAGGATGATGCAGGGCTTGATCATGAGGATTTGCAGCTGACCAGAGAGCAAGCAGTTGAGTTGAAATACAAATTCAGTGAATTTAATCCTCAAATAGACACGCAGAAGCCAGATTTCAAAGTTGGCATGGTGTTTTCATGCATGAAGGACTTGAGAGATGCAGTTAAAACATATAGCATCAGGGAGAGAGTGAAGGTTAGCAAAACAAGGAATGATTCCAAAAGGTTAGAGGCTGTGTGTGATGGAGATTGTGAATATGGTTGCACATGGTATTTAAAGGCTTCAGAGGATAGCAGGACAAATGCAATTGTGGTCAGACAATATTATGGTGTGCACAGATGTGAGAGAGTGTGGGAGTCAAAATCATTGGCAGCTCCTTTCTTGTGCACCTTTTTCCTAAATGAGTTTAGGGACAACCAGAAAATGGATTTGGGAACTTTCAAGACTAAAATTCAGAGGGAGTTTAACATGACACCAAATACTTGGAAGCTGAGAAGAGCAAGGAAACAAGCACTGACCATAATCCATGGTGATGAGACACAACAGTTCAACCTGCTGTGGGATTATGGTGCAGAGCTTAGGAAAAGAAACCCTGGATCCACATTTTTCCTGTCCACTAATTTGTCAAAGGAGAAGGGGGATGTTGTTCCAAAACACCACTTGGCTACATTGTATTGGTCTTATGATGCCAGCAAAAGAGGGTTTATTGAAGGATGCAGGCCAATCATATGCATAGATGGGTGCCACATTAAGACCAGATACAAGGGGAATTTGCTTACTGCAGTTGGCATTGATCCAAATGATTGTATATTCCCTATTGCATATGGACTAGTTGAGGTTGAGTGCACAAGTTCATGGGAATGGTTTCTAACCACATTGAAGGAAGATTTGAATATAACTAACAGTGCTCATTTCACCATCATGAGTGACAGGCAGAAGGTATTATCCCTAGTTGTTTTTTAATGTTTTCAGCTTTATAATCTGCATGGTTTTGGGACTCATTTTTGTGTTGCTTCCAATAGGGGCTCATTAAGGCTGTTACTACTGTGTTTCCTGAAGCAGAGCACAGACATTGTGTCAGGCATATTTATCAGAATTTTCACAAGAAACACAAAGGGGAGACACTTAAGAATGATCTATGGGCTGTTGCAAGGTCAACCAATCTGCCAACTTATCATAGAAACATGGAGAAACTCAAAGTGGACAGTGCTGAGGCTTATGCTTGGGTAGAAGAAATGCCACCACACACCTGGATCAAGGCATTTTTCAGTGAATTCTCCAAATGTGACATGCTGCTAAACAATCATTCAGAAGTGTTTAATAGGTGAGTACTGTGACATGCTGCTAAACATTATACTTTCTTTGGGATCATTTTATTGTTGTCACTTATATATTGCAATGAATTATGCAGTTACATCAATGAGGCAAGGGAGATGCCAATGTTATCCATGCTAGAGAATATCTTCTACAAGATGATGCATAGGATAGTTGGCAAAAACCTGGAAGCTGCTGATTGGGATGGAACTATTTGTCCCAAAATCAAGAAGAAATTGGACAAATACACTGAATTTGCAAAGAACTGTGCTGTGGAAGCAGCAGGTGCTGGAAAATTTAAAGTTACCTCTGGAGAATTTGAAACAAGTTACATAGTGGACCTCAATGCTAAGGTTCGTGACTGCAAGAGATGGAAACTCACAGGAATTCCCTGCCACCATGTCATTGCATGTTGCAGATATGAAAGAATAGCACCTGAAAGAATGGTGCACAATTGCTACTCCATTGGAACTTACAAAAAGGCATATGCTTACAACTTGGCTCCACTAAGAGCAAGATGTTTCTGGGAAAAGCAAAATGGAGTGCCTGTCCACCCCCCTTTGTACACCAAGGTCATGGGGAGGCCTAAGAAAAACAGGAGGAAAACACCAGAAGAGAAGGACTTAAATCTTGGTCAAAGCCTGACAAAAGCTGGAGTACAAATGCATTGTTCAGTGTGCAAAATGGCAGATCACAACAAGAAAGGACATGCCAAGTACATGGAAAATCTAGCAAATGGCATAACCCAAGCTCCAGATGTTGATGGAAATGTAGATAACCCAACAATACTTGAGCATATCATCCATCAGCCCACAAGGACTGAACTTGATCCAAGCAAGCAACCTAACATGATGGTTCACATTATGAACCAAGAGGTACAATTCATGTATTATACTGAATTTTTGTACCTAAATGTTATGCTTGTAAACTAAATGTTGTTTTGTACCTTAATTCTGAATAATAACAGGTAAGAGCACCCATGGCAACACCAAATGTTCCACTGCCTCAGGAGAGTAACTTTGTGGTTCAAGCCAGAGAGTCTATTCCTCTTGAAGGTAGGAGATTGACAACAGCTAACCTAAGGGGAAGATTAGCTGCTAGGGGAAGAGGAAGAGCAGTTGGAACAGGGAGATGTGATGCATCAGAGACAGGAAGAGAAGTTGGAACAGGGAGAGGGGATGCAACAGGGAGAGGTGATGCAACAGGGAGAGGTGATGCAACAGGGAGAGGGGATGCAACAGGGAGAGGTGATGCAACAGGGAGAGGTGATGCAAACTCTAACAGAGGAAGAGGTAGAGGAGGAACAAGAGCACCCATGAACAAAAGGAAATCACCAACATCTGAAAATGTCCATGCACCTACATCTGGCAATGCAGGTAGGGGATCCAGTGCAAATGCTTTCAAAGCACCAAGAAGCAATTCAAATGTACTAGCAGGAATTCCAAATGTACTAGCAGGAAATTCAAATGTACTAGCAGGAATTCCAAATGTACTAGCAGGAAATTCAAATGTACTCCCAGAAACAAGTGGTACTGAAAATGCAAGCAGTAGTTCAAGAAACCTAGGTTACAGCACAGCTCCAGGATCACTGCATTGGTGGCTATTTGGTGATGGAAGATGGGCACCAGCACCTGGGGCATCAGTGCCAGATTTGAACCAAACCCTGTTTCCTGAGGACCATGAAGAGATTCAGCTTACACAAAATGCACCTGATGTTTAGATGGTTCCTACATGCACTTTATCAATTTAGTTCAAACTGAACTTGTTCCTGGCTTGTGTAGCCATTTTGAGTTCACATATGAACTACATGTAAGGGATACATACTAAGTAATTCATGTAATTCATGACAATCATGTACTGATGGAGGAAAAATATTAAGGTAGACAGATACTTGCTTCATTACATAGCCATACTTGGTTCACAACTTTACATAGATATAGTGGTTCATCACATAGTACTAGTGATCCATTACATAGACATATTGGTCCCTTACATAGCCATAGTGGTAAAACACTTATAACACTGGCATAGACAGTAAATTAAAGCTTGCAGCCGCAGAGGCCATTTTGTTGAAGGAGCAACAGATGTTTCTGGGTTCCAAGTGAAAAAGCACCAGGCTCAATCCTGTCCACAATGAGCTTCAAGTTGCTATCCTCTGTCCTCCTGAACCAGAACATCAGAACATCTCCCTCCCCATAAACCTGGTCATCCACAATAGACATCCAATTAGTTGTCATTATGGCTTGCTTGTTGGCTTTGTCCATCTTTATCTTCACTTCTTCCATCTTTTTTGCCTTGCTGTAGTACACCCTCATGAAATATCCAGTCTTGGACATGTAGGACTTCAAGTAGCTGCTAGTGTAGTCTTTGTTGAAGTACTGAAACCATAATGAATTAAATTTAGTAATGTACACAACTAGGTATTGTACAACACATAAATCAAAAAAATTGAGTACATACCATCTTTCCTTTTCCATTTGCTGCAATCATTGAACCTTTCATAGTGCATACATACAAAGGGATCCTTGGTTCCTTTTCTTCACATATTGTCTTCAGAATGAAAACTTGCTCAGGAAATAAGGCAACCCTGTTGGGGTACACACAGAAGGCATCATAGCTCTCCCCATTGGCCCTTGTTGGACCTACAAGACTAATATGTTAGTTGGGACCATCATAAATAGACTGACCTACATGGAGAAATCAGTCCAAATCTGGCCTAAAAAGTACAAATCTGACCAAACAAATCTGACCAAACAAGTACAAATCTGAAACAAGAAAACATATGGGCCATACCCTTGATTGTCATGCGCATGTTCTTCTCCATCTGACATTCCTCACAGGATTCATCAGAACTTTCAGAACTTTCAGAAGAAATGTCAACAACCTCAACCCAGTCTGCCATCTAACAATATCACAATAAAAACAGCTCTAGAGTTCAAACTAATTCTAACAGCCACGAAAAACAGAAGGTAAAAAGCCTAGATTAGACATGCAAATCCCTAAAATAGAAATAACAGTTTACATAGAAGAGGGCTAGATGAGGCAGAGCAGAAAAAGAGCAAGAGTTTCTATGTTACAGCATTGTACTCACCTGGATGCGCCGGAGAGGATCCAAGTCGCCGGAGATGAACAGGGAGTAGATGAGCCTAGAAGAGAAGAGGAAAGGGGCGAAGACAAATGGTGTCTCCCCCTTCTGCTGTCTTAAATACAGAGAGAGAGGTAAGGATGCACGAATTAATGTCAGTAATACAGAGTGCTACCTACTACCAGCTGACAGGTGGGCCAGGATTGCCTACGTTTCTACCATTGTTGGGAATTGGCAGTAGTTATCAGTGCAACATAAATGGCTCACCAATAATTAAAATGGTGTGTTCTAATTATCTAACATGTTTTAAAACTAAAAAGAAAATTGATCTTGTTTCAATACCACAATGCATCAACCTTACACAATGTCACAATGGTTCAGAAAACATCCAATGGAACAGAAACATCCAATCCAACTGAAACATGAAAACAAACATAGTTCAGCTTGCCCTAAAATACATTGTAAATTCAGTACAACAAAGATGACTTATTCATCTATTATTTCCTTGATCTTCTTGAACTTATCCTTTTTGACATGGGAAACTTTCAGCAGGTCAGCAATGTAGTATTCAAGCTTCTTCTTTTCAGCTTTTAGAACATCCCTCTGCTTCTCTACCTCCTCCTTCATTTCCTGGAGTCCCTTGTTTTCTGCAATAAGAAGTTTTATCTGACTCTCTGCCTGCTGCTTCTCTTCAAGATTTAAATCCAACTCAATCTTTTTTGTCACTTGCTGAGAAATTAGTGCCTTCCCCAAGTCTATCTGCAACTCTTTCACCTTTTCTTCCAGCTGCTTCTTCACCTGATTGAGCTTGTCATATTCTTAAGCTTGCTCCACTGCTCCCCTGGTTCTGACACTGCATTCTTCATCATACAAATCCCAGATCCTAACAAGACACTTCTTAAGAGCTGGTGGCCACTCTGGATCAAGCCATAGCACAGTTGAACAAGCTCCACCACCCTACCAAAATACATAATTTAATGAGCTACCAATCATAGCTGTGACAAATTGCAATACAGGATTAACAACCATTTCTCTGACAGATTACAACAGATGAACATTTATCTGAATTTGCATTTCTCTGACGGATGAACATACATGGAAAACATTATGAGGAAAGTATCAGCATTATATGAAACATACCACTCTAGCACAACCCAGAAATCTCCTGCCAGTGTTTTCTCCTTCAAAAGCAACGAATTTCCCCAATTTCTCAAAATGCTCACACTTAGCTTCGGTGAGCATGTCAGTGCCACAGAAATCAGGGTCGTGCAGGCTAGATGGAACCTATATCATCACAACGAGCCAGTTAATTGACCAATTGCATCCTAGCCGAAAAATCCCCAAATCCTAACCCTAGTCTACGCTGGTGGCAGAGAGCTCACCTCGATGCCGCCTTCCGACGAGTCGCCGTCGCCCACGAACAGATTCTCTTCGCTCCCGCTCTCGCCGTCATTCCACGACGGCATGGCGTCGCGGCGGTGGCGGGGAAGTGCACGCCGGAGAAGGGGGACAGAGGAGATTGTGCGCGGCGGCGGAGCTGCCCAGCGAGAGCGTGCGTGTTAGCAGCGAACGGTGTACCCCGTCCAGACACGTTAAATGAGTCAACTCCAGGGGCCTCGACATTAATTGCCCAGCACCTGAGCGGTTTGGACCCACGCGTCTGACTTAAAAATATCGAGGGGGTTTTCCGCAAAGTGTGCGTCCGGGGCTGGCAGCCAGCGTGCGTGCCAAGTGTCGCGTTCTGATTGGATATGGACCTCTTTGCTCCTCCAGGACAAATTGTTGTACTACTTAGTCCACTTTTGCAAGTTCTTGTATGAAAGTGTTCATTTTTTGCAAGTTTATGTACTTGGGGTGCTAATACCTCTTTAAAAAAGGTATGTGTTTAGAGCACGGATGTTAATAGGTACCCTATATCCGCCAACCCGACAGGTACCCGCGCTAAATGGGGAGGGTTTGGTGGCGATCTATACCCACAGGTCTGCTTAGTGATAAAGATCCATACCCACCGGGTCTAGCGGAGGCGGGTACGGTGATGTCAAACCCGTACCCACAAACCCGCAAACTCGACTACCACATGTGGCCCCACATGTCATTGCATTAAAACCTCACCTACCCACTGTCCCACTCACCACACACGCACGACGCACCACACACGACACAACACCACATCCTAGACCCCACGCACGCAACAGTGCAGCACACACGACACCACACCCCACGCACATAGCACACACCACGCACGTCCGTTCTCTCTCCCTTATCTTCTTCGTTGCTCTCCTTCTCATCTCTCCTATGGCGGAGCTCCCTCCATGGCTTCACCCGAGTACCCAACCATGGCTCCTCTCCTCCCATGGATTCCCTCGTCCCCATGGCCCCTCTTTCCCCAAGGCCCAAGCACACAACGCATCTAGCTTTTAGCGTCCCTCCTCTCTCCCAAGCAAACGACTTCGGTTGCCTCTCTCCCTCGCGCGGATGTGCTCTACCGACGTCGCCGACGGACCACCGCGCATCTCTACCTCGCCTGGAAGCCGCCGCCGCCTCCTGAGACCCCCTCGTCCCCTGCTCTGGCTCCTCGAGCTCCGCCACCAACGGGTACCCGTCGGGTCCCGTAAACCCGACGGGTCGCGGATCTGGTGGAGAATAGGACACGGTGGCGGGTATGGGGCAGGTCGGCGAGGCGAGGAGAAGGGTCGGGTGCGGGTATGGGGGTGCCAAACCCGGCCCCGAACCCAGCGGGTGCCATCCGTAATTTAGAGTACTATGATCTCAGATTGTGTTGGTAGCATGTCACCTCAGAAGTTATTGTGTTTTTATCGTTTTACATACTCGAGGACGAGTAGAACTAAGTTTAGGGATGTTTGATACGTCTCTGACGTATCTATAATTTCTGATGTTTCATGTTGTTAAGGCAATTGCTACATGTTTTCTATACACTTTATATCGATTTTATGGATTTTCTGGGACTAACTAATACGTCTCCAACGTATCTATAATTTCTGATGTTTCATGTTGTTATTATGCCAATCGCTACATCTTTTCTATACACGTCATATCATTTTAATGGATTATCTAGGACTAACCTATTGACAAGATGTCAGAGCGTCAGTTCCTGTTTTATGCTGTTTTTGGCTTCAGAAAAATTGTTCTGGAAATATTCTCGGAATTGGACGAAACAAAAAGCAAGAGTCCTATTTTTCTGTCACGTGCACGGAGTCCGGAGGAGGGCACCAGGGTGGCCACACCATAGGGTGCCCCCCGGGCTGTGCCACCACATGGTGTGGGCCCCTCGGGCGCCCACCGACGTCGCCCTTACGCCTATATATTCCCCCCGACGCAAAAACCCTAAAGGAATCAGCCTCCATCCACGAAAAGTTCCGTAGCTCCGCCGCCATCGAAGACAAGTTTTCTCTGTTCTGGCACCCTGCCGGGACGAGGAATTTCCCCCGGAGCCATCTCCATCGACTCCACCGCCATCTTCATCGTCGTTGCTCACTCCCATGATGAGGAGGGGGTAGTTCTCTCCCGAGCCTGAGAGCTCTATCGGTGGCTATGTGGTTCATCTCTCTCCCATGGTGTGATCTTTATGTGATCATGAGCTTTGTAATTTAGTTGAATAAGTAGATGTTACTCTTCATCTATTATGCTACTCGACTGGTTTTATTAAGGTGTGAAGGTGACGGTGTGCGCACCGTGTGTGAATCTTGTGCTAATGTTTATATAATTTGTGTTGGATATCTCTATAAAATTGTGGTGTTTGTCTGGAACCATCTAGGGCTCAAGGTGACAGCGTGAGGTTACCTAGTGGAGAATGCGACTTTAGGTGTGCTTTTGTAGCCCTACGCAATAAATTGGTGTTTGTTATCCAACCAGAGAGTGGTTCGGAGTAGCATAGTGAAGAGAAGATATTTATGTATTCAATTATGTTATTATTGTTGAGAGTGTCCACTAGTGAAAGTATGATCCCTAGGCCTTGTTTCTAAGCATTGAAACACCGTTTACAACCAGTTTTGCTACATGTTTTCTTGCTGCCATTTTTGTTTCAGATTGCAATTACTACTTATAATCATCCATATTACTTGTATTTCACTATCTCTTCGCCGAACTAGTGCACCTATATACCTGACAAATATATTGGGTGTGTTGGGGACACAAGAGACTTCTTGTATCGTAATTGCAGGGTTGCTTGAGAGGGATATCCTTGACCTCTACCTCACTGAGTTCGATAAACCTTCAGTGATCCACTTAAGGGAAACTTGTTGTTGTTCTACAAACCTCTGCACTTTGAGACCCAACACTGTCTACAAGAATAGAAGCGTGCGTAGACATCAAGCTCTTATATGGCGTCGTTGCCGGGGAGGTAAGGTAAAAGGTACTCACATCCTCTGGCTACTAAGCTATTTTCTAGTACTGTTGCTGGTGTGTGAGTGCTCGAAGTTATTTCCTTTAGATTCTGCAATTATATCTTTTTGTTTCTTGTTTTTATTTTCACTAGTTAGGCTTATTTTTACTTGTTCCTTGTTTTATTTTTACTATCTAGGCTTAATGGAAAACAACAAAAATATGAGAGAGCTTTATAATATCTATATTGAATTAGGACATGATGCTTTTGAAGAGAAAATTAAAAAACCTATGGAACTTTATTTGCATGCTAGTAGCAATGTTATTAGTATCAATTCTTTGAACACCATTATTGCTAATGCTATGGAAAAGTCTAAGCTTGGGGAAGCTAGTTTTTATGAAAATGATCTTTTTAGTTCACCGGCTTTAGAGGAGAAAATCTGCTCTGATGATACTTTATCTCCCATATGTGATAATTCTAATGATGCTTGTGGTATTTTAAACCCTCCTACTGAAAGTATTCCTTTTAAATTACCTATGAAAAATGTTGAATGTGTTATGAATAACTGCTATTTTGGAGATGGAATTGTCCATCCTAGTGATCATTTACTCTTTATACATGAATTATGCGAGTTGTTCAAGTGTGCAGGTATTTCAATGGACCAAGTTAAGAGGAAGCTATTCTCTTTATCACTTAAGGACAAAGCAAGGGAGTGGTATGAGTTGCTAGCTGATCCTCATCATTCGGAGTGGAAGGGGCTAGAATATCTCTTTTACTCTAAATTTTATCCTCCTCATGAAATGCATTTAGATAGGAATTACATTTATAATTTTTAGCCTCGTGATGGAGAAAGCATTGCCCAAGCTTGGGGAGATTGAAAATATTAATACTCAAATGTCCTAACCATGAGCTTCTCGAGGAAATAGTTGTTACTAATTTTTATGCAAGGCTTTCAGGACATTGCAAGGATTATCTAGATGTTTGTTCAGGGGGTTCTTTAACAAGCAAGAAGGTTGAAGATAAGTGGGGTCTTCTTGAAACAATTCAAATAAATAATGAAGATTGGGATAACGACAAAGGTAAAGAATCAGGTATAAACTATGAGTATGATTGCATTAAGTCTTTCGCTGAAGCTGCTGATTTTCAAGAGCTTGGTGCTAAATATGGTTTTGATCCTCAAATTATTGTTGATTGTTGTAGATCCTTTGCCTATCATATTAATGTTCCCAAAGAAAATTGGGACATATATCATGAACCTTTTAAAGACACTTGCATGAAAAATGAAATTGTTATTAATGATTGCAATAAGCATGCTCAAACTTCTTAAAGTACTATTTCTTATAAGCATGTTAATTTTTGTGGAGCACTTAGACCTTGTGAAAAAAATCAAATCGAAGAAGAATATTGTACCCATCACAGGAATGAAAAAACTAGAACGTGGGACAGGGCTCTAAATGATCTTGGTGAAAAAGTTTGTGCTCTCTATCCTTTTATTTGTGAACTTTTATATAAAATGGGTAATTTCAATTTTCAATGCTCAGGCTATCATAATAGCCTTTCGAATCCAATGAGTATTGCAAGTTTTTATTGTGATGACATGATCACTCCTAGTCAGTCTGATGAACTTACATTATTTTGAGGGTGTGAAGAGTTATCAAGAAAAACTTCTTTGGTGGATATGAGTGCTTTTGATATGAATAGCGTCCTGCATGGATGTCATATTTATGTTGATAATTGCCACACAAATACTTACATACAAAATATTATAAAAGATGAGACTTTACCAAAATATGACAGGACTAATATATGTTTTGCTCTTATTAATGAAAGGAGGAATCCTCCAAAGTTTCTTCTATTATTTCTAATAATAAACCAGGGCATGTGGAGAAGCTTCCTTTCAAGCCTCTCCCTCTTAACGAGGACGAGGAGAAGAAGAAGAAGAAGAAGAAGAAGAAGAGGAGGAGGAGGAGGAGGAGGAGTAAAAGGAGAGAGGAAACGGTATCTCCCCTAAGTATGTTGTTCCTATTATAATTGTTGCTGATGAGTCTGAACTCGATGATTACCCTATGTCTGTTACTTATTGTAGTGATCATGATTGGGAAAAGCACACTACTTTTGATATTGAAAATCTCTTTGGCACCAATTCTAAAAATGATGATGTTACTAATTGTTGTACTATTAGTACTATCCATGTTGCTTCCAATGATGATATAGAAAGCTCTAAGCTTGTGGATGATGTGTTTGAAAATCCCTTTGCTACTAATGATTATATGTTTAATACATCTCCTTCTAGTAAAAATGATGATATGTTTACAAATGAACACACTTTGGAAGATAACTATTTTATTGCTTATGATGATACTATGCCTCCAGTCTTTGATAATTATTATAAGGAATACTATAACATAGGCTATAATCACAATTATCCTCATAAAACTTGTCATGGATATGGAGGTATTACCCAAAACCATCTCCCTAATATACAACTTGTTTATCATGTTCGAGTTCTATATGATGATTACAATGATGAATATGATATTTTCAGCCCACCTACTATTGAGGAGAAAATTAATTATGATTACAATATGCCTCCTATATTTGATGATTATGGTGATGAGAATAATAATGATAGCTATTTTTTTGAATTTTCTCCCACTACTATTAATGAGAATGACTATGCTTGTGTGGAGAGTATTAATCATTTTATGCATGTAACTCATGATAAGAATGTTTTATGTGATAGTTATATTGTTAATTTTATTCATGATGCTACCGAAAGTTATTATGAGAGAGGGAAACGTAGTTTATGCCTCTCAACAATATTAATGTTCCCCTCTTTATGTTGAATTTTTTTAAGTTGCACTTATTTTGTCTTCCTATGCTAGCAACTTTGTGCTTTATTGACTTGTTTTTCTACAAGATTATTTTGCATAGGAAGTGGGTTAGACTTAAATGTGTTTTATAGTTGCTTCTTGATGCTCTCTTATTTTTCTTCAATTCTTATTCTTATGTGAGCATCTTCAAAAATTATCATGCCTAGCTAAAAGGTTTTAAGCAAAAGCGCTTATGGGAGACAACCCAATGTTTTATTTCTGAAATTATTCTTTGAATTTTGAGTCATGGAAGTTGTTACCTCTGTATAAATCTCTCCTTATCCTTTTTATTTCGTTTTTGTGCCAAGAGTAGCCTCTAATAGGGAGGAAGTAAAATTTGGGGAAGTTGTTGTCCTGAAACATATTCTGTTCTACCACCAAAAAAAAATTCTCTCAGCCAGAACGTCGAATTGATCTGAACATTTTTTTGCACATACCCGAGGTTATTATCTAACTTTCATTAGTTTTGCACTTTTTTATTTGAGCAACATAATTTTTTTGAAAAAATCGATCTTTACCTGTTGTTCTGTTTTGACAGATTTCTGCCAATATTTGCATTTGCCTCTTAATCTTTTTCTTTTGGTGTTCTTTTGACGGGAAGAGCTTTAATTTTTTTTGCTACAGTAGCTAATGTCTTAATGGGTGTTAGACTTGTGTTGAAACTGAACAAAAGTGGTAATATTATTTTGATTACACTAACGTTGCTAATAAAGATTATGTGAAGTTGTGTATGGAGTGAGTTTTCAAGTGTAGGGAGAGAAGAATAATATGATGAGATGAAGGATGGACAAAAGCTCAAGCTTAGGGATGCCCATGTCACCCCAATATATATCCAAGAAGTACAAGCGTCAAAGCTTGGGCATGCCCAATGCATTCCCTTCTTCATCAACAAAAATAGCAGGTCCTCTTTCAAGACACTATATTTTTATTGCTTCATATATTATGTGGTATTCTGGGAGCGTAAATTATTTTTGCTTTCAGTTTGTTTTGATTTATTTTCTGTAGTATATGGTTATATCCTACCATATTTTGTTTGGAGAGAGACACGCTCCGTTTTCGTTGCTTAGAACACTCTAGTTCTTATTCTTATTGTTCTGTGAGTGTTCACTTCTTGCTAGTACTACGGTTAGCCCTTGTTTTACACTCGTATTTCATTTAGATCTTGTTGGTTTGCTTCAGTTTTATCTGATTATCTCTCTAGTCTTTGACGAATATTATCTATGAGAGTTTTTTTAAACAAGTTAGTTGGTGTTGGAGAAGAGTAAAATATTTCATGCTTATAGTGGTGCAATGGAAAGCTTGTCTACACTGTGGTTTAGACTTTATCATGTCATGTTAGATGTTATTTTAATCGTGTGTTTAGTATTTATTGATGTAGCATGACTTGTATCAAATATCTAATAGTGCTTAATGTGCCATTGAAAGAAATCATGTGTAGTTTTTATCATATCGAAGCATAATATTGTGGTATTCTTCTTCGACTGCTTTATTTGGTTGACTTGGCGCATGCTTACACCATGTTATGATTACAAACCAGTCACCTCTAGCCTCTCTGATCATTTATTTTTTGAGTTGTAATATCATTTATGCTTTGATTAATAATGTTTTATCGCTATGCATGATTATGGTCATTATTGCTCTTTTAGTTGGTCGCTCCCAGTCTCTTGCTAGCCTTCACATGTACTGAGTATGAGCTCTACTCGTGCATCCAACTCTCCAAAACCCAAAGTTTCCCAAATGTGTCCACCATACCTACCTATATGTGGTATTTAACCGCGACTCCAAAGTAAATTTCTCACATGCTACCTTTGAAACCTTCAAAATTATATATATGTTTTGTGCTCTGTTTTAGCTCATGAGGACGTAGGTAGACGATCTTTATTTCACTTGTTGATTAGACTTTACACACCTGGACTAGTGGCACATCCGCTTATCCAATTCGCTAGAAGAGATGGCAACGGGGTGCCTAGCCCCAAATTTGGCTACTGCACAATTCTCTTCACTCTTTTTGCCCCTGATTTATCAGTTAAGAAAAGTTCATAAGTGTTTAAACAAAAGAGAAGAGGGATGATCTACTGACCCCAGTAGAAAGGACGTTCTTCAACGGGAGCAGCTCTTGTAAAGTCTAGTTAACTTGCGACTTAATGTATAGTTTATTTACCATTCGTTGACATAGACATACACCTCTCTCAAAATTGTTTTCAATACTTTTGTTTTAATCAAATAAAAAGCTCTAGCACATGAGTTAATCCACGCTTCCCTCTGCGAAGGGTCTTTCTTTTACTTTTATGTTGAGTCTTCATCTTCCAACTTTATTCACCAATTAAGAGAGCATAGTTTTATTATTTATTGATTTATTATTATGTTATTACTTGTTCTCAAATTATTTGTATCTAGTCACCACTTGAATTTTGAAGGTGTCCTGACATTTATGTTTTGCTATCACTTTAAGGACAATGGGAATACCTCTTTGCTATGCTTTCTTTATGCTCGAAACAAACGTATAACTTTAAGTGCATTATTATTCATGATCTTTTTTGTGTTACTTTTCATGTTGCAACATAGTTGCTCAGTTACATTGTTAGAATTATATCTATCATGCCTATGTTTAGAGTACTTTGATCTCAGCTTACAATGCTTTTACAATAATGTTGATCAAGATTGTGTTGTTAGCATGTCACCTCAGAAGTTATTTTGTTTTTATCGTTTTACCTACTCGAGGACAAGTAGAAATAAGCTTGGGGATGCTTGATATGTCTCCAACGTATCTATAATTTCTGATGTTCTATGTTTTTATTATGCCAATTACTACATGTTTTCTATACACTTCATATCATTTTTATGGATTTTCTGGGACTAACCTATTGACAAGATGCCACAACACCAGATAATGTTTTCTGCTGTTTTTGGTTTCAGAAAAGTTGTTTTGGAAATATTCTCGGAATTGGACGAAATAAAAACCCACGGTCCTATTTTTCGGTCACGAACACGGAGTCCGGAGGAGACCCAGAGGAGGGCACCAGGGTGGCCACACCACAGGGTGGTACGGGTCCCCTAGCCGCGCCACCACATGGTGTGGGCCCCTCGGGTGCCAACCGACATCGCCTTTTCGCCTATATATTCACTCCAACGCAAAAAACCTAAAGGAATCAGCCTTCATCCACGAAAATTTCCATATCTCCGTCGCCATCGAAGACAAGTTTCGATGGACATAAATCTCTATTCCAGCACCCTGCCGGGACGGGTAATTTCCCCCAGAGCCATCTCCATCGACTCCACCGCCATCTTCATCGCCGTTGCTGACTCCCATCATGAGGAGGGAGTAGTTCTCCCCCGAGGATGAGAGCTCTACCGTAGCTATGTGGTTCATATCTCTCTCCCACGGTGTGATCTTTATGTGATCATTAATGACCCACAAGTATAGGGGGTGTATCGTAGTACTTTCGATAAATAAGAGTGTCAAACCCAACGAGGAGCAGAAGGTGCTGACAAGCAGGTTGGATAGAGGATTCACTGTAAACACTAGCAAACGGGTTTTTGGTGGTTTTTGATATAGTAGCTAAATATAGTGTGAGTAAGTAAAAGACATTAAATAATATTGCAGCGAGTGGCCCAATCCTTTTGAGAGCAAAGGACAAGACGGTTGTTCTACTTATGATTACCAAACGTTCACGAGGACACATGGGAATTTTGTCAAGTGCTTTCGCTTCATTACGGTTGATTAATATTTATTGGTTCGTGAAGTGTTGTGTGGGTGAACCTATGCTAATGCACCGGCCAACTAGGACTAATACATACTTGTGATTATACCCCTCGTAGGCATCCGCAAATACAAGAAAGTAATTAAGATAAATCTAACCACAACCTTAAAACTCCGGGATCCTACACTCCCTCGTGCATTGGTTTCCTAACGGGGGTTTAGGTTTCTATCACTCCGACAACCCCAAAATTAGTAGCCAAACACACAATGCATCCTCCTAGGCCCATAAAGGTGAAGTATCATGTAGTCGACGTTCACATGACACCACTAGAAGAATATCACCACAGCTTAAATATCGAACCACGAGATACTACTTCAACATAACTTCACTACTAACATCATGACTTCTCCCATGTCCTCTAGAACTAAATGAACTACTCACAAGACATCATATGGATCATAATCAGAGGTTGTATAATGGATAGTAACAATCTGGTCATAAAGTGTAAACACTGATAAATATCACAAGCATCAACTACTAACAAGTAATCCACACCGGGAGAGGGATCTAATGTAAAACAATGATAGAGACCCCTAATTTTTACAGCAGGATGAAGGTGGGTGATGACGGTGATGGTTCTGGTGTTGGTGATGAGGATGATGAGGATGATGATCTCGATGAAGCCCGGAGTGATGACGGTGACGATGGCAACGATTTCCCCTCTACGGGGACGAATTTCCCCGGCAAATTTCTCCCTACCGGAGAGCTTTTCTATCTCTGTTGTTTTCCGCCCCGAGGCGGCGGCGAAATAATTCTTCGATGATGTTTTCGGGCTTATGGTTCTCTGGGGGTCAAGTACGAGAAAGGGGCACCCCGGAGTGGGCCAGGGTTGTCGGATATATACCAACTAGGGGTATATCAGATGGTAGTCTAAAGTGCCGGATTATCAGGGTGGCCTAAATGGTGATGGGCTATGGTCCATTAGGCGTCCCAGTAAGCTGATGCACAGAAGCCGGATTCTAGAAGAACCCGGATCACGGCCCACGTGATCTGGCTTGGAGTAGAAGGCGGATTCCTTACTTTCCAAGTTAAAGAGTTACTGTAGTATTCTAGGTTTCCGATTCTGTATGCCCTAATCCGGCTATTATATAAAGCCGGACGGGAGATAAGATAGATAGACAAGAAGCTAAAGGCTAACTCGCCGAGAGGTTGATCCTTGACGAGCAGTCAATAGAACCTCACATTGTACTCTGTATTTCCAGGCTTTAGTCCTGAATAGTGAGATTGCAGGAGTAGGAACGTCGCATTACTGCGTCGTACCGAACCTGGGTAAAAACCCTGTGTCATTGTCCTTCGCACAACCACGTTCCCCCACGTCTCTATCAGTAGTCGCATGGCACCCCCGTCTATGAATTCTACTACGTTTGACGCTTCCTCGACAACGGATCTTACATACCGGCGCAAAATCATCTGGTAAGTGCCTGCGTGTTACCGATTGGATCTGCAAATATTTTTATCGGATTAACTGCAGAGGCCATGGGGTTTTGCGGTGGAACTAAATTTATCCCACCCGCCCTATACCCATTCGAAGATGACTACGATACCGGGTTTTGCTTAGATCGCCGACATACAAGTGAATCACACTTTATCGGCATGGTGCAATCCGAGATCGCCGAAAACACGGATGAAAGTAATCCCGTGCAAGAGGCAGAAAACAACACTCCCACAACATAGGTGGAAGACCCGACATCCGTCAACAGCACGACACACTCGGAAGCTGACTCTGTACTAGCCGCCATTGAGGCGAGATTAGAGTCGGAAACCAGATCAGATCACTTCGATACCGAAGACGAAGACGAAGACGCTTTCGAAAGAAAGGTCAAATCCTTCCAAGAGGGATTCCATGAAGTACTGATGGCAAAACCGGCTGAAAACACGGATGCCGATAGTCAGGAAAGCCCTAGAACGCCTCCGCCAGAGGAAGACAGATAAGAAGGAGAAACCTCTCCAAAATTCCCCGATGTCAAAGAATTGACAGAGGAAGAACCCTGCAGGAAACCTCCCTCTTCCAAGAAGAAACACAAAACTGCTAAAAAGCTCAAATATAAACTCCGGAAGAAGAAATTGGCCGATCCAGCCAATGAAAGCCCGGAAGTAGGAGACACAAGCGGTGTGAAACCTTCGGAGAAGAAAACAAAAGAAATCCTTGTTCCGCCAATGACAGAACAAGAAGAACAGGAGTTACTGCAAACACCAGTGGGATCGCATGAACCCCCTGAAGTGCTAGAAGCCAGGAGACAAGCTCTCCAGAGGCAGCAGCAACATCTATTCAGAACTCGTGAACACTCGAAAAAACCCAGGACGACATCAAGCTCATGAAGGAAGAAATCGAGGAATACGAGAGAAAAAATAGATCTGGACTCAAACCTACAAGGTTACCCGGAATCGTAAGACCGGAAGTACTGCCGCCAAAAGAAAGGTTTCACAACCCATCTTGGCAAAAGTAGGTAAACGGCAAAGATGCCAGAGGCGAACCAATATACAAAACCGCAGCAGAAAATGCGGAAGCAGCGTTCGCCATCCTCAACAATGATATGTACTCCAATGGTGAAAAACTTCAAGGGGTGTATGCTTTCTTAGGAAAAGCATTGCAACAACAACAGCGAGGGCAACAACGATCAGGGAAGTTGCATGACGACTCAGCCCTATGCAAAACAGCTACATGCGCCGCTGGAGCACCTGGACCGGAAGAACCTGGAGATTCAAGCAATTCAAAAGAGAAGAAAGCAGATCCGAGAAAAGACAAGAAAAATCCCGACAACAAGGATGAAGCGTCTAGAACCGGATCCCATCTCCCGAAAGACGGACTTAACCCTCGCGATCGGGAAGAAAAGCACCGGAATGACGGAAAAGCAATGCCGCCTCCGAGACGCCCAGCTGAAAAAGCTGGAAGGCAGGATATACCTCACAGGCGTGAGAGATCCCGGACACCCCCCAGAAATAAGGAAAGAAACAGGATTAGAACTCCACCTTATCCAAAGGGGCAAGATCTCGGAAGAAACAGAGAGAATCCTGGAAAAGCGCGTTCGCGCCACAATGGAAAAGAAAGGAGCAGATCCCCTTCTGTCCATTCAGCCGGCAGGTACTCCGCTCACATGGATAGAGCGGAAAGAGACGATCTATACTTTGGACCTAAGTGTTTCACAGATAGGATCTGAAGGATAACCCTGCATGCTGGCTTTGCCAAAGTTGGTCCAACATACCAAAAATATACCGGTAGTACAAACCCGGATACCTGGCTCTCAGACTATCATACAGCCGTCCAGATTAACAATGGGACAGACTTGGAAGCTGTAAAGTTCCTTCCCCTAATGTTACTGGATGGAGCTAGAGATTGGATCAATGGATTACCCTCCAGAACTGTCGACAGCTGGGATGATATGGCTCGAGTATTTACTCAGCATTTCCGGGGAACCTACAAACGCCCGAATAGCATCAACCAGCTAAACCGTTGCACCCAATTTGAGGATGAACCATACATGGATTTCATCTCAAGATGGACGGCAATGAAGAATAGTTGCTCTGGAGTAACTGACGTTCAAGCAATGCATGCTTTCTTCAATGGCCTAAAACCCGGACTTGTACCGTTCATGATTGGCTCCAAAAAGCACAAAGATCTCGGATCTATGCTTACAACCGCCAACGAACACGCTGCAGCCGAGGACGACATCAGGGCAAGAGGAGGCAATATAGATACATTGATACAGGCCAAAAAGAACCCTCGCCCTGAGAAAAAGGGAACTCCAGATGCAACACAGAAGCCCAAAGAGGTCAACATAGCCTTTGGAAGGGAAAATGTCAATAGGTGGAAAGGACGCAGTACCGAGCCGATAAACTACACCAAACAAGAGTGGGAGAAAATAAAGTCGGAAAACTGTGTCCACCATTCGCAATTTGGGAAGCCTACTCATACTAACGCACAATGCCGCTTGAACAGGCATATGAAAGGCAGTGCAGGATCCGGAAACAAAGGGAAGAATTCCAAGAGGAAGTTTTCCAAGCAAAAGCCAGAAGCTGAAAAAGAAGACAGTGAATCGGACACTGACGAAAAAATCCAAGAACAGCAGCGAAAAGGCGAGCCCAAGTTTCCGAGAGTGGATGGAGAATGCAACCTAACTTTCCTGGCAACTCCCTCAGCAAAGGTGGCAAAAAGAACGCTTCGAGAAATAAACGCGGTTGTCCCTGCAACCCCGAAATTCTTGAAGTACTCAAATACACCAATTACCTGGGACCAGTCCGATCATCCCGGGAATATCCCCGAACCTGGCACAGAAGCTCTAATCGTAAGTCCTATTGTTCAAAACATTAGGCTAAAAAGAGTGCTGATGGACGGAGGATCCAGCATTAACATAATGTACCTGGATACACTGAAGCATCTGGAAATTTCCGAGACTCAGCTCAACCACAGCAACATACGTTTTCACAGCATCGTCCCTGGCAGACAAGCACGATCCCTAGGAGAAATTTCCCTAGATGTAACCTTTGGAGACAAAGATCACTTCCGGCAGGAAAAAGTATCCTTCGAGGTTGTGCCGTTCGAAAGTGTGTATCACGTGATACTCGGATGTCCAACTTTCGCCAAATTCATGGCAAGATCATGTTATATCTATAACAAGTTCAAGATGCCAGGACCCAAAGGAGGAGTAATCACCATATCTGAAGACTTCAAATTGGCAAACGAGCTGGAAAAAGAAAACGCCCTTTGCGCTGAGAAAGTCATAGCAAAGGAAGAGTTGAACGAGCTGGCCAAAGAGGTATCGCCGACAGAAATGCCGGCAGGCAAAGAAAGCCGGAAGCCCGCAGACAGCTTTAAGGCTTCCGAGAACACAAGACAGGTTATCCTAGATCCCAAAGATCCGACAAAATTTGTCGTAGTGGGAACTGGGATGAACGACAAATAGGAAAGCGAGCTCATCAAGTTCCTCCGTGAGAACTGGGATATTTTCGCTTGGTGTCCAGCGGACATGCCATGCGTACCCAGGGAACTTGCTGAGCATCAACTCAAGGTGATTCCAGGATCGAAACCCGTCAAACAAGGTCTCCGTCGATTTGACGGAAGAAGACGGAAGGCTATTGGCAAGGAGATTATCCGGCTTTTGGCAGCAGATTTTATCCGGGAAGTTATACATACCGAATGGTCTGTAAATCTAGTATTAGTCCCGAAGAAAGATACTACTGCCCTTAGAATGTGTATAGATTACACCGGCCTGAACAAACTGTGTCCAAATGATAGGTTTGCGTTACCGCGAATCGATCAAATAATAGATGCCACCGCAGGCTCTGAGCTTTTATGCTTCTTGGGTGCATATTCCGGGTATCATCAAATACGCCTGAAAAAGGAAGATCAAATCAAAACTTCATTCATAACCCCTTATGGAACGTACTATTACATAACCATGCCATTTGGCCTGAAGAACGCAGGTGCAACCTACCAGCGTTGCATGCAACGGTGTTTGCATAGTCAGATTGGCAAAAATGTCCACGTTTACGTGGATGACATTGCTGTTGTTACCAAGGAAAAAGAAACACTCCTTGAGGATTTGCGAGAAACCTTCGAAAATTTGCGCGCTTATAAAATGAAGTTAAATCCATTAAAGTGCGTATTCGGGGTTCCCTCGGGAAAACTTCTGGGTTTCATCGTTTCTCATAGAGGAATAGAAGTAAACCCAGAAAAGATCAAAGCAATCTTAAACATCTCCAAGCCTATGTGCGTAAAAGATGTGCAAAGATTGACGGGTCAGCAGGTTTATTAGCCGGCTGGGGGATAAAGCCTTGCCACTATACAAATTGTTGAAGAAATCCGACAAATTTGAATGGACAGAGGAGGAAGATGCAGCGCTAACCCAGTTGAAGGAAACTTTGATGAAAGCTCCGATTTTGGCATCCCCAAAAGAAGAAGAACCTATGTTATTGTACCTTACGGCTACAAATCGGGTTATTAGTGCAGTAATTGTTGTGGAAAGGAAGAAAGACGAAAAAAGCATACCAGACCAGCATCCGGTATATTACATAAGTGAAGTTTTCTCCGAGTCCAAACAAAGGTATCCACACTATCAAAAGCTGGCATATGGCGTATTTTTCGCATCTAGAAAACTTCGCCATTACTTCCAAGGACACTCCATAACAGTGGTATGCAAAGCGCCAATAGGGGATATAATAAACAATGCGGAGGCAACTGGCCGAGTAGCCAAATGGGGCATCGAGCTAGCAGCATTCGACATTAAGTACCAGCCTAGGACGGCAATAAAATCCCAGGTTCTGACAGATTTTGTCGCCGACTGGACGGAAGCAATGGAAAAAACACCAATGCCGGAGTCCGAGTACTGGATCATGCACTTTGATGGATCCAAGATGAAGGAGGACGCTGGAGCTGGTGTAGTTCTAAAATCCCCTAAAGGAGATACAATGGAGTATGTATTACAAATACACTTCAACGCCAGTAATAATGTGGCAGAATATGAATCTTTGCTTCACGGCTTGCATATTGCAAAGGAAATATGTGTCAAACGCATCCTATGCTACGGCGACTCAGATTTGGTACAGCACCAGCTCAACCAAACTTGGGACGCCAAAAGCCCTATAATGGCCGAATACCGGAGAACGGTGGACGAGTTTGCCATCTGTTTCTTTGGATTCGAAGTACTCCATGTTAAAAGGGAGGAAAATTAGAACGCGGATGCATTATCCCGCATGGGGTCAGAAACAGCCAAAACCCTACCACCAGGGGTTTTCGTCCAACATTTGTACGAACCATCGATAAAAGGTGGAGATGTTGATTATCCTCTGGCTTCCGAGTCAATTGAAGTCATGTTCGTAAACCCGGATTGGACAATCCCATATTTAAACTTCTTAGTTGATCAGAAGTACCCGGATGGAGCACACGAAGTCTTGCAAAGACAGATTCAGCGTCGATGCAAAGGATACACGGTAGTTGATAATTGCCTGTATAAACGCAGCACTACCGGAATTTTTCTGCGATGTATTTCACCAGAAGAAGGACGAGAAATCCTGCAAGAAATCCATGCTGGAGATTGCAGACATCATGCTCAATCAAAAGCATAGTCAAAAAAGCATTCCGAGCAGGGTTTTTCTGGCTAACAGCCAAGACAGACGCTGAACACATAATAAACACATGTGCAGGGTGTCAATATTATGCCAAGCAGACAAATATGCCAGCCCAAGCACTCAAAACTATCCCCATTACATGGTCTGGGGGCTAGATATGATGGGACCTTTCAAAACTGCCAGAGGCGGACTTACGCATCTACTTGTTTTAGTGGATAAATATACCAAGTGGGTGGAGGCCAAACCCATCAAAAAACTTGACGGTGTAACTGCCAGAAATTTCATCATTGACATAGTCATGAGATACGGCGTTCCACACAGCATAATAACCGACAACGGGACAAATTTCTCTATTGGAGAGTTGGCAAAATATTGCCGACAAACGGGAATTCGCCTAGATCTCCCATTTGTGGCACACCCGCATTCCAATGGTCAGGTTGAAAGAATGAATAGCTCAATCTTACAAGGAATACGCCCAAGACTCGAATCTCCTCTTCATAGAGCAGCTGGAGCATGGGTAGAAGAGTTACCTTCCGTGCTTTGGAGCATCCGAACAACACCAAACAGGTCAACTGGGCAAACCCCATTTTTCCTAGTTTATGGTGCGGAAACAATTCTCCCAACGGACATGATCCATGACAGCCCAAGAGTGCAAGATTTCGATGAATCAGATGCCGAAAATGCACGATAGGATGCCATCGATCTCTTAGAAGAAGAACGAGAACTTGTGCTTCAAAGATCCGCCATCTACCAGCAAGGTTTACGACGTTATCATAGTCGTAAAATCAGGCATCATTCTTTTAAAGAAGGTGACCTAGTGCTAAGATTGGTGCAGCAAAGAAAGCACAAACTGGCCCTAGTATGGGAAGGACCATTTGTTATCAGTAAAACCATGAAGAATGGATCATATTATCTTGTAGACATTCGCGATACGGAAGATGATCCTGAGATGCCGAATCGCAAAAGAAAGAGAAAGATAGATGATGAACTAGGAGAGACAAAGAGGCCCTGGAGTATCCAGCAGTTAAGTCCCTTCTGTACTTAGTTCAATTTCTATGTAAACATCTTTGAGATCATGAAATAAAGTTGTCGGAATTCTTACATCCATGTTTTTACAAGTTTATTATAGTACAAAGCATGATTCCGTCTTGTCTATTTCCCAGTGATCTTACAAAATACTCAATGTTAACCCGAATTGTGCCTGCGTGCTCGGCGTTTAAAAACTGAATGATTTTCAGCCTACTAAAGGTTAAAGGAAACTCGGATTGTGCCTGCATGCCCGAGCTTCATTCAAAAAGTTCCTTACTTTTCTCTAAGCATTATCTGATTGTTTATGTGCTGGGTCACTGGAGCTAGTAAGTAAAAATGCCTTTAGTATGATCTATGTTTCCAAGTTTAAACTGATTGGTTTTACCCCGTAACTTGGCGTGAAGATTAAAGTACTACTGAGCCATTTCAAATGCTAAAGACAGTTAAGGCACACAAACCAGAGAACTTGGAAGATAAAGGAATATAAAACCCGGAAAACTTGCAAAGGATTTCATAAAAGTTAAACTGCAAAAGGCGGAGTACTTGTTTATACAAAAGAATAGAAGCATTACAATATAAATTACATTGTAAAGTGCAGTAATGCTCATATTTCCTATTTCTCCTATCTAGGGCAGAGCAAATTCTTCAAGCAGCCGAGTCTTCTTCACTGTTGTCATCCTCGGGGGCTTCTGGAATCTCCTCTTCCGGATAGGTGATGGAGATATTCACCATAGAGGCGATCTTGGTGGCGTGACCCTTGATTTCATCAAAGATGGTGGTCCGCTGGGTCTCGGAGTATCCAAGGGGGATACCGGACGCCACGCGCCAAGATTTGGCACTGGGATAATGCATACGCATAAGGCCTAAAGTCATGCGTGCACCACCCCGTGCTGCGGAGCGCAAGGTGGATTCCTTCGAGTCCGCCACCTCCAGGATAGCTTCCGGAAGCTTCTCAACTTCCGAGAGTTCCCTAGTTCTTGCGGGAAGGTATTTGTTGACCAGCTGCATGCCTGCAACTCAGATCGCAGTGAATACCTTCCCGAAAGCTCAGATTTTCTCAATCCGAGTAAGATCTGGGTTATCTCTTGTTTTTTCAAGACAAAACAACCAAAGGGTTAGCGGAAAAGCAGAGAAAGAAGTTAAGACATGGAAAATCCGGTAAAAGTTGATAACTTACCGAGGATCTTGTCCATTTCGGAGCCTTCCTCCAGGCGCAGGGTTAAGGCGTTCTCCAAATCTTGGATAGTGGCCTTGTCCTTGTCCGCTTGTTGGAAGGCCTTGGATTGAGCAATTCCAAGAACAAAATTGCTGGCCTCCAGATCTTTTTGAACCTTCATAAGTTCCTTATGAAGGTCCAAATTCTCCCGACGGAGATTCTCGGCATTGCCGGCATCTTCAGCTATTTGCTTGGCTTTCGCCAAAGCAGCTGGAAAGCAAGGAAAAAATTCCGGGATAAGAAAACTCGGAAAAATACTTAGCAAAAATTATGGACAAGGAACTACAGAGAACTAAAAGTAGACCTGTTGTTTCTTCCAACTTAAGCTGAGATGATGCCAGCTCTGTTTCTTTAACATCAAGAATAGATAGGAGAGTTTTAACCTCCTTATTTTTTATGTTAAGCTTGTTAAAAACTTTCAAGTTTATTGTGTCAGCGGTTTGCTGAAACACGGAAATGAAAGCAAGACGCTTAAGTTAGAACGAGCGTAATAAGAAGCATTAAGTTGACAGCATGCGTTCGACTTATTTCTTAGGGGCTAGAGATATTACCTGGCTCATTTGCTGCAAACCGGACAAGTTTTCGTTGAATTCCCTTAAATATTCAGAAAAGAGAATTCCAACATGATGTAGGCCGTCTTGCATGACCTGGCGAGGTGAAAATACGAAGTTATTTCGGACAACTAGCCCGCCTTGTGGCCAAGGACGGAACAAAGGAGCAGGAGCGAAGAACTTCTTAGCTTCCGGACGAATATATCCGAGATCGTCAAACGGTTCTTCCTTTACCTGGAAGTTCCCGTCGACAGTGGGAATAGGTTCATCCTCCCTAGTTCGAGGATGTCTACCCATTTCTGGTCCCGCCCTTTCCCTCACATCCATGTTAGATGCAACAGGCTGGCTGGATTGCTGGAATTGTATGTCTGGTTTCGTGGTCTTCTCCTCTCTACCAAGTGTAGTTGGAACAGGAGAAGCTGCAGCGGAAAATGGCTCTCCTTTGCTAGTAGCAGCTTTATGTTTCTTCAATTTTGTTGATTTCAAAGGAACTGGAGCAAGGCTGAAAAGGAAAAATCAGAGAAGTAAATATCTCGAAGAACCGGAAGGGAATGATAAGCAAAGAGCTCCAGTAAAATACCCGGATGCGGTGATGGGAATTCCGTCAAGATTTATTCGTTCCTCGGGAATCACTTGCCTCTTGCGTTTCTGTAACATCCCAAGTTTGAAAACTTCCATTTAGAATGTTTGATTCTTGTTTAATTAAAGTTTTGCATCATGTCATCATATTCATTGAATTGTTTGCATTTGTTTTACCTTGTTTTCCATTTGTTTGCTTCTGTTTTACTCTGTTTTCACAATTCAAATTCAAACATTATTCAAACATTTATTTCATACTTGCTCTGTTACAACCTTTTAAATAAAAAAGTTCAAATAGAAACAACCTTTTGTTTCCATTTTATTCCATAATGTTCAACTATTTAAATGGTGGCTTTTAATCAATCAATTAATTCCAATTTGCATTTAAAAATTCAAATTCAAATCACATGTTACAACAGCACCCAATTTGAATTTATGAATATTATCAAAACAAATCAACTCATTTGTTCTAAATTAACAATAGGGTTCACCCTATTAAAAAAGTTTATTTTCAATAATAATCATTTAATAAGAAAATTCTTCCAATTTGAATTAAATTACAAACAACAAACTAAATTTGAACTTTTGAAAAACCAGAGTTTACATTTGGTTGCTTTTGACCTAAATAACTCACCCTAATTTTTCTAAAATTTTTACTAACTTAAAAACCCCATTTTTCTTCCTATTCTATTTTCTGCAAAAAAAAACAGAGGAGAAAAATTTTAAAAAAAATAAAAACGAACGCCAGGGGCAGTGGGCAGCCCAGCCCATTTCTTTTCCTCCCCCGCGCTGGCCCGGTACCGTTTCGGCCGCGCCCCCACCTTCTGTTTCGCGTACGGCAGGGCATCCGCCGGTGCCACGTACGCCGTCGTTGCGCCCCGACGGCCAGGAGCTCCTGTAGCCCCCTATAAGAGCGCCCTAGGCCCCCTGGCGCCGCCCTAATCTAGCCATCTACTCTATCCCCTCGCGCCGCTGTCTTTCTGCCTCTCCCCGGCGAATTTCACCACCTCTGCCACTGCAACCGAACGCCGCCGTGCCTGAACCCATGAAGCCCACCGTCGCTGCCGTCCTCCTCCACCCTAGCTAGCTACGGGAACGGGATCGACGCTTCCTCCTCGAGCTGGTGGACACCTCCGTTGAGCTCTACGCCGTCTGGATCGCCGCCGCCGTCGTGAATCTCTCCGGCCACCGTCTGCATCGTCCCTCTGCTTCCCCTTCATCCGCGGTGAGCGCCACCGTGTCCTCCTCCTCCCCTCTGTCGTGCACAAGCACCAACCGCAGCGCGCGCACACCGCATCACCCACCAGCACGGCAGCAAGCACAGCAGCAACGGCGATCGCCGCCGGCCACCACTCTGTTCCTGTCAAAAGTTCAGACAACGTTTTCGTCAGTTAAATTCAGATTCGCGAAACTACACCTTATCCTGTCTGCGCATCGTTTACTGACAAGATCCGCTCGCTCACCCCAGTGGCAACGCCACAGCGCGCGCACGGGAGAGGCCAGGGTTCGAGCCCTGGCTCTCGCACGGGAGTTTCCCATCTTTTTAGCGCAGCGCGCTGACAGGGTGGCCCCCCCTGTCAGCCACTGCTGTTGCCACGCAAGCGTCAGTTGTCCCTAGGCCCACTGGCAGTGCCTAGGGTAGATAGCTGCGGAGTAACAAAAGTTTTCAGCATTTTCTTTTTAAAAAACAAGTCCCTAAAATTACAGAATGGTCCTTAAACTTAAATTGCTAATAACTTTCATTTTATAAATCCAATCAATAAAAGTAAAATATGTTTGTTGATCCAAATTTAATTATCTATCTATTTAAACCATTTGTTTCCTGTTTTGAATTTTCCAAATGCATTTCAAATTTGAATTCAAACAATTCATTTGTAATTTGATAAAATCCATAACTAATTCATACTTAATCCAAATAATGCAAATAAAATATGTTTTCCATGCTATTTCAAACCACCTATTCAAATATAAATTTTGTTTCATGGTTTGAATAATTAAAATTGCTTAAATAATTTAAACCTTGTTTAAATCATTTAAATTTGCTAAATTCATAACTTGCTCAAAATAAACTATTCTTGAACATGTAAAATATGTTTTCAAACTAGAAAAGTATAAACTTTTCAAATATGAATTTGAATTTATGTTTGGAACAAATAAAATTCAAATAATATTCAAACTTGTTTAAATTCATTTAAAACTTGTTTAATCTTGTTTAATTCATATTTAAATTATTGTAATTCCTTTTTCAATAATTGAAACATGTAATCCAACTAAAATTTTGTGTACTTTCCAAATATGAATTTTGTTATTTATTTTGAACAGTTTAAATGGCTGAAAACAACAAATGCTTGTGTGTCACCTTTAAGGAACCAAAATTCCTTAACTTAATAACTAAAATTCCAAAATGGGTAAACCTTATTTCCAATTGGTTCTATTGTTGTTATTTTGTTGTTTTCCTCATCCATGCATCATACTAATCCACTTTCACCTGTTGGTTAATTGGAAAACAATTGTTTCAACCAAAATTCATGGGCTTTTCATATGCAACTCAAAATTGCATACGTGTCCATTTAAATTGTGTTACCATGTCAACTAGGTTATTTTGATGCATCCATAAAATTGTCATGCATCATCCCATGATTGTGCATTATGCCATGATATTGATTGTCTATCTTTCTGCATTGTTTGTTTGCTTCTTCTCGGATAGACGACGACGTTGAGACAGACGATACTTACGACACCCCTTCTGAGGATCTAGCTCAGTACCAGGCTGCTGAGTTTGCAGGCAAGTTATCACTCACATGAACCATTGTGTTCCTTTCAACATTGGTTACTGATACTTTCCGTTATCTATTTCTGCTAGCCATATGTATCGTTGCTTCTGTTACGAACCTATCACATGATACCCTGAACCCTGATATTGCCTCCCCTCCAGTCCTATAACCCCGTTGCTTGGGCCCGTGTCTTACTAGCATGCTTAGGGTTGTTTTTGCTCGAGTCTGTTATCAGTTACTTTCTGTTATCATATTTTATTATATTCTGGGGCTCGATGTTAAACAACAACCTGTTAATTTGAGGTAATAATAAATTGCTGTTAAGGCACCGGCAGGAGGCCCGGCGTGGTTTTGAGGCCTGCTAGTGTCGACCCTAATAGGAAAAGGGTCTTGTCTACTGATCCATGATGAGCGCACTATCCGCATGTGGGAAGCGTGTATGGGCGCCCCCCTCAATTTGATTCGATTCACATCTCGTCCAAATCACCACACTTAGTTCGGGCTTTCCATTTGATGCACGCATATGCAGGTACGAACCCGAGGCCAGGGTGGAACTTTTGTAGTCGGCATTTAGGGCGGCGTGGTCTTCCAGTGCTATGAGGGTCCCCTTTTCTTCGTGGGGCTCGATTAGCCGCGCACGCACAGCACGTGGTGCTTTGGGCTTGATGCGAAGAAGAGTTGAGTTGTGTTGAGTGCCCCGCTTGGTGGGAAAGGCCTTCCCATCTGGCGGGTTATTCTTACATGTACGGCCAAATTGGTGCACCCCTGCAGGGATAAATCTTCTCGAGAAGCCGTGTTTTCCGCGGTTATGGTTAACTTGGTGAAAGTACTGGCTAACAAGTACTCAGAACAACTTACACCTAACTAATAATAACTTGACTAGTAATAGGCTTATGGACACAACAATTTGATCCAATCATTAATCCAACTGTGTGAGTTATCCTCGGATTGCTTCTTTGGATAAGGGGCGAGATCCAGGATGGGTTTGTGTGGTGGTTAGTTGTAGTTGGTCACGATACGCTATCTTATCCCCTTTCTGATAGCCGGAAGTTGTATTATGTTCTGTAGTTGGTTAGTGCAGCCAGTTGCAGCATCTTTTATATCCCTTTCTTCCGTTGAACCCAAGGCATCTGTGCTTGGTGTTGACGGGCTACACTTTGGTGAACTGTGAGTCTTGCTTGCCAGTACGTTTATGTACTGACCCCTTTGGGGCTGTGGTTTCCGCATACTACGCTTACGAGGATCCCCGTGACGGCTACTACGTGGAGTTTGACGAGGCTGCTGACGAGTAGGTAGCGGACCCGGGCAGGATCCGAGACATCGTGGATGGGCTCCGTCTTCTTTTCATTCCCGGCTTCTTAAGCCTATTTGGATTTGTCTGTACTCAGACCCTTTGAATGCTTCCGCTGAGATGTAACGATGTTATGTTGGGACATGTGTCCTCTGGATGATTGTATTTGCTATCTCTGCTCTAGTGAGAGCTATTTGCAACTTATTTCCATCTTTTGTGTCCTAGATATCTATTGTGTTATCATTTTGTTCAACGCCATTGACGTACCATGTGTGTATGGTATGAAGTACGTCAATGGTAGTATCCTGATTTCTATGGGATAGTTTACATCGACGGTGGATAGTAGAGATTGGTTGTCACACATAAGTGTTGGCCTACTCGTAAGAGATGCGGGTGCCGGTAAGCCCCGTAATCCAATCAACTACTGTTCAGTTCGTACGGTGAGTATCCTCTAGAAGTCCGGGTGCGACAAATGGTATCAGAGCCTGTCTGCCTGTAGGATCCCTTTTACTGGTCGCAGTTGAGTCTAGAAACTATTTTGTAGCTATATAGGAAAAATGAAACGTGAGAGTAGGAATTCTGCCATTTTTCTTCTTTCCCCACCCACCCACCCTTTTCTGGTAAGGAAGTGCAACGTTGTTTTCTATTCTCACCTAAACTTTCAAGTTAGGATTTCACGAATCCTGGTTTCTCTGGGATAGTTATATCTACTAGACCATAGGAATGGAGGTGGTTGTGACATGATTTATCATGTTGCCTACTCATGATTGAGAACGGAGGCGTGTAAGCCCCGGAAGCAAATCCTCTATCCCTTAAGCAGTAGATATTGATCCTTTAGAAGCCCGGATGGGTTTTCCGTAGTACCTCAGGAGTTTTTGGTCTCGTGTTTCCCGATGTTGCTTCGATATCCTGTTCTTCTCAACATCCTTTTCGTCCGTTGAAACCTTGTTGTTGCTTCCCACTTCAGTTATTCTACCGGCGTCTAATCAAAACTTCCCCGATCATCTGCAGATGGATCTCAGGTTCTACCCGCAGGTGGTTCGGATGACTCGTTGCGAGAGCACTGCCGGTTATCCGGAGATGCTGAGAGACATGGTCACTTATCTGGGGTTCCGTTGGGCACCAGAGTACCAGGTCTACGAGCAGCAGCGAGAGTTTGACCAGACCTACTACCAGGCTATCGTCTACATTCTGTCAGATGATGGCATGAGCGTCGTCCACCGCTATGAGGCAGTAGGTTCCACAGTGGATATGGCCGTGCAGCAGGCAGCTTATGTGAGTCTCACCGTCCTTCGTGCTGATTACTGGGGATTTGACGATTCTATCTATCGCCACATCCCCCGTGGTTACATCACTTTGGAGGGAGCTCACTTCACTCTGTACGACAACCTGGATGTCTACGAGCATGATAACACCAGGCTGCACACCACCGCTCAGTTTGTGAGGCACAGTGACGCAGTTGCCACCACACTCTCTCAGGAGTTGGCCTCAGTCAGGGAGCAGCTCTACCTTGCTTTGACTCATCTGGCGACGTACACCACAGACTTTGTTGGAGATGAGCGCTTTGCACGTTTCGATCAGCCAGTTGGTCGTCGTCTGCCAGATGCTGGAGGTTACGAGCCGATCAGAGGTCCACTCCTCAACCTCGGTGCTGGTTACACTGGGATTCCACGCTTTGGAGCACAGGGAGTCGACGCTATGTACTTCACCACACCTAGAGTCGCTCTCAGACCACGTCAGATCTATGTGGATCGTCGTTCTACCTACTTTCGTGGGCGTGCTCCTCACCGTACCTCTCGTCATACTACTCACCGCCGTCCTGCGTGATGAGCATGAGAGTACTGATGTATCCATTCTTAGCTATGTTTAGTTATCCTTTGGCTTTCGAACCATTTATGGTGTGTTGGATATTCTGATGTATTTTGAACATGTGATGATGTACCTGTTGGTTATCTATTCATGCGTCGGAATAATCTCTCTTTCGGTTACCAAGTCTATCCTTTCTGTTGTTGTGCTAAAATGCATGTCTATTCAGGATGCCGCCAACAAGGAACAACCCGCCTGAGCCACCGCCAATCACGGAGCTGTTGACTCAGATGACTCAGGTCGTGACGCAGATGGCCCAGTTCAGGCTAATCAGCACAACAACCAGAATGCTCCACGAGTCAGCATCAAGGAGTTTCTGAGTCTGGGGCCGAGAGCTTTCGTGGCAACACGCGAGCCTCTGGATGCTGATGACTGGATCCGTGAGATGGCCAGGGCTCTGGACATTGCTCACGTTGCTGAGGAAGACAAAGTCAAGTATGCCACCTACCTACTGAAGGGTCAGGCAGCTACCTGGTGGGAGAACTACCAGACCATGAGAGCTGGCTACCCAATCACCTGGGGTTGTTTCAAGGATGCCTTCCTGAAGCACCACATCCCAGATGGTCTCATGGAAAGGATGCGTGAGGAGTTTTGCTCTCTCAAGCAGGGCAAGCTGGACGTCATTGGCTATCAGAATGAGTTCAATCGCCTCGCTTGTTACGCTGGTGATGAGGTGTCCACTGAGGCTAAGAAGATGGCAAGGTTCCGCCGAGGCTTTAACCCGGAGCTCAAGTACGCCCTCACCAACATCAAGACCAAAGACTTCGAGGAGATCGTTAACACCGCGCTCAATGAAGAAAATGGGCGCAAGGCGTTCGAGGAGTCTCGGAAGCACTCGCGTGAGGGTGGTTCCTCCTCCAACATGACCACCCCTCCGCAGAAGCGCCGCATCTGGGTGCCAAATGGTGCTGTCACTCGGGCTCCATATGCCCAAGCTTCTCCAGGCTCTGCTCCCCGCCCACCCAACCCATCTCAGATGCAGGCTCAGAGGTTTTCAATGGGGCAGCCAAGGCCAGATGCACCTCGTGTCGTCACTTGCTACAAATGCAAGCAGACGGGACACTACGCTGACAAGTGCACTCAGAGGCAGCTACCTCCACCACCTCCTCGCCCCAACACCAACCAGGCAATGGTGCGTGCTCCCCCGGCTAAAGCCTTCAACTCCAACAACAGGCCTGTCGGGAGGACCGCGAGGGTGAATCATGTCAAGGTCGACAAAGCTGAGGAAGCTACTGACGTCGTTCTCGGTACATTCCCCGTTAACTCTAACCCAGCTAAAGTGTTGTTTGATACCGGAGCATCGCATTCTTTCGTGTCAAAGATCTTTGCGACAGCAGTTAAACTACCTTTTGTTGGTTTGGGTTCCCCGCTAGTAGTAAACTCCCCTGGAGCAACTATGCAAACTTCCAAGATCAGTCACGAGAATAAGATTCTAATTGGAGGTCACATATTCCTTGCTTCTCTCATTCTGCTTGGCAATTCTGACATTGATGTCATTCTTGGCATGGATTGGTTAAAGGCCAATAAAGCTACGATTGATTGTGCTCAGAAGTCAATAACTCTGTTCCACCCTTCTGGCCAGATAGTCTATTCTCCAAATGAATCAAGTTCTATTCAGCTATACACCCTCGATGCTAAACCTCTACCTCTACTTGAAAATGTTCCGGTGGTTTGTGAATTCCCTGACGTCTTCCCAGAAGAGTTGCCAGGGATGCCTCCGGACAGAGCAGTTGAGTTCGTGATCGAGCTTGAACCAGGTACTGCTCCAATCTCTAAGCATCCATACAAGATAGCTCCTCCTGAACTGAAATTGTTGAAGGAGCAAATCGATATGTACATGGAAAAAGGTTACATTCAGCCTAGTTCTTCGGCTTGGGGTTGCCCAACTCTGTTCGTTGCCAAGAAGGATCAAACAAAGAGACTCGTTGTTGACTATCGTCCTCTTAACGAGAAAACCATCAAAAACAAGTATCCAATTCCTCGTATCGATGATCTTTTTGATCAACTTGCTGGAGCCTCAATATTCTCAAAGTTGGACTTGAGGATGGGTTACCATCAAATAAAGATCAGAAAGGAAGATATTCCAAAAACAGCTTTCACCACTCGGTACGGTCTATACGAATACACCGTCATGTCCTTTGGTCTCACCAATGCACCGGCGACGTTCTCTAGACTCATGAATTCTGTCTTCCATGAATACCTCGATAAGTTCGTTGAGGTATATCTTTATGACATTCTGGTCTACTCCAAATCCGAGGAAGAGCATGGAGAACACCTTCGTCTCACTCTCATGAAACTTCGAGAGCATCGTCTATATGCCAAGTTCTCCAAATGTGAGTTCTGGATTCCAGAAGTCGCTTACCTTGGTCATGTCATCTCTGCCAAGGGCATAGCCATTGATCCAGAAAAGGTTACAACAATTGTTGATTGGAAACCCCCTAAGACAGTGAAGCAAGTAAGAAGCTTTCTTGGCTTGGCTAGCTATTGCCGTCGTTTCGTCCAAAACTTTTCCAAGATTGCCAAAACCTCTCACTGATCTCACAAAGAAGGACAAGAAGTTCGTTTGGTCTCCACAGTGTGATGAAAGTTTCAATCTCCTGAAGACTAAACTCACTTCTACCCCAGTTCTGGTTGGCCCAGATACTACCAAACCTTTCCAGATATTCTGCGATGCATGTCTCCAAGGTCTAGGTGCAGTTCTTATGCAAGAACGTCAAGTTGTGGCTTATGCTTCACGTCAGTTGAATGCACATGAGCAAAACTATCCCACACATGACCTAGAACTTGCAGTAGTTGTGTTTGCCCTCAAGAAATGGAGGCAATACTTGTTGGGTAATCGCACTGAAATCTTTTCCGATCACAAGAGTCTGAAATACATCTTCACTCAGCCAGATCTAAACCTCAGGCAAAGGAGATGGATTGAAAAGATTAAAGACTTTGATCTCACCATTTCTTACACTCCAGGCAAGGCTAATGTTATGGCCGATGCTCTCAGTCGCAAGTCATATTGCAATAATCTCATGATCATGGAAAGCCAACCTCCACTTCATGAAGAATTCCAGAAGCTCAACCTTGGTCTTGTTCCTCAAGGCTATCTTGCTAGCTTGACAGCCAGTCCAACTCTCGAGGACAAGATTCGTTCTGAACAACTTCGTGATGCTGAAATCAAGAAGATGGTAGAACACATCAAAGAAGGCAAGGAGAAATTTAAGTCCTTCTCAGTTGATGACAAAGGAACTGTGTTCTTCGAAGGACGCATTGCAGTTCCTCAAGTTCAAAGTCTCAAAGATATCATTCTCAAGGAGGCTCATGAAACTCCTCTCTCCATCCACCCTGGAAGTACAAAGATGTACCAGGATCTTAAGACACTGTATTGGTGGCCTGGCATGAAACGTGAAATTGCTCAATACGTTTCTGAATGCGACGTTTGTCAACGTGTTAAGGCAGTCCATCAGAAAACAGCAGGTCTACTCCAACCTCTGAAAATTCCTGAGTGGAAGTGGGACATGATTGAAATGGACTTCGTCACTGGTTTTCCAAAGTCCAAGAGGGGCAACGATGCAATCTTTGTTGTCATTGATCGTCTCACTAAAGTAGCTCACTTCTTTGCTGTCAAAGAAACAATCTCAGCTAGCCAGTTAGCAGAACTCTACACAGCAAAGATTGTTCCTCTTCATGGTGTTCCATTGGAAATAAGCTCAGACCGTGGAAGCATATTCACTTCTCATTTCTGGAAAAGCTTTCAAGAAGCATTGGGCACCAAACTTCTTTTCAGCACAGCTTATCACCCTCAGTCTCAAGGGCAAGTCGAAAGAGTCAATCAGATTCTCGAGGATATGCTCAGAGCATGTGGTCTCTCCTTTGGCATGAAATGGGAGGATTGCCTTCCATATGCTGAATTCTCCTACAACAACAGCTTCCAGGCAAGCCTAGGCATGGCACCATTTGAAGCTCTCTATGGCCGCAGATGCAGGAGTCCAATCAATTGGTCTGGAGCTGGTGAACGTTCACTCTTAGGCCCTGACATTGTTAAGGAAGCCGAGGAGAAAGTTCGCATCATTCGTGACAATCTCAAAATTGCTTAGTCTCGTCAGAAAAGCTACTATGACAGCAAGCACAGGGATATGATCTATGCACCTGGTGACAAGGCATATCTCCGTGTGACTCCCCTCAGAGGCACTCATCGTTTCGGTGTGAAAGGAAAGCTTGCACCAAGATACATTGGTCCTTTCAACATTCTCTCAAGACGGGCAGAAAATGCCTATCGTCTTGAACTTCCAGAAAAACTATCCAAGGTGCACGATGTGTTTCATGTATCACAGCTCAAGAGGTGTTTCAAAGATCCAGATCGTGCAGTTGATCATGATTCCATTGAACTGCAAGATGATCTATCTTATGAGGAGCACCCTGTTCGTATTCTCGATGAGACCGAGCGTAAGACTCGCAACAAGAGCACCAAGTTCTTGAAAGTGCAATGGTCGCATCATTCCGATAAAGAGGCAACGTGGGAGACCGAAGAGGATCTTCGCAAGAAGTATACGGACCTTTTCCTTTCTCAGTAGGAATCTCGGGGCGCGATTCCTTCAAGGGGGGGGGGGCGTTTTGTAACATCCCAAGTATGAAAACTTCCATTTAGAATGTTTGATTCTTGTTTAATTAAAGTTTTGCATCATGTCATCATATTCATTGAATTGTTTGCATTTGTTTTACCTTGTTTTCCATTTGTTTGCTTCTGTTTTACTCTGTTTTCACAATTCAAATTCAAACATTATTCAAACATTTATTTCATACTTGCTCTGTTACAACCTTTTAAATAAAAAAGTTCAAATAGAAACAACCTTTTGTTTCCATTTTATTCCATAATGTTCAACTATTTAAATGGTGGCTTTTAATCAATCAATTAATTCCAATTTGCATTTAAAAATTCAAATTCAAATCACATGTTACAACAGCACCCAATTTGAATTTATGAATATTATCAAAACAAATCAACTCATTTGTTCTAAATTAACAATAGGGTTCACCCTATTAAAAAAGTTTGTTTTCAATAATAATCATTTAATAAGCAAATTCTTCCAATTTGAATTAAATTACAAACATCAAACTAAATTTGAACTTTTGAAAAACCAGAGTTTACATTTGGTTGCTTTTGACCTAAATAACTCACCCTAATTTTTCTAAAAATTTTACTAACTTAAAAACCCCATTTTTCTTCCTATTCTATTTTCTGCAAAAAAAAAAAACAGAGGAGAAAAATTAAAAATAAAAATAAAAACGAACGCCAGGGGCAGTGGGCAGCCCATCCCATTTCTTTTCCTCCCCCGCGCTGGCCCGGTACCGTTTCGGCCGCGCCCCCACCTTCTGTTTCGCGTACGGCAGGGCATCCGCCGGTGCCACGTACGCCGCCGTTGCGCCCCGACGGCCAGGAGCTCCTGTAGCCCCCTATAAGAGCGCCCTAGGCCCCCCTGGCGCCGCCCTAACCTAGCCATCTACTCTATCCCCTCGCGCCGCCGTCTTTCTCCCTATCCCCGGCGAATTTCACCACCTCTGCCACTGCAACCGAACGCCGCCGTGCCCGAACCCATGAAGCCCACCGTCGCTGCCGTCCTCCTCCACCCTAGCTAGCTACGGGAACGGGATCGACGCTTCCTCCTCGAGCTGGTGGACACCTCCGTTGAGCTCGACGCCGTCTGGATCGCCGCCGCCATCGTGAATCTCTCCGGCCACCGTCTGCACCGTCCCTCTGCTTCCCCTTCATCCGCGGTGAGCGCCACCGTGTCCTCCTCCTCCCCTCTGTCGTGCACAAGCACCAACTGTCGTGGGATAATCACGGCAGATGTTACCTGGGGTAACTGATCTTGGGGCAAGACGACACAGGTATTTGGGAGAGGATTTAGCTCAGAGGAAAACATGGTGCAACTCGATCTGGTAGCCGGCAATCAAAGTCGCCGAGTCTCCGATCTTGATATAATAACTCAACTCTGGAATTACACTTGATGCTCGATATCACACGATGTTGCTAGGGTTCTTAGATCTCTTTGTCTTGTACACAAGGATTATCCTGGTTCGACCTCTCCATGGGAGATAATAGCTTACTTCCAGCTGGGATCTTATTAGCAATCGATCTAGAGGCTCGGACTGCAATGTCGCCGAGACCTGGAATTTAGCTCGGGCTGACTCTCGCCGAGACCTAGAATTTGGCCGACTCTCGCCGAGACCTGGAATTTGGCTCGTGCTGACTCTCGCCGAGACCTGGAATTTGGCTCGTGCTGACTCTCGCCGAGACCTGGAATTTGGTCGACTCTCGCCGAGACCTGGAATTTGGCTCGTGCTGACTCTCGCCGAGACCTGGAATTTGGCTCGTGCTGACTCTCGCCGAGACCTGGAATTTGGCCGACTCTCGCCGAGACCTGGAATTTGGCTCGTGCTGACTCTCGCCGAGACCTGGAATTTGGCCGACTCTCGCCGAGACCTGGAATTTAGGGTTTCTACCCGAAATCTCTCTCTCTATGACCTAGGAGCCTGCTTATATGGGCGGCTGGTTTCCTGGTCGTACAAGGTAAAAACTGGGTCATACCATATTAAGAGTCCTAATCTAGGTCCCCTGCGTGACCTCCAAGTCTTGAGTCTCCAACTTGTACAAGGTTTCCGGGTCTTCCAGAATCTTCCTTCTATAGCATCTTCCAAAGCTGAGTTACCCCCAGACCAGGCTTTGCCTCCTGGCCGGGTCTCGCTTCTGGCTGGTCATATTTTCTTCGTCCTTAGGGGTACCAGGTTATCTTTCCCCCAACAGTAGCCCCCAAGTTTAAGCTGGATTCGAGCTGGTCTTGTTCTCCTTCATGATCTTGATTTTAGGCGTCATGTTTCAGGTGAAGCAGCAAGCTCGATAATCCAGGTTAAACTCCCGAAATAAGACAAATAATATATAAAAGGATAAAACCCGGTTATTCTTCCTGGGTTCATACGCCTCCAGGTTTATCTCAATAACATCCCATAAATCATGTTCTTCCTGGGTTCTTATGCCTCCAGGTTACCGAGGTGGGTCCTCTCAATATGTCGATGGTTTAGATGACTCTTTTGCAAACCTTTATGTCGTGGGATAATCACGGCAGATGTTACCAGGGGTAACTGATCTTGGGGCAAGTCGACACAGGCGTTTGGGAGAGGGTTTAGCTCAAGGGAAAACATGGTGCAATTTGATCTGATAGCCGGCAATCGAAGTCGCCGGATCTCTATTCTCGATATGATAACTCGATTAGGGTTTACACTGGATGCTCGATATCACGCGATATTGCTAGGGTTCTTAGATCTCTTTGTCTTGTACACAAGGATTATCCTGGTTCGACCTCTCCATGGGAGATAATAGCTTACTTCCAGCTGGGATCTTATTAGCAATCGATCTAGAGGCTCGGACTGCAATATCGCCGAGACCTGGAATTTAGCTCGGGCTGACTCTCACCGAGACCTGGAATTTGGCCGACTCTCGCCGAGACCTGGAATTTGGCTCGTGCTGACTCTCGCCGAGACCTGGAATTTGGCTCGTGCTGACTCTCGCCGAGACCTGGAATTTGGCCGACTCTCGCCGAGACCTGGAATTTGGCTCGTGCTGACTCTCGCCGAGACCTGGAATTTGGCTCGTGCTGACTCTCGCCGAGACCTGGAATTTGGCTCGTGCTGACTCTCGCCGAGACCTGGAATTTGGCCGACTCTCGCCGAGACCTGGAATTTGGCTCGTGCTGACTCTCGCCGAGACCTAGAATTTGGCTCGTGCTGACTCTCGCCGAGACCTGGAATCTAGGGTTTCTACCCGAAATCTCTCTCTCTCTCTATGACCTAGGAGCCTGCTTATATGGGCGGCTGGTCTCCTGGTCGTACAAGGTAAAAACTGGGTCATACCATATTAAGAGTCCTAATCTAGGTCCCCTGCGTGACCTCCAAGTCTTGAGTCTCCAACTTGTACAAGGTTTCCGGGTCTTCCAGAATCTTCCTTCTATAGCATCTTCCAAAGCTGAGTTACCCCCAGACCAGGCTTTGCCTCCTGGCCGGGTCTTCTTCCAGACCAGGCTTTGCCTCCTGGCCGGGTCTCGCTTCTGGCTGGTCATATTTTCTTCGTCCTTAGGGGTACCAGGTTATCTTTCCCCCAACAGTAGCCCCCAAGTTTAAGCTGGATTCGAGCTGGTCTTGTTCTCCTTCATGATCTTGATTTTAGGCGTCATGTTTCAGGTGAAGCAGCAAGCTCGATCATCCAGGTTAAACTCCTGAAATAAGACAAATAATATATAAAAGGATAAAACCCGGTTATTCTTCCTGGGTTCATACGCCTCCAGGTTTATCTCAATAACATCCCATAAATCATGCTTCTTCCTGGGTTCTTATGCCTCCAGGTTACCGAGGTGGGTCCTCTCAATATGTCGATGGTTTAGATGACTCTTTTGCAAACCTTTAACTGTAAGCCGACTTTCGCATGGATTATCACTGTTGTACTCACTCTGTAAAACAGGGTCAGTTAAGTCCCCATGGGCATCATAACTGATTGAGATTACAGGAGAGCAAACAGGCCATATAAGTGCGAGTCACATCGAGCTTAAGCAAGATAGGCAAGAATTATACTGGCGGAATAAAAGCCAGATCTTAGGATTGCAGCTACAAACTATTCAAGTAAGAGCCCCCAAGACCCGGATCAATGTTTATAAAGTAAAGGCTTAATTATGCAACATTACCCCATTGATCCGCATATTGTCGCGAAGCGCTCGGGGCCATGCTAACCGAAGTTGCGCAGCACTCTTGGGCTAAGTTAATATTAATAGAATATTTTACAATATTGCGAAGCACTCTCGGGCCAAGCTAATATAAATTTTTGCGAAGCGCTCCGGGCCGTGTTAACCGAAGTTGCGCAGCACTCTCGGGCCAAGCTAATATAAATCTTTGCGAAGCGCTCTGGGCCGTGCTAACCGAAGTTGCGCAGCACTCTCGGGCCAAGCTAATATAAATTTTTGCGAAGCACTCCGGGCCATGCTAACCGAAGTTGCGCAGCACTCTTGGGCTAAGCTGATATAAATTTTTGCGAAGCGCTCCGGGCCATGCTAACCGAAGTTGCGCAGCACTCTCGGGCCAAGCTGATATAAATTTTTGCGAAGCGCTCCGGGCCGTGCTAACCGAAGTTGCGCAGCACTCTTGGGCTAAGCTGATATAAATTTTTGCGAAGCGCTCCGGGCCATGCTAACCGAAGTTGCGCAGCACTCTTGGGCTAAGCTGATATAAATTTTTGCGAAGCGCTCCGGGCCATGCTAACCGAAGTTGCGCAGCAATCTTGGGCTAAGCTGATATAAATTTTTGCGAAGCGCTCCGGGCCATGCTAACCGAAGTTGCGCAGCACTCTCGGGCCAAGCTGATATAAATTTTTGCGAAGCGCTCCGGGCCATGCTAACCGAAGTTGCGCAGCACTCTTGGGCTAAGCTGATATAAATTTTTGCGAAGCGCTCCGGGCCATGCTAACCGAAGTTGCGCAGCACTCTCGGGCCAAGCTAATATAAATTTTTGCGAAGCGCTCCGGGCCATGCTAACCGAAGTTGCGCAACACTCTTGGGCTAAGCTGATATAAATTTTTGCGAAGCGCTCCGGGCCATGCTAACCGAAGTTGCGCAGCACTCTCGGGCTAAGCTGATATAAATTTTTGCGAAGCGCTCCGGGCCATGCTAACCGAAGTTGCGCAGCACTCTTGGGCTAAGCTGATATAAAATCATACTCAAAATCATTGGGGATCGAACCGGAGGTACGTACCATGCCGATGAAGATGTTGACCCGGCCGATTGTGATGACAGATCCGGCTTCGAGCAGATCCGACTCTGGCCTCCAGCCAAAATCGTCCACCATCTTCTCTCCTTCGGGGTTGGTGTAGATCTTGCCGATGATGAGGTTCTTCATTTTCTCCCGAGATTCTCCCGTGATGTAAACACCTTTGGACGCAGGCCCCACGGTGGGCGCCAACTGTCGTGGGATAATCACGGCAGATGTTACCAGGGGTAACTGATCTTGGGGCAAGTCGACACAGGCGTTTGGGAGAGGGTTTAGCTCAAGGGAAAACATGGTGCAATTTGATCTGATAGCCGGCAATCGAAGTCGCCGGATCTCTATTCTCGATATGATAACTCGATTAGGGTTTACACTGGATGCTCGATATCACGCGATATTGCTAGGGTTCTTAGATCTCTTTGTCTTGTACACAAGGATTATCCTGGTTCGACCTCTCCATGGGAGATAATAGCTTACTTCCAGCTGGGATCTTATTAGCAATCGATCTAGAGGCTCGGACTGCAATATCGCCGAGACCTGGAATTTAGCTCGGGCTGACTCTCGCCGAGACCTGGAATTTGGCCGACTCTCGCCGAGACCTGGAATTTGGCTCGTGCTGACTCTCGCCGAGACCTGGAATTTGGCTCGTGCTGACTCTCGCCGAGACCTGGAATTTGGCCGACTCTCGCCGAGACCTGGAATTTGGCTCGTGCTGACTCTCGCCGAGACCTCGAATTTGGCTCGTGCTGACTCTCGCCGAGACCTGGAATTTGGCTCGTGCTGACTCTCGCCGAGACCTGGAATTTGGCCGACTCTCGCCGAGACCTGGAATTTGGCTCGTGCTGACTCTCGCCGAGACCTGGAATTTGGCTCGTGCTGACTCTCGCCGAGACCTGGAATCTAGGGTTTCTACCCGAAATCTCTCTCTCTCTATGACCTAGGAGCCTGCTTATATGGGCGGCTGGTCTCCTGGTCGTACAAGGTAAAAACTGGGTCATACCATATTAAGAGTCCTAATCTAGGTCCCCTGCGTGACCTCCAAGTCTTGAGTCTCCAACTTGTACAAGGTTTCCGGGTCTTCCAGAATCTTCCTTCTATAGCATCTTCCAAAGCTGAGTTACCCCCAGACCAGGCTTTGCCTCCTGGCCGGGTCTTCTTCCAGACCAGGCTTTGCCTCCTGGCCGGGTCTCGCTTCTGGCTGGTCATATTTTCTTCGTCCTTAGGGGTACCAGGTTATCTTTCCCCCAACACTTTAACTGTAAGCCGGCTTTCGCATGGATTATCACTGCTGAACTCACTCTGAAAAACAGGGTCAGTTAAGTCCCCATGGGCATCATAACTGATTGAGATTACAGGAGAGCAAACAGGCCATATAAGTGCGAGTCACATCGAGCTTAAGCAAGATAGGCAAGGATTATACTGGCGGCATAAAAGCCAGGTCTTAGGATTGCAGCTACAAACTATTCAAGTAAGAGCCCCCAAGACCCGGATCAATGTTTATAAAGTAAAGGCTTAATTGTCAACATTACCACATTGATCCACATACTGTTGCCAAGAACTCTTTGGGCAACACTAACCGAAGTTGTGAAGCACTCTTGGACTAAGCTTATACTAATAGGATATTTCTCAATATTGCGAAGCACTCTCGGGCCAAGCTAATATAAATTTTTGAGAAGCGCTCTGGGCCATGCTAACCGAAGTTGCGCAGCACTCTTGGGCTAAGCTAATATTAATAGAATATTTTACAATATTGCGAAGCACTCTCGGGCCAAGCTAATATAAATTTTTGCGAAGCGCTCCGGGCCATGCTAACCGAAGTTGCACAACACTCTTGGGCTAAGCTAATATAAATTTTTGCGAAGCGCTCCGGGCCATGCTAACCGAAGTTGCGCAGCACTCTTGGGCTAAGCTGATATAAATTTTTGCGAAGCGCTCCGGGCCATGCTAACCGAAGTTGCGCAGCACTCTTGGGCTAAGCTGATATAAATTTTTGCGAAGCGCTCCGGGTCATGCTAACCGAAGTTGCGCAGCACTCTTGGGCTAAGCTGATATAAATTTTTGCGAAGCGCTCCGGGCCATGCTAACCGAAGTTGCGCAGCACTCTTGGGCTAAGCTGATATAAATTTTTGCGAAGCGCTCCGGGCCATGCTAACCGAAGTTGCGCAGCACTCTTGGGCTAAGCTGATATAAATTTTTGCGAAGCGCTCCGGGCCATGCTAACCGAAGTTGCGCAGCACTCTTGGGCTAAGCTGATATAAATTTTTGCGAAGCGCTCCGGGCCATGCTAACCGAAGTTGCGCAGCACTCTTGGGCTAAACTGATATAGAATCATACTCAAAATCATCGGGGATTGAACCGGACGTACGTACCATGCCGATGAGGATGTTGACCCGGGCGATTGTGATGACAGATCCGGATTCGAGCAGATCCGACTCTGGCCCCCAGCCAAAATCGTCCACCATCTTCTCTCCTTCGGGGTTGATGTAGATCTCGCCGATGATGAGGTTCTTCATGTTCTCCCGAGCTTCTCCCGTGATGTAAACACCCTTGGACGTGGGCCCCACGGTGGGCGCCAACTGTCGTGGGATAATCACGGCAGATGTTACCTGGGGTAACTGATCTTGGGGCAAGACGACACAGGTATTTGGGAGAGGGTTTAGCTCAGAGGAAAACATGGTGCAACTCGATCTGGTAGCCGGCAATCAAAGTCGCCGAGTCTCCGATCTTGATATAATAACTCAACTCTGGAATTACACTTGATGCTCGATATCACACGATGTTGCTAGGGTTCTTAGATCTCTTTGTCTTGTACACAAGGATTATCCTGGTTCGACCTCTCCATGGGAGATAATAGCTTACTTCCAGCTGGGATCTTATTAGCAATCGATCTAGAGGCTCGGACTGCAATGTCGCCGAGACCTGGAATTTAGCTCGGGCTGACTCTCGCCGAGACCTGGAATTTGGCCGACTCTCGCCGAGACCTGGAATTTGGCTCGTGCTGACTCTCGCCGAGACCTGGAATTTGGCTCGTGCTGACTCTCGCCGAGACCTGGAATTTGGCCGACTCTCGCCGAGACCTGGAATTTGGCTCGTGCTGACTCTCACCGAGACCTGGAATTTGGCTCGTGCTGACTCTCGCCGAGACCTGGAATTTGGCCGACTCTCGCCGAGACCTGGAATTTGGCTCGTGCTGACTCTCGCCGAGACCTGGAATTTGGCCGACTCTCGCCGAGACCTGGAATTTAGGGTTTCTACCCGAAATCTCTCTCTCTATGACTTAGGAGCCTGCTTATATGGGCGGCTGGTCTCCTGGTCGTACAAGGTAAAAACTGGGTCATACCATATTAAGAGTCCTAATCTAGGTCCCCTGCGTGACCTCCAAGTCTTGAGTCTCCAACTTGTACAAGGTTTCCGGGTCTTCCAGAATCTTCCTTCTATAGCATCTTCCAAAGCTGAGTTACCCCCAGACCAGGCTTTGCCTCCTGGCCGGGTCTCGCTTCTGGCTGGTCATATTTTCTTCGTCCTTAGGGGTACCAGGTTATCTTTCCCCCAACACCAACCGCAGCGCGCGCACACCGCATCACCCACCAGCACGACAGCAAGCACAGCAGCAACGGCGATCGCCGCCGGCCACCACTCTGTTCCTGTCAAAAGTTCAGACAACGTTTTCGTCAGTTAAATTCAGATTCGCAAAACTAGACCTTATCCTGTCTGCGCATCGTTTACTGACAAGATCCGCTCGCTCACCCCAGTGGCAACGCCACAGCGCGCGCACGTGAGAGGCCAGGGTTCGAGCCCTGGCTCTCGCACGGGAGTTTCCCATCTTTTTAGCGCAGCGCGCTGACAGGGTGGCCCCCCTGTCAGCCACTGCTGTTGCCACGCAAGCGTCAGTTGGCCCTAGGCCCACTGGCAGTGCCTAGGGTAGATAGCTGCGGAGTAACAAAAGTTTTCAGCATTTTCTTTTTAAAAAACAAGTCCCTAAAATTACAGAATGGTCCTTAAACTTAAATTGCTAATAACTTTCATTTTATAAATCCAATTAATAAAAGTAAAATATGTTTGTTGATCCAAATTTAATTATCTATCTATTTAAACCATTTGTTTCCTATTTTGAATTTTCCAAATGCATTTCAAATTTGAATTCAAACAATTCATTTGTAATTTGATAAAATCCATAACTAATTCATACTTAATCCAAATAATGCAAATAAAATATGTTTTCCATGCTATTTCAAACCACCTATTCAAATATAAATTTTGTTTCATGGTTTGAATAATTAAAATTGCTTAAATAATGTAAACCTTGTTTAAATCGTTTAAATTTGCTAAATTCATAACTTGCTCAAAATAAACTATTCTTGAACATGTAAAATATGTTTTCAATCTAGAAAAGTATAAACTTTTCAAATATGAATTTGAATTTATGTTTGGAACAAATAAAATTCAAATAATATTCAAACTTGTTTAAATTCATTTAAAACTTGTTTAATCTTGTTTAATTCATATTTAAATTATTGTAATTCCTTTTTCAATAATTGAAACATGTAATCCAACTAAAATTTTGTGTACTTTCCAAATATGAATTTTGTTATTTATTTTGAACAGTTTAAATGGCTGAAAACAACAAATGCTTGTGTGTCACCTTTAAGGAACCAAAATTCCTTAACTTAATAACTAAAATTCCAAAATGGGTAAACCTTATTTCCAATTGGTTCTATTGTTGTTATTTTGTTGTTTTCCTCATCCATGCATCATACTAATCCACTTTCACCTGTTGGTTAATTGGAAAACAATTGTTTCAACCAAAATTCATGGGCTTTTCATATGCAACTCAAAATTGCATAGGTGTCCATTTAAATTGTGTTACCATGTCAACTAGGTTATTTTGATGCATCCATAAAATTGTCATGCATCATCCCATGATTGTGCATTATGCCATGATATTGATTGTCTATCTTTCTGCATTGTTTGTTTGCTTCTTCTCGGATAGACGACGACGTTGAGACAGACGATACTTACGACACCCCTTCTGAGGATCTAGCTCAGTACCAGGCTGCTGAGTTTGCAGGCAAGTTATCACTCACATGAACCATTGTGTTCCTTTCAACATTGGTTACCGATACTTTCCGTTATCTATTTCTGCTAGCCATATGTATCGTTGCTTCTGTTACGAACCTATCACATGATACCCTGAACCCTGATATTGCCTCCCCTCCAGTCCTATAACCCCGTTGCTTGGGCCCGTGTCTTACTAGCATGCTTAGGGTTGTTTTTGCTCGAGTCTGTTATCAGTTACTTTCTGTTATCATATTTGATTATATTCTGGGGCTCGATGTTAAACAACAACCTGTTAATTTTAGGTAATAATAAATTGCTGATAAGGCACCGGCAGGAGGCCCGGCGTGGTTTTGAGGCCTGCTAGTGTCGACCCTAATAGGAAAAGGGTCTTGTCTACTGATCCATGATGAGCGCACTATCCGCATGTGGGAAGCGTGTATGGGCGCCCCCCTCAATTTGATTCGATTCGCATCTCGTCCAAATCACCACACTTAGTTCGGGCTTTCCATTTGATGCACGCATATGCAGGTACGAACCCGAGGCCAGGGTGGAACTTTTGTAGTCGGCATTTAGGGCGGCGTGGTCTTCCAGTGCTATGAGGGTCCCCTTTTCTTCGTGGGGCTCGATTAGCCGCGCACGCACAGCACGTGGTGCTTTGGGCTTGATGCGAAGAAGAGTTGAGTTGTGTTGAGTGCCCCGCTTGGTGGGAAAGGCCTTCCCATCTGGCGGGTTATTCTTACATGTACGGCCAAATTGGTGCACCCCTGCAGGGATAAATCTTCTCGAGAAGCCGTGTTTTCCGCGGTTATGGTTAACTTGGTGAAAGTACTGGCTAACAAGTACTCAGAACAACTTACACCTAACTAATGATAACTTGACTAGTAATAGGCTTATGGACACAACAATTTGATCCAATCATTAATCCAACTGTGTGAGTTATCCTCGGATTGCTTCTTTGGATAAGGGGCGAGATCCAGGATGGGTTTGTGTGGTGGTTAGTTGTAGTTGGTCACGATACGCTATCTTATCCCCTTTCTGATAGCCGGAAGTTGTATTATGTTCTGTAGTTGGTTAGTGCAGCCAGTTGCAGCATCTTTTATATCCCTTTCTTCCATTGAACCCAAGGCATCTGTGCTTGGTGTTGACGGGCTACACTTTGGTGAACTGTGAGTCTTGCTTGCCAGTACGTTTATGTACTGACCCCTTTGGGGCTGTGGTTTCCGCATACTACGCTTACGAGGATCCCCGTGACGGCTACTACGTGGAGTTTGACGAGGCTGCTGACGAGTAGGTAGCGGACCCGGGCAGGATCCGAGACATCGTGGATGGGCTCCGTCTTCTTTTCATTCCCGGCTTCTTAAGCCTATTTGGATTTGTCTGTACTCAGACCCTTTGAATGCTTCCGCTGAGATGTAACGATGTTATGTTGGGACATGTGTCCTCTGGATGATTGTATTTGCTATCTCTGCTCTAGTGAGAGCTATTTGCAATTTATTTCCATCTTTTGTGTCCTAGAGATCTGTTGTGTTATCATTTTGTTCAACGCCGTTGACGTACCATGTGTGTATGGTATGAAGTACGTCAATGGTAGTATCCTGATTTCTATGGGATAGTTTACATCGACGGTGGATAGTAGAGATTGGTTGTCACACATAAGTGTTGGCCTACTCGTAAGAGATGCGGGTGCTGGTAAGCCCCGTAATCCAATCAACTACTGTTCAGTTCGTACGGTGAGTATCCTCTAGAAGTCCGGTGCGACAGTTTCCGACCGCCGTAAAAACTGGCGTGTAAGTCGTCGAGTTTGGCGTCGGATGCAAGATCAGCTTCCTTAAGTTCGTCAAACTAGGGAAAAGGTAAAATACTAGATTAAGCCAAGTAAAAGAAGCAATCCAAGAGAAACCCAAATCTATACCTAATAATAAAGGGAGGAAGGTTTCTTCCGGTCCAACAATATTTTTACCGTTCTACCCTCCCACCAAATCACACTATATAGTACAAGTTTGCTATCGTACCGGTTCAGTCTTTTGTTCCTCCTCGTACACAACAATCCTCTACTCATCGAGGAACCCACTGCCGCGACCTCCTCCATGTCACACGTGGGATCCGTCGCCCTGTTCCGGAGAGAGGAACGGAACAGCTGTTCCAATCCATGGCCACCGAGGGGGCGCTCTGCTTCCTGGCCGCCCCCATCCTGCCCAACCGCTCGAAGCTCCAAGCGCTGATGTCCGTTGTAGATGCACCATGAGGTGATGATCATGGCCGCCGCCTCCTTCTTTCCATGGCCTGGCCGATCTCGGCCGGTGCTCTGCCGGGATTCCGCTGGCGTAGCCGTCCCCATCCTGCCCAACCGCTCGAAGCTCCAAGCGTTGACGTCGGTTGCAGATGCACCATGAGGTGATGATCATGGCCGCCGCCGCCTTCTTTCCACGGCCTGGCCGATCTCGGCCGGCGCTCTACCGGGATTCCGCCGGCGTACCGCACGCGGTCGCCTTCCGCCAGATCTGGGGCGAAGGCCATCCAACGATGAAAACGGCACCGTTGGGCACACCTAGAGCTCCGGCCCGTCGATGCGTCTGTGCGGGCTGCTCCGCGGTGTGCTGATTATGGCGTTTTGGTTTGGCATTAGTAGTACTGTAATTGCACATTTGGTGACCATGTATTGTTAATACCTGTTTAAGTTTTGAATCAACTGATCGTTCCTCCTCAGAAACGTATGTGCTGATATCTCGGAGGAACGAATATTGGAGAATGGATGATTTGAGTCTTGAATCTACTCATTGGTTCGTACTGGTTGATTTTGTTTCAGCAATGAATAGGCTGACTTGGATAACCTTCGTGTACTTTGTTTGTGTTTGAGCGCTCAAAGCTGACAAAGTGAATACATAATTCAGATAACTTCCTTACCAGGTCCTCGGCAGAAAGTACGCCTAGAGGAGTATAATCCATTAATTCATTAGCTAGCCAGCCAGGTTTGTACATGGCGGATTTTTCTATGGATAGCTTCATCACTTGACCATAATCGATAAAGCCATCAGCTAGCTAGCCGGCTTAGTACATGCCAGAGAACAAATAGACACAGTTCCATTACGTGCGTCTCGGCTTGGCCAGCAAGCCCGGTGTGAGTTATCTGAGTTATCGCCGATTGTTCTCGATGACGTGTTGTTTTGCCAAAAATCAAGCAGAGCCTGAGGCCAACACACCTTGGTGCCCTTTCATCACCTCACCCAAAATTGGTCTGACCAGCACGACTTCCCTAGGGTCCAGCAGCAGGTTGACAAAGTTTTTTTTTTTTTCTAAAGGTGATTGAAGATATTGCCATGAACGCAATTTATCTTCTGCTGCTGTACCAGAAGAAAACTAAATTTGAGTAGTGAAACTTAAGATGAGCGGCGAGCCTTATTTTAAATAGTTAAAAAAGTTAAACATGTTAGTTTTCATCATTGTGAGCATATAATATTTTCTTCTATAACCGTTGCAACGCACGGGCAATTTTGCTAGTCAAGGAAAATAAAAACACCTTAGGGATTGGGTTCTCCTCGTGATACATTTCAAAGCTTTCTTCGTATTGATCACGAGTAGAAACCAATTGGTTGGCTCGTTTCTTGAAGTCCCTTTTGGAGAAGGCTTTGTGCGTCCTTCTCATTTCGTCTTCTGGCCCTTCGTATTCACAAAGAAGTCGGGAGCGGAAAGCGAGAGGTTGAATGCGGCGGCCGAACCAGCACAGAACAGTATCAGTTCCGGTTAAGGGAGGCTTAGAAGAAGTAAGTTTGGCGATACGCCGCTTTATCTTCATCAGATCTTCCGGCAAAGTTTGCACCGCCTCCACTGCCCAACTCTCTTGTGGGATGGCGGCGGAATTGGCGAATGGAGGAACCCCGTTTTCTTTCCCGGGAAATGGGACGTCGGGATGATAAAAGAAAGAACCCGTCCAAAATTTTACGGATTCTGACGTTTTTATCTTTGGGTACCAATCTTCCCTAAACCTCCGAAGAGTGAAAGAAATGGTCCCGCAGATAGGAAGAACACCCTTTGTGGGGTTACGCTTCACTCCGAAGCAGTATTGCCAGAAATCTAGTCTAGGAGCTATTCCTAAATACCCTTCGAAAATGGCTTGGAAGCCGGCTAGATAAAGAATGGAATTTGGGGGAAGATTATGAGGCTGGACACCGTAATGGTGAAGAACTTCCTAGAAAAAGGCGGAAGGCGACAAACCCATACCTCTCGCGATATAAGAGGTGAGGAGGACGTGCTCCTCGTCCTTTGGCGCGGGTTCGGTCTCGTCCTCCGGGAGCCGCCACTTTCCCTTCAGCACGAGCCCCTCCTTCTCCATTGTCGGAAGGAGGGATGGCGGAATACTGCTGGCACTCCAGTTGTCGGCAGTTTCTGCCTCTTCTTCGGCTCCGGCGGCGGCGGACGCTGCGGCCTCCGCGGCCGCGAGCTCGTCTCCGACGAGCGCGATTTTCTCCTCCACCGTCTCGGGCGCAAACGGCGGGGGAGGCACGGAAGAGGACCCCGCGAGATCCGCAGAGGCGAGAGGGATCTCCTCGCCCCCCGCGCCGCCTGTGGCCTTCGCCGGCTCATCACCGGAGACACGCACCGATGAATCCAGCTGAGGATCCATCGTGTCGATGATCTCGTCGATGTCTTTTGCGACGGTGCAGGCTCGGGAAGAGCTGGGTGATGCCATCGAGGGGTGGCGCTCGGTCGCTCCGGTGAGGTCTTGGGTGCGTTCGTGCGCTCGGGAAGTGCTCTGCAGGAACTTGGGCGCTGGAAATGGCGTTGCGAAGTGAGAGCGGAAGATTTCCACGGAGGACGAAGACGGCTATTTATAGCCGGAATTTCGTCACGATGCGTGCTAACGGCTATTTTGACCGTTGGATGATCAACGCGTGTCACTCGCCGGAAATTCCGGGAAATGAAACGACGGGTGATTATTGCTATCGCCTCGATTCCCGCGAGAATCTGTCAGAGATATGTTTCTGGGTTTCCCACCTGTAACCCAAACGTCCCTTACGTCAGCAAGATTAAAGCGCCGACGTAGGAAGTTCCTTCTCCGCGAAGATTTGTGGAAGAAAAGCCAGATTTTCTGGATTCCGAGTTTTGCGTTGTAACATCACTTGAGGAGAAAAAGAAGAATCAAGACTGCATGCCGATATTTCCTGGAAAATATGCATTTGGCAAAAGACGGCGAATCCGAGTCTTAATCCTTCTTGGGGGCTACTGTCGGATATATACCAACTAGGGGTATATCAGATGGTAGTCTAAAGTGCCGGATTATCAGGGTGACCTAAATGGTGATGGGCTATGGTCCATTAGGCGGCCCAGTAAGTTGATGCACAGAAGCCGGATTCTAGAAGAACCCGGATCACGGCCCACGTGATCTGGCTTGGAGTAGAAGGCGGATTCCTTACTTTCCAAGTTAAAGAGTTACCGTAGTCTTCCAGGTTTCCTATTCTGTATGCCCTAATCCGGCTATTATATAAAACCGGACGGGAGATAAGATAGATAGACAAGAAGCTAAAGGCTAACTCGCCGAGAGGTTGATCCTTGACGAGCAGTCAATAGAACCTCACATTGTACTCTGTATTTCCAAGCTTTAGTCCTGAATAGTGAGATTGCAGGAGTAGGAACGTCGCATTACTGCGCCGTACCGAACCTGGGTAAAAACCCTGTGTCATTGTCCTTTGCACAACCACGTTCCCCCACGTCTCTATCAGTAGTCTCATGGCACCCCCGTCTATGAATTCTACTACGATGTCTCGGCAAGGGGGGTCACACCACCCCCAGGCGCGGTCAGAGGGGGGAGCACCGTCTGGTGGTGTGGGCCCTAGGTGGCCCCCCTCCGGGCGCCCTTCTGGCTCACTTCCTCCTCATAACTTCTTAGACTCCTTCGGTACCCCCCCTCTTCTTCTCATCTTCTGAAATAAGGTATCTTGGCGGTGCTTTCTTCCATTAAATTTCTGGTTCCGGTGTTTATTCTCCAAAAATTATGAAACATGCAAAGATAAAATAACATCAGTGATGCATCATAGCATGAAATATATCGATGAATAACAGAAAATAATAATATAAAACAGTGATGCAAAATGGACGTATCAATCATGAGCTTTGTAATCTAGTTGAATAAGTACATGTTACTATTCATCTATTATGCTACTCGAGAGGTTTTATAAAGGTGTGATGGTGACAGTGTGCGCACCGTGTGTGACTCTTGTGCTAAAGTTTATATAATTTGTGTTGGATATCTCTATGAAATTACGGTGTTTGTCTGGAACCATCTAGGGCTCAAGGTGACAATGTGGGGTTACCTAGTGGGGAATGCGACTTTAAGGTGTGCTTTCGTAGCCCTACGCAATGAATTGGTGTTCGTTATCCAACCGGAGAGTGGTTCAAAGTAGCATAGTGAAGAGAAGATATTTATGTACTCAATTATGTTATTATTGTTGAGAGTGTCCACTAGTGAAAGTATGATCCCTAGGCCTTGTTTCTAAGCATTGAAACACCGTTTACAACCAGTTCTGCAACATGTTTGCTTGCTGCCATTTTATTTCAGATTGCAATTACTACTCATAATTATCCATATTACTTGTATTTCACTATCTCTTCGCCGAACTAGCGTGCTTTTTTCCATTAGATTTCTATGAACTTCTATGACTCGTCCGGTATCCCCCCTCTTCTTCTGATCTTCTGAAATAGGATATCTTGACGGTGCTTTTTCCATTAGATTTCTGGTTCCGGTGTTTATTCTCCAAAAATTATGAAACATGCAAAATAAGATAAAATAACATCAGTGATGCATCATAGCATGAAATATATCGATGAATAACAAAAAATAACAATATAAAACAGTGATGCAAAATGGACGTATCAATCATGAGCTTTGTAATCTAGTTGAATAAGTAGATGTTACTCTTCACCTATTATGCTACTCGAGAGGTTTTATTAAGGTGTGAAGGTGACAGTGTGCGCACCGTGTGTGACTCTTGTGCTAAGGTTTATACAATTTGTGTTGGATATCTCTATGAAATTATGGTGTTTGTCTGGAACTATCTAGGGCTCAAGGTGACAATTTGGGGTTACCTAGTGGGGAATGCGACTTTACGGTGTGCTTTCGTAGCCCTACGCAATGAATTAGTGTTCGTTATCCAACCGGAGAGCGGTTCAAAGTAGCATAGTGAAGAGAAGATATTTATGTATTCAATTATGTTATTATTGTTGAGAGTGTCCACTAGTGAAAGTATGATCCCTAGGCCTTGTTTCTAAGCATTGAAACCTTTTTACAACCAGTTCTGCTACATGTTTGCTTGCTGCCCTTTTTATTTCAGATTTCAATTACTACTTATAATTATCCATATTACTTGTATTTCACTATCTCTTCATAGAACTAGTGCACCTACATACCTGACAAGTATATTGGGTGTGTTGGGGACACAAGAGACTTCTTGTATCGTAATTGCAGGGTTGCTCGAGAGGGATATCTTTGACCTCTACCTCCCTGAGTTCGATAAACCTTGGATGATCCACTTAAGCGAAAGTTGATGTTGTTCTACAAACCTCTGCACTTGGAGGCCCAACACTGTCTACAAGAATAGAAGTGTGCGTAGACATCACTAACCTATTGGCAAGATGCCACAACATCAGTTCCTATTTTCTGCTGTTTTTGGTTTCAGAAAAGTTGTTCTGGAAATATTATCGGAATTGGACGAAACAAAATCCCAGGGCCCTATTTTCTGTCACGCACACGGCGTCCGTAGGAGACCCGGAGGGGGCTCCGAGGCAGGCACACCATCGGGTGGCGCCCTCCCTCCCTTGGCCGCACCACCGCATGGTGTGGGCCCCTCGGGGGCCTCCCGACATCACCCTTTCGCCTATATATTGATATTCTTGGGAAAACCCTAAAGACCCGAGCCTCCATCCATGAAAAGTTCCATAGCCGCCGTCATCGTCAACCCTAGTTCGGGAGGGTTCTAAAGCTCTCCCCGGCACCCTGCTGGAGGGGAATTCATCATCGGAGGGCTCTACATCACCATGCCTGCCTCCGAGTGATGTGTGAGTAGTTCATCCTTGGACTATGGGTCCATAGTAGTAGTGTCGAGACATCGTAGTAGAGTTCATAGACGGGGGTGCCATGAGCCTACCGGTAGAACCGCGGGGGGACATGGTAGCACGACAAACGAGAACACCAAGTTTACCTAGGTTCGGTACGACGCGACTAGGCGGCGTTCCTACTCCTGCAATCTCACTAAATCAGGGCTGAAGCTTGAAGTATACAAAGTACAACGTGAGTATGGTTTCGCTAACTCAGCGAGGATTGACTTCTCGACGAGTTGGCTTCTAGCTAATTGTTGTCTATTTGTTCGTGCTCCCGTCTGGCTTGATATAGATAGCCATATTGGGGCTTACAGAAAGGAAACCTAGAAGACTACGGAAAGTATCTAACTTGGAAAGTAAGGAATCCGTCTTCTCCTCCAAGCCGCACCACTTTGGGTCGTGGTCCGGATTCTTCTAGAATCTGGCTTCCTGCGCATCAGCTTACTGGGCCGCCTAATGGACTATGATCCATTACCAACATGCCACCCTGGTAATCCAGCTCTTAGGCTAATGTCGGACATACCCCTATTCAGTATATATCCGACAGTAGCCCCCAAGAAGGATTAAGACTTCATTCTGCCGCTATACGTCTATTAGCATTCTTTGTGAGAATTTTCGGCGTTTTGTCTTGATTCTTCTTTCACCAAAATCTCTTATCCCAAAACTCGGATTTTTACATAGTCCGGCTTTTCTTCCACGAACCTTCGCGGAGAAGGAACCTCATGACATCAGCGATGAAATCCTGCTGATGTCACAGACGTTTGGGTTCAGTCAAAACCTTGAAACGTATCCTCTCACAGATTCTCGCAGGAAACGAGGAGATAGCAATTATCGCCCCGTCCCCTTATTTCCCGGAAATTTCGGGCGTAACACGCGTCGTGCATCCAATGGCTAAAATAGCAGTTGGAGCCAATCTCCACGCATCTGGCTATAAATAGTCGTCTCGGGTGCTCTGAATCCTCTTCCGCTTCTTCTTCCTCGAGCACACAGATCCCCAGCGCCAGAGCCCAAGTTCGAGAGTACGCAGAGACCGAGCCCCCGAGCCTCTCCCCGGAGAGATCATCGGAGGAACCAGTTCGCGACCGCTCCGCCAAAAAATGGCAACCGGAGATTCACCCCGCGCCTCCGACTCGGCGAGCGCCACCGTGGACATCGAGGATATAATCAACGATCTTGACCCCCTCCTCGACTCCCCGCCCCGCACCACTGCGAACGCGCCGGACGGGGACGCCAGCGAGCGGCCCGCGGGGATCTTCCTCCCATGGCCGGGAACACGCCGCCGCCAACATCCACTGCTCCTCCTCCGCCTCCCTTCTCCGAACCTGCAAAGGAAGATGCTACTCACCGCGGCGAGGATGGCATATCTTCCGCCAACGCCGGAGGTGGAAGACGAAGGGGAGGAGAATGCCGGGCATTGGAGCCACTGCAATGTGGTTCCTACCCTTCTCCCGGCATTGGATAAAGAAGGGTTCGTGGTGAAGGGAAAGTGGCGGGTGAACAAAGACGACACCGAGCCATCTCCGCAACCCGGCGAACAGGTTCTCCTAGTCTCTCATATTAATCGAGGTATGGGATTCCTGCCTTCTGCCTTTTTCTGTCAAATCCTAGATCACTATAGGATCCAGCCACACAACCTACCACCAAACTCCATTCTTTACTTAGCCGGCTTCCAGGCCCTTTTTGAGGGTTACCTAGGGATAGAACCCCGCTTGGACTTCTGGCAGTACTGTTTCGGGGTTAAACGCATCCCTTCTGAGGGCGCCCTCCCGACTTGCGGGACCATCCCCTTCATCCTCCGTAGGTTTAGGGAGGATTGGTTCCCCAAGATTAAGACATCCGAGTCCGTCAAGTTTTGGATGGGCTTGTTCTTTTACCATGCGGATGTACCGTTTCCTGGAAAGGAAACGGGCATTCCGCCTTTCATCAATTCCGCGGCCACTCCCGAAGACAATTGGGAGGTGGGCGCGGTCCAGGTTCTGCCTCGAGACTTGATGAGGATCAAGAGACGAATTGCCAAACTCGCCTCCACCACTCCTTTGCTTACCGGCATGGATACAATCCTTTGCTGGTTCGGAAGGCAGATCCAGCCCCTGGCATATCGCGGAACTCGGCTAATGTGTGAATACACGGTCCCCGACGATGCGATGAGTGCGACGAAGAGCGCGTTGTCCAAGAAGGATTTCAAGAAGCGCGTGAACCAGTTGGTTTCGACTCGTGGCGACCGATGTACCACGCAAAGAACCCTGCTCCAAAGGTATAGTTTTCTCTTAGGGAAGTTTCTCGAATCCTTGCTTTCTCTTTTTCTCGGATGCTTTTCGATACTAACCCGGATTTTTCTTATTTTGTCAACTTCTTGACCTTCCTGACGCTGAACTCACTACTAATGAAGAGTTGGATGCACTTCGCGCCAACTTACAATCTGGAGGGAGGAATCGCAAGAAGCCAACCACTACCCAGGAATTCATTGACCTTGACGGCGTGTCCGTCGCTACTTTCGGGTAAAACCCGGGTTTTCCATTTTGTATGCTTTCTGTTGCATGTTTGATGTTGTTTCTCGGAATCTTTCCTTCTCGTATTTTTCTTCTCCTTTATTTTCTAGCCTTTCCCCTACCACTTTGAAGGGAAAAGGCCGGAAGAAGCATAAAGTTGTTGCGCAGAGAGGAATGAAGCCATTTCCCGCCGCTGCGCCATATACTCCGACAGTGGCTGGGGAAGAGAACTCGGCTGCCAGGGAAGGAGAGTATCCCCTGTAGTCCAGCCAACTCATTGCATCCGACTCGGATGCGAGGGAAAGGGCGGCGCCGGAAGAGGCTGGGCCTTCCAATGTTCCCAAGGAAGAGCCCATCTCAAACTTTGACAACGAGTTTAAGGTAAAGCAAGAAGACTGTTTTGACGAACACGGATATATTCATCTGTGGGCGACAAAACACTTTGCTCGTGCTCCCTTAATCCGTCCTTGGCCACAAGGCAGTCTTATTGTGAGGAATAATTACGTCTTCTCGCCTCGCCAGGTCATACAAGACGGCCTCCATCGTATAGGAATAATCTTTGCAGAATATGCTAAGGAATTTTCTAAGAACATTGCAGGCTTGCAACAGATGAGCCAGGTAAATGCCTCTAGCCCCCAAGTATTAAGTCAAAAGTATTCTTTCTGTTTTTGGCTTAATGCTTTTCCCTTTTGCCTGCTTATTCTTTGACGAAGAAACTTTTCCTTTATTTATGTTTCAGCAAACTGCCGAGACCATAAACATGGAAGTTTTCAACAATCTTACCATTAAGAACAAGGAGGTTAAATCTCTCCTTGGCATCCTTAATGATAAGGACTCGGAGTTGGCCTTTCTTCAGCAACAACTCAAGGATTCAACATGTTAATATTTTTCCCATTCATACTGATGTTTTATGAAATTTTTCTAAGTCATTTTCCGAGTTTCAAACTCTCCATTTTTCCTTCTTTTCAGCTTCTTTGGCGAAAGCCAAACAAATTGATGAAGATGCTGGCAATGACGAGAACCTCCGCAAGGAAAACTTGGAGCTTTACAAGATGACTGTAAAGCTTCAGAAAGACTTGGAGGCCAGCCAACTGGCTATTGGAATTGCCGAGTCCCGCGCTTCTTCTCAAGCCGAGAAAGATGCAACGACTATCCGGGATTTGGAGAATGCTCTCAACCAACGCCTTGAAGTAGGCGTTGAGATGGACAAGGTTCTAGGTAAGTTTAACTCCTTTTACCGAGTTTTTTCCTTATACTTTTTACGGTATGCTTATTATTTCTCCTTCCGTGTTTTTTCAACAGAAGGAAATCCTTTGCTTAGCCGGATTAATAGAATCCGGGCTTTCGGGAAGATCTTTACCGCCCTCAAGACTGCGGGGATTTTACTTGTGAACAAGTATATTCCCGACAAAGCTAAAGATGTCTCGGAAGTTAGTAAACTTCCGGAGGCGATTGAAGAGGTGGCGAACTAGAAGGTATTTTGGTTATGCTCTGCTGCTCGCGGTGGTGCGCGCATGGCCCTTGGGCTAATGTGTATGCATTATACCACCGCGAAGTCCTGGCGTGTCGCGATCGGTATCCCTCAAGGGTACGCGGAAGCGCAGAGAGCCGATATTTTTGAGTCTATCAAGGGGCATGCCACCAAGATAGCTCAAATGGTGTCGATCTCGATGTTCTACCCGGAGGAAGAGATTCCGGCAACTCCGGAGAACCCCAGCGACAGCGACAAGGAGGACTCGGAGTCTGAGGAGGCCGCCCTAATTCCAAAGTAGCTGTCCGAGAACAAATAGAAGCATTACTATTCTTCAAATGTAATATCAATTGTAGTGCTATATATCTTTTGTATAAACAAGTATTCACCCCTTTTTGCAGTAAAGTTTGAGTCTTTATAAGTTTTTCTGGGTTTTAATTCCCTTTCCTTGTAAGTTCTCTGGTTTACATGTTTTAGCTGTCCTTAGTGTTGAAATGGATCAATAGTACTTAATCTTCATGCCAAGTGACTGGGTTCAAACCTACCAGTCAAAACTCGGAATCATGGATTGGACTTAGGCATTTTTACTTACTAATTCCAGTGACCCAACACACAAACAATCAGATAATACTTAGGAAAAAGTAAGGAATTTTGAAAAATTATGAAACTCAGGGACGCATGCACAATCTGGGTTTCCTTAAGCCTCCTTAGGCCACAAAAGCATTCAGTTTTATAACTCTGATCATGCAGGCAAAATTCGGGTTAACATTGAAGCAATTTGAAAGATCATTGGGAAATAGATAAGGCGGTCTTATGCTTTGAACAATGATAACAAGATAGATAAAAAAATGCATGAATTCTGACAACTTTATTTCATGATCTCAAAGATGTTTACATAGAATTTGAACTAAGTGTAAAAGGGATGTAAATGCTGGATGCTCCAGGGTCTCTTTGTCTCTCCCAGTTCTACATCTATCTTTCTCTTGCGATTCGGATTATTAGGATTATCTTTCGTATCTCGAATATCTACAAGGTAATAAGATCCATTTTTCATGGCCTTGCTGACGGCAAATGGTCCCTCCCAAACTGGGGCTAATTTGTGCTTACTTCCCTACACCAATCTTAGCACCAAGTCACCTTATTTGAAAGAACGGTGTTTGATTTTCCGACTATGATAACATCGCAATCATTGCTGGTAAATGGCGGATCTTTGTAGCACAAGTTCTCGTTCTTCTTCTAGGAGATCGACGGCATCCTGTCGTGCGTTTTCGGCATCCGCGTCTTCGTATGCTAGCACTCTTGGGCTATCATGGAGCATGGTCGTGGGAAGCACTGCTTCTGCACCATAAACCAAGAAAAACAGCGTTTGCCCTGTTGATCTATTTGGCGTCGTTCGAATACTCCAAAGCACATAAGGCAATTCTTCTACCCATGCTCCAGCTGCACTATAGAGAGGAGATTCGAGTCTTGGGCATATTCCCTTCAAGATAGAACTATTCATTCGTGCAACCTATCCATTGGATTCTCGGTGTGCCACAGATGGAAGATCTAGGCAAGTTCCCGTTTGTCGGCAATATTTTGCCAACTCTCCAATAGAGAAATTTGTCCCGTTATCCGTGATTATGCTATGTGGAACGCCGTATCTCATGACTATGTCAATGACGAAATTCCTGGCAGTCACACCGTCAAGTTTTTTGATGGGTTTCGCCTCCACCCACTTGGTGTACTTATCTACTGCAACGAGTAGATGTGTAATTCCGCCTCTTGCAGTTTTGAATGGTCCCATCATATCTAGCCCCAAGACCGCAAATGGCCATGTTATGGGGATAGTTTTGAGTGTTTGAGCTGGCATATTCGTCTTCTTAGCGTAATACTGACATCCGACACATGTATTCACTATGTGTTATGCGTCTGCCTTGGTTATAAGCCAGAAAAACCCCTGCGCGGAATGCTTTTTTAACTATGCTTTTTGATTGAGCATCATGTCCGCAATCTCCTGCATGGATTTCTTGCAGAATTTCTCGTCCTTCCTCTAGCAAAATATATCGCTGAAAATTTCTGATATACAGGCAACCATTAATTACCGTATATCCTTTGCATCAGTGTTGTATCTGCCTTTGCAAGACTTCATCTGCTCCATCTGGGAACTTCTGATCGACTAAGAAGTTTAAATATGGAATTGTCCAGTCCGGGTTAACAAGCAGAACTTCGATTGATTCGGAAACGAGAGGATAATCAACATCTCCACATTTGATTGATGGTTCATGCAAATGTTGGACAAACATACCAGGTGGTAGGGTTTTCACTCTTTCCGAGCCCATGCGGGCTAATGCATCTGCCTTCCAGTTATCTTCCCTTTTGATATGAAGTACTTCAAATCCTAGTAAGCAGATGGCAAACTCGTCCACTGTTCTCCGATATTCGGCCATGATGGGGTTTTGGCATCCCATGTTTGGTTTAGCTGATGTTGCACCAAATCTGAGTCGCCATAACAAAGTATACGCTTGACGCCTATCTCCTTTGCAATATGCAAGCCATGAAGCAAAGCTTCGTATTCTGCCACATTGTTGCCGGCGTTGAAGTGTATTTGTAATACGTATTCCATTATGTCACCCTTTGGAGATTTAAGCACCACACCATATCCGGCGCCTTCTTTCATTTTGGATCCATCAAAATGCATGATCCAATATTCCGACTCTGGCAATTGTGTGTTTTCCATTGCTTCTATCCAATCAGCAACGAAATCTGCCAACACCTGGGATTTAGTTGTCGTTCGGGGTTGGTACTTAACGTCGAACGCAGCGAGCTCAATGCCCCATTTGGTGACTCGGCCAGTTGCGTCCGCATTGTTGATGATATCCCCTAGTGGTGCTTTGCTTTACCACTGTTATGGAATGTCCTTGGAAATAATGTCGGAGTTTTCGAGATGCAAAAAACACGCTGTATGCCAGTTTTTGATAATGTGGATACCTTTGCTTTGACTCGGAGAATACCTCACTAACGTAATACACCGGATGTTGATCTGGTACACTTTGTTCGTCTTTCCGTCTTTCCACGATTATCACTTCACTAATAACCCTTTTGTTGCTGTTCGATACAGTAACATGGGTTCTTCGTCTTTTGGGGATGCCAAAATCGGAGCTTTCATCAAGGTTTCTTTCAACTGGGTTAATGCTTTGTCCGCCTCTTCTGTCCATTCAAATTTGTCGGATTTCTTCAACAGTTTGTATAATGGCAGAGCTTTGTTACCTAGCCGGCTTATAAGAACCCGTCAGTCTTTGGACATCTTTTAGGCAAGTAGGCCTTGTGATGTTCAATATTGCCTTGATCTTTTTCGGGTTTACTTTTATTCCTCTGTGAGAAACGATAAAACCCAGAAGCTTTCCTGAGGGAACCCCGAATACGCACTTTAATGGATTCAACTTCATTTTATAAGTGCATAAATTTTCGAAGGTTTCTCATAGATCTTCAAGGAGTGTATCCTTTTCCTTGGAAACTACAGCAATATCATCCATGTAAACATGGACGTTTTTTCGGATTTTACTATGCAAGCATCTTTGCATGCAACGCTGGTAAGTTGCACCAGCGTTCTACAAGGCAAAAGGCATGGTTATGTAATAGTATGTTTCATACGGGGTTATGAAGGAAGTTTTTATTTAGTCTTCCTCCTTCATACGTATTTGATGGTACCCAGAATAAGCATCCAAAACGCATAAAAGCTCAGAGCCAGCAGTGGCATCTATTATTTGATCGATTCACGGTAACGCGAACCTATCTTTTGGACACAATTTGTTCAAGCCGGTGTAATCTATACACATCCTAAGAACAATATTGCCTTTCTTCGGGACTAATACTGGGTTCACAGACCAATCAGTATGTATAACTTCCCGGATAAAATCAGCTGCTAAAAGCTGGATAATTTCCTTGCCAGTAGCCTTCTATCTTCTTCCATCGAAACGACGGAGACATTGTTTGACGGGTTTTGATCCTGGAATTACTTTGAGTTGGTGCTCAGCAAGTTCCCTGGGCACACCTGGCATATCAGCAGGACACCATGCAAAAATGTCCCAGTTCTCACGTAGGAACTTGATGATCGCACTTTCCTATTTGTCAGTCATCCCAGTTCCCACTTCGACAAATTTTGTCGGATCTTTGGGATCTAGGATAACCTCTCTTGTGTTCTCCGAGGCTTTGAAACTATATGCCGGCTTCCGGCTTTATTTTCCTGCCGGCATTTCTGTCGGCGATACTTCTTTAGCTAGCTCCTTCAATTCTTCCTTCCGAATCACCTGTTCGGTGCAAAGGGCGTTCCCTTTCTCCAGCTCGTTTGCCAATTTGTAGTCCCCAGTTATGGTGATTACTCCTCCTTGCCATGAATTTGGCGAAAGCCGGACGTCCGAGTATTGCGTGATAAACACTCTTGAACAACACTACCTCGAATGAGATCTTTTCCAGGCGGAAGTGTTCTCTTTTTCCGAAGGTTACGTCTTGGAAAATTTCTCCTAGGGATTGTACTTGTCTGCCAGGAACAATACCATGAAAACATATGTTACAGTGCCTGAGCTGGGTCTCGGAAATGTGTAGTTGCTTCAATGTACTCAAGTACATGATGTTGATACTAGATCCTCCATCCATCAGCACTCTTTTGATCCTAGTGTTTTTAACAATAGGGCTTATGACCAAAGCGTGCGTGCCGGGCTCTGCGATGTTTCCGGGATGATCTGACTGATCCCAGGTAATTGGCGTATTTGAATATTTCAAGTACTTTGGTGTTGGAGGAACAACCGCGTTGATTTCTCGAAGTGTTCTTTTCGCCTGTTTTGCTGAGGGAATTGCCAGGAAAGTTAGGTTACATTATCCTTCAACTCTCGGGAATTTTGGCTCGCCTTTTCGCTGCTGCTCCTGGATTTTATCATCAGTGTCCGATTCACTGTCTTGTTTTTCAGCTTCTGGCTTTTGCTTGTTGAATTTCCGCTTGGAATTCTTTCCCTTATTCCCGGATCCTGCAGTGCCCTTCATGTGTTTGTTGAGGCGACACTGCGCATTGGTATGGGTAGGCTTCCCAAAATGCGAATGGTGGACACGGTTTTCCTAGTTTATCTTTTCCCACTCTTCTTTAGAATAGGAGATTGGTTCTGTGCTTCTACCTTTCCATTTGCTGCCATTATCTTTCCCAAAGGTTAAGTTTACTTCCTTGGGTTTTTGCCGTGCTTCTGGAGTAGCCTTCTTTTCAGAACGAGGTGTCTTTCTGGCCTGAGCCAAAGCATGAATATTTCCACCTCTCGTTGTGATATCATCTTCAGCCGCTGCATGCTCATTGACGGTGGTAAGCATAGATCCGAGATCTTTGTGCTCCTTCGAACCAACCATGAACAGTACGAGGCCGGGTTTCAGGCCGTTGATGAAAGCATGCATTGCTTGTACATCACTTACTCCAGAACAACTATTCTTCATTGCAGTCCATCTTGAGATAAAGTTGACATATGACTCATCCTCATATTGGACGCAACGGTTCAGCTGGTTTATACTCTAAGAACGTTTGTACGTGCCTCGAAAGTCCTAAGTGAATACTTTCGCCATGTCTTCCTAGTTGTCCACTGTCCTTGACGGTAGCCCATTGATCCAATCTCTGGCTCCATCCAATAACATTAGGGTAAGAAATTTCACAACCTCCAAACCTATCCCTTTGTTAATATGGATGGAATTATAGTAATCTGAAAGCCATGTATCAGGGTTTGTACTTCCGGTGAACTTTTGATAAGTTGGACCGACTTTGGCGAAGCCAGAACGTAGACTGATTCTTCGGATCCTGTCAGTGAAGCACTTAGGCCCAAAGTATAAATCGTCTCTTTCCACCTTACCGGCGTGAGCGGAATATGTGCCGGCTGAATGGACAGAGGGGGATATGCTCCTTTCTGGCCCAGTGTTGCGCGAGTGCGCTCTTCCGGGATTATCCCTGTTTCGTCTGTTGTCGTGTCCTTTGGAATAAGGTGGAGTTCTACTCCTTGGCCTTTCTTTGTTCCTAGGAGGAGTACGGGATCTCTCACGCCTGTGAGGATTGTCATATCTTCCGGCTTTGTCAGTTGGGCGTCTCGGAGGCGGCATTATTTTTCTATCTTTCCGGTTTTGCTCCTCCCGTTCTTTGTAATCACGGGGATTATTTCCACCTTTCGGCAGATGGGATCCTGTCCTGGACGCTGCGTCCTTATTGTCTGGGACTTTCTTGTCCTTCTTGGGATCTCCCTTCCTTTCCTTTGAATCGCCTGAATCTCCAGGTTTGCCAGGTTCAGGTGCTCCAGCGGCGCATGTGACAGTTTTGCATAGGGCCGAGTCATCATGCAACTTCTCTGATCTTGCCTGTCCTCGATGTTGCTGTTGTAACGCCTTTCCTAGGAAAGCATACACTCCCTGAAGTTTTTCGTCATTGCAGTACAGATCGTCATTAAGGATGGCGAATGCGGTCTCCGCGTTTTCAGCCGTGGTTTTGTATATGCGTTCGCCCTTGGCATTTGTGACGTTAACCTACCTTTGCCAAGAAGAGTTTTCGAACCTCTTTCTTGCTGGCAGTTCATCCGGTATTGCAATTCCGGGTAACCGCGTAGGTTTAATGCCAGATCTATTCCTTCTTTCGTATTCCTCTATCTCTTCCTGCTGTAACTTAATGTCAGCCTGGGTTTTCATGAGTTTTTCCCGAGTACGGAATAGATGTTGCTTCTGCCGCTGCATAGCTTTTCTCCTGGCTTCCAGCACTTCGGGGGTTCGTCTCGTCCCACTGGGTTTGAATTAGATCAATTTCGTCATGTTCCAACATTTGTGGAACGAGGACTTCTCTCTTTTTCTTCTCCGCAGGTTTGACTCCGTTTCCTCCTCCTACTTCCAGGTTTTGGTTTGCAATATCTGCCAACTTTTTCTTCTGGAGTTTATATTGGAGTTTCTTAGTAGTCTTCTTTTTCTTTTTTTGGAAGAAGGAGGTTTCTTACCAGGTTCTTCCCCTGTCAATTCTTTGACATCAGGGTAAGTTGGACTAGCTCCACCATCCTCTCTTTTCTCATCTGGCGGAGGTGTTTTTGGGTCTTCATCATCTTTGGCATCCGGGTTTTCAGTCAGCTTTGCCATAAGGACTTCATGAAAGCTTCCCTGGATAGACTTAACCTTTCTTTCGAAAGCGTCTTCATCTTCATCTTCGAAATCTATGTCTTTAGATCTAGGTTCTGACTCCAATCTTGCTTCTATGGCAGCTAGTACAGAGTTGGCTTCCGAGTTCGTCGTTTCACTAACGGGTGTCGGATCTTCCACTTGTTCTGTGGGATGATGCTTTTCTGCTTCTTCCACGGGATTAGTTTCTTCCATGTTGTCCACGACCTCGGATTGGACCATGTCGGATATATACCAACTAGTGGTATATCATATGGTAGTCTAAAGTGCCGGATTATCAGGGTGGCCTAAATGGTGATGGGCTATGGTCCATTAGGCGGCCCAGTAAGCTGATGCACAGAAGCCGGATTCTAGAAGAACCCGGATCACGGCCCACGTGATCTGGCTTGGAGTAGAAGGCGGAATCCTTACTTTCCAAGTTAAAGAGTTACCGTAGTCTTCTAGGTTTCCTATTCTGTATGCCCTAATCCGGCTATTATATGAAGCCGGACGGGAGATAAGATAGATAGACAAGAAGCTAAAGGCTAACTCGCCGAGAGGTTGATCCTTGACGAGCAGTCAATAGAACCTCACATTGTACTCTGTATTTCCAGGCTTTAGTCCTGAATAGTGAGATTGCAGGAGTAGGAACGTCGCATTACTGTGCCGTACCGAACCTGGGTAAAAACCCTGTGTCATTGTCCTTCGCACAACCACGTTCCCCCACGCCTCTATCAGTAGTCTCATGGCACCCCCGTCTATGAATTCTACTACGATGTCTCGACAGTTGGCGCCCACCGTGGGGCTAGCGACGTCAGACGTTAAGTTTCGATCTGGGATACTCGGCGGGGTCGGCAGTTCCATAACTGTCGGAAGCTTGGAGTTCGACAACGACGTTGGACGCTTCCTCGACAACGGATCTTACATACCGGCGCAAAATCATCTCGTAAGTGCCTGCGTGTTACCGATTGGATCTGCAAATATTTTTATCGGATTAACTGCAGAGGCCATGGGGTTTTGCGGTGGAAGTAAATTTATCCCACCCGCCCTATACCCATTCGAAGATGACTACGATACCGGGTTTTGCTCAGATCGCCGACATACAAGTGAATCACACTTTATCGGCAGGGTGCAATCCGAGATCGCCGAAAACACGGATGAAAGTAATCCCGTGCAAGAGGCAGAAAACAACACTCCCACAAAAGAGGTGGAAGACCCGACATCCGTCAACATCACGACACACTCGGAAGCTGACTCTGTACTAGCCGCCATTGAGGCGAGATTAGAGTCGGAAACCGGATCGGATCACTTCGATACCGAAGACGAAGATGAAGACGCTTTCGAAAGAAAGGTCAAATCCTTCCAAGAGGGATTCCATGAAGTACTGATGGCAAAACGGGCTGAAAACACGGATGCCGACAGTCAGGAAAGCCCTAGAACGCCTCCGCCAAAGGAAGAGAGAGAAGAAGGAGAAACCTCTCCAAAATTCCCCGATGTCAAAGAATTGACAGAGGAAGAACCCTGCAGGAAACCTCCCTCTTCCAAGAAGAAACACAAAACTGCTAAAAAGCTCCAATATAAACTCCGGAAGAAGAAATTGGCCGATCCATCCAATGAAAGCCCGGAAGTAGGAGACACAAGCGGTGTGAAACCTTCGGAGAAGAAAACAAAAGAAATCCTTGTTCCGCCAATGACAGAACAAGAAGAAAAGGAGTTACTGCAAACACCAGTGGGACTGCATGAACCCCCTGAAGTGCTAGAAGCCAGGAGACAAGCTCTCCAGAGGCAGCAACAACATCTATTCATAACTCGTAAACACCTCGAAAAAACCCAGGACGACATCAAGCTCATGAAGGAAGAAATCGAGGAATACGAGAGAAAAAATAGATCTGGACTCAAACCTACAAGGTTACCCGAAATCGTAAGACCGGAAGTACTGCCGCCAAAAGAAAGGTTTCACAACCCATCTTGGCAAAAGCAGGTAAACGGCAAAGATGCCAGAGGCGAACCAATATACAAAATCGTAGCAGAAAATGCGGAAGCAGCGTTCGCCATCCTCAACAATGATATGTACTCCAATGGTGAAAAACTTCAAGGGGTGTATGCTTTCTTAGGAAAAGGATTGCAACAACAACAGCGAGGGCAACAACGATCAGGGAAGTTGCATGACGACTCAGCCCTATGCAAAACAGCTACATGCGCCGCTGGAGCACCTGGACCGGAAGAACCTGGAGATTCAAGCAATTCAAAAGGGAAGAAAGAAGATCCGAGAAAAGACAAGAAAATCCCGACAACAAGGATGAAGCGTCTAGAACCGGATCCCATCACTCGAAAGACGGACTTAACCCTCGCGATCGGGAAGAAAAGCACCGGAATGACGGAAAAGCAATGCCGCCTCCGAGACGCCCAGCTGAAAAAGCTGGAAGGCAGGATATACCTCACAGGCGTGAGAGATCCCGGACACCCCCCAGAAATAAGGAAAGAAACATGAGTAGAACTCCACCTTATCCAAAGGGGCAAGATCTCGGAAGAAACAGAGAGAATCCCGGAAAAGCGCGTTCGCGCCACAATGGAAAAGAAAGGAGCAGATCCCCTTCTGTCCATTCAGCCGGCAGGTACTCCGCTCACATGGATAGAGCGGAAAGAGACGATCTATAATTTGGACCTAAGTGTTTCACAGATAGGATCTGAAGGATAACCTTGCATGCTGGCTTTGCCAAAGTTGGTCCAACATACCAAAAATATACCGGTAGTACAAACCCGGATACCTGGATCTCAGACTATCATACAGCCGTCCAGATCAACAATGGGACAGACTTGGAAGCTGTAAAGTTTCTGCCCCTAATGTTACTGGATGGAGCTAGAGATTGGATCAATGGATTACCCTCCAGAACTATCGACAGCTGGGATGATATGGCTCGAGTATTTACAAATTCCCGAATAGCATCAACCAGCTAAACCGTTGCACCCAATTTGAGGACGAACCATACGTGGATTTCATCTCAAGATGGACGACAATGAAGAATAGTTGCTCTGGAGTAACTGACGTTCAATCAATGCATGCTTTCGTCAATGGCCTAAAACCCGGACTTGTACCGTTCATGATTGGCTCCAAAAAGCACAAAGATCTCAGATCTATGCTTACAACCGCCAACGAACACGCTGCAGCCGAGGACGACATCAGGGCAAGAGGAGGCAATATCGATACGTTGATACAGGCCAAAAAGAACCCTCGCCCTGAGAAAAAAGGAACTCCAGATGAAACACAGAAGCCCAAATAGGTCAACATAGCCTTTGGAAGGGAAAATGGCAATAGGTGGAAAGGACGCAGTACCGAGCCGATAAACTACACCAAAGAAGAGTGGGAGAAAATAAAGTCGGAAAACTGTGTCCACCATTCGCAATTTGGGAAGCCTACTCATACTAACGCACAATGCCGCTTGAACAAGCATATGAAAGGCAGTGCAGGATCCGGAAACAAAGGGAAGAATTCCAAGAGGAAGTTTTCCAAGCAAAAGCCAGAAGCTGAAAAAGAAGACAGTGAATCGAACACTGACGAAAAAATCCAGGAACAGCAGCGAAAAGGCGAGCCCAAGTTTCCGAGAGTTGATGGAGAATGCAACCTAACTTTCCTGGCAACTCCCTCAACAAAGGTGGCAAAAAGAACGCTTCGAGAAATAAACGCGGTTGTCCCTGCAACCCCGAAATTCTTGAAGTACTCAAATACACCAATTACCTGGGATCAGTCCGATCATCCTGGGAATATCCCCGAACCCGGCACACAAGCTCTAATCATAAGTCCTATTGTTCAAAACATTAGGCTAAAAAGAGTGCTGATGGACGGAGGATCCAGCATTAACATAATGTACTTGGATACACTGAAGCGTCTGAAAATTTCCGAGACCCAGCTCAACCACAGCAACTTACGTTTTCACGGCATCGTCCCTGGCAGACAAGCACGATCCCTAGGAGAAATTTCCCTAGATGTAACCTTTGGAGACAAAGATCACTTCCGGCAGGAAAAAGTATCCTTCGAGGTTGTGCCGTTCGAAAGCGTGTATCACGCGATACTCGGACGTCCAGCTTTCGCCAAATTCATGGCAAGATCATGTTATATCTATAACAAGCTGGAGATGCCAGGACCCAAAGAAGGAGTAATCACCATATCTGGAGACTTCAAATTGGCAAACAAGCTGGAAAAAGAAAACGCCCTTTGCGCTGAGAAAGTCATAGCAAAGGAAGAGTTGAAGGAGCTGGCCAAAGAGGTATCGCCGACAGAAATGCCGGCAGGCAAAGAAAGCCAGAAGCCCGCAGACAGCTTCAAGGCTTCCGAGAACACAAGACAGGTTATCCTAAATCCCAAAGATCCGACAAAATTTGTCGTAGTGGGAACTGGGATGACCGACAAATAGGAAAGCGAGCTCATCAAGTTCCTCTTAGAGAACTGGGATATTTTCGCTTGGTGTCCAGCGGACATGCCAGGCGTACCCAGGGAACTTGCTGAGCATCAACTCAAGGTGATTCCAGGATCGAAACCCGTCAAACAAGGTCTCCGTCGATTTGACGGAAGAAGACGGAAGGCTATTGGCAAGGAGATTATCCGACTTTTGGCAGCAGATTTTATCCGGGAAGTTATACATACTGAATGGTCTACAAATCCAGTATTAGTCCCGAAGAAAGATAATACTGCCTTAGAATGTGTATAGATTACACCGGCCTGAACAAACTGTGTCCAAAAGATAGGTTTGCGTTACCGCGAATCGATCAAATAATAGATGCCACCGCAGGATCTGAGCTTTTATGCTTTTTGGATGCATATTCCGGGTATCATCAAATACGCATGAAAAAGGAAGATCAAATCAAAACTTCATTCATAACCCCTTATGGGACGTACTATTACATAACCATGCCATTTGGCCTGAGAACGCAGGTGCAACCTACCAGCGTAGCATGTAACGGTGTTTGCATAGTCAGATTGGCAAAAATGTCCACGTTTACGTGGACGACATTGCTGTCGTTAACAAGGAAAAATAAACACTCCTTGAGGATTTGCGAGAAACCTTCGAAAATTTGCGCGCGTATAAAATGAAGTTAAATCCATTAAAGTGCGTATTCGGGGTTCCCTCAGGAAAACTTCTGGGTTTCATCGTTTCTCATAGAGGAATAGAAGTAAACTCGGAAAAGATCAAAGCAATCTTAAACATCTCCAAGCCTATGTGCGTAAAAGATGTGCAAAGATTGACGGGTTCCGCTGCAGCCGTCAGCAGGTTTATTAGCCGGCTGGGGGATAAAGTCTTGCCACTATACAAATTGTTGAAGAAATCCGACAAATTTGAATGGACAGAGGAGGTAGATGCAGCGCTAACCCAGTTGAAGGAAACTTTGATGAAAGCTCCGATTTTGGCATTCCCAAAAGAAGAAGAACCTATGTTATTGTACCTTACGGCTACAAATCGGGTAATTAGTGCAGTAATTGTTGTGGAAAGGAAGAAAGACGAAAAAAGCATACCAGACCAGCATCCGGTATATTACATAAGTGAAGTTTTCTCCGAGTCCAAACAAAGGTATCCACACTATCAAAAGCTGGCATATGGCGTATTTTTCGCATCTAGAAAACTTCGCCATTACTTCCAAGGACACTCCATAACAGTGGTATGCAAAGCGCCACTAGGGGATATAATAAACAATACGGAGGCAACTGGCCGAGTATCCAAATGGGGCATCGAGCTAGCAGCATTCGACATAAAGTACCAGCCTAGGACGGCAATAAAATCCCAGGTTCTGACAGATTTTGTCGCCGACTGGACGGAAGCAATGGAAAAAACACCAATGCCGGAGTCCGAGTACTGGATCATGCACTTTGACGGATCCAAGATGAAGGAGGGCGCTAGAGCTGGTGTAGTTCTAAAATCCCCTAAAGGAGATACAATGGAGTATGTATTACAAATACACTTCAACGCCAGTAATAATGTGGCAGAATATGAATCTTTGCTTCACGGCTTGCATATTGCAAAGGAAATAGGTGTCAAACACATCCTATGCTACGGCGACTCAGATTTGGTACAGCACCAGCTCAACCAAACTTGGGACGCCAAAAGCCCTATAATGGCCGAATACCGGAGAACGGTGGACGAGTTTGCCATCTGTTTCTTTGGATTCGAAGTACTCCATGTTAAAAGGGAGGCAAATTGGAACACGGATGCATTAGCCCGCATGGGGTCAGAAAGAGTCAAAACCCTACCACCAGGGGTTTTCGTCCAACATTTGTACGAACCATCGATAAAAGGTGGAGATGTTGATTATCCTCTGGCTTCCGAGTCAATTGAAGTCATGTTCGTAAACCCGGATTGGACAATCCCATATTTAAACTTCTTAGTTGATCAAAAGTACCCGGATGGAGCATACGAAGTCTTGCAAAGACAGATTCAGCGTCGATGCAAAGGATACACGGTAATTGATAATTTCCTGTATAAACGCAGCACTACCGGAATTTTTCTGCGATGTATTTCACTAGAAGAAGGACGAGAAATCCTGCAAGAAATCCATGCTGGAGATTGTGGACATCATGCTCAATCAAAAAGCATAGTCAAAAAAGCATTCTGAGCAGGGTTTTTCTGGCTAACAGCCAAGACAGACGCTGAGCATATAATAAACACATGTGCAGAGTGTCAATATTACGCCAAGCAGACAAATATGCCAGCCCAAGCACTCAAAACTATCCCCATTACATGGTCGTTTGCGGTCAGGGGGCTAGATATGATGGGACCATTCAAAACTGCCAGAGGCGGACTTACGCATCTACTTGTTGAAGTGGATAAATATACCAAGTGGGTGGAGGCCAAACCCATCAAAAAACTTGACGGTGTAACTGCCAGAAATTTCATCATTGACATAGTCATGAGATACGGCGTTCCACACAGCATAATAACCGACAACGAGACAAATTTATCTATTGGAGAGTTGGCAAAATATTGCCGACAAACGGGAATTCGCCTAAATCTCGCATCTGTGGCACACCCGCAATCCAATGGTCAGGTTGACAGAATGAATAGCTCAATCTTACAAGGAATACACCCAAGACTCGAATCTCCTCTCCGTAGAGCAGCTGGAGCATGGGTAGAAGAGTTACCTTCCGTGCTTTGGAGCATCCGAACAACACCAAACAGGTTAACTGGTCAAACCCCATTTTTCCTAGTTTATGGTGCGGAAGCAATTCACCCAACGGACATGATCCATGACAGCCCAAGAGTGCAAGATTTCGATGAATTAGATGCCGAAAATGCACGACATGATGCCGTCGATCTCTTAGAATAAGAACGAGAACTTGTGCTTCAAAGATCCGCCATCTACCAGCAAGGTTTACGACGTTATCATAGTCGAAAATCAGGCATCGTTCTTTTAAAGAAGGTGACCTAGTGCTAAGATTGCTGCAGCAAAGAAAGCACAAACTGGCCCCAGTATGGGAAGGACCATTTGTCATCAGTAAAGCCATGAAGAATGGATCATATTATCTTGTAGACATTCGCGATACGGAAGATGATCCCGAGAAGCCGAATCGCAAAAGAAAGAGAAAGATAGATGATGAACTAGGAGAGACAAAGAGGCCCTGGAGTATCCAGCAGTTACGTCCCTTCTATACTTAGTTCAATTTCTATGTAAACATCTTTGAGATCATGAAATAAAGTTGTCGGAATTCTTACATCCATGTTTTTACAAGTTTATTATAGTACAAAGCATGATTCCGTCTTGTCTATTTCCCAATGATCTTACAAAATACTCAATGTTAACCCGAATTGTGCCTGCGTGCTCGGTGTTTAAAAACCGAATGATTTTCAGCCTACTAAAGGTTAAAGGAAACTCGGATTGTGCCTGCGTGCCCGAGCTTCATTCAAAAAGTTCCTTACTTTTCTCTAAGCATTATCTGATTGTTTATGTGCTGGGTCACTGGAGCTAGTAAGTAAAAATGCCTTTAGTATGATCTATGTTTCCAAGTTTAAACTGATTGGTTTTACCCAGTAACTTGGCGTGAAGATTAAGGTACTACTGAGCCATTTCAAACGCTAAAGACAGTTAAGGCACACAAACCAGAGAACTTGGAAGATAAAGGAATATAATATCCGGAAAACTTGCAACGGATTTCATAAAAGTTAAACTGCAAAAGGCGGTGTACTTGTTTATACAAAAGAATAGAAGCATTACAATATAAATTACATTGTAAAGTTCAGTAATGCTCCTATTTCCTATTTCTCCTATCCAGGGCAGAGCGAATTCTTCAAGCATCCGAGTCTTCTTCACTGCCGTCATCCTCGGGGGCTTCTGGAATCTCCTCTTCCGGATAGGTGATGGAGATATTCACCATAGAGGCGATCTTGGTGGCGTGACCCTTGATTTCATCAAAGATGGTGGTCCGCTGGGTCTCCGAGTATCTAAGGGGGATACCGGACGCCACGCGCCAAGATTTGGCACTGGGATAATGCATACGCATAAGGCCTAAAGCCATGCGTGCACCACCCCGTGCTGTGGAGCGCAAGGTGGATTCCTTCGAGTCCGCCACCTCCAGGATAGCTTCCAGCAGCTTCTCAACTTCCGAGAGTTCCCTAGTTCTTGCGGGAAGGTATTTGTTGACCAGCTGTATGCCTGCAGCTCGGATCGCAGTGAATACCTTCCCGAAAGCTCAGATTTTCTCAATCCGAGTAAGATCTGGGTTATCTCCTGTTTTTTCAAGACAAAACAACCAAAGGGTTAGCGGAAAAGCAGAGAAAGAAGTTAGGACATGGAAAATCCGGTAAAAGTAACTTACCGAGGATCTTGTCCATCTCGGAGCCTTTCTCCAGGCGCAGGGTTAAGGCGTTCTCCAAATCTTGGATAGTGGCCTTGTCCTTGTCCGCTTGTTGGGAGGCCTTGGATTGAGCAATTCCAAGAGCCAAATTGCTGGCCTCCAGATCTTTTTGAACCTTCATAAGTTCCTTATGAAGGTCCAAATTCTCCCGGCGGAGATTCTCGGCATTGCCGGCATCTTCAGCTATTTGCTTGGCTTTCACCAAAGCAGCTGGAAAGCAAGGAAAAAATTCCGGGATAAGAAAACTCGGAAAAATACTTAGCAAAAATTATGGACAAGGAACTACAGAGAACTAAAAGTATACCTGTTGTTTCCTCCAGCTGTAGCTGAGATGATGCCAGCTCTGTTTCCTTAACTTCAAGAATAGAGAGAAGGCTTCTAACCTCCTTATTCTTGACATTTAGCTTGTTGAAAACTTCCATGTTTATGGTTTCAGCGGTTTCCTGAAATAAGGAAACAAACCAGAACGCTTAAGTTAGAAGCAAGCATGATAAAGATAAAAGCATTAAGTGAAAAGCATGCATTTGACTTATTGCTTGGGGGCTGGAGATAATACCTGGCTCATCGGCTGTAAACCTGCCAAGTTTTCAGTGAACTCCTTTGCGTAGTCAGCAAAAAGAGTCCCAATTGTGCTAAGGCCCTCGTTGATATTTTTGAATTCCTTATCGAAGGTGGGAATTTCCTCCTCAGTTATCCGAGAAGGACCTCCCACCTCAGGGACCGCCCTTTCCCTCATGTCCGTTTCCGGCACAATGGGCTGGCTGGTCTGCAGGGACTCGGTGTTGGGGGTTGCAGCATGCTCTTCTGTTGCTGCGATCGGTGTATTTGGAGCGGTAGCAGGAGAAGGATGTGGGCCTCTGCTGGCCACAGCCTTGTGCCTCTTCAGCTTTTTCGGCTTTAGAGTAGAGGGAGGCAGGCTAGAAAGAATAAAAGCCGGAAAATTAAACTCCGAGATAAAGGAAGAAAATCCCGACAAAAATAAAACAACCCAGATGTTCGAACCTGGAGGTGACGACGGGGACCCCGTCAAGATCAATGACTTCCTGGGAAGTAGAAATCTTCTTGCGCTTACGTCCACCGGCAAAGGCGGCATGCAATGCCTCCAGATCGGCATCGGAAGCAAGTTCCGACTCAGGAAGTTCGACAATCTGTCAAGAAGGAAAAAGTTGAGTTGAAAGTATGAAAACTGAGTAAACGAAAAGAATTTAAACCCAAAGGGCGAAGAACTGTACCTTGGGAGCCGGGTTCGCGGTCGTATACATTGGCTAGCTTTCCTCATATTGGTCGCGGGATGCGACCAATTGATTTGCACGTTTTCGCAAATCCTTTGCCGACCAAACCTTGTCGGTTGTCCACATAGCATCACCGTCTCCCGAGTATTCGCAGAGAAGGCGAGCGCCGTGATTCGCCAAAGGATGAATCCGCCTTTCTAACCAGCAAAGGACTGTGTCCATGCCGGTTAGAGGCGGATCAGAAGCGACGAGTTTTGCGATGCGTCGCTTGATCCTGAGAAGATCCGGCGGCAGGGTTTGAACTGCTTCAGTTCCCCAATTTTCTTGGGGAACAGAGGCGGTGTTTGAGAAAGGTTGAACCCCGGTGGTTTTCGCAGGAAAGGGAACGTCGGCATGATAAAAGAAGGAACCCGTCCAGAATTTGACGGATTCCGATGTTTTGATCTTGGGGAACCAGTCCTCCCTGAATCTACGCAGGGTGAAGGAAATGGTCCCACAAGTTGGGAGTGCGCCCTCCGAAGAGTTCCGCTTAACCCCAAAACAATAAAGCCAGAAATCTAACCTAGGTGCTATACCTAGATATCCCTCGAAAAGGGCCTGAAATCCGGCTAAATAGAGGATGGAGTTGGGTGGCAGATTGTGGGGTTGGATGTTGTAGTGGGCTAGGATTTGGAGGAAAAAGGCGGATGGTGGAAAACCCATACCTCTCTGAATGTGTGAGGAGAGGAAGACACGTTCTCCGTCCTTCGGCATGGGCTCGGTCTCGTCCTCCGGGAGCCGCCACTTTCCCTTCAGCACGAGCCCCTCCTTCTCCATTGTCGGAAGGAGGGATGGCGGAATACTGCTGGCACTCCAGTTGCCGGCAGTTTCCGCCTCTTCTTCTGCTCCGGCGGCGGTGGACGCTGCGGCCTCCGCGGCCGCGAGCTCGTCTCTGACGAGCGCGATTTTCTCCTCAACTATCTCGAGCGCAAACGGCGGGGGAGGTGCGGAAGAGGACCCCGCAAGATCCACGGATGCGAGAGGGATCTCCTCGCCCCCCGCGCCGCCTGTGGCCTTCGCCGTCTCGTCGCCGGAGACACGCACCGGTGAATCCAGCTGAGGATCCATCGTGTCGATGATCTCGTCGATGTCTTTTGCGACGGTGCGGGCTGGGGAAGAGCTGGGTGATGCCATCGAGGGGTGGCGCTCGGTCGCTCCGGTGAGGTCTTGGGTGCGTTCGTGCGCTCGGGAAGTGCTTTGCAGGAACTTGGGCGCTGGAAATGGCGTTGCGAAGTGAGAGGGGAAGATTTCCACGGAGGACGAAGACGGCTATTTATAGCCGGAATTTCGTCACGATGCGTGCTAACGGCTATTTTGACCGTTGGATGATCAACGCGTGTCACTCGCCTGAAATTCCGGGAAATGAAACGACGGGTGATTATTGCTATCGCCTAGTTTCCCACGAGAATCTGTCAGAGATATGTTTCTGGGTTTCCCACCTGTAACCCAAACGTCCCTTACGTCAGCAAGATTAAAGCGCCGACATAGGAAGTTCCTTCTCCGCGAAGATTTCTGGAAGAAAAGCCGGATTTTCTGGATTCCGAGTTTTGCGTTGTAACATCACTTGAGGAGAAAAAGAAGAATCAAGACTGCAGGCCGATATTTCCTGGAAAATATGCATTTGGCAAAAGACGGCGAATCCGAGTCTTAATCCTTCTTGGGGGCTACTGTCGGATATATACCAACTAGGGGTATATCACATGGTAGTCTAAAGTGCCGGATTATCAGGGTGGCCTAAATGGTGATGGGCTATGGTCCATTAGGCGGCCCAGTAAGCTGATGCACAGAAGCCGGATTCTAGAAGAACCCGGATCATGGCCCACGTGATCTGCTTTGGAGTAGAAGGCGGATTCCTTACTTTCCAAGTTAAAGAGTTACCGTAGTCTTCTAGGTTTCCTATTCTGTATGCCCTAATCCGGCTATTATATAAAGCCGGACGGGAGATAAGATAGATAGACAAGAAGCTAAAGGCTAACTCGCCGAGAGGTTGATCCTTGACAAGCAGTCAATAGAACCTCACATTGTACTCTGTATTTCCGGGCTTTAGTCCTGAATAGTGAGATTGCAGGAGTAGGAACGTCGCATTACTACGCCGTACCGAACCTGGGTAAAAACCCTGTGTCATTGTCCTTCGCACAACCACGTTCCCCCACGTCTCTATCAGTAGTCTCATGGCACCCCCGTCTATGAATTCTACTACGATGTCTCGACAGACCATGCCAATAAATTGAGATATGATTGCAGGCATCTCCGGAGAGGCGGCAAATTCAACACTGTTTTGACGATTCGAGCAGAATCCGGTATCATAGTTTTACTCAATTGGGTATAGGGCGGGTGGGATAAATTTGCTTCCACCACAGAATCCCACCGCCTCTGCTGTTAATCCGATAAAAATATTTGCAGATCCAATCGATAAAACACAGGCACTTACCAGGTGATTCTGTGCTGGCATGTATGATCCGTTGTCGAGGAAGCGTCCGGTGTTGCCGTCGAATTTCAAGCTCCCGACAGTTATTGTACTGATGATTCCGCCGAGTATTCCCGATTGAAACGTAACTCTTGACGCCGCTGGCCCCACGGTGGGCGCCAACTGTCGAGACATCGTAGTAGAGTTCATAGACGGGGGTGCCATGAGCCTACCGGTAGAACCGCGGGGGGACGTGGTAGCACGACAAACGAGAACACCAAGTTTACCCAGGTTCGGTACGGCGCGACTAGGCGGCATTCCTACTCCTGCAATCTCACTAAATCAGGGCTAAACCCTAAAGTATACAAAGTACAATGTGAGTATGGTTTCGCTAACTCGGCAAGGATTGACTTCTCGGCGAGTTGGCTTCTAGCTAATTGTTGTCTATCTGTTCGTGCTCCCGGCTGGCTTTATATAGATAGCCAGATTAGGGCTTACAGAAAAGAAACCTAGAATACTACGGAAAGTATCTAACTTGGAAAGTAAGGAGTCCGTCTTCTCCTCCAAGCCGTACCCCTTTGGGCCGTGGTCCGGGTTCTTCTAGAATCCTTGCTTCCTGCGCATCAGCTTACTTGGCCGCCTAATGGACTGTGATCCATTACCAGCAGGCCACCCTGGCAATCTGGATCTTAGGTCAATGCCGGACATTACCCCTAATCAGTATATATCCGACAAGTAGCTAGATGGTTGTGTTCTCCTCCTTTTGCGCCATCATGTTTAGATTTTGTGAGCTTCCTAACATGATCAAGATCATCTTATTGGAATGCTACATGTTGTGTTTGATGGGATCCAATGAATATTGAATGCTATGTCAAGTTGATTGTAGAACTATCATGTTTATATTATTTATTTTCTTGCATGCTCTCCGTTACTAGTAGATGCTCTGGCCAAGTTGATGCTTGTAACTCCAAGAGAGAGTATTTATGCTCGATAGTGGGTTCATGCCTCCAGTTATCTGGGAGAGTGAAAATAACTTCTAAGATTGTGGATGTGCTGTTGCCATTAGGGATAAAACAACAATGTTTTGTCTAAGGAGAATTCTATTGTTTACATTACGCACTTTACTTAATGCAATAATCTTTTGCTTGTAACTTAATATCCAAAGTTTTCTCAGATGACGTCCTGAGGGTGGATTACTAGTCATAGATGCAGTTGGATTACGGTCTATGTATCATGTTGTAATACCCAAATAAATCTCATTGTAATCATCATGTCATGCATATGCACTACGGTGCAGCCTCTATTTTTGTCAATTCTCAGTTGTAATTTGTTCACCCAACATGTTATTTATCCGTTTTGGAGAGACACCACTAGTGAATTATGGACCCTGGTCCATTCTTTTACACCGATAATACAACCTACTGCAAGAACCATTCTCGTTTACTGCAAACACTATTCTCCTTTCATTCACTTCAAACAAACATCATTTCCATATTATATGTCTAATCCTTTGTGTTTAGCAAAAACAATGAGATTGACAACCTCGCTATTTCGTTGGGGCAAAGTATCTTGGTTGTGTTGTGTGCAGATTCCACGTTGCTGCTAAGCCTGGTAGTGCGTCCTGCCAACATCAGCTGTCAACAAACTTTAGAAGTGATTTCTTTCTCCTACTGGTCCGATTAAACCTTGGTTTCTTACTTAGGGAAAACTATTTGTTGTACTCTTCATACCTTCCTCTTGTGGTCTCCCAACGAACGTGTGTCTACACACCATCAGTGTCCTCGGGCGTGGCGGTGTCTTCGCGGTGGTCTCCGTCGTGCGGCTCTCCAACTCCGCTTTCATCTGGTCCAGGATGGACGAGCGCTCTTCCATGTACCACACCTTCACCTGAGGGTCCATCATCGTCGGGTCAGCGCCTACCCGAAAGGCAAGGTCGATGTTCTGCTGCTTCGCCGCGACGTTGGTCTTGAGGTGCTCGAGCTTGCCGTTTGCTTCTCCATCAGCTCGTCCCACCTCGACTTTGCCTGGACCTCTATCAGGGAGGCGTGGCTTTTGGCGTTGGCGATGCACAGGTCGATCGACGCCTGGAGTCGCTCAGCTGCTGGTGCTGAGTCCCTCGCTACATTGGCCTTCTTGTTGCCGATCGGGCGCGCTTCGACGGCTTTTGGCGGCGCGTCTGGGTTGTAGACGTTGTTGTTCTTGACGAGGGGCGCCCGGAGCTGTTTCCACTTCTGCACATCTCGATCCGGGTGAACACATGTAGAAACCTGAAGTCCCCGTTGTTGTTGTCTTGGCAGTAAGGGTGGAACATCTGGATCATCTGCACAAAGAATGGCACCGATCGGCGAAAGACATGGAGAACAATTTTGAACGGCGAGGTTTGGGTATACATGGCGGTCGATGCTCGCGCCGCTCTCTGGGCGGGCGACCACCTCCTCCTGGATGCCATGCCATTTGTTGAAGGCCTGTTGGATCGTCGCCCAATGGTTGGTCATCGCTTTCTTGCCGCGGTCCATGTGTATGCCGGAGAACACGGGGTCGACCAGTTTACGCCCATAGAACGCCGTCTTGACCCTTTGCCAGTAGTTGTCGACGTTCTGGTTCGCAACGTTGAACGGTTTGATGCTGACGGTTTTCCATGCTTCGACGAGGCACTCGTCTTCCTTCGTCGACCAATTGATCCATGACTCGGTCGGATTGGCGTTCTCCTGGCGCTTGCGTTTCTCCTTGGCGGCCATGTGCGAGATCTCGGCTAGCTCTAGCTCTTCAATCTCCTCGCCACCATCCTCGAGTTCGGAGTTGTCCCCTTCGCCGCCTTCTTTCTGCGAGTTGACCTGCGTGAAGAACCTGGGGGAGGAGGTGGCGGCCGCCGAGCCGGAGGCGATGATGTCGTCCATCTCGGTGTTCGTGCTGCTGAACTGCGGCACCAAACTTGAGCTGGGACCGAAGAGCATAGGACCACGGTGTAGAACATCAGCTGGGATGGATGGGGTGTGGGCCTACAAGGACGGGGAGTAGCCGTAGGGGACGTTGAGGTCGGCGGCGAACACGGGCGTGGATGGAGGGGCACATGGCATGGGTGAAAGATCATGTCTCCTCTGATGATTTTGGTGATGATAACAACGCGAGTATGTCTACTAACCTTGTGGTTTAAGTGTTCACAGCTGGCCTCATTATATCTATCTTGATCGACATTATTATTCTTGAGAAGATTCACAAAGGAGTTTCTGAGATGTGCAAATATATGCGGCCGGATTATTCAGAGTTCCAGCCCGGAAATTCCGGTGGTTATAGGGCGGAAATTCCGGCCTCGGCACCGGAATATTCCGGCCTCCTCATTTGTCGAGATGGTGAAGTCTTGGCATCCAACTGCCCGCTCTCAGATGCTGGGGCGGAAATTTTCCCAGAATATTCCAGGCAAATTTCCGCCCCTGGTCCTTAGCAGAAATTGGATGAGTTGCTGCTGCCAGCCCGCAGACGCAGGGGCGGAAATTTAGCCGGAAATTTCCGGGGCATATTTCCGACCCCTGGTCCTTAGCAGAATTTCGGACGCATCGCTGCTGCCCGATTGCATATATGGGGGTGAACATTTGGCCGGAAATTTTCGGCCACCGGATTATTCAATAATCCCCCCCCGGAGTTTTCAAATTTCCGGCCCAGCTACCCCGGAAAATTCCGGTACTAATACCGGAATATTCCGGCCCTGGAGAGCAGCAACGGTCAGATTTAGAAGGAGGCTATAAATAACTGTCTTCTTCCTCTAGACAGCTAGTTCGTCCATTCCACTCTCTCCTCCATTGTTCAAGAGCTCAAAACGCCTAGATCTCCCTCTTCCTCCAACCAAACTCGATACCCTTCAAGGATCTGATGTAGGAGGCCTAGATCTACACTTCTACCAAGCCATAAATTGTTTCCCTTACCATACCTCTTGGGATCTTGTAAATCTCTTGGTTGCCCTGTCATCCTAGAAAAACCCTAGTGCTTGTAGTTTCCACCTTGTAGCAAGAAGCTCTGGATTGTTGAGAGCCTCCACCTCACTTGTGGAGTAGCCTCAACAACTTGTAAAGGTTTGGTCAACGCCTTCAAGTCAACCTCATTATGGAAACGAGAATCACCCTCACCGGAGAAGCTCAAGGAGAACAAGGTGTGCACAACCGTGCTATTGAGGAGCGCCTAGGTGGATCCCCACCTCTCCAACGTAGACGTACTTATTTTAAGAAGGAACTACAGGAAACATATCCTTGTCTCCGTGTTTTCACTTGTGGTTATCTTGTGCCTTGCATATTACTTCCGTTGCGTACTTGTTTCTTATCACATAGGGTGTCTACCTAGTTGCACATCTAGATAACCAAGTTGTTTACTTGCTAAAGCCCATCTAAATGTAAAAAAGGATTAAAATTTGTAGGTCACCTATTCACCCCCTCTAATTGACCATAGTGTACTTTCAATCGGTATCAGAGCCTCGGCTCTTATATCGGACTTAACCGCCTAAGAGTATCATGGCCAACAGAGATGATCCCGAATCTTCTAAGGAGAAGCTCTCCAAAATGGCCGAGACTATAGGTAACCTAGAGACAACTGTTGTGACAATTCAAACCCAATTGTCCAAGGTTAGCTCTAGTGTTGGTTCGGAGGTTTCCTCCGTCAAGAGGATGTTGGAGAACATGATGGGTAAACCTAAGGGGCACGTGAATTCTCCCCGTGTCTCCGATGCGGATAGTTCGGAAGAGGAAACTATTCCAGACGATACCGAAATCGAAGATAACATTGCTAAAGCCAAGGCAAAAGCCACATAAAAGTCTAAGGCAAAGGAGAATTCCGGAGGCTCCAACTCTCAAGCGGCTAATGGTTCGGGGTCCAACTCAAAAGTTCCACCACCTCAAAATTATGTCTCCATCCATCCAATAGTTTCAATGCCACACATTATTAATGTTGGACTTCCTCCCATGCTGAACACTAATGAATTCTCTTCTTGGAAGTTTGAAATGGAGTCACATATTTCCGGCCCGTGCACCGCTTTGTGGAGGAGTGTGATCCATGGGTTCCATCCCCATGACCCAAGCAACTTGACCCCTAGGGAGGATATGGAATCTCAACTCAACAAGACTGCCCTTGTCAGCATTCAAAAGGCTCTTCCAAGGGAGAATCTCACTCACATTCGTGGTTGAAAGACCGCCAAAGAAGCTTGGGACAAGCTTGAAAATTTGTTTCAAGGGAATGCTAGCATCCAATCATCCAAGTATGATGTGGCTGTCGGATATATACCGAATAGGGGTATATCAGATGGTAGTCTAAAGTGCTGGATTACCCGGGTGGCCCAAATGGTAGTGGGCTATGGTCCATTGGGCGGCCCAGTAAGCTGACACGCAGAAGCCGGATTCTAGAAGAACCCGGATCACGGCCCACGTGATCTGGCTTGGAGTAGAAGGCGGATTCCTTACTTTCCAAGTTAATAGTTACCGTAGTCTTCTAGGATTCTTACTCTGTATGCCCTAACCCGGCTATTATATAAAGCCGGACGGGAGATATGATAAAGCAGGAAGCTACTAGCTAACTCGCCGAGAGGTTGATCCTCGACGAATAGCCAACAGAACCTCACAATTGTACTTTGTATACACAGGCTTTAGACCTGATTAGTGAGATTGCAGGAGTAGGAACGCCGTATTATTACGTCGTACCGAACCTGGGTAAAACCTGTGTTTTTGTCCTTAGTGCAACCACATTCCCCCACGTCTCTACCCGTAGTCTCATGGCACCCCCGTCTATGAATTCTACTACGATGTCTCGACAGTTGGCGCCCACCGTGGGGCAAACAGCGTCAGGCGTTAAATTTCGATCTGGGATACTTGGCGGAATCGGCAGTTCCATAACTGTCGGAAGCCTGGAGTTCGACGACGATGTTGGACGCTTCCTCGACAATGGATCTTACATACCGGCGCGAAATCATCTGGTAAGTGCCTGCGTGTTACCGATTGGATCTACAAATATCTTTATCGGACTAACTGCAGAGGCCATGGGGTTTTGCGGTGGAAGCAAATTTTTCCCACCCGCCCTATACCCAGTCGAAGATGACTATGATACCGGATTTTGCTCAGATCGCCGACAAAAAAGTGAGTCACAATTTATCGGTATGGTGCAATCTGAGGTCACCGAAAACACGGATGAAAGTAATCCCGTGCAAGAGGCAGAAAACAGCAAACCCACTACAGAGGTGGAAGATCCGACATCCGCCAATATAGCGATGAAATCGGAAGCTGACTCTGTGCTAGCCTCCATTGAGGCGAGATTAGAGTCAGAAACCGGATCAGATGACTTTGATTCCGAAGACGAAGACGAGGACGCCTTCGAAAGAAAGGTTAAATCTTTTCAGGAGGGATTCCACGAAGTACTAACGGCAAAACCAGCTGAAAACACGGATGTCGGTAGTCAGGGAAGCCCTAGAACTCCTCCGCCAGAGGAAGAGAGAGAAGACGGAGAAACCTCTCCAATATTTCCCAATGTGAAAGAACTGACAGAGGAAGAACCTGTCAAAAAACCTCCCTCTTCCAAGAAAAAGCACAAAGCCGCTAAAAAACTCCAATACAAACTCCGGAAGAAGAAATCGGCTGATCCAGCTGACGAAAGCCCGGAAGTAGGAGATGCAAGTGGAATAAAACCTGCGGAGAAGAAAACAAAAGAAATCCTTGTTCTGCCAATGACAGAACAAGAAGAACATGAATTGCTACAAACACCAGTGGGATTGCATGAACCCCCTGAAGTGCTAGAAGCCAGGAGACAATCTCTCCAAAGGCAACAACAACATCTATTCAGAAGTCGTGAACACCTCAAAAAAACCCAGGATGACATCAAGATCATGAAGGAAGAAATTGAGGAGTACGAGAAAAAGAATAGATCTGCCATAAAACCTACAAGGTTACCCGGAATCGTAAGACCGGAAGTACTGCCGCCAAAAGAAAGGTTTCACAACCCATCTTGGCAAAAGCAGGTAAACGGCAAAGATGCCAGAGGCGAACCAATATACAAAACCGCAGCAGAAAATGCGGAAGCAGCGTTCGCCATCCTCAACAACGATATGTACTCCAACGGTGAAAAACTTTAAGGGGTGTATGCTTTCCTCGGAAAAGCATTGCAACAGCAACAACGGGGGCAAGAGCGATCAGGGAAGTTGCATGATGACTCCGCCCTATGCAAAACAACTACTTGCGCCGCTGGAGTACCTGGACCGGAGGAGCCTAGAGATTCACAGAACTCAAAAGAGAGGAAAACGGATCCGAGAAAAGACAAGAAAAATCCTGATAACAAGGATGAAGCGTCTAGAACCGGATCCCATCTCCCGAAAGGTGGACTTAGCCCCCACGATCGGGAAGAAAACCACCGGAATGACGGCAAAGCAATGCCACCTCCAAGACACCCAGCTGAAAAAGCTGGAAGATAGGGTATACCTCACAGGCGTGAGAGATCTCGGACACCCCCAATGGATAAGGAAAGGTACAGGAGTAGAAATCCACCTCATCCAAAGGGGCGTGATATCGGAAGAAATAGAGATGATCCCGGAAAAGCGCGTCCGCGCAACAATGGAAAAGAAAGGAGTAGATCCCCTTCTGTCCATTCAGCCGGCAGGTACTCCACACACATGGATAGGGCGGAAAGGGATGATCTATACTTTGGACCTAAGTACTTCACAAATAGGATCCGAAGGATAACCCTGCATTCTGGTTTTGCCAAAGTTAGTCCAACGTACCAAAAATACACCGGTAGTACAAACCCGGATACCTGGCTCTCAGACTATTATACAACCGTCCAGATTAACAATGGGACAGACCTGGAAGCTGTAAAGTTTCTTCCCCTAATGTTACTGGATGGAGCCAGAGATTGGATTAACGGATTACCTTCCAGAACTTTTAACAACTGGGATGATATGGCTAGAGTATTCACTCAACATTTCCGGGGAACTTACAAACGCCCGAATAGCATCAACCAGCTAAACCGTTGCACCCAATTTGAGGATGAACCATACGTGGATTTCATCTCAAGATGGACTGCAATGAAGAATAGCTGCTCTGGAACTGACGTACAAGCAATGCATGCTTTCGTCAATGGCCTAAAACCCGGACTTGTACCGTTCATGGTTGGTTCCAAACAGCACAAAGATCTCGGATCTATGCTTACAACCGCCAATGAACACGCTGCAGCCGAAGACGACATCAGAGCTAGAGGAGGCAGTATCGATACACTGATACAGGCCAAAAATAATCCTCGCCCTGAGAAAAAAGGAACTCCAGACGCAACACAAAAGCCCAAAGAAGTTAACATAGCCTTTGGAAGTGAAAAAGGGAATAGGTGGAAAGGACGCAGTTCAGAACCAATCAATTACACCAAGGAAGAATGGGAAAAGATTAAGTCGGAACCCTGCGTCCACCATTCGCAATTCGGGAAACCCACCCACACTAACGCACAATGCGGGCTGAACAAGCATATGAAAGGCAGTGCAGGATCCGGAAACAAGGGGAAAAATTCCAAAAGGAAGTTTTCCAAGCAAAAGCCAGAAGCTGAGAAAGAAGACTGTGAATCAGACACTGACGAAAAAATCCAGGAACAACAGCGAAAAGGCGAGCCCAAGTTTCCGAGGGTTGATGGAGAGTGTGCCCTAACTTTCCTCGCAACTCCATCAGCAAAGGTGGCAAAAAGAACGCTTCGAGAAATAAACGCGGTTGTTCCGGCAACCCCAAAATTCTTGAAGTATTCAAACACACCAATCACCTGGGATCAGTCTGATCATCCCGGGAATATCCCTGAACCCGGCACGCAAGCTCTTGTTGTAAGCCCTATTGTCCAAAACACTATGCTAAAAAGAGTGTTGATGGATGGAGGATCCAGCATTAACATAATGTACCTGGATACACTGAGGCATCTGAACATCTCCGAGACCCAGCTCAACCACAACAACATACGTTTTCACGGCATTGTTCCTGGCAGGCAAGCACGATCCCTAGAAGAAATTTCCCTAGATGTCACTTTCGTAGAAAAAGATCACTTCCGTCAGGAAAAAGTATCCTTCGAAGTGGTGCCGTTCGAAAGCGTATACCACGCGATACTCGGACGTCCAGCTTTCGCCAAATTCATGGAAAGATCATGTTATATCTATAACAAGCTGAAGATGCCAGGGCCAAAAGGAGGAGTAATCACCATATCGGGAGACTTCAAGTTGGCAAACAAGCTGGAAAAAGAAAACGCCCTTTGCGATGAAAAAATCATAGCAAAGGAAGAGTTGAAGGAGCTGGCCAAAGAGGTATCGCTGATAGAAATGCGGCAGGAAAATAAACCCGGAAGCCAGCAGATAGCTTCAAGGCCTCCGAGACCACAAGACAGGTAATCCTAGATCCCAAAGATCCGACAAAATTTGTCGTAGTGGGAACTGGGATGACCGACAAATAGGAAAGCGAGCTCATCAAGTTCCTCCGTGAGAACTGGGATATTTTCGCCTGGTGTCCAGCTGACATGCCAGACGTACCCAGGGAACTTGCTGAGCATCAACTTAAGGTGATTCCAGGCTCCAAACCCGTCAAACAAGGTCTCCGTCGATTTGACGGAAGAAGACGGAAGGCTATCGGCAAGGAAATAATCCGGCTTTTAGCAGCAGACTTTATCGAGGAAGTTATACACACTGAATGGTCTGCAAATCCGGTATTAGTACCGAAGAAAGATACTACTGCCCTTAGGATGTGTATAGATTACACCGGCGTAAACAAACTGTGTCCAAAAGATAGGTTCGCGTTACCGCGAATTGATCAAATAATAGATGCCACTGCAGGCTCTGAGCTCTTATGCTTTTTGGATGCATATTCCGGGTACCAACAAATACACATGAAAAAGGAAGATCAAATTAAGACTTCTTTTATAACCCCTTATGGGACGTATTATTACATAACCATGCCTTTTGGCCTGAAGAACGCAGGTGCAACCTACCAGCGTTGCATGCAACGCTGTTTGCATAGTCAGATTGGCAAAAATGTCCACATTTACGTGGACGACATTGCAGTCGTAACCAAGGAAAAAGATACTCTCCTTGAGGATTTACGAGAAACCTTCGAAAATTTGCGCACTTACAAGATGAAGTTAAATCCATCAAAGTGCGTATTCGGAGTTCCCTCAGGAAAACTTCTGGGTTTCATCGTTTCTCATAGAGGAATAGAAGTAAACCCAGAAAAGATCAAAGCAATCTTAAACATCTCGAAACCTACGTGTGTAAAAGATGTCCAAAGATTTACGGGTTCCGCTGCAGCCGTCAGCAGATTTATTAGTCGGCTGGGGGATAAAGCCTTACCACTCTACAAGTTGCTGAAAAAATCCGACAAATTCGAGTGGACAGAAGAGGCAGATGCAGCGTTAACCCAGTTAAAGGAAACTTTGATGAAAGCTCTGATTTTGGCATCCCCAAAAGACGAAGAACCTATGTTATTGTACCTTACGGCTACAAACCGGGTTATTAGTGCAGTAATTGTTGTGGAACGGAAGAAGGACGAACAGAGCATACCAGACCAGCATCCGGTATATTATATAAGCGAAGTTTTCTTCGAGTCCAAACAAAGGTATCCACACTATCAAAAACTGGCATATGGCGCATTTTTCGCATCCAGAAAACTTCGCCATTACTTCCAAGGACATTCCATAACAGTGGTATGTAAAGCACCACTAGGGGATATAATAAACAATGCGGAGGCGACTGGCCGAGTAGCCAACTGGGGCATCGAGCTAGCAGCCTTCGACATTAAGTATCAGCCTAGGACGACAATAAAATCCCAGGTTTTGGCAGATTTTGTCGCCGACTGGACGGAAGCAATGGAGAAAACACCAATGCCGGAGTCCGAGTACTGGATCATGCACTTTGACGGATCCAAGATGAAGGAGGGCGCTGGAGGTGGTGTAGTTTTAAAATACCCTAAAGGAGATATAATGGAGTATGTATTACAAATACACTTCAATGCCAGCAACAACGTGGCAGAATACGAAGCTCTGCTTCATGGCTTGCATATTGCAAAAGAAATAGGTGTCAAACGCATTTTGTGCTACGGTGACTCAGATTTGGTACAACACCAGCTCAACCAAACTTGGGACGCAAAAAGCCCTATTATGGCCGAATACGGAGAACGGTGGACGAGTTCGCCATTTGTTTCTTCGGATTCGAAGTGCTCCATGTTAAAAGGGAAGAAAATTGGAACGCGGATGCGTTAGCCTGCATGGGATCGGAAAGGGTAAAAATCCTACCGCCAGGTGTTTTCGTCCAACACTTGTAAGAACCATCGATAAAAGGTGGAGATGTTGATTATCCTCTGGCTTCCGAGTCAATTGAAGTTATGATCGTTAACCCGGATTGGACAATCCCATATATAAACTTCTTAGTTAATCAGAAGTACCCGGAAGGAGCAGACGAAGTCTTGCAAAGACAGATCCAGCATCGATGCAAAGGATACACGGTAATTAACAACTGCCTGTATAAACGCAGTACTTCCAGAATTTTTCTGCGATGTATTTCACCAGAAGAAGGACGAGAAATCCTGCAAGAAATCCATGCCGGAGATTGCGGACATCATGCTCAATCAAAAAGCATAGTCAAAAAAGCATTCCGTGCCGGGTTTTTCTGGCTAACAGCCAAGACAGATGCTGAGCACATAGTAAATACATGTGCAGGATGTCAGTATTACGCCAAGCAGACTAATATGCCAGCCCAAGCACTCAAAACTATCCCCATTACATGGCCCTTTGCGGTCTGGGGGCTAGATATGATGGGACCATTCAAAACTGCACGAGGCGGACTCACACATCTACTTGTAGCTGTGGACAAATATACCAAGTGGGTGGAGGCTAAACCCATCAAAAAACTTGACGGTGTAACTGCCAGAAATTTCATCACTGACGTAGTCATGAGATACGGCGTTCCACACAGCATAATAACCGACAACGGGACAAATTTCTCCATTGGAGAGTTGGCAAAATATTGCCGACAAACGGGAATTCGCCTCGATCTCGCATCTGTGGCACACCCACAATCGAATGGACAGGTTGAAAGAATGAATAGCTCAATCCTGCAAGGAATACGTCCAAGACTCGAATCTCCTCTTCATAGAGCAGCTGGAACATGGGTAGAAGAGTTACCTTCCGTGCTTTGGAGTATTCGAACGACACCAAACAGGTCAACTGGGCAAACCCCGTTTTTCCTAGTTTATGGTGCGGAAGCAATCCTTCCAACGGACATGATCCATGATAGCCCAAGAGTGCAAGATTTCGACGACTCGGATGCCAAAAAAGCACGACAGGATGCCGTCGATCTCTTAGAAGAGGAACGAGAACTTGTGCTTCAAAGATCCGCCATTTACCAGCAAGGTTTACGACGTTATCATAGTCGGAAAATCAGGCATCGTTCTTTTAAGGAATGTGACCTAGTGCTAAGATTGGTGCAGCAAAGAAAGCACAAACTTGCCCCAGTATGGGAAGGACCATTTGTCATCAGTAAAGCCATGAAGAATGGATCATATTATCTTGTCGACATTCGTGATACGGAAGATGATCCCGAGAAGCCGAATCACAAAAGAAAGAGAAAGATAGATGATGAACTAGGAGAGACAAAAAGGCCCTGGAGTATCCAGCAGTTATGTCCCTTCTATACTTAGTTCAATTCTATGTAAACATCTTTGAGATCATGAAATAAAGTTGTCGGAATTCTTATATCCATGTTTTTTACAAGTTTATTATAGTTCAAAACATGATTCCACCTTATCTATTTCCCAATGATCTTACAAAATACTCAATGTTAACCCGAAACTGAATGATTTTCAGCCTATTAAAGGCTAAAGGAAACTCGGATTGTGCCTGCGTGCCCGAGTTTCATTCAAAAAATTCCTTACTATTCTCTAAGCATTATCTGATTGTTTATGTGTTGGGTCACTGGAGCTAGTTAGTAAAAATGCCCTTAGTATGATCCATATTTCCGAGTTCAAACTGATTGGTTTTTACCCAGTAGCTCGGCATGATGATTGATAGTACTATTGAGCCATTTCAAACACTAAGGACAGTTAAAGCACATAAGCCAGAGAACTTAGAAGATAAAGGAATATCAAACCCGGAAAACTTGCAAAGAATTTCATAATTAACTGCAAAAGGCGGAGTACTTGTTTATACAAAAGAATAGAAGCATTACAATATAAGGTTACATTGTAAAGTGCAGTAATGCTCCTATTTTCTACTTCCACCATCCAGGTTAAGAAGAATCCTTCAGGCATCCGAGTCTTCATCGCTGCTATCGTTCTCGGGGGCTGCGGGAATCTCTTCTTCCGGGTAGGTGATGGAGATATTCACCATGGAGGCGATCTTGGTGGCGTGACCCTTGATCTCGTCGAAGATGGTGGTCCGCTGGGTCTCCGAGTATCCAAGGGGGATACCGGACGCCACGCGCCAAGATTTGGCACTAGGGTAATGCATTCGCATAAGGCCTAAGGCCATGCGTGCACCACCCCGTGCTGCAGAGCGCAAGGTGGACTCCTTGGATTCCGCCACCTCCAGGATAGCTTCCGAAAGTTTCTCAACTTCCGAGAATTCCCCAGTTCTTGAGGGAAGGAACTTGTTGACCAGCTGCATGCCTGCAGCCCTGATCGCAGTCCATACCTTCCCAAAAGCTCGGATTTTCTCAATCCGAGTGAGATCTGGGTTATCTCCTGTTTTTTCAGACAAACAACCAAAAGGTTAGCGAAAAAGCCAAGAAGGAAATCAAGACATGGAAAAACCGGTAAATGTTGACAACTTACCGAGAATCTTGTCCATCTCGGAGCCTTCCTCAAGGCGCAGGGTTAAGGCATTCTCCAAGTCCTGGATAGTGGCCTTGTCCTTCTCTGCCTGCTGAGAGGCCTTGGACTGAGCAATCCCAAGGGCCATGTTGCTGGCCTCCAGATCCTTTTGAGACTTCATAAGATCCTTATGAAGGTCCAAATTCTCCTGTCGGAGAATCGCGGCATTGCCGGCATCTTCAGCTATTTCCTTGGCCTTAGCAAAAGTAGCTGGAAAGCAAGGAACAAAATTCCGAGTTTATAAAAACTTGGGAAAGTACTTAGATAAAAAGCTAGATAAAAAACTTCAGAGAATCAAAATATACCCGTCGTTTCCGACAGCTGTATCTGAGATGATGCCAGCTCTGCTTCTTTCACGTCAAGAATAGAAAGAAGGTTTCTAACCTCCTTATTCTTGACGGAAAGTTTGTTGAAAACTTCCATGTTAATGGTTTCAGCGGTTTGCTGGAACACGGAAATGAAAAAATCATGATATTGAAAAGCATCAAGTGAAAAGTAGACATTTTACTTAATGCTTGGGGGCTAAGGATAATACCTGACTCATCCGCTGTAACCCTGTTAAGTTCTCAGTGAACTCTTTTGCATACTCAGCGAAAAGAGTCCCGGCCGCGCTAAGGCCATCGCTGATGTTCTTGAAGTCCTTGTCAAAGATGGGGATCTCCTCCTCAGTTATCCGAGAAGGACCTCCCACCTCAGGAGCCACCCTTTCCCTCGTGTCCGTTTCCGACACAACGGGCTGGCTGGTCTCCAGAGACTTGGTGGTGGGGGCTGCGGCATGCTCTTCTGTTACTGTGATCGGCGTGGTCGGAGCGGTGGCAGGGAAAGGATGAGGGCATCTGCTGGACACAGCCTTATGCCTCTTCAGCTTTTTTGGCTTTAGAGTAGATGGAGGTAGGCTAAAAACAAAGCAAAATGCCGGAAAAGTTAAAACTCCAAAAGTGAAAGAAAAACTCCGACAAAGGAAAGTAACCCAGATGTTCAAACCTGGAGGTGGCGACGGGAATTCCGTCAAGGTCGATGACTTCCTGGGAAGAGGATATCTTCTTGCGCTTTCGCCCACCGGAAAAGGTGGCACGCAATGCCTCCAGTTCGGCGTCGGAAGCAAGTTCTGACTCAGGAAGTTCAGCAATCTGTTAAAAAGAAAAAGCTGAGTTAAAAGCACAAAAACCGAGTAAACGAGAAAGAATTTAAACCCCAAAAGGCAAAGAATTATACCTTGGGAGCCGGATTCTCGGCCGTGTACATTGGCCGACTTTCTTCGTATTGGTCGCGTGATGCGACCAACTGATTCACACGCCGCCGCAAATATTTTGCGGACCAGTCCTTGCTGGTTGTCCGCATTTCGTCATCGGCTCCCTTGTACTCGCAGAGAAGGCGAGCACCATGATTAGCCAAGGGCTGGATCCGCCTATTCAACCAGCAAAGGACTGTGTCCATGCCGGTTAAAGGCGGATCAGATGTGATGAGTTTTGTGATGCGCCGCTTGATCCTTAGAAGATCCGGCGGCAGGGTTTGAACTGCCTCAGTTCCCTAATTTTCTTGGGGAACATCGGCGGTGTTCGAGAAAGGTGGAACCCCAAACGTTTTTCCAGGAAAGGAAACGTCGGGATGATAAAAGAAGGAACCCGTCCAAAACTTGACGGATTCCGATGTTTTAATCTTGGGGAACCAATCCTCTCGGAATCTCCAGAGAGTGAAAGAAATGGTTCCACAAGTTGGGAGTGCGCCCTCCGAAGAGTTCCGCTTAACCCCGAAACAGTAAAGCCAGAAATCTAGTCTAGGCGCTATACCTAGATAACCCTCGAAAAGGGCCTGAAATCCGGCTAAGTTAAGGATGGAATTTGGTGGAAGGTTGTGTCGCTGGATGTTATAGTGGGACAGGATCTGGAGGAAGAAGGCGGATGGTGGAATACCCATACCTCTAAGAAGGTGGGAGGAGAGAAGAACCCGTTCTCCGTCGTTCGGCATGGGTTCAGTCTCGTCCTCCGGGAGTCGCCATTTTCCCTTTAGAACAGATCCCTCCTTCTCCATTGTTGGAAGGAGGGACGACGGAATACTGCAGGCACTCCAGTTGTCCGCAGATTCCGTCTCTTCTTCGGCTCCGGCGACGGCGGAGGCTGCGGCCTCCGCGGCCGCGAGCTCGTCGCGGACGAGCGCAATGTTTTCCTCCACCGTCTCGGGAGCGAACGGTGGAGTGGGCGCGGATGGAGATCCCGCAAGATCCGCGGAGGCGAGAGAAGTTTCCTCGCCCTCCGCGCCGCCCGTGGCCTTCGTCAGCTCGTCACCGGAGACCCGCGCCGGAGAATCCAGTTGCGGGTCCATTGTGTCGATGATTTCGTCGATATCTTTCGCGACGGTGCGGGCCAGGGAGGACGACGGTGATGCCATCGAGTGGCGGCGATTTGGTCGTTCCGGTGAGGTCTTGCACGCGGTGGTGCGCTCGGGAGCTGCTTGCTGTGAGCTTGGGCGCTGGGAAATGGCGTGCGAAGTAAAGAGCGGAAGGTTTTCACGGTGGACGAAGACGGCTATTTATAGCCGGAATTCCGTCACGATGCGTGCTAACGACTCTTTTGACCGTTGGATGTCCAACGCGTGTCACTCGCCGGAAAATCCGGGAAATGAAACGACAGGATGATTATTGCTATCTCCTCGTTTCCCGCGAGAATCTGTCAGAGATATGTTTCTGGGTTTCCCACCTGTAACCCAAACGTCCCTTACGTCAGCAAGTTTTAAGCGCTGACGTAGGAAGTGATGGAGGGATAATAACCCGGTAGGCCAACTCCAAGGTGTAACCCGGCCCAAGGGACACGGCGCATGATCCGGCTAAGGATAATGAAACTTCTGGAAGGCCCAAAGTTTGTAGGCCTCGTAACCCGGATTGTGGGTTGCGGTAAGGAAAGCTAGGGTTTGTAAGCAGTGTCCGGGTAGGATTCAGGGTGCGCCTTGGAGGGCAAGTCAGGAGGGTACGATGCTTTATAAACCGACCCCTACGTCTAGTTTGGAGAGATCTAAGAACCCTAGCAATATCGCTTGATATCGAGCATCCAGTGTAACCCGAGAGTTGAGTTATTATATCAAGATCGGAGACTCGGCGACTTTGATCGCCGGCTACCAGATCGATTATCATCATGTTTTCCTCTGAGCTAAACCCTCTCCCAAACGCCTGTGTCGTCTTGCCCCAAGATCAGTTACCCCCGGTAACGTCTGCCGTGATAATCCCACGACAGTTGGCGCCCACCGTGGGGCCTGCGTCCAAAGGTGTTTACGTCACGGGAGAAGCTCGGAAGAACATGGAGAATCTCGTCATAGGCGAGATCTACGTCGACCACGAAGGAGAGAAGATGGTGGACAATTCCGGCTGGGGGCCAGAGTCGGATCACCTCGAGTCCGGATCTGTCGTGACAATCGGCCGGATCAGCGTCTTCATCGGTATGGTATGTACTTCCGGTTCGATCCCTGACAATTTTGGATCTGATTCTGTGTCAGGGGAGGCTACCTATGCCCAATCAGATAGAGAAGAATCAATTGGAACAACAGATCAGATAGAAGAACCCATCACGAAGGGGGAACAGCCGGAGGAGCCGGCATGGACCCCGCGCGACCAGGTCGGTGGAGAGGATGATACCGAGTTTATCAGGGATCTGCTGGAGAACCAGTATGTGGAGAATAACAGCGAAGAAGAACATCATGAATTCACACCAAGCATCGTACGCCGAGTTGCGGTCTACACGGCTCCCGCGGCCAACCTCAACCAAGAGAACGCAACCGCGGCAGCAGTCGGGGCGGCTCAGGCATCGGCCCAGCAGCAGGGCGCGGATAACGGAAACCCGGTTCTGGCTCGGGTTGATGGAGAATCGGCATCAGTGACCAGCCGCGCAGCAGACGAGGAGTTGCACGCAAATACGTTCGGATTCCTGGGAAACCGGACACCAGGGGCAGGCCCTTCGAACCCGCGTCACCCGGCCTTATTCGATAATAATCTGATCCTAGACCCCACGGTTCTTGCTACGGTTATCACTCCAGAAAACGCAGCAGAACGTGTCATTGATCTGGATGTGGCTCGTCGTGCGTTGGAACAGCAAAGACGGCAAGTGGAAGTTGAGAGACAAGGGATGGTTACACGTCAGCGCGAGCTGGATGCACTGGAAACCCGGCTCCGAGAGGAAACATCTAGAGTACATCAAAGGCATCAAACTAGATTACCAGCAACGGGTGGGGTTATTAATCCGGCTGCTTTATTTATCACACCTCAGGATCAGCCGATACCAGTGGTGAACCAGGGAACCGCACCCCAACCGGCAACAGCGGGGGCACATCCGGCAAATGAGCAGGCCGGGTTACCCCTACCACAGACTAGAGTCACAACCGGCAACGATCTACCACCACTGCCACCATCACGATTTCGGACACCAGCAGGTCACTACAACAATCCCATGGACAACGTGTATGCGGCAACACTCGCATTGAATCAAATTCCCGTGGGAGAGTCGCCCCATGCAGAGAAAACCCGGCAAGCAATCGATCTGTTGCACACTGCGGTGGTGCAGCAAGCCAATTATCCGGATCATAGAAGTGGGATGCACGGGACGCCATACGCCAGTCAGCAACAAGGGAATATCCAAACAAGGTCAGCACGGCGGAGGGAAGAGCAGCAGCAAATGCCGCCTCCTCCCCGCGTTCAGGCAGCATCAGCAGCACAGGCTGTTGTGGACAGTTCCAGGGCTCGGAGGGCTGGGGCCGGGTCTGCAACGCATGGACTACCTGCAGCACCGCGCCCAGCTGCGCCCCCCGCTGGATCACATGTTTCTCGAGCAAGGCCAGCCTCGACCATTCTTGCAGGACCCAAGTGTCTCTCGGACGACATCAAAGCTGAACCTTACCCGGAAAAATTCAAAGAGCCAGGAAAAGTAGTGAATTACGAACCAACTATGGATCCAGAAACATGGCTAAGCAGTTATGAGATGGCAATGTCGATTCGCAATGCGTCCGAGAATCTCCAAGCCAAGTTCATGTACTTGATGATGTCAGAAGGAGCAGCAAAGTTGTGGTTCACCAATCTGCCGGAAAGATCGATCAAGTCCTGGGAGGAATTGAAGACCGCGTTTGTCAAGCACTTTCATGGGACGTGCAGAAAATTGTTCACTATTGATGATCTAGAGCGATGTGTTCAGAAGAAGGGAGAATCGGCGCGCAGTTGGGTGCGCCGGGTCATGGAGATACTTCACTCGTCCACGGATATTCAGCCCAAGGATGCACTACAAGCTATGGCAAAAACATGCAAGTATATACCTTTAGTGCAAAAGTTGACTCGCATGAAATCCAGTCGGAATGCGTCGGAGGTTACAATGGGAGAATTGATGGATGCGTGCAACAAACACGCTGCAACAGATACTACAGAGGAGGAAGTTGATGACAAGAAGGCAAAAGCAAACACAAGTAATAGCGGAAGAACCGGCAATGGATCAGCACCGGGTAACAACGGAAATAGCCAGAACAAGCGCCCGTTTGAAGGAGGCTCCGAGTTTGTCGCCAACACAGAGGCCGGGTCTTCGAGACCCAGATCTGAAGGGAATTTTAACACTGGAAATCACAATGGAGGACACTATTAAGGGCCTCCAAGGCCAGGTAACAGTTGGGACATCTTTAGAATGGCATGCCCAAAGCACAGCAGGAACGGCAAGCCGGCTAATCACTCCTTGGAGAAATGCGCCGACTTACAGAGGTGGAAGAACGAGGAAGTGAACAGAGCCATGCGAGGTGCGGGTCGGGGAGGAGGACCTGGTCAAGGTGGAAACCCGGGCAACGGCCCACCCCCAGCCGGTAACCCGACAGCCGGAAATCAGGGCAACAATCAAGGGGGAGCTGGAGGTTTCCAGGCCAACCCCAAACAGTTGGGTCAATACCACGTGCATACTACAGGAGGCTCCAACAAGGATAAAAAGATACTAAAGCAAGCGGTCAACTCAATCTCTTCGGCTATCCCGAGATATTTGAGGTGGTCAGAACAAGATATAACATGGAGCAGAAGAGATCACCCGGAAAGAGCAGAACACCCGGGAGTCTTAGCATTGGTAGTTGCACCACAGGTCAATGGGTACGAGCTGAAGAAGGTCCTGATGGATGGAGGAAGCAGCATCAATATCCTGTACTGGGAAACCTTTCTACGCATGGGTCTCAAGGAATCTCAGCTCCAAAAAAGTACGACAGTTTTCCATGGCATAGTACCGGGTCACTCAGCATGCCCCGAGGGAAAAATCGCATTGGAAGTAGCTTTTGGGGAATCAAAGGACAATTATCGAGTTGAGTGGCTTACTTTCGAGGTGGTTAAGTTGCGCAGTCCGTATCACGCGCTTTTTGGAAGGCCGGCTTATGATAAATTCATGGCGAGGCCATGTTATGTGTATCTGCAATTAAAAATTCCGGGTCCTAAGCAGACCATTACCATACATGGAAGTCGAGATATAGCAGCTGAATGCGATGAAGGAGACGCGGCAATGGCCGAGCAAGCCTGTAGAAAAGAGGAACTCAAACATTACCGGTCTCAAGCAGACCCGGAGGACAGGACCACCTCAAAAAGGCCGAGCACTGAAGGAGAAAAAGCAAGACCCAGGTCCGAGCAAGATGCTAAGATGGTGGCTTTCATCAAGAACGATTCCCCTAAACAATCTGGCATAGGAGAAGAAACCACACCACCGTTCACGGCTAGCCGCGTTATGGGAACGCCTCACCCGGATTGGCTAGCAAACCCGGTACTCATCATGAAAAAGTCCAACAAATGGAGAGTGTGCATCGTTCGCGTCAGCCCAGGACCGACTCCCAAGGAGAACTAAACAATGTAACGGGCAGCAGGTTTCAGACGCGCTCTTTTCCTACCCAGGGTACCTAAGGGGACTGGAAGGTTTTTAATGAGGCGGCCTGCTGACCCAAATTTTTCGTATCAGTAAAAGAGATGGTTATCAAGTCTTATTATGATCTTTGCTTCGATCACAAGTAAGTAGTATTCACTGCTATCAGTACATCAGTATCATCAAGTATGTTGCATATATATAGGTCTTGGGGGCTGGTTGCTTGAATAGCACAGTCACAAACCCAAAAGGCCCGACCTTGATGCCTATGAGTTATAAGGGCCGACTACTCGCAAGATGAGTACGGCTGCAATCTTATAACCGGACAAAGGAGCCAAATTTTCTTGACTATTCTTACTTAAGCTCGATGTGACTCGCACTAAAGTGGCATGATCTGTTCGCTTACGATTACAATCAGCCGTGCAGCCCAATGGGACTTGCATGACCCTGTTTTTCGTATAGATGTAACAACATGGTATCCACGCGAAAACCGGCTTACAGTACAAGATAGTCAAAAGGGTCATCTAAACCACAAGTTTATGCAGAGTACAAGACTAATAGCCGGAAACTCAACGACTATCAAGCATAACTTCAGTACCTACACGGAATGGCTATAGGTTTTCGGCTCGGTAAAAAACAATTTGTTCTCTTAGAAAGGCCACACCCCCCTGACTCGGACTTTGGGCCATGGGGACTGTGGACTTCGAAACAGAAACAAACTACTTGGCTATCGAAGCTCGAAAGACCCTACCATCCGAGTCTTGGGGACTTAAAGAAAAGTCCACTTATCAAAACCCGTGATACTCGGAAAACCGAGTCTCACAAAGGGAGCCAAAAAGAGAGTCGGGTATCGAGAATAAGTTCAAGAATAGGCAAGTATCACGATTATCAAAAGGCCAGAAAAGGCGCAAAGTATATCACGGACTAAAAGTGCGTTACAAATTATGATACCAATATCAGGGGTGCACAGGCGCACCATCAAAAGTATACTAGTTTTGAATACAAAGTATCATGTGATCGAGGTACTATGATGGCATTGCCCTATTCGGCCTCCGGAGTACGGTCTTCCGGGTCTTGGTCCTGGGCTTGCTACTTAGATTTCCCGGCAGCATTACCCGGACTCCCCGCATTAGGGCGGACAGGCGGAGGGACAGCTGGTGTAGAGGCAGATGGCCCTGATCCTAACTCGGCCTCTCTCTTAGCAGTTTCTTCTTTCTTCCTGGCCAAATTAGCCGCCCATTTTTCCAAAATATCAAAGGGAGGGGGTGCCTCCTCCAGTATGGTTTTACCTTCAGCATCGTATGAACTCATAATCGTGCCCAGATCTATCTTATCGGCCAAAGTGGTTGCCGAGTGGCGCACCGCAGATTGTATGGCCTTGAAGTCTTTGGGTACAAACCTGGAGCCATCAGCTTTATATTCCGGAAACCCGGAAGTTACCTTTTTCGGGTCAAGCTTCGGAAAAAGCTTTAGCCAGCGTAAAGGCTCGGGTCATGCCGATCCGGCAGGCTGAGCGTTTCCATATCTCGATCCAGCCAGGCACTGTGGAGCAGGATTGAATAAGGTTTTCCTCACCCGGGTATACCTCGGTAGGCCACTTCACGGCATCCAATATAAACTTTGTACCGGCAAAGAAGGTCCGGAGTACAGTCTTCAATGTTTTAGCTTTGGCAACGGCATCTTCTTCTGGGGTCGCAAGGTTAGCGCCTGCAGTTGAAAAAAGGGAAGAACACATCAGTAATCCCGAGTATCATATGATAAAGTAAAAGCACGAAGTCAGTCGGAAGCAAAAACTCACTAAGCAAGATACGATAAGTATCCGCAATCTGGTCTGATAAATTCTTCAGTGAAGTTTGGGCAGTATTGCACTTCTTCTTGTATTTGGAAACGTCTTTCTTCAAAGTTTTAACGTCAGCTTCAAGGGCCTCTCTTCGTTTTACCTCGGCAAGCAGGAGTCGTTCGGTCTTGAGTAAAATCTCATCGGACCGGGTCACCTCCGCCTGTAAGGAGCAGAGAGCGAAAGTGTCAGTCGGGCATTATAGCAAGCCGAATGTTGCACAAAGTACCAAGCACAACTTTAACAAGTTATGCTCGGAACTTGGGGACTAGGTGTGTACTAAGAGATATCAAGTATTGTTACCTGATGAGCTGCGGCCATGCGCTCTAGGATACTGCGCTCTGAGGCCTTCATGGTGAGGACAGCGTTCATCAGCTGATCAAAGTTATCGTTAACCGAGTTAGAAGACCCGGGGTCGTGGAAATTTGGAGAAGAAGTTTTCTTCTTAGCAGGAGACGGCACCCGGGTCATCCGAATGTCGGAGTCTGCTCCTCCTCCTCCTCCCGCGCCCAAAGTCGCAGTTTTTTCCCTCTCGCTTGCGTGCGAGGCTATCGGATACCCGGCTTCTTGCCTGGCCGGGTCTGTTGGTGATGCTTGTTCTTCGTCGCCAGCTGTGGCGAACGCATCGTCAATCGGTCTCTCTTTGCCCGGGTCATCGGTCTCCATGTCTTCCTGGTCACTAGCAATGACCGTGGCCCTATAGAAAGTATGAGGGAGCAGTTAGCGTATAATCATGAAAAGGCGATGGAAGTGTGGTATAACATCGGGAAAAGAACTTTACCCGGGATTCACCGCAAGGTCCGCAGGGAATTCGCTGCTGGACCCGGATGAGACTGAAAGATACCAAACAAGACATGAGATTACCCTGTGAAGGAATAGTTCGGAAGGTTCTATGTTTAAAGAGGGGTATGGTTAATACCAGCGTGCCGAGCCGGAGACGACGGAATACCCGGGTTAAGGGGATCATTACCCGGATAATTCCGTGTCGCCCTGCGCTTGGTCATAGGCGACTCCTTCAGGTACGGCCAAAAGGGTAATGCCAGGGTTAGTTCATGCATGTTATCGCAGGAATGCGAGTTGGACGCAAGGAAATCGTATAGAACCTTGAAGACGATCCCTTGAGGTTTTCTCTTAGATCCGACTTTGACTGTCGGTTCTGCTTCGTCCTCATCGCTGGCGGACTCCACCTTGCCGTCAGCCTCCTCTTCCTCGTCCCTGTCTTCTTGTTCTGGAAGTTACCAAAGTTACAGTTGGGAAATGAAGAACAGGATACGACGAACTCAAAGGAACTAAGTAAAATTTAGAACGTACCTTCATCCGAGTTAACGGCATCCTCTTTCTTCTCCGGGTCTCCGGAGTTAGGAGGAGTGTCGATCTTCCAGAAGTCATCATCGGCCTGAAACGAAGGCATAAGAACAAGGGTTATTAGCTGTATCAAGTGGAAGGGATGAAGTTGAAAATGTGAAAACCAGGTCCTTACCGCGGGGGGCGGGTTCTCGCAGGTGAAGGGCTCCAATCCGGCTATATTCCGGATTACCTCCAGCTTTTCTGTCAAAAAGCCTTTGATGGTTTTATTGGTATCACCGGCCGCGAAGCTGTGGGTGGAGTACCGGATCGGGTCCGTGGTTTGCCCCGAGTATTCGCACCTTAATTTCGTGCGGATGGAGTTGGGCTGGATACGGAAATCGACCCAAGTTTTCACCAGGTTAAGCCCGATGAGACCTTGAGCCGAAAGAATGGAGATTTTAGCCAATAAAGGCAGGATTGCTTCCCTGTCCGAGTCAGGGGCAAAGGCACTAAACGTCTCGGAGATATCAAGTAGGCCTTCTGAATAACCCGGCAACTTCTCTTCGCCGGGTGGGGAGGTGTCCCGACAGTAAAAATACGAAAGTTGCCAGTGCTTGACGTGGGAGTTGAGGGTGAGAGGAGGCATTAGAGAATTCTTGCGGCGTTGGATAGAAACTCCGCCGCAAGCGAGAAGTGCACCGTCACCGCTTTCGCGGCACGGTTTGCACTGGAAGAGTTCAACGAAAAGAGCCAAACTTGGCGGAACGCACAAGTATGACTCGGAGAGGACGATGAAGTGAGAGATATTTAACATAGAGTTAGGCCCTATGTCAAATATGCGAAGGCCATAGTGGCTCAAAACATCGCGGAAGAAAGGGTGACCCGGAGGACGGAAGCCCCGGGTCACGTGTTCCACAAAGCATATTACCTCGTTTTCTACTGGAGTAGGCCGAGTCTCGTTACCCGGCACCCTCCAGTGAATGTTTTCTTGAGGGGGAAGGACCCCTAACTCGACCAATTCTTCCAACTTGGCCTTGGTAACCGAAGATCGCGCCCAGTTGGCGGATATGGAGTTTGTAGTCTTGACCTTGGTCAGCTGCTTCCCCTGCTTCTTGGGCGCCATGGGGTTAACCTGTAAACCATCAGGTAGAAGAACATGAGGAATGAGACTCGGAAGCTGTTAGACGGTTGAGTACTGATAAGCGATATCAAGACAACATGGAAGCTGATTATTATCCGGGTATCATTTTACGGAATGAGGTACAAACTATCCGGGTATCATGTATTGTTATAAAAGCTATGGAGGTTCATGTATTGATAAACATCTGGGGATGATGGATGGTTGCCCGTACGTCTATCACGAGCAAAAGAACCGGAAAAGGGGGATTTTCCCGGCTGGTAGAAACAAGGGCGGAAAATTTGGATGGCCCGAGCCCGGATTGGAAATTCCATTTCCCGATTTGTGGCGAAATTAATGATTGCAGGTAGTAGGAGAGTGAATTGAAGTCTGTATCTTATCTATTGGGCGAGCTAGAAAGAATACTAGCAACCTAATTCGGCGTGGCCGAGAAATCATTGGCAGGTCGATTTAGATCTAATCTGAGGTGAAATCGAGAAATTGCAAGGGCAAATTAATGGATGCAAGAGACTTACTGGAGGAGATTGAAGTGAAGCTTTGCGGAGGCAAATGGCGCAAGCCTGGTGTTCCTTCGCGATTCCTGGCGGGCAGGTCGGAGGCCTGGTGGCGGATCTTGGCGGTGGGGCGGAGCGCAGCCGGCGACAGATGGGCTCCGGTGATACGCGCGAGGTTTCCGTAATGGCGCTCTGCGGGCTTGCGCACGGAGGAAGGAAGGAAGAGAAATGGGGGAAAGTGAGCCGTTGGGGTTAGGGTTATCCCTAAGGGCCTATTTATAATAGCTTAGGTGGAAAAGCTCAGTCCAACGGGCGGGACCCGGAAATTGCGGGGTAGCAGCTACCTGTTCGAAGTTTGGGAGATATGCTTCACATGCCGAGCGAGATATCCGGACGGAAAAGAGAAGGGGATCCTCTCCGTGGCATCGGGATCAGTTATCAAGTAAAGTATAGAGTTTGGGCACTTTTATCAAGGCTTAGACCCGGAAAGTAGAGCAAAGCGCCTGGAGAAAGGCCGGGTTGCTATATGGCCACCATGGAGTTAGGCCTGGCTATATATCAAAGCACCCTAACCCGGCCTCCATACACTTGTGCGTTTGATATTTTTGCAGGGAATAGCCAGTGCTTCAAGGAAGGATCCGTGAAGCCCAAGCTATTTTGGGGACTACTGATGGAGGGATAATAACCCGGTAGGCCAACTCCAAGGTGTAACCCGGCCCAAGGGACACGGCGCAGGATCCGGCTAAGGATAATGACACTTCTGGAAGGCCCAAAGTTTGTAGGCCTCGTAACCCGGATTGTGGGTTGCGGTAAGGAAAGCTAGGGTTTGTAAGCAGTGTCCGGGTAGGATTCAGGGTGCGCCTTGGAGGGCAAGTCAGAAGGGTACGGTGCTTTATAAACCGACCCCTACGTCTAGTTTGGAGAGATCTAAGAACCCTAGCAATATCGCTTGATATCGAGCATCCAGTGTAACCCGAGAGTTGAGTTATTATATCAAGATCGGAGACTCGGCGAGTTTGATCGCCGGCTACCAGATCGATTATCATCATGTTTTCCTCTGAGCTAAACCCTCTCCCAAACACATGTGTCGTCTTGCCCCAAGATCAGTTACCCCCGGTAACGTCTGCCGTGATAATCCCACGACAGGAAGTTCCTTCTCCGCGAAGGATCGTGCGAGAAAATCCGGATTTTCTGGATTCCGAGTTTTACGTTACCACCTCTTTTAAGGAGAAAAAAGAAGAATCAAGACTGCAGGCCGATATTTCTCGGAAAAGATGCATTTGGCGAAAGACGGCGAAAACGGAGTCTCGATCCTTCTTGGGGGCTACTGTCGGATATATACCGAATAGGGGTATATCATATGGTAGTCTAAAGTGCCGGATTACCCGGGTGGCCCAAATGGTAGTGGGCTATGGTCCATTAGGCGGCCCAGTAAGCTGACGCGCAGAAGCCGGATTCTAGAAGAACCCGGATCACGGCCCACGTGATCTGGCTTGGAGTAGAAGGCGGATTCCTTACTTTCCAAGTTAATAGTTACCGTAGTCTTCTAGGATTCTTACTCTGTATGCCCTAACCCGGATATTATATAAAGCCGTATGGGAGATATGATAAAGCAGGAAGCTACTAGCTAACTCGCCGAGAGGTTGATCCTCGACGAATAGCCAACAGAACCTCACAATTGTACTTTGTATACACAGGCTTTAGACCTGATTAGTGAGATTGCAGGAGTAGGACACCGTATTATTACGTCGTACCGAACCTGGGTAAAACCTGTGTTTTTGTCCTTAGTGCAACCACGTTCCCCCACGTCTCTACCTGTAGTCTCATGGCACCCCCGTCTATGAATTCTACTACGATGTCTCGACAGTGGCCATTGACAAGTTCGAGAACTTTGTTATGCAAGAGGATGAGTCCCCCGAGGAGCTATATAGAAGAGTTGTCACCCTTGCCAATCAATTGAGGGACTTTGGAAAAGAAGAGATCTCCGATGAGTGGATAAAGAGGAAGTTCATCAAAGCAATTACACCCTTCGAGAAGAACCTCTCCACTAGAATACGGACAAGACCGACTACAATTCCCTCAACTCCATTGGTGTTATTAGTGAGTTCATCGCCATATCCCTATCGCACAAGAGTGCGGATGATGCTCTCGCTCGCTCTAGAGGAATGGGGAAGTCACCCAATCTTGCATTGAAGTCAAAGGCAATTGCTCGAGTTGAAGAAGTTGAAGAGGAGGATGATGACGAGGAAGACTATGAGGACACTTACACCAGCGCTCACAAGTGCATTGCCCTTGCCATGCACGGATATTGGAAGAGATGGGAAGCTCACAAGGTCGGCTCTCCAAGACCTCCACGAAACAAGAACTACGAGAAGAAGGGGGAGCGAACAAGGACATGCTACAACTGTGGAAGTGCAAACCATTTGATGAAGGAGTGCCCTTTTGAGCCAAGAGAAGAAAATGAAGGCAAGCTTGTTCGCAAAAACTAGGCCAAGGCTCCACAAAACAAGAACTTCGCTAGAAGAGTGCCAAGGGCTCTTTACGTTCAAGAAGGGGCGGTGTTGGAAACCTATATCTCTGGAGATGAAGGAGAAGATGAAGTGGTAGGTGTGGCCCATGTTGCCATAGCTACCGCCTCATCTCCATCGGTCTCTCTATTTGAATCCCCCGATGAGATTGCGGCTATCCGACCTACATGTATGGCAAAAGCCACTTCGGTATGCTCTCCCAACTCCAAAACCATTTTCACTAACCCTCCTTCATTATTGGATTGTGTTGAAATGTTTGTGAGGAGGATAGTGAGGCAAAGGAGCTAGGCATTTGGTTAGCTAGCCTCAAAGGTGAGACTAAGGAGAAAGTGAATGCCCTTTTGCGACAACTTGATGATGCTAACTCTCTTGTAGATGAAAATGAAGAAATTATCATGACCTTGGAAAGCCATGGATGTCACTCTTGCAATGATAAAGAGCTTGAAAAGGCTCTTGAAAATGAGTGTTCCATTAGAGCCTCTCTTGAGGAGAAATTATCTAGTCTTGAAGAGACTTTTGCTATGAGTTTCTCTAAGCTCAGGAAAGATAATGAACAATCTCTTGCTCTTGTTAAAACACTTGAAAATGAAGATTTGAAGCTAGGAATTGCTCATGAGGAACTTGTTGCTCGTCATGAAAAACTAGAAAAGGATTTCACGTCTCTTAAAGAAATTCATGAAAAGCTAACCAAATCTCGTGACAATCTCCTAGCTCAACAATCAAATAAGAAAGTCATATCCTCTTCATCTACTAGCATTAGTATTTTTCCTAAGCAATTCTTATGGTGCAACTAATCTTGTAGGAAGTGAGAAGACTCTCAGTGAGGTGGTTCCTCAAAGAGTCAAGAATGGTAAGGAGGGACTTGGCTATGTAGCTAAGTCAAGGAAAAAGTACAAGAAGAACAAGAAGAAGGTCACCTCTTCCTCACAAGAAGTGAAATTTGTGAAAGAGGTAGAGGTTATCAAATCGAAGGAGACCAACACCATTGTGGGTGGTGAGACCTCTAGGGGGAGCACCACTCATAATGACTTTGCCGACAAATATAACTCATCTTATGTTCTTATGAAATCTAGATATGGTCATGTGTATGCTAAATATGTTGGTACTTCTTATGGTGATGACTATCATTGGACTATTTAGGTTCCAAAGACCCTTGTTGCTAACAAAAGAGGACCCATTCAACGATGGGTACCTAAATCAAGACACTAATCTATTGTAGGGAAGTGCTCCCGGGTCGGGCAAATGGACGGTGGATAGTGGTGCATCCCAACATATGACCGGAAGCAAGGACGCAATGAGTGATCTTAATCCTCCATCACCTCATCTCAATTGCGTCACTATTGGTGATAACTCCGAGCTAAAGGTATTGGGACGAGGAAAGGTAGCTATCTCAAATGAGTTATCAATTGAGAATGTTCTCCTAGTCGAGTCCCTTGGTTACAATCTCATGTCGGTACTTCAATTTGCAAATTGTGGTTTTACCTCGTTCTTTAATAAAGAGAATGTGATTTTCACTTGGGAGACGACTCTTAAATTAGCCTTTGTTGGGCATGTCGAGAACGACATGTATGTAGTGGACTTCTCTAAAAGAGACACGTGTGTCGCAACATGCCTAATGACTAAAGTTGATGTAGGTTGTGTCGTGGGATAATCACGGCAGACGTTACCTGGGGTAACTTACTTTGGGGCAAATCGACTCTGGTGTTTGGGAGAGGGTTTAGCTCAAGGGAAATCATGCTATCTGGTGATCTGGCAGCTCGGGCTGCAATGTCGTCGAGTCTCCGATCTAGGGTTACAGCTATCCGCTCTCGTATTACAAGGATACTCGAATATCTGGTAAAACTCTTGTCTTTCCTGACCCTAGGAGCCGGTTTATATATTGCCCGGCTCCCTGGTTTCCTATACAAGGCATACCCGGAATCCTACCCGGAATCCGCACACAACCCTAAGTTTCCTAATCTTGAACCCTAAGGTACGGGTTACAAGGCCTTCGTTCCCTCTTGGGCCTTCTAGAAACTCCTCCACCTTGGGCCGGGTCTTGTGCGAATCCCTTCGGGCCGGGTTTCACCTAGACGTGAACAATACCGGGTTACCATCCCCCCATCAGTAGTCCCCAGAATAGCTTGTGCTTCTCGGGATCAACCATGGAGCGCACGCTATTCCCTGCAAAACAATAAATATTCAAATACATAATATACCGGGTTAGAATGCTTTTGGTTGTACCTAGGCCTGCTCTTTAGGTGGTCCATATAACAACCCGGTTTTTCCCGAGCCAAAGCACCATTTCCCGGGTCAACACTCCGAGGAAAAATGACAAGACCCGGCCTCCGTACCGTTATCAATCAGTCCGAATATCACGCCCATAATCTATCCTAATCTCGATCCGGATATCTCGCAACGGGTATCTTGATGATTATCTCCAAATATCCGGGCCGGATCATTTTTCTTCCAAAAATTTCACTTACCGCCCAAACCTAGAGATTTTCTCCCCGCGCCTATAAATAGGAACCAGGGGTTAACCCTAGATCTCACCGGTCATTTCCCATCTCTCTCTCTTCCATCCACTTCACCTCCGCACCCACGAGCCCCTAATCGAGCTCGCGCCACCGGAGCTACGCCACCGCCCGCTAGGTCGCTGCCGGTCGCCGCCATCCGCGCCCGCAAGGTCGCCGTTTGTCGCCGTCGTCAATGCCCGCAATCAAGCCTCCGTTCGAGCCGTCGGAGATCTCGAGACTCCGCCGCCATCGAGCTAATCGCCGCTGCCGTGCATCTCCTCTATTGATCCATCCAGTAAGTTCCTCCATCTCTCAGATCTAGATTCCCCTTTTTTCAATCGCACGCGAACAATTTGGACCGAATCTCACCCATTAGCTATCCACAACTCCTCCGTTAGCTTGGCATGCCTTTGTAATCCCTAATTTCACGTTTTTCCACGGCTTGCACTTAGCTAATTCCCTGTCTATGCCTCTTAGCACATTTTTGCTATTTGCAAACTCATATTTTTCCACCATGCGTTCTTAACTAGATCCATTTGCCAAATCTTGCAAGTACTTAGTTGTTTTGCCCCTTCCTCTTCTTATTGTATCGAATAGTTGCGCTATCCAAGTTTCCCAATATTCACACACTTGCGTTTTTCTTCCTTTTAGATCTACACTCCATGGCTCCTAAAGCTAGCGCCAAGTCAAAGGGCAAAAACCCGGCCGGCAAGCAAAAACTGGGTCAATCGATTTCCGCCAATTGGGCGAAATCGACTGTCACGAAGGCCAAGCTTGACGAGCTGGCCGAGTCGAGTGTCCTGCCCACCCGGTCGGAGATCCACTGGAGGATACCCGGCGAGGAGACCCGGCCTGCACCAGGCCTGGATGAAGTGGTAGTCTTCGTCGAGCACGTGATCCGGGGTTTCCGCCCCCCGGGTCACCCCTTCTTCCGGGAACTCTTGGATCACTACAAGCTCTGGGTGTTCGATATCGGCCCGAACTCTATGCTTAACATCTGCCACTTCATAGTCCTTTTCGAAGCTTATTTATGCATTCCTCCCAACTTAGCCTTATTTCTTGAACTCTTTCAATGCAAAACTTGCTGAGAGAGCGGCGACGGGGCCCTTCTAGTTTATGGAGGAGTCTCAGTTCAGAGACGTAAAAACTCTCTGATGCCGACTCTTAGCATCCACTCACATGTAAAACACTGGCAAAAAACCTACTTTTACTGCCAGGACACCTCTTTACCCGACGAGAAGCCATTGCCGGGTTTCTCTACTGACACACTTTCCTTGTCCGATAATCTGAATTTTTTCGCATTCGAGGCCGATAGGCAATCTATCCAGCCTTTTCTTCACAAGATCGCTGTACTTTCTGCCCAAGGTCTCCTTGGGCTTAATCTGGTGAAGACCTGGGTAAGCTGCCGGATCCAGCCTAACAGCACCCGGTCCAAACTCCTGTGCGACTATTCTGGGCATGTCACCGATTCTCTCCGATACTGGGAGAAAAATTACCCGGCTGCAGATATGAACAAGATTATGAAGACCTTCTTAGCCAAAAAACTTGATGTTATCAAGAACATAGCCGGGCTTAACCCCTTTGTCGAATATCTGACTCTACAAATCCCTTAGGTGACCCTATCGGGTTTCTACTAGGAGAAGTCATGAGCGCTGGTGGAATCGTCGGCTAGACAGGGGGCGAGATTTACCCAGGTTCGGGGCCCTCGTAGAGGTAAAACCCTTACTCCTGCCTCTTGTCGATCTGTATTGACGGAAAGATCGGTTACAATAGTGATGCTCGAATCGAGAGTAAGATCTCGAGTTCAAGGCTTTGATGGTGTTGTGTTGCTTGGTCCTTTCCCGGGGGGGCTCTCCTGGCCTTATATAGGTGGCCAGGTCTCGAATCCTACCCGGAGAGGACTCGAAGCCTAACTAGGTCGGTTACATGTTTCCTATCTTAACCCGCAAGTTAGTGTAGGTGGGCTTCACGTGGGCCTTCTCGAGTATTCCAAGGGCTCCTCTTCTTGGGCCTTCAACCTTGGGCCTGAGAGGGGGTGTCCTTATTCGCAGGGTCCAGGATCCATATATTCGTCAGTAGCGCCCGAGCGTTTGCTCGAGTGGGATTTTTCCAGTCGAGTAGACGGTCAAACCTTTCTTGGTCTGCCTTTCTTATGGATAACCAGCTTGGTTGTTTCCTGTTTTAAAGGGTGTGTTCCCTGTGCAACGAGCCTTCATGCTCGAGTGTCGAGCAGCATAGGTGCCTGTTTTTGCGGCTTTTATCGCAGAAGGATGCGGCTCAGTGGCTTGGCTCTCCCGAGAGATTAGGGCCAATTAATTGCGACTAGGGCAAAAACATTCCTGGCCTACACAGATTCGAGACCTCAGACTCGAACCCGATAAGGTGATTGTTGCGACTGAGCCGTTGTGGACTTATCGAGTCGAACTTAACCTATAGGGGTACCCGGCGCGTCTGCTAGGATTTTTCTTCGTGTTGTTGGCACGGAATCATACCGGAGGACGCAACTTTCGAGTGCGAGTCCAGGCCCTTAAGAAATATCTTTTTGGGTCTTACCTTCATATTCGAAGAATATGGCATCCGGATGTGCCTAGTCGGCTGAACAATCCAGGTCTTTATGATGTAGAAATATCATGTGTGAATGGAGGTAGGTTCTTTCTACCCGAGTGATTGTTTTAAGATTCGATCGAAAGAATTTTCGTACTGAAGAGAGTCATGCCCATATGAAAGAGTTTTCATGTTTGGACTGTTGTGCCCGTACGAAAGAGTTTTCGTGTATAGGGTAGTTCTCTTGTTTTAAAGAGGTCTTGCTCCATGATTTGTTCGCAAAGGAATTGCCTTTAATCGAAGGAATTTCATACGAAGCTGTTTTCGTGTTTGAATTTTCCATTCGAAGGTTCTTGAATTTGATGAAGCATGCCATGACGTCATGGTGCACTTTTCTCCTCCCGATGGGACGTGACGGAGTGGTAACAGATGGGCTGGCCCACCTAGTCAGCTTTTTGACCGGGGAACGAGACGTCGCTCCCGGTTTTTACGTGAACGGTGCAGTAAATGCGCACGATCTTCTGTTAAGATCGTGGCACGGAACAGCGTTTCACCGTCTCCTCGTTTCATCTTCACACGTGGTGGCTGCGGTAAAAACTTCCCGGCCTTCGTCTTCAATCCATCTCCTTCCTCACGCCCATCTTCTTCCTCGCGCTCGAGCTCGTGCTGTCAACCATGGCTGGAGGCAAAAGACGTGGCGCTGCCACCTCTGCAACCGGAGAAGTTTCCACGCAACCTGCGCCTCGAGCTGGCGACTGGCGTTCGCCCAACACCACCGCGAAGAGCATCAAAGAGATGCAGCGGGAGGGGCTGCTGCCGGCTGAATCTGAGAAGCGGGTGCGCCTCGGGATGAAAGAAGAGGTACCAAACCCGCAGTCGAACGAGCGCGTGGTCTTCGCGGACCACGTGTCTCAGGGTCTTTCCTTCCCTCTCCATCCTTTCCTCCTCGGGTTGCTGTATGTCTATGGCATATAGCTTCACGATCTTCCTCCGAACGCGGTGCAGCACATATCGTGCTTCATCGTGTTCTGCGAATGCTTCCTTGGCATTCGCCCTCATTGGGCGCTTTGGAAGGCCCTCTTCAAAGTTAGCATCTTCCGCGAGAAATCGCGGGTGGACTCCGAGCCTGGCGAGCCGCTACGCACAGGTGGCTTCGGAATCCAGGCGCGACTGGAGAGCAGCTACTTCAACATGCACTTCATCGACTCCGCCCAAGGCTGGCGGAAAACGTGGTTTTACGTCATCGACAACAGCTCGGGTGGGATCGTGGAATTCCACCCGTTCGCTGTTTTGAAGAGGCGGAAGTCATGGGCGCACAAGCTGTCAGCCGAAGAAACCCAGGTTGTCACGCCCCTACTCGCAAGGGTGTCCGCTCTCCAGGATCAAACTGCTGGAGTGGTACTCAACGGGCTGCACCTGGCGAGTATTTTTCTGAAGCGCAGGATCCAACCGCTGCAGCAAAGGCCTTCCACCATGTGGGAATACCAAGGCGCTGAAGATCCTAGCCGAGTGAGCCGCGAGGAGCTTTCGAACGTTGAGTTCGAGAAGAAAATCGCGGCTGTCACCAGCTTGAAGGTGGGGGAGAAGTTCCCCGACTGCACAGTCGAAGCCTTCGACGCTTCGAAACCTCCACCAGCCGCGGTTAGTTTTACCCTTCCTGTCTTCTATTATCTTCTTCTTTGCTTTGAGCTTTAGTCGACTGAATTTTTTCTTGGCTTCTTCTGCCTTCTTTGTAGAGCTTAGCAGTGGCGAACTGCTACCCGCCAGTTGCGGGAGAGGACGCCTCGGAGTTATTGGCGAGTCACCTGGACGGCTTAGCCGATACCAGTGTAGCCGATGCTTCTTCGAGCTCCGAGGACGATTCTTCGGATGATGCGGAGGGCTCGAATGGCGGCCTTCATCACCACAAGCATTGTCGAGTGGATGATAACGAGGCTACTTCCAAGGATAACTCCTTGGAAGAATCGCCTGGGAAGGCTCCTATCTCCGCGACTCCACTTCGCTCACTCGCCCCTTCCCCTTCATTCCCAGTGATTGCGCCCGCTTGGAACGCGGATTTGCTGGATGAAGATGAAGATGATGAGTAAGTTCTTCTTATTGTCCTTTATTCAAACTTTTTCTTTTGCATCTATGTTGATGTTTATCTGTTGCAGATTGCAAACCATCAGTCCTCGCAGGTATGCTTCTTCTGTTCCTCCCGAAAAGAGGAATAGAGCAGGAGCTGCGGGTGAGACTCCCACTGCTGGCACTGTCCAGAATTCTCCCAGCGCAGCCCCCCATGCGGCGACTGTGGAACGCGAGGCGCCCAGCTTTGCCACCAGGACTTCAGCTTCGAAAGAAGTGACGGACAGCTCCATGGATCCCCTCTCCCGCGCCACGGGCCAGGTGAACTTTGTCATTTGTCATAAAAATTTTATCGGGTGCACGACAGTGCTCCCGATGGGAGTAGCCCCCGAGGCTGTAGTCGATCGCGTGCGGTCGGCTACAGGCTCAAAGCTTTGTCTTTTTCTTCTTCTTGATTTTATCGGGTGCACGGCAGTGCTCCCGATGGGAGTAGCCCCCGAGGCTGTATTCGATTGAATTTAATCGGGTACAGGCTCCAGTTTATATCTTCTAATTCTTCTATCTCTGTATTTTTGTAGTCGCTTGTTGACTCTCTTGCGGCGATTGGTCGCCGAGTTATTCTTGCCGAGTCAGAATGTGAGTCGCTTCGATCAGACCGCAGTCGACTCTCGTCTGAGAACGAGCTCCTTAAGAGTAAGTCTTATCATCTTTTCTTCTTCCTATTTTTTCTTCGATTCTTGATTTCTGACAAGTGTTTCTATGCAGCCCGACTCGAATTCGCGGATTCCGAGAAGGGCAGTCTCTCTGAGCGGGTAACCACTCAGGGGGCTGATTTAGCGGCCATCCGACAAGAATTGGAGAACTCCCGCATGCGATCGGAGGATCTTGAGAGGCAACTTGCGGATGCGCGGAAGGCTCTAAAGGATCAAGAGGATGCTGGCAATAAGGCCGATTCTGACCTTGTCACGTTCCTCCGTCCCCTTGCTGAGCGTCTCGCGGGTGAGCAATTTAAGCTCTCGCGATTTAATCTTTTATCCTGCTGAACTTGCCAGGTCTTGATATTCTTTTCTTTTGCAGGTCTTCTGGATGTTCCTCTGGAGATCCCTGGGATCCAACGGGTAGACGTGCTAACCGACACTCTTGCTCAACTCAAAAGGCACGCCGAAGGAGTTTGCTCTTTGATTGGTGATGCCACTCATGTGTTGACGCAACTGCACGGTCGCTTCCTCGCCAACGCTGCACCTCCGTCTGCGCTAGATGACTTGCTGAAGATCTTTTCGAAGAGCAGTCTCTTGGATGCCTACACGGTCGCCCAGTCGGAGTCTGGCGCAAAGACTGCGATCCAGTTCGCGCTGGCGCATGGAGTCACCGGTTTGGAGGAAGCCTACTCGGCTCTTCCAGTCGACCCCTCCACGGGCAAAAAGGTACGGCTCTCTCGTTTTGGCGAGCAAGCCGCCATCCTTGCTCGGAAGCTGTCTGAGCTATTTGCTCGGCTCACAGGAGGGGCGACTGCTGCTAGCGGGAGTACCACTGTAGCTTCGTAGTTTTGTATTCCTTTTCCGCTTTAAATGTAATGAACCTTGGGATGTATTCCCGTATTATCTTTAATCGAAATGTTTGCCTGGAAATTGCTTCTGGTAGTTTGTGTATTCTCTCCCGATGGGAGTAGCCCCCGAGCATTCGTCAAATGTGCGACTAGAGATTCTTCGAATAGGGCGTCTTACTTCTTTCCTTGTACTCTTCCAGGCTACTGGATTTGTCGCGGAATCCTCAGGTGGACTTGCTACCCGAGCTGATCCACTTGTTGCAGCTGTTGGGTCTTTGGCGGGTCTTCGTGATCGTGTAGCCGATGGCGAGCGCAAACTGAAAGTGTTGCGTGGGGTGGCCGATGTGGCGAAGTCCAAGCAAAAACTGGCGACTGAACGCGAACAGTTTGTGATGGACGAGCTGGCTTCCCTTGCTAGAGAACTGTTGTGTAAGTAGTACAGCCCCCAAGTCTTCTTTGTCTTGCTTCCTTATCTGATTACGTTCTCTTGTGTGCAGTTGTTAAACCGGATGATAGGGAGGAAAAACAATGGGTGGAAAACCACATTCTTCAAGAAGCTGGCAGCTCAAGGCCTCATGCGAACAATTTTTGGTCTGATCGCAGCCGAGGTTTTGTGTTAGCTACTTTGAAGTTCCGTGTCTCCCAGATAAAAGTTCTCTTGAGTTCTTTTCACGAGGTCTTGATCGCGATAAACGCTGCATTCTACCCACTTGAGAGGGGTCCTCAAGATTGGAGGTATCTCCTTGGGCTCTTCGGGCAGGAGGGAGAAATTCGCGAGTGCGTGCGCAACCAGATGATTTGCGGCGCGGTAATTGCTCTCTCCTTTGTCCGAATACGATATCCTGAAGTAGATTTTAACTCTGTAGCTAGCCTCCCAGATGAATCAATCGATGATATTTCTCCGCATTACGATGTTGTTCGTCCTGCAGCGGAGAAAATCATTCGATTGACCTCTGAAGAAGTAGAGAGAGTGTTGGCGACTGAGAATGCTTATCGCCACGACTGATTGTATGCTGTATAGCTTGTAAAAACTGTTTATAAGGTGTGTAACCTTGTGTGTATGAATTTTTCTTGTGATGCTTAGTTGTAGGCTTAGCCCCCGTGTGTTTATGGGGTGTGTATCTGTAACTATTTTAGCATGTAAGAATAGATAATCTTCGAGTAAATATGGTTGAGAAACCATGTATTTTATTGATATGACTGAGAAGTCGTGTATTCGAGCTACAAGAGTGGCTAGTATAGCCTTAATTGTTGTGACAATAAGAAATCCTAGGGATAAAATTTGCGGAGGTGTGCGATATTCCAAGGATTGGAATAGATTCCTCCAGTCGACGGATTCTTCAGCCTGTAGGCTCCTCCTGGGATGACTTCGTGTATGAGGAAGGGTCCTTCCCAGGGTGGCTCGAGCTTGTGCCCTTCCTTCTGCTTGAGCCGCATCACTAAATCTCCAACCGCGAATGCTCTGTGGCGTATGCGGCGACTGTGATAGTTTCGCAGTGATTGCTGATAGACTGCGGATCTTGCGAGCGCGATGTCCCGCATCTCATCGAGTGCATCCATATCTTCCGCGAGTGCCTTGTTGGAGGTTTCTTCGCTGTAGGCCACGACTCGTGGGGCGCTGAATCTAAAATCCTCGGGTAGGACTGCTTCTGCCCCGTATACCATGAAAAATGGTGTGTATTTTGTGGATCGGTTTGGAGTTGTGCGGAGGCTCCATAGTACGGAGGGTAGCTCTTCTGCCCAATGTCCTGCGGCGGGGTGTAGACGATCGAGTAGACGTTTCTTGATGCCAGCCGAAACTAAGCCGTTGGATCTTTCGACTTGTCCGTTCGTTTGCGGGTGGGCAACTGAAGCAAACTTGAAGTTGATGCCCTTTTCCTCGCAAAACTGTTGCGTTTCCTTTGCTGTGAAGTTTGTACCATTGTCTGTAATGATGTCGTGTGGCACGCCAAATCTGCATATAATGGAGTCGAGGAATTTGACTGCGCATTGGGCGCTAGCCGAAGTTACTGGCATGGCCTCGATCCATTTGGTGAACTTGTCGACTGCAACCAGCAAGTGCGTATATCCGCCAGGTGTGGACTTGCGTAGTGGTCCAACCATGTCCATCCCCCATTGTGCGAAGGGCCAGGCAATGGGTATCATGTGCAATTCCGTAGCAGGTGTATGTGGTTTTGGTGCGAATCGATGGCAAGCGTCGCATCGCTCGACCAGGTTCTTTGCATCGGTAGCTGCTGTTAGCCAGTAGAATCCCGCTCGGAAAGCCTTTCCCATGATAGTTTTCCAGCTAGCATGATGTCCGCAGTCTCCTTGGTGGATGTCCTGGAGTAATTCTTTGCCGTCTTCGGGTGAGATGCAGCGTTGAAGTATACCCGAGATGCTTTGCTTGTATAATTCTCCATTAACTACCCGAAAGGATTTGCTGCGTCTCACTATTTGTCGAGCCTCGCGTGGATCGGCCGGGAGCTTTCTGTTGATCAGGTAGTCGAGATATTTCTGCGTCCAGACTGGCTCGACCAGAAAAACCTGTCGTGATATATTATGGGTAAGCTCGATAATGGCGACTTGCGGGCTGACCTCTGTTTCTGACGCTGCGGGTGTTCCTGTAGCTTTCTTGACTTTGACCGATCGCTTGATCATCCGTTCGAAATATATTCCTGGTGGTATGGGTGTATTTGTGGAACCCATGTTTGCCAGCCTATCTGCTTCTTCATTGCTTGATCTTGCAATGTGCTTCAACTCGCACCCTTTGAAACTTCCTTCGGGTAGATTGTACATGTCGCGGTACGCGACCATGTTTTCAGCAATTGCATCACATTCTTTCATTGTCTGCTGCACAATGAGATTGGAGTCGCCGTAAATCATTAATCGAGTAGCTCCGCAGGCGACTGCCATCTTCATTCCATGCAACAGGGCTTCATATTCTGCGTCGTTATTCGATGCTGGATCATCTGGTGGAAAGTCCAATCGCAGGACGTATTGCTGTTTGTCTCCCTGTGGCGATATGAGGACAATTCCAGCTCCTGCTCCTTCGTTTCTTTTGGACCCGTCAAAATACATTATCCAATTGCTCGTGTACTCAGGTGTCCCGGGCGTTTGTAGTTCTGTCCATTCGCTTAGGAATTCCACGAGCACCTGAGATTTGACTGCATTGCGCCCTGCGTAAGTGATGTCCCAGGCGCCCAACTCGATGCTCCATTTGGCTATTCTTCCGGATGCCATGGGGTTGTTCATGATTGTCCCGAGTGATGCATCATTAACTACTGTGATGGCGTGTTCCTGTTAGTAGTGCTTGAGCTTTCGGGCTGTAAGGACCACCCCGTATGCGAGCTTCTGGTAATGAGGATATCGTTGTTTGCATGGCGAAAGCACTTCGCTGATGTAATAGATTGGACGCTGAACTCCGTACGCTTTGCCCTCCTCAGGTCGTTCGACTACGATTGCTGTGCTGATGACCTGGTTTGTGGCGGCTAGGTATAAGTAGAGTGGCTCCCTTTCTTGCGGTGTTGCAAGGACTCGCCTACTTTGCAATGATCGCTTTAAGTCCGCGAATGCTTGCTTAGCTTCCGGTGTCCACTCGAATTTGTCCGTCTTCTTCAGCAGCTTGTAGAAGGGTAACGCTTGCTCTCCCAATCGTGCGATGAACCTGCTCAGGGCGGCCAGTCGCCCTGCAAGCTGTTGGACTCCGCATAGATTAGTTGGCTCCTTCATTGTCAAGATTGCTTGTATTTTCTCTGGGTTGGCTTCGATGCCTCTGGCGGATACCAGGTACCCGAGAAGTTTCCCTGCTGGAACGCCGAAAACGCATTTTGTCGGTTTGAGCTTGATCCTGTATGCGTTGAGGGCATCGAATGTTTCTCTAATATCCTCGAGGAGTGTGCTCTCAACTCGAGTCTTGATGACTATGTCGTCAACGTACACTTGTACGTTCTTGCCAATGAGCTTGGCGAGGCATTTTTGCATGCAGCGCTGATATGTTGCGCCTGCGTTCTTGAGCCCGAAAGGCATTGTCGTGTAGCAGTAGACACCGTGAGGTGTGATGAATGCTGTCTTTTCTTCGTCTTCTCTTTTCATCCGGATCTGATTATATCCCGAATAGGCATCCAGGAAAGAGAGGCGTTGGCAGCCTGCCGTAGAGTCCACGATCTGGTCGATTCGCGGGAGGGGAAAGTTGTCCTTGGGGCAGTGCTTCTTTAACGACGTGTAGTCGATGCATACCCGAAGAATGTCCGTGTTCTTTTTGGGGACTAGCACCGGGTTTGCTAACCAAGTGGATATCTTGATCTCCCTGATGAAATTTGCTGCTAGCAATCTGTTTACTTCTTCTCCAAGCGCCTTCTGCTTGGGTTCCGAAAATCGTCGAGTAGTTTGTTTGATTGGTTTGGCATCTGGAAAGACTTCGAGTGAGTGCTCGGCAAACTCCCTGGGTATTCCTGGCATATCTGATGGCTGCCAAGCGAAAATTTCCCAGTACTCACGGAGGAGTTCGACGAGCGCGCTTTCCTATGCTTGCGGAAGGGTGGTGGAGACCAGCGCTGTCTTTGCAGAATCTGTCGGGTGCACTTGATGCTTTCGAGTGTCGCTGTTAGCGCTGAACACCAGTTCAGGCGCGTTTTTCTTCGTGAGGGGCATCATGGAGTGATCCGTGGTTTTTGCCAGCTCTTGAAGTTCTTCTTGCATCCCAAAAGATTTTGCGATCTCATTAAATTCAATGTCGCATTTGTTGGATTTCTGAAAATCTCCGTCGATGGTGATTACGCCATGTTCTCCAGGTAATTTGAGCTTTAGGTAGGCGTAATGCGGTACTTCCATGAATCTGGCAAACGCTGTTCGACCAAGAATGGCGTGGTACTGCGAAGGCCAGTCGACAACTTCGAAGTCGAGGAATTCTCTTCTGTAGTTGCTCTTAGTGCCCAGCACAACTTCTAGGTTAATTGTTCCGAGTGGACGGATTGCTTTTCCTGGAACTATCCCGTGGAAGGATGTTTCTGACTCCTGGAGGCCGTCCAAGTTCTTGTTCATCCGACGGAGTGTATCTGCGTAGATAATGTTGATGCCACTGCCACCATCCATGAATACGCGGGCCAAGTCGTAGTTGCCAATTTGTGCTTGGATGACAAGGGCGGCGTGTCCTGGTCGATAGACTCGTGGCGGGTGGTCTTTCATCGAGAATGTTATTGGCTGGTCCGCCATCTTCAAGTATTCTATTTTTGTTGGCGGTGTCTGCACGGCCATGCACAATTGCCTCGTGTTAGTCTTTTGAGCTCTGCGGGATGGACATACCTTCTGGATCATCGCGAGTTGCCCTGCTGGATTCGGGTACGCGTTGGCCCCGGAGTTTTGAGCTGGCGGTGCAGGTAGTGCGGCTAATGCCATGTTTGGATTTGCTGGTGGGGGTGGGAGTTGTGGCGGCTGGAACCCTTGGTGGCCTCCTCCTGGAAGCGGTGGGTAATTTTGCGCGTGTGCAGCTCTTTTCCTTGCGAGTGCTTCTGTGATATCGATAAACTTTCGGCAATACTTAAGAAGGTTCGTTGCCTTAGTTTTGCCCGTGCGTTTATCTGTAAATAGATGTAGCGAGCAGTATCCTTCGAGGTCTTCGTCAGGTGATTTTTCTTCAGCTTTTGGTCTCCACTCGCGATTCCCACGGCGACCGGAGTCGCGGCCTCGCGTGAATTCCGCTGCGACCAACTCCTCTCTGTCTTCGTGATCGTAGTATTTTCTCCTCTTCCTTCGACTATGACGATCTTCATCATGTGCAGGTGATGATGCCCTCTCATTGCGCACCGCATCTTCTCCGTTAGCCCATTTTTCGGCTATGTTCATCAGCTCTCCAATTGTCTTGGGTGCGGCTCTGCCCAGTTCTTCTCTGAAAGCCGTTCTTCGGGTGCCCTTTGCGAAGGCTTCAATCGCTACTTCTTCTGAAATGGTTCCTGTGGTAATCCTGAGCGTAGTCCATCACTGGATGTACTCGCGGGTGGACTCGCCACTTTTCTGCTTGCATGCTCGCAGCTCTTCAATGGTCGTTGGCCTCTTGTAAGTCGACTGAAATTTTTTGCAGAAATCGCGGTGCAAATCATCCCACGATGCGTAGCAAGATTTTGGTCGTCTCTCCAGCCAACTGCGAGCCGCACCGGCGAGATGCAAATTGAGATATTGCATAGCCGTGTTTTTATTCCCGTGTTGGCATTTTACTGCCGTGAGGTAATCGCTTAGCCATTGAGAGGGCTCGAGTGAGCCGTCGTACTTCGTTACTTCCGTGCTAAGTTTGAATCTTTTGGGTAGGGGCGCCTCGCGGATACTGCAGGCAAAGCAGAGAGCCTGCAGGTTTCGTCATCCGAGGAGCCAGACGAGGAGCGATCGCGAAGCCCTCGCCTTATCCACCCTTTTTTGCGCGAGATCTGATCGCGCGTCGTACTCTGGCCGGTCGCGGTCAGTATCCTTCCTTGGCTCCTTGCTTCTCTTTCGCGAGCGGCCGTTATGATGCCGCGAGCTTCTGTCTCTCGGACTGCCTTCGCTGCTACTTCGACTATCATCACGGCGCCGTGCTTCTTTTCCTCGACCACGACGTGGTGACCTGTCCCTTCTTGGCGAAGAACTCTTGCGTTTACGGGATGCTTCCCTATCCTTGTCTTTCTTCTTCTCCTGTTCCTTCTCCAGCTGTTCTGCGGCCTTCTTTCGATCATAAGCGGCGAGTCTTGCGGCCGCCAGCCCTAATCCCTTACGTACTTGTTTATACTGTTCCGCCCGAGGATCACTTTCCGTCGGTTGGTTCATCTGCATGTAAGTTGTTGCGGCTAGAACCGCGTCAGCAGGAGTTTGCGGGTAGACATTGCCATCGTCGTCGACTCGCATGAGAGAAGGGTGACGGATCTGCTGGTTCCGGCTAGGGACTCATCGTTCCTGGATGTGGATGCGTGTCCTTTTCTCGCGGGTCGGGTTCCAACCGAGGGTGTTATGGATAGCCCGGCTCGCCTTTGGCTCGACTCGTCCGCCGCTCTTCTTCGGCGGGCTAGATCTATCCGAGCGTCCTTGATAGTCGTGGCTGCTCTCACTAGGTGATAGTGGTAGGCAACCATGTCTTCGTGTGAGGCCCCGGATGCGGGGGGCTTGCTCGTTCGCATAGCTTCTTTTGCTCGGTTCCAGGATTCCCGTGAGACGCTGATTATGTTGCGCTCTGTCGCGCTGTGTTCTGTTTCCGAGGCTTGTTCTGATCCTGCCATGCAGACTTGAGCTAGTCGAGGCTCGTGCGTCCTAGGCGTAGGTCGAAAGTTTCTTTGAATTCTTGACGGTTCCTCTGTCGAGAGGGTATGGTAATCGTTGGCGTTGAAGCGGATGGACTCGCCGCTTTTCTCCAGATGACGGCGTGAGTCGACAGCTCCAGATTCGGTTTCCGATTCATCCGAGAAGTGGAGGATTCCGTCCCGGTTAGTCACGAATTTTAGGCTCCCGAACGTCAAGGTTACACTTTTCTCCAGATTCTCGAATACCGGGTGTCGTGGGATAATCACGGCAGATGTTACCGGGGGTAACTGATCTTGGGGCAAGTCGACACAGGTATTCGGGAGAGGGTTTAGCTTGAAGGAAGACATGGCGGAAGGCAATCTAAGAACCGGAAAATAACTCGCCGGATCTTAATATGAATTATACTGGATACTCAATAACAGGTGTTACAGCTATATCTTGAATCTCTGGCAAACTAAACCTAGGGGCCGGTTTATAAAGCACCCGTACACCCCTAACTTGCCCTCCAAGGCACATCTTGAGTCCTACTCGAACTCCACATACAAACCCTAACTTCCCTTACCGCAGCCCACAATCCGGGTTACAAATCTTACAAGCCTTTGGGCCTTCCGGTAATCTCTTTACCCCAAGCCGGATATCACTCAGCACACCTCGGGCCGGATTATATCTTGAAGTGGGCCTACCGGGTTACTATCCCCCCATCAGTAGTCCCCAGGATAGCGCGGGTTTCACGGATTCATCCTTGAAGCGCTCGCTATTCCCTGAAAAAGATATGAAACACCCAAGTTCACGGGGACCGAGTTAAATTGCTTCGATAGATAGTTAGGCGCAGATCCATGACGGCCATATGATGACTCGATTCCCCCCCCCCCCCGAATGCCTAACACGCCTTTCCAAATCTGAACCCCAAAATGCCAAGACTCTACTCACGATACCGGTCCCAGATATCCCGGGGTAGGTTACACTTCCCCCGCCAACGGAACATCTTACTCCATTCCGGGCGCGCGTACCACCAAATCCGCACGGATAATTACTGTCCCGTAACTTCCGGCCTTCCAGTCGCGGGGGTGAGCCCACCACCTTCCTTATAAATATCAATCGAAGGTAACCCTAAGCCTTTCATCTCACCTCATCATACCCTTTCTCCTCGCTCCCTCGCAGCTTCCGCCGCCGGAGCTCACGCACATTACAACAGATAAGACCACTGCCGGCCGCACTCGACCTCGAGCCATCCCGCGCCGCCATCGCGCATTGTCGTCGCATCTTCGTTTCTCTCATCGAGGGCGGCGGAACAATACTCAAGCCGCACCTCGCATCACCCTCATTTCGGACATCAATCTCTTCGGTAAGCCTCTCTCAATCGTCCAATTGAACCTCGCAATTTTTTCAATTTGACTTGGATCGGATCTGGATCAACCCGTAAATTACCTTTCCGGCATCGTCAAATCAAGCCGCTTCGGTAGTCCTCAGCTCCTTTAAGCACCTGATGCATAGTCGCAATTCATCCCCGCACCTTTTTCAACCGTCAACTTTATATAAGATCGCTCGCAAGCTTTTCGACCTAGATCCGTTCCACCTTGTTTTTTCCGCTTGTCTCATTAACATCCGAGAAACCCTCTTTTTCCAGCTATTTTCTTCGCAATAAAAGTATGGGCAACCATCCATGTTCGCCCAACCCACCTCCATACGTAAGTAATTAACAATTTACTCAACCTCATCTGTAACCCGGAAAATCCTCCACACTTAACATCGTAGCGCATTATCCGGGTACTATTTTAGCCTTCGCATTGTCTCGATATTCCCAGACTCGGATAATCTGATATCCCAAATCTTACTCCCTACATCTCTTGTCCCTTGCAGGTTAACTCCATGGCTCCGAAAAGACAGGGAAGGCACCCGGCTCCGACCAAGACCCCTCACACCACATCTGCCAACTGGGGTCGGTCTTCAACGACGAAGGCCAAGCTGGAAGGAATGGCCGAATTAGGAATTCTTCCCTCTCAAAAGGAGATACATTGGAGAGCTCCTGACGATGAGACCCGTCCTACGCCTGCCGGGAATGAGGTAATCTGTTTTACCGAGCACGTGACCCGGGGATTCCGTCCTCCGGGTCACCCTTTCTTCCGGGAAATCTTAAGCCACTACGGCCTCCGGGTGTTCGACATAGGGCCTAACTCTATGTTGAATATTACCCATTTCATAGTCTTGTCCGAATCTTACTTATGCATTCCACCAAGCCTGGATCTTTTTATTGAGTTATTCCAATGCGAGCTATGTCGCGAGAGCGATGACGGAGCTCTTCTTACCTGCGGCGGGGTATCTATCCAGCGCCGCAAGCACTCACTAATGCCACCTCTTAACTTGAACTCCCACGTCAACAACTGGCAACTATCTTTCTTCTATTGCCATGACACTTCTCCAGATGGTGAGAGGAAATTGCCGGGTTACTCGGAGAGCCTCCTTGAACCCTCCGAGTCTTTTAGCGCTTTTGCACCCGAGCCTGATAGGGAAGCCATTCAGCCCCTTTTGGCCAAACTAGCAGCCCTATCAGCCCATGGCCTTCTTGGGCTTAATCTAATAAAGACTTGGGTAGATTTCCGGGTCCAGCCCAACTCCATTCGTTCGAAGTTGCTACACGAGTACTCGGGTCACATCACGGACTCCCTCCGCTACTCCACCAAGAACTTCCCTGCTGGCAATACCAACAAGACCATCAAGGGTTTTCTGATGGAGAGGCTAGATGTTATAAAGAACGCTACCGGGTTACCCCCGTTTACTCGGGAGAATCCCGCTCCAGCGGTAAGATCTGACCCCCTTTTTCTTGTTTCAGCACTTTTACCCGCTATAGTCTCTAATCACTACCTGCATTTACTTGTTCACAGGCTGACGATCCCTTCTGGAAGGTCGAGAACTCTCCTCCCTCCCAAGACCCTGAAGGGGAAAACGAGTCCATTGATGACGACGAGGGTACTCTTTCATAACCTTTACATCTGCCTTTCATCTGTGCCACCTTTCTTACCACTCGTCCTTTCTTATCTGATACTTACTCGGCTTTCAGGGTCAGAGGACGAAGAGGAGGAAGAAGAAAATGACCCGGAAGCCACCGAGTCTGACCAAGAACCCCTAGTTGGAAACAAAAGGAAAGCTAGAGGGGTAGTTGAAAAGGTTCCCTTCTCTTCCATGTCTTGTGCGCCTTACTCCTTTGCCACTATGCGTGAACTTAATGTGCGATTATCATATTCATCCTTCTTGAAGGACCCTCTCCCGACTAAACGTAGGGTGACCCGGAGTTCTCCGGGGGATGATCCCCTTAACCCGGGTATCTCCACCTCACCCGCTCGTCGAGCCAGCACCCCTCCAGCTCAACCTTCCCAATCTCCTCAACGTCATCCATCTCCTAGTCATCCACTTGCCGGGCAATTTCGCGTACCGCAGCCAGTGCTTTTACCAACGTCATCCGCCTCCAGCTGCGAGCTTCCCCCGGACTATGCTGTGAACACCGGGTAAACTACCTTTGCTTACATTCTCTCGTACTTGTTATCTTTCTTTTTTTCCATACATTCCACTAATCAATGTCTCCTTTTCTCCTTTCAGTGCCACAGTTACGCTGAGTGACCCGGATATTCCTGAAGCAGAAAGGCAGGGAGAGGAGAGGCCGAGTAATAACATGGACATTGAGGTTGAGGACGAGGCCGAGGACGGAAATAAAGAAGACCCTTTTAAGGACCCACCTCCACCAAAAACTGCATCACCCCAGCCCTCTGAGGAGGTGGACGAAGATATCATTTTGGAGACCAAGTCGGGTTCTCCTAACCCGGACACTCAAACGGTCCGAGTTTCGACCCCCAGACCCGGAGCAACCCTTCAACAGGAAGACCAATCTTCCGGCCCTTCTCGACTTCGCCCCGAAGATATGACCTTTGCGCAAATGCTAGATGCCCTCCATACCTTGAAGGGTGATGAAGAAAACATACTGGACGCCTTAATAACCAAGCACGAGGTAACCCCGAGTAATACCAATTGTTTCCACACATAGTCCCCAAGTTCCGAGTAAATTACTAAGTAACTTGCTTGGAACTTTTGTATAATGTTTCTGGCTAATCCCTCTTCATGCTTCCTTACAGGACTATGTTTCACAGTTGGAGAAGAAACTGGCCAAGTCCACCAAGCGTATTGAAAAAGAAACGGCCCTTCGTGAAGCTGCGGAGACTGAAGCTCGCAGGTGCCAAAAAATGACGAAAAGGTACAGGAAAAGGGCTCACAAGGCTAAGGACAAACTGACAACACTTTCCGTGCAAATTGCCGACGTTTATCGTACCGCGACCGGTAAGATTTTTAAATTTCACCTTTTCTATGACCCGGATTTCTTTGATATGAATCACTGTGCTTGCTTACTTATTATCTTTGCTCCTTTTGCCCCTTTAGCAGGCCCAAGTGATGCTGCCCCCGAAGAGGATAACGCTGCTAAGCTAAAAACCATCAAAAATACTCTTCGCCAACTTTGCGGCGGAGTTAGCTGGATACTTGATGAGTTGCGACTGCCGGATGTCAAGCCATATAATATGAAGAGATTACTGGAATTCTGCTCCACGATCCCCGAGTGGATTTGGCACTGGAAACGGTCCTCCTGCCGATTTGGGGTAACCCGGGGGCTCGCATTGGCTAAAGCCTACGCTCCCAAGCTAGAGCTGGCCAAACTTATGAGCGGATTTCCAGAGTTCAACTTGGATGGGTCCAAGTTTTCGCCAAAGGACTTCAAGGCTATTCAGAAAGAAGTCCGTCATCCGGCTAGCGTTATCGCTGACAGCTTAGAGATTGATGAGATTCTCCCTGCTTATGATGCTAATGACAAGGTTGTCAAGGCGAACCGCCCCCAGCCGTTCGATATGCTTGCCCGTTGGTGGGAGGAGGCACTCAAGATAAGGGACGAAGCTGCCAAGAAGGCCGACGCCGACTCTGCTCCTGCAGCTTCGCAACCCGGAACTGCTACTAATCCGAGTGGCGCCGCCACCACCAGTGGCAACAAGGGCAAGGCCAAGATGGATCCTGCAGCTTGAAGTAATGAATATCGCCTGTTATTCCATATGCGTTAGTCGGCAAAGCGTCATCAAAACAACTTTATTATTTGTTTTAAGCGGAGCGCCTGTGCTCTTTTGATACTTTAAGGTTTTTGTAATATTTTTGCTTATACTCCCGATGCACTTTGCGCCCCTTTGGGCTTTTGATTAACGTGTCTTTGCACCCGCTTGTTCTTGATACCCCCTTACTTTATTCTTGATACCTTGTTCCTTTACCTCCCCTTTTTTTTATGCTTTCCTTGGCGAGACCCAACTTCCGGGTTTCGTTGACATCTGGGGAATGGGCTTTCACCCGGATCCCTAAGCCCCCGAGACCCGGATGCATGGCTCGTTGGAATTTTATCGGCTGGATTACGCTGTTTCTTCTTCAGAGCTCCTAAGTCCCCCAGTCCGGGTTTCCGCGTCTGGGACACGTGATTGTTTCTTTTCAAGGAAACGAATTGCCTGTCGCTAAATGCCCAAGACTTCAGGACAACTTTTTATGACGTTTGAAGTTATGCTTGATAATCGTTGAGTTTCCGGCTGTTAGCCTTATACTCTGCATAACTTGTGGTTTAGATGACCCTTTCAACTACCTTGTACTATAAGCCGGCTTCCGCGTGGATACCATGTTGTTACATCAATACGAAAACGGGGTCAAGCAAGTCCCGTTTGGGTCTTATGACCGACATTAATCGTAAGCGAACGAATCATGCCACTTTGTTGCGAGTCACATCGAGCTTAAGTAAGAATAGCCGAGAAATTTGGACTTCTTTGTCCGGTTATAAGATTGTAGCCGCACTCGTTTTTTCGAGTGACGGCCCCTATAACTCATTGGCATCAAGGCCGGGTCTTTTTTGAGTTTGTAGCCATGCTTATAGGAGCAACCAGCCCTCAAGACCTAAATATGCGCACCGTATGAATGACAATTGCCTCTTTTCCTGATAACCTCCTTTTTATTTGATATGAGAAAATTAGGTCAGCAAGCCGCCTCATTAAAAACCCATCCAGTCCCCAAGGGTGCCCCGGATAGGAAAAGAGTGCGTCTGAAACCTGCTGCCTGTTACATCGTTTTCTGCTAAGTATAGTACGGACGTAGCTGAGCCACGTTCCATGGTCTATCTCTCTCTTGCATAGGTGCAGTAGTGTGAGCAGTGTCGTTGATTGTGGCCGATTCTTCTCTTGCATCTATCAAGTAATATGACCCATTATGCAGACTCCGGCTTACGATGAAAGGTCCTTCCCATGGTGGCGATAGTTTGTGCTTTCCCTCGTTTGTCTGAACCAAGCGCAGGACCAAGTCTCCCTCCTGGAAGACCCGGCTTTTCACCCGCCGGCTATGATATCTTCGCAAGTCCTGCTGATATATGGCTGACCTTTCCAAGGCTTGCTCCCTTTGTTCTTCTAACATGTCCACGGCGTCTTGCCGGGTCTTCTCGTTCTCTACTTCCACATAAGCTGTCACTCTTGGTGAATCATGAATGATGTCGCTTGGTAATACCGCTTCTGCGCCGTAGACCATGAAGAAAGGTGTCATCTGGGTGGATCGGTTAGGTGTAGTGTTGATACCCCAGACCACGGAAGGAAGTTCTTCAACCCATGCCCCAGCGGCCCTGATACAAGGAACCCTCAGTCTTGGCTTCAATCCACGAAGTAGCTCTTGGTTCGCCCTCTCCACTTGCCCGTTGGCTTGCGGATGTGCCACTGATGCTACATCAAGCCTGATTCCATTGCTGCCACAAAATTTTTCCATCTCTCCAAGGGACATGTTGGTTCCATTGTCGGTAATTATGCTGTGGGGGTATCCGAACCGGTATATGATTCTTTTCAGGAACTTGACTGCTGTGGCCGCTTCGCAATTGGTGACCGGCATAACCTCCACCCATTTGGTAAACTTATCAACAGCCACTAAAAGGTGCGTCTTCTTGCAAGGTGACATATGGAAGGGGCCAACCATGTCCATACCCCAAACAGCGAATGGCCAAGTTAATGGGATGGTCCGTAACTCCATAGCCGGCACATGAGTTTGGCGAGCGTACCTTTGACATCCGTCGCACCTTGCCACTATCCGTTCCGCGTCTGCTAGAGCTGTGAGCCAGAAGAACCCATGTCGATAGGCCTTGGCCACAAGGGACCTTGTGGACGCATGATGCCCGCAATCACCTTCATGGATCTCCTTAAGGATCTGTCGGCCTTCTTCTGGTGTCACACAGCGCAAAAAGACTCCTGCCGCACTTCTCTTGTACAACTCTCCATTGATAATAGCATATCCTTTTGCCCGCCTCACGATTTGTCTTGCTAGTACCTCCTGTTCTGGTAGTTCGCCCCGTGATAAGTATGCCAGATATGGCTCTGTCCACTCGGGGACGTCACGTATTGTAGCCACGAACTCCACGTCCGGGTCTCGATTTGCTAATTCTTCTTCAGACTCAGATTTGACTGACGGTCGCCATAGCTCGTCCAAGAAAACATTAGGTGGAACCGGCTCCCTGCGCGAGCCGAGTCTGGCGAGTGTGTCCGCCGCCTCGTTTTTTCTTCTGTCTATATGCTCCACTTCATACCCGGAAAAACACCCGGCAACCCTATCAACCTCCCTGCGGTACGCTGCCATAGTGGCGTCCTTCCTGTCCCAGGTTCCTGATACCTGCTGCACCACGAGATCCGAATCTCCAAAGCATCGTATCCTTCTAATGTTCATCTCCTTGGCTACCTTCAAGCCATGCAACAGAGCCTCATACTCGGCCACGTTGTTTGAGCAATCAAAGTGAATCTGCAGTACGTAACTTAGTTTATCCCCCTTTGGCGATGTCAGCACCACTCCGGCTCCTGACCCCTCGTACTGCTTTGATCCATCGAAGTGCATGGTCCATGACTCGGAACTTGGAACTGCGGTAACCATTCCAGTGTGCGTCCAGTCGTTAACGAAATCAACCAAGGCCTGGGACTTGATTGCCGATCTGGGCTCGTAGCTGATATGATAATCTCCCATCTCTATTGCCCATTTGGCTATTCTGCCCGTTGCATCTGAGTTTCTGATGATATCCGACATTGGTATTGAACTAACCACTGTTATGGGATGTTCTTGGAAATATGGCTTCAACTTCCGGCTGGCCATAAAGACCCCAAACACCAATTTTTGCCAATGCGGGTAACGCTGCTTCGCTTCCGATAACACCTCGCTGACATAATAAACCGGCCTCTGGACCGGGTAACCTTTCCCATCTTCTTTGCGTTCCACGACAACTACTGCGCTGACGGCTCGGGGACCGGCTGCCACGTATAATAACATAGGCTCTTTAGGACCTGGCGCCGCTAGTACTGGCGCTTCAGATAACTGCTTCTTTAGTGCTTCAAACGCCTCATCTGCCTCCTGATCCCATACGAACTTATCTGATTTTCGCAAAAGCCGGTACAAGGGTATTGCCTTTTCTCCAAGCCTGGATATGAACCGGCTCAGGGCTGCCACGCAGCCCGTGAGCTTTTGAACGTGCTTCAAATTTTCCGGTTTCTTCAAATTCTGGATGGCCTTGATTTTATCCGGGTTTGCCTCAATTCCTCTCTCGGAGACTATAAAGCCAAGTAACTTCCCGGCCGGAACTCCGAATACACACTTCGTTGGGTTAAGCTTCATCTGATACCTCCTCAAGTTTTTAAACGTTTCTTTTAAATCATCAATAAATGTCTCTGCTTTCCGGGTCTTAATAACCACATCATCCACATACGCGTGCACGTTACGCCCAATTTGATCCTCGAAGCACTTCTGAATACACCGCTGGTAAGTTGCGCCCGCATTTTTCAATCCAAACGTCATGGTTTTGTAGCAGAAGGCCCCAAAAGGGGTTATAAATGACGTTTTTTCCCAATCCTCCCTCTTGAGTTTAATCTGGTGGTATCCCGAATATGCGTCCAAGAAACATAGCAAGTCGCTTCCGGCTACCGCGTCTATGATTTGGTCTATCCTTGGCAGCGCGAACGGATCCTTTGGGCAATGCTTGTTGAGGCTCGTGAAATCGATGCACATCCTCCATTCATTTGTCTTTTTCATCACTAGAACCGGATTCGCTAACCAGTCCGGGTGAAATACTTCCATGATAAAGCCTGCGGTTAGTAGTCGTGCGATTTCCTCACCTATAGCTCTTCTCCTTTCCTCGTTCATTTTTCTCAAACCTTGCTTCACAGGCCTGGCCCTGGGATCCACATGCAAACTGTGCTCTGCCAACTCGGTGGGAATACCCGGCATGTCGCTGGGTGTCCAGGCGAACACATCCGCATTTGAGCGTATGAACTCCACTAGGGCCTTTTCTTGCGCGTCTTCCAAATTGGACCCTATAGTGAACTGCTTGGTGGGGTCTCCTTCCACAAAGTCTACTTTCTTGGTGTCTTGGGCCGCCTTAAATTTTACTCTTTCGTCCTCAGAATCTGGTCTTCTCAATGCCGTGCCATCTTCCGGATCCACCCGAGACCGGTAATATTTAAGTTCTTCCTTTCTGCAGGCTTGCTCGGCCATCACCGAATCTCCCTCATCACACTCTGCTGCTATATCCCGGTTTCCATGGATAGTGATGGTCTGCTTGGGGCCTGGAATCTTTAACTGCAAATATACATAGCACGGCCTAGCCATGAATTTAGCATAAGCTGGTCTTCCGAACAATGCGTGGTAAGGGCTGTGCAACCGGACCACCTCAAACGTGAGCCATTCTACCCGATAGTTATCTACCGACTCTCCGAAGGCTACTTCCAATGTAATTTTTCCTTCGGGGCGCGCCGAATGACCCGGCACGATTCCATGAAAAACCGTCGAACTTTTCTGTAGCTGAGATTCTTTGAGGTTCATGCGCAAGAAGGTTTCCCAATATAGGATGTTGATGCTGCTCCCTCCGTCCATCAATACCTTTCTCAATTCATAACCATTGACCTGTGGCGAGACTACTAACGCCAGGGTTCCGGGGTGCTCTATTCCTTCCGGATGATCCCTTCTGCTCCATGTTACCTCTTGTTCTGCCCATCTCAAGTACCCCGGAGTGGCCGAGGAAACTGAATTCTCTGTCTGTTTTAACGCCTTTTTGTCCCTGTTGGAAGTCCCTGTAACATGCACATGATATTGTCCTTTTAAATTGAGCGTACGTACCATACCGATGAAGATACTGATTTGGCCAACCGATACCGCGGATCCGGATTCGAGGTGCTCTGACTCCAACTCCCACCCGGAATTGTCCACTATCCTTTTTCCTTCGTCATCAGAGCAGATCTCGCCGACAACCAAGTTCTCCATGTTCTTCCGAGCTTCTCCCGTGATGTAAACACCTTTGGACGCAGGCCCCACGGTGGGCGCCAACTGTCGTGGGATAATCACGGCAGATGTTACCGGGGGTAACTGATCTTGGGGCAAGTCGACACAGGTATTCGGGAGAGGGTTTAGCTCGAAGGAAGACATGGCGGAAGGCAATCTAAGAACCGGAAAATAACTCGCCGGATCTTAATATGAATTATACTGGATACTCAATAACAGGTGTTACAGCTATATCTTGAATCTCTGGCAAACTAAACCTAGGGGCCGGTTTATAAAGCACCCGTACACCCCTAACTTGCCCTCCAAGGCACATCTTGAGTCCTACTCGAACTCCACATACAAACCCTAACTTCCCTTACCGCAGCCCACAATCCGGGTTACAAATCTTACAAGCCTTTGGGCCTTCCGGTAATCTCTTTACCCCAAGCCGGATATCACTCAGCACACCTCGGGCCGGATTATATCTTGAAGTGGGCCTACCGGGTTACTATCCCCCCATCACCGGGCGCGATTCCGGCGAGTGAGGTGTGACCACGACAGATCCGATCCGTATAGGATTGTTCGGAGCCGTAGTCGATGGTTTCCAACGAGAGTGCGTTTTCGATGAAGCCGAAGATGCCGGTGATCCAGCGCCCGTTGTCCCCACGGTCGGCGCCAATTGTCGAATCTCTGACTCTACAAATCCCTTAGGTGACCCTATCGGGTTTCGACTAGGAGAAGTCATGAGCGCTGGTGGAATCGTCGGCTAGACAGGGGGCGATATTTACCCAGGTTCGGGGCCCTCGTAGAGGTAAAACCCTTACTCCTGCCTCTTGTCGATCTGTATTGACGGAAAGATCGGTTACAATAGTGATGCTCGAATCGAGAGTAAGATCTCGAGTTCAAGGCTTTGATGGTGTTGTGTTGCTTGGTCCTTTCCCGGGGGGGGGGGCTCTCCTGGCCTTATATAGGTGGCCAGGTCTCGAATCCTACCCAGAGAGGACTCGAACCCCAACTAGGTCGGTTACATGTTTCCTATCTTAACCCACAAGTTAGTGTAGGTGGGCTTCACGTGGGCCTTCTGGAGTATTCCAAGGGCTCCTCTTCTTGGGCCTTCAACCTTGGGCCTGAGAGGGGGTGTCCTTATTCGCAGGGTCCAGGATCCATATATTCGTCACCCTTCACTCGCTCTAACCCGGCTCCTCCAGTAAGAACCGGCTTAATCTCTTTATCCGACTGATATCTCTTATGCATATATACTAACCTTTGTCTCTGTATTTATTACACAGGAAGACGATGCGTTCTGGAAGATAGTCACCCCTCCCCCATCGGAAAACTCAGAGGAGGACGAGGAACCGGCTGATAGTGATGAAGGTAAAGCCGGGTCTTATATTTACACTTACCTCGTTAATTTATTAGACCAAATCTTCCCCTTTTCCGACAATGCTCCTTATTTACCAGAGCTAGAAGACAAGGAGGACACCCAGTCGGAAGAGAGTGAGGCTGAGCCGGAAGTGGAGATTGGGTCGAAGAGGAAGACCCGGAGTGTTGTTTTCAAGGTGCCCTATTCCTCCATGACCTCCAAGCCGTACTCGTATGCCAATATGTGTGAACTTAACCAGCGTCTAACCAATTCATCATACTTGAAGGAACCTGCCCCGACCAAACGAAGGGTAACCCGGAATTCCCCGGGTGACGATCCTCTTCACCCGGGCATCCCTTCATCACCCGCTCGCCGAGCCGGTACTTCTCAAACTCATACGTCCCATATTCCTCGAAGATACCCTTCTCCGAATCACCCATTAGCCGGACAACTTAGGGTCTCACTTTCCAATTCTTTGTCAGCATCTTTCGGGTCCAGCAACGATCTCCCACCGGATTTCTTCGTGAATACCGGGTAATTAACTTTCCTTGCTAATCAATACACTACTATTTTCCACGTCTTTCGTTTATTATCTACTAACTGCTTCTTTTTCTTTCTCAGGGCCAAGGTTACACTTAGTGATCCTGAAGATATGAACATTGATAACCCGGCTATGGAAAACCCGGAGAACGTTGTGCAGCCCACAGTTGGCGGTGAAGAAGAAGAAGAACAGCTGGACAACCCTGTTGACCAGGAGGCCGAGTTTCCCCTGCCAACACATCAGCCGGCCGATGATGATGTCGAGTTTCTGGGATCGCAGAGGGGTGTCCCTGCTCCCAACACTCAGGCAACCATAGTCGACCCACTGAAACAAGAAAGGACCCCGCCGCCGGGTAACCAGAACCCAAGCTCCTCCAGGCCCAAGTTGAGTGTCCCCGACTTCAAAGGGATGCTAGATGAGCTTTTCTCCCTGAAAACCAATGAGAGAGACATCCTCGAGTCCCTAGCTGCTGAGCATCAGGTAAATCTACTGACATTATTTTCATACTCACCTAGTCCCCAAGTTCCGGGTGAACAATGCATAGTTTACTCGGTACTTCCATAGCTATATGTCCATCCATACTCGGCTTTTACACTGTAACCGACTAACATATCCTTGTCTTATTTTTCAGGCTTATGTGACCCGGTCGGAGGAGATCTTGGCGAAAACCAACGAACTCCTCCGAGTCGAGACCAAACTGCGAGAGGAGCTGGAGGTCGAGGTGAAGGATCTTTCCAAAGACTGCAAGAAATACAAGAAAAAGCTCCACCAAGCTGAGGACTTACTGAAGAAACTGCCAGCCTCTGTTGCCGACACTTACCGCTCCTTACTTGGTAAAAGAACTTAGCTTCCTGATTAAGACTCGGATTTCTTACTTAATATGATATATGACCCGGATCTTACCACTTTTCCTTTCCTTTTATTCTGCAGGTTCGGGTGACAAAGTTGATGATGAAGATGACATAGAGAAGTTGAAGACCCTGAAGGCCGTCATCCGGCAAATTTCTACGGGCACAAAGTGGACCCTTGAGGCCATAAGGTGGCCTGGTGGTTATGGAAGTGTTTCCCACATGCTTGACGCGTACTCCACGGTCCCTGCTTGGATCGATCACTGGAAGCGCTCAGCATGCCGGGTTGGGGTAACCCGCGGTCTTGCCTTGGCCAAAGCCTATTTTCCTAGGCTTGAGCCGGCAACGCTCATGAATGGGTTCCCCGAGTTCAACAATGACGGCTCAAGGTTCTCGGCTAAGGACTACAAGTCTATCCACGCTCAGGTACGTCACTCAGCAAGCCTGATAGCCGATAAGCTGGATGTGGACAGGCTCACCCCGCCATACAATGCTGAAGACAAGCCGGTTCTGTCTGATCTCCCGAAGCCCTTTGACATGCTGGCCCGGTGGAAGGAGGAGGCTGCCAAGAGGAAGGCCAAGGCCGACACTGCGCCATCCACATCTACTCCGGCTGTTCGTCCTCTAGCTCGTGCTGATGCCGCAACTGACCCGGACATGGAGGCTGGGAAGAACACAGAGGAGAACGTTGAAGACCCGGCTACCAAGGCTGCTGCTGAAGACTCGTCTATGGATGCCGAGTGAAGTTTTTATCAATTCTCGCCCTAAAACACTTATTCAGCCAATAGGCATGGTTGTAATATGCCTGATACAATTATTTGTTTAATAGTGCGCCTGTGCACTTTTGATACAATTTCCTCGGTTTGTAATACGTTTAAACTTTAATGGCTTTGATGGCCCTTATGGCCATCCACTTTGATATGCTTTTCTCCAATCCTAAGCTTTTTGCCGCTTTTCTGATCTTTTTTCTTTTTCCCCATCCATGAGACTCGGTTTCCGGGTCTCAGGATCTTTGACTGGTTGAACTTTTTGCTTTTCAAGTCCCCAAGCCCCCAAGTCCACGAGACTCGGATTTTTGGGTTTCAAGTTTTGATGGCTAACAGCTTATTGCTTTTCTCAAATTCCCCAGTCCCCAAGACCCAAATTTCCGAGTCTAGGGGTTTGTAGTTTTTAAGACAAAGCTACCTGTCTTTGCCAGGGCCCAAAGTATATATCTACCCATATAACTTTTGAAGCTATGCTTAATACATTATGAGTTTCCAGCTTTTAGCCTTTTACTCCGCATAACTTGTGGTTTGGATGACCCTTTTGATCCTCTTTGTTGTAAGCCGACTTTCGCGTGGATATTTAGTGCTGCTATAACTGTATAAAAACAGGGTCAGGCAAGTCCCATTTGGCATCATGACTGATTGTGATTATACGTTAGCAGGTCACGCCACATTATTGCGAGTCACATCAAGCTTGAACAAGAGAGATCAAGAAAGTTTGGCTCTATTGTCCAGTTATAAGATTGTAACCGTACTTATTGCAAGTAATCGGTCCTCATAACTTAATGGCATCGTGGCCGGGTCTTGAGATTATAGCTGCGCTATTCAAGCAATCAGCCTCCAAGGCCTATGTATGCAATCTATGAAAATTTTAAACCTAGTGCATCATGACTAAACAATAAATACTTACCTGATATGAAACAAAGTAAAACATAAACATTAAGAACAAACTAACAGAACATAAACAAGAAACGATATCATAGTTTAACCATCTCTTTATTGATATGAGAAAAGTTAGGTCAGCAAGCCGCCTCATTAAAAACCTCCAGTCCCCTTAGGTACCCTGGATAGGAAAAGAGTGCGTCTGAAACCTGCTGCCTGTTACATCGTGTAATTCAACTTGTAAACCTAGCCTATGCTAAGTGTAGTAGGGACATAGCTGAGCCACGTTCCACGGTCTTTCCCTCTCTTGCATAGATGAAGTGGTATGTGTGGTATCGTTGACAGTATCCGACTCTTCCCTTGCATCTATCAAGTAGTATGATCCATTGTGCAAATTCCGGCTGATGACGAAGGGGCCTTCCCATGGTGGAGATAATTTGTGCTTTCCTTCCTTTGACTGTACGAGGCGTAATACCAGGTCTCCTTCCTACAAGACCCGGGTTTTGACTCGCCGACTATGGTATCGCCTCAAATCCTATTGATATATGGTTGATCTCTCCAAGGCTTGCTCTCTGTGCTCTTCTAACATGTCCACAGCATCCTGCCGGGCCTTCTCATTCTCCACCTCAACATAAGCCGCCACTCGGGGCGAGTCATGAATAATATCACTCGGCAGGACTGCCTCTGCACCATAAACCATGAAAAACGGAGTCATCTGGGTAGATCTGTTAGGTGTAGTGTTAATTCCCCAAACCACTGATGGTAATTCCTCAACCCATGCTCCAGCAGCTCTGAGGCACGAGACTCGTAGTCGTGGCTTCAACCCACGAAGCAACTCCTGATTTGCCCTCTCCACCTGTCCATTAGCTTGTGGATGGGCTACAGAGGCTACCTCAAGGAGGATGCCATTGTTTCCACAAAATTTCTCCATCTCACCTAGGGACATGTTGGTTCCATTGTCTGTTATTATGCTATGAGGGTATCCAAACCGATAGATGATCCTTTTCAGGAACTTGACTGCTGTTACTGCTTCACAATTGGTGACTGGCATAACTTCAACCCACTTGGTAAACTTATCAATAGCCACCAAAAGATGAGTCTTTTTGCAAGGCAACATGTGAAAGGGGCCGACCATATCCATACCCCAAACTGCAAATGGCCAGGTTAGCGGGATTGTTCGCAACTCCATAGCCGGCACATGGGTTTGGCGAGCATACCTTTGACATCCATCACACCTTGCTACCAAGCGCTCCGCGTCTGCCAAAGCCGTGCGCCAGAAGAAGCCGTGTCGATATGCTATAGCCACAAGGGACCTTGTGGAGGCATGATGCCCACAATCACCTTCATGGATCTCCCTTAAAATCTGTCGGCCCTCCTCTGGTGTTACATAGCGCAAAAAGACTCCTGCAACGCTTCTCTTATACAACTCACCATTGATGATAGAATAACCCTTCGCTCGTCTCAGAATTTCCCTGGCTAAAACTTCCTGTGGTGGTAACTCGCCCCGTGACAGGTAGGCCAGAAACGGTTCTGTCCACTCGGGAATAGCGCGTACGGCGGCTACGAGCTCCAAATCCGGATCTTGGTTGGCCACCTCTTCCTCGGACTCGGTTTTGACGGAAGGCCGCCATAACTCATCCAGAAAAAACATTAGGTGGGACCGGCTCTCGGCGCGAACCAAGTCTTGCGAGTGCATCTGCTGCCTCATTCTTTCGCCTATCAATGTGTTCCACCTCATACCCGGAAAAAGACTCAGCCACCTTGTCCACCTCTCTGCGATATGCTGCCATTGTTGCATCCTTCCTATCCCAAGTTCTAGAGACATGCTGTACCACAAGATCCGAGTCTCCATAGCACCTTATTCCCCTGATATTCATCTCCTTTGCTACTCTCAGTCCATGTAATAGGGCCTCATACTCGGCCACATTGTTGGAGCAATCAAAGTGAATTTGCAACACATGACTCAACTTATCTCCTTTAGGCGATGTAAGCACTACCCCAGCTCCTGATCCCTCGTATTGCTTGGAACCATCAAAGTGCATCACCCAAGACTCGGAACTTGGCATCATTGTGGGCATGCTTGTGTGAGTCCAATCATTGATAAAATTAGCTAAATGGACTTGATTGCAGATCGAGGCTCGTAGTTGATGTGATAATCTCCCATCTCAATGGCCCACTTGGCTATTCTACCTGTCGCATCTGAATTTCTGATAATATCTGCCATGGGTATAGAGCTAACCACCGTTATGGGGTGTTCCTGAAAATACGGCTTCAATTTCCGGCTCGCCATAAAGACTCCAAAAACTAGCTTTTTCCAATGCGGGTAACGCTGCTTTGCTTCCGATAAGACCTCACTCACGTAGTAAACCGGCCTTTGTACCGGGTGATCTTTTCCATCCTCTTTGCGCTCAACCACAACCACTGCGCTAACCGCCCGAGGCCCGGCCGCGATGTATAGTAACATGGGCTCTTTGGGACCCGGTGCTGCCAGGATCGATGCCTCAGATAACTGCTTTTTCAGAGCTTCAAATGCCTCGTCCGCCTCTTGGTCCCACATGAATTTGTCGGTTTTCCTCAAGAGTCGGTATAGAGGTATTTCTTTTTCTCCAAGCCTAGATATAAACCGGCTCAATGCTGCCACACAACCCGTGAGTTTATGAACGTGCTTCAGGCCTTCCGTCTTTTTCAGGCTCTGGATGGCCTTGATTTTTTCCGGGTTTGCCTCAATTCCTCTCTCGGAAACGATAAAGCCGAGTAACTTTCCCGCCGGTACCCCGAACACACACTTAGTTGGGTTAAGCTTCATCTGGTATCTCCTCAAGTTCTTGAAGGTCTCCTTTAGGTCCTCTATAAAAGTTTCAGCTTTCCTTATTTTAATCACCACATCATCCACATAGGCATGAACATTGCGTCCAATTTGATCCTCAAAACACTTCTGTATGCACCGCTGATACGTTGCCCCTGCGTTTTTCAGCCCAAAGGTCATGGTCTTATAACAAAAAGCACCAAAGGGGGTTATGAACGAAGTTTTCTCCCAATCCTCCTTTTTGAGCTTTATTTGATGATACCCGGAATAAGCATCCAGGAAACATAATAGGTCACAACCTGCCACTGCATCAATGATCTGGTCTATTCTCGGAAGGGCAAATGGATCCTTTGAGCAATGCTTGTTGAGGCTTGTATAGTCTATGCACATCCTCCATTCATTGTTCTTTTTCAGCACTAGAACCGGATTTGCCAACCATTCCGGGTGAAAAACCTCCATGATAAAGCCGGCTGCAAGGAGCCGAGCTATCTCCGCTCCTATAGCCTTTCTCCTTTCCTCATTCATTTTTCTCAGACCCTGCTTCACATGTCGGGACCTAGGATCAACATGCAAACTGTGCACAGTTAACTCGGTCGGGATACCCAGCATATCGCTGGGCGTCCAAGCAAAAACGTCCTGATTCTCACGAATAAACTCGATAAGTGCCTCTTCCTGCTTGTTGTCTAGGTTAGAACCTATGGCAAATTGTTTGGAGGGATCACCCTCGACAAAAGCCACCATCTTGGTATCCTGGGCCGCTTTAAACTTTGCTCTCTCGTCCTCCGTATTCGGCCTTTTCAAAGCAGTTCTATCTTCCGGGTCTACTTGAGACCGGTAATACTTGAGCTCTTCCTTCCTGCAAGCATGTTCTGCCATTGCCGCATCTCCTTCGTCACACTCTGCTGCCACAACCCGGTTCCCATGTATAGTAATGGTCTGCTTGGGACCCGGGATCTTTAACTGTAAATACACATAGCATGGCCTGGCCATGAACTTAGCATAAGCCGGCCTTCCGAACAACACATGATAAGGACTGCGCAATTTCACCACTTCAAATGTGAGCCATTCTACTCGGAAATTATCCTTGGATTCTCCAAAAGCGACTTCTAGTGTTATCTTTCCCTTAGGGCACGCCGAATGACCCGACACGATTCCATGGAAAACTGTGGAACTTTTCTGTAGCTGAGACTCCTTGAGCCCCATGCGTAGGAAGGTTTCCCAATACAAGATATTAATGCTGCTTCCACCATCCATCAAAACCTTTTTCAGCTCGTAACCATTGACCTGTGGTGCAACCACCAAAGCTAACACACCCGGATGTTCTATTGTTTCCGGGTGATCCCTTCTGCTCCATGTTACTTCTTGATCTGACCATCTCAAATATCTCGGAACACCTGAAGAAACCGAGTTTACGGCCCTTTTAAGTATCTTTCTATCTCTGTTGGAAGTCTCGGTAGTGTGAATGTGGTACTGTCCTAACTTCTTTGGGTTGGCCTGGAAACCCCCAACACCTCTTGATTATTACCCGGATTGCCACCTCCTGCGTTGCCAGCGGGGGGTGGCCCGTTGCCCGGGTTTCCACCCGGACCCGGTCCTCCTCCCCGGCCTGCACCTCGCAGGGCTTTATGTATTTCCTCATTCTTCCATCTCTGTAAATCTACGCACTGCTCCAATGAATGATTAGCCGGCCTGCCATTCCTGCTATGACGCGGACAGGGCATCCTGAATGCCTCTATATGGTTAGCCGGTCTCGGTGGTCCTTGGTAATTTCCTCCATTAAAGTTTCCTCCGTTGAAATTTCCCTCTGCCCCGGGTCTTGCAAACCCGGCTTCTGTATTAGCAACAAACTCGAAATTTCCTTCGTATGGGCACCTGTGCTGGTTATTTCCATTATTTCCTCCATTGTTACCCGGTGCAGCTCCATTGTCGGGTCTTCCATTGTTGGGTTTCACTTTTTTGTCATCAACATCCTCCTCTGTTGTGTCTGTAGCAGTGTGCTTATTGCAAGCGTCCATCAATTCTCCCATTGTAACCTCCGAGGCGTGCCGACTAGATTTCACGCGTGTCAACTTTTGCACCAAGGGTAAGTATTTGCATGTTTTTGCCATAGCTTGTAATGCATCTTTTGGCTGGATATCAGTGGAAGAGTGGAGAATTTCCATAACCCGGCGCACCCAGCTGCGCGCCGACTCTCCCTTCTTCTGGACGCATCGCTCTAAATCGTCAATCGTGAATAACTTTCGGCACGTCCCATGAAAATGTTTGATAAAGGCATCTTTCAGCTCACTCCATGAATTGATGGATCTTTCGGGCAGGTTATTGAACCACAACTTTGCTGCTCATTCAGACATCATAAGATACATAAACTTAGCTTGGAGATTCTCGGATGCGTTGCGAATTGACATAGCCATCTCGTAACTGCTCAACCAGGTTTCTGGGTCCATGGTCGGCTCATAGTTAACCACTTTACCCGGCTCCTTGAATTTATCTGGGTAAGGCTCAGCCCTGATGGCATCCGATAAACACTTAGGCCCGGCGAGGTTTGCCAGTATCGGCCTCACTCGGGAAACGTGTGATCCTGCAGCTGGTGCCGCGGGGTGTGCAACCGCTACCGGCCCTCTTACCGCAGACCTGGCTGCTGCGCGCCTGGCTCGAGAACTGTCCACAATGGCTTGTGCTGCTGATGCTGCGGGCGTTGCCGGTCTATGGGGAGGAGGCGGAATTTGCTGCTGCTCTGCCCTCCGCCTTGCCGAGCTTGACTGAATATACCCGGTATTCCCGGGTTGCCGGCTGACATACGGTGTCCCGTGAAACCACTTCTATGATCCGGGTAATTTGCCTGTTGAGCCACTGCGGTGCGTAGCATCTCTATGGCCTGCCGAGTTTCGATTTCTCGAGGCGTCTCTCCCAGTGGGATACGGTCGAGCGCTAGAGTCGCGGCGTACACATTATCCATGGGATTGTTGAAGTGACCCGGTGGAGTATGAAATCGCGGTGGTGGTGGTGGTGGTGCGGTATTGCCAACAGCGATCCCAGTTTGCAACGTGGGTAACCCGGCCTGCACGTTTGCCGGCTGTCCTCCCAGGGTTGCAGCTCGATATCCGGTTTCTTGATTAACCACCGGGATTGGTTCATCCTGGGGGGTAACGAACAATGTAGCTGGCTGTAAATTTCCTCCGGTGGCCGGTAATCTCGTCTGGTGCCTCTGATTGTAAATCCTGGTCGACTGAGTTTGAAGGCGATTCTCCAGTTCTTCCAGCTCGCGCTGGCGCGCGGCCATCCCTTGTTTCTCGGCCTCGATGTCTCTCCTTTGCTGATCCAATGCGCGGCGAGCCACATCCAGATCTCGGGCACGTGCCGCCGCGTTTTCTGGGGTTATCACCGTCGCTAACACTGTGGGATCCAAGATTAGGTTATTGTTGAACAGAGCCGGATTTCGCGGAGCCGAGGTTCCCGCACCCGGCGTTCTGTTTGCTGTGAATCCAAATATATTCCTTTGCCGTTCACTTTCTCCGGTATAACTGGTGACAGAAGCCGACTCTCCGTCGACCCGGGCTATAACCGGGTTTCCGTCAACCGGTGCCTGCTGTTGGGCCAGCGCTCGCGCCGCTCCGGCCGTGGCCGTCGTCACATCCCCCTGGTTAAGATTGATTGCAGGGGCTGTATAGACCGTGACCCGACGCGCGATGCCTGGTGATGATTCGTATTCCTCTTCGTCACAGCTATCATCCTCGTACCGATCTTCAAGCAGGTGCAGGATAGACTCGGTATCATCTTCTCTTATGATCCGGCCACGCGGGGTCCATGCCGGCTCCTCCGGTTGTTCCCTCTTCGTGGTGGGCTCTTCTTCTGGATCGGCTGTCCCAACCGATTCTTCTCCATCCGACTGAACGCAAGTTGCTTCTCCTGACACAGAATCATATTCAATATCATCAGGAACAAAACCGGACGTGCGTACCATGCCGACGAAGACGTTGACCCGGCCGATTGTAACGATAGATCCGGTTTCGAGCAGATCCGACTCTGGTCCCCAACCAAAGTCGTCCACCATCTTCTCTCCTTCAGGGTTAGTGATGATCTCGCCGATGACGAGGTTCTTCATGCTTTCCTGAGCTTCTCCCGTGATGTAAACACCCTTGGACGTAGGCCCCACGGTGGGCGCCAACTGTCGTGGGATAATCACGGCAGACGTTACCTGGGGTAACTTACTTTGGGGAAAATCGACTCTGGTGTTTGGGAGAGGGTTTAGCTCAAGGGAAATCATGCTATCTGGTGATTTGGCAGCTCGGGCTGCAATGTCGCCGAGTCTCCGGTCTAGGGTTACAGCTATCCGCTCTCGTATTACAAGGATACTCGAATATCTGGTAAAACTCTTGTCTTTCCTGACCCTAGGAGCCGGTTTATATATTACCCGGCTCCCTGGTTTCCTATACAAGGCATACCCGGAATCCTACCCGGAATCCGCACACAACCCTAAGTTTCCTAATCTTTACCCCTAAGGTACGGGTTACAAGGCCTTCGTTCCCTCTTGGGCCTTCTAGAAACTCCTCCACCTTGGGCCGGGTCTTGTGCGAATCCCTTCGGGCCGGGTTTCACGTAGACATGAACATATCGGGTTACCATCCCCCATCAGGTTGGCTATGGCATTGCCGGTCAGCTCACATCAATATGACGACATTGCATGACCTTCAAAGTGGCAATCATGTTCTAGGACTAACGGATGCTAAGTTTGCCAAACATCGTGCGTGTAGCTCTTGCGTTCTTGGAAAGCAACATGGAGAAGATCACCCCTCCAAGACCACCATCACCATCTCAAGAATCCTCGAGCTCATTCACTTGGACCTTTTTGGTCCCCTATCATATGATAGTCTTGGAGGCAACAAGTATTGCTTGGTGATTGTGGATGACTATTCAAGATATTGTTGGGTGTATTTCTTCAAGAGGAAGAGTGAGACTCAAAAGAGAGTCATCAAGTTCATCACTTTGTTAGAGCGCCAACACAATACGAGCATCATGGCGATCCGGAGTGATAATGGCTCCGAATTCAAGAACTACACCGTGGAGGGATTTCTTAGCGAATAGGGGATTGCTCATCAATATTCCACTCCCTATACCCCTCAACAAAACAGTGTGTTGGAGAGGAAGAAACAGACACTGATGGATGCGGCAAGGACCATGATTGCGGAATTCTCTTCTCCATACAATTTTTGGGACGAGGCCGTCTCCACCGCTTTCCATGCTAGCAACTGGTTGTATCTCTGCAAGAACTTGAACAAGACTCCTTATGAGATCCTCACTTGCAAGAAGCCAGACATTTCGTACTTCAAGGTCTTTGGTTGCAAGTGCTTCATTCGTAAGAGAGGTAAACGCTTGTCAAAATTCGAGACCAAGTCATATGAGGGTATCTTTGTTGGTTATGCCACAAACGCTCACGCCTATAGAGTCTACAACAAGTCCACCGGACAGGTTGAAGAAGCTATAGGCGTGGTGTTTGATGAGGATAATGGGTCTCAAGGAGGGCGTATAGATCATGATGTTGTAGGAGATGCAATTCCTCCCATCGTCATAAGAAGCATGGGGATTGGTGAAATAATCCCCATTGAGGGTTACTGGATGACGGAGGGAGAAGGACTATGGTCTACTCAAGTGGAGCCATTGACTACACCCAATGATACACAAGCTACCTAACAAGATGCACCAAGCCCTCAAGCTAGAAATCAAGGCCAAGCTAATGATCAAGATCATTCCATCGATCAAGGCCAAGCTAACACTCAAGGCCAAGCTCATAATCAAGGCCAAGCTCACAAGGAAGGACAAGCACAAGACACTCATGTTGGTGATAGAACCCAACACATAAGAGATCCATCTCTCGTTTATGAACAATATCAAGGGCAAGATGGACATGACTCCGATGATGAAGGTGATGCTCAAGCCATATCCAAGGAGACTTTGGAGGAGATGCTAGCGCGTAGGGCAAAGAGAAGGCTAGAAAATCTTGCGTGTGCCAGTCACACGGAGGACATGATTCTTGGACAAATTCGTGGAAGGGTAGTCACGAGGAGGCAATTGGCGTATTTTAGCAAGGCAGATGCTTTCGTCTCTCACATTGAGCCCAATAAGGTCTATGAAGCGCTTGAAGACCAAGATTGGCTTGAAGCTATGCCTGATGAGCTCAACAACTTCGAGCACAACAAAGTGTATAAGTTAGTGCCAAGACCGAAGGATTGCAAGAATGTCATCGGCACCAAATGGGTATTCAAGAACAAGCAAGATAAAGATGGCATCATCATTCGCAACAAGGCGAGATTGGTGGCTCAAGGCTTTTCTCAAGTCGAAGGTGTCGATTTCGGTGAAACTTTTGCTCGCTTAGCTCGCCTTGAATCTATTCGTATCTTGCTTGCATATGCTTCTCAGAATAATTTCAAACTACAACAAATGGATGTTAAAAGTGCTTTCCTAAATGGTCCTATTAATGAGTTGGTATATGTCAAGCAACCTCCGGGTTTCGAGGATCCCAACCACCCCGATTACGTCTACAAACTTGATAAGGCGCTCTATGGACTTAAACAAGCTCCATGTGCGTAGTATGAGAACCTTAAAGAGTTTATAGTGGATTGTGGGTTCAATGTTGGTTTAATCGATCCCACCCTTTTCACCAAAAAGGTTGGAGGTGACTTCTTCATATGCCAACTCTATGTGGATGATATCTTTTTTGGTTCTACTAACACCAAATTCAATGATGAGTTTTTCAAGCTTATGACGGATAAATTCGAGATGTCTATGATGGGCGAGTTGGAGTATTTTCTTGGCTTTGAGATCAAGCAACACCCCAAAGGCACTTTCATTAAGCAAGCCAAGTATACACAAGATATGCTCAAATGATTCAACATGCATGACGCCAAGCCAATGAAAACCCCCATGTCAACGACTCTTGACTTGAAACCCAACCCGAACGGTAAAGAGGTAGATCAAAAGGTATACCGCTCCATGATTGGCTTTTTGCTCTACCTTTGTGCATCTAGACCCGATATTATGTATAGTGTAGGTAATGTGCAAGGTTTCAAGCCTCTCCGAGGAAAAGTCATTTTGAAGCGATTAAACGTATCTTTCGCTATTTAGTTCATACCCCAAATTTTGGTCTTTGGTATCCCAAGGGTTCAAGCTTTCAGCTTGTCGGGTACTCGGATGCGGATTATGCGGGAGAAAAGACGGATAGGAAGTCTACATCTGGGGGTTGCCAATTTCTTGGTTGCTCTTTGGTATGTTGGTCTTCCAAGAAGCAAAATTGCATCACTCTCTCAACCACCAAGGCCGAGTACATCTCCGCGGCAAGTTGTTGTGCTCAATTGCTATGGATGCGGACAACTTTGCGAGATTACGGTATCAACTTCACCAAGGCCCCCCTCTTGTGCGACAATGAGAGTGCCATCAAGATCGCTTACAATCCCGTTCTTCACTGCAAGACGAAGCACATTGAGATTCGACATCATTTCATATCATGTTGCGAAGGGCGATATTGATATCTCTTATGTACCGACCAAGGATCAACTTGCGGATATCTTCACGAAGGCCCTTGATGAACCAAGGTTTTCGGGTTTGAGGAATGAACTAAATGTCATCAATGCGTCTAACTTCACTTGAAACCTTGCATAGATACCTTCACTACACATGCTATCTAGGTTTGGATTTAGGCATGGACATAGGGGGAGCGTATTTCAACTCATGAACCAACACTCCTCCTATCATGCGCAAATCAATAAAAACTTCATGCATATCTAGTCATTTTGTGACTGATTGTGCTTCAACGTGAGTCATGCTTTTGGGCCCAAGATATATCTCCGCGGCTCCTTGGAATACACTCAAACACGGTGGCTCCGGCCACCAACATTTATATCTTCGATATGTTGATTGACTCTTTTGCTCTTTTCTTGTTGTGTGTTTGTGTTTCCATTGTCGTTGTTTTGTTTTTCTCGTTTTTGGTGGCTCATGTCTTGTTCCTTGTTTTGACAAAACTCTGTGTGTGGGGACCCCGGAAATTCCGGCTTAAGGCCCGGAAATTTCCGGCCACGTGATACTTGTCGTGTAAAATTCCCCCATTTCCCCCGTGCCCGCTCTCAAAAGGCACACCAGAAATTTGGGCGGAATTTTCCGGGACAAATATCCGGGGGCCGGAATATTCCATGTCCTGAGCCCGGAATATTCTAGTGTTCGAGATTTTCCCAGAAATTCGTCTCCGATTTGTTGTGCCTCCTCGCAGAAGGCACACCGGATTTTTGGGGCGGAATTTCCGGCCAAATATCCGGCCCCCGGAAATTTCCGGCCACCACACCGGAATATTCTAGGGTAAGAAGTTGGATCCTATAAATAGGCGACGGGAGGGGCTCCCTTATTCTTTTCCCCTCCCATCGCCTGCTCTCCTCTCCTCCAACTGCAACCACCGCCATAGGACTCCCCGGGAGGCTCTGTCGCCTCCCTCTCTCGTCTTCCGGATTCTCCTTGCAGATCAAGAGACCACACATACGTGCCCATCCATGGATCCCGGTATGTGCCACGTCTTCTCCGCAATCTAGGGTTTCCGGTTGATTTGATCTCCCGTGATTTTAGGGGTGGAACTCCCTCTTAGCAGTCTAGTTTTTCACTTTTGTTCCTCCCCTTGTACTCCTATCTTGTTCTAGATTCACTGCAGGCCTGGATTCGCGACCTTAGTGTGATTTTTCCAGGGCCGGAAATTTTCGGCCTCTGCCCGGAATTTCCGCCCCCAGGAAATTTCAGCCAGGTCCGGAATTTCCGGCCTGCTCTGAATCTTTTACAAAGATTGTTTTATTCCACTCCACAAGATATGAGCCCCCTTGATGATGTGTCTGTTATTTCTTTTCTGCTTGCTTTCGCTTTTCTAGCAGATGGTTCAAGCTCTAGGCCCAAGGCTACTAGCTCTCGCAAGCGGTGGCACCACTTTCGAGAGAATGAAGATGGTATGTTTGTTGATGAAGCCATGACTCGTCAGCGTCAGCGTGATGAACAACGAGAGTATGAGCGTCAGCACAATGCCGACAGGGCTGCTCGTCGGGCCAACAAGCAACAGGGCAAGACCGTTCTCAACCTGGCCACCATGTCCGTAGCTGAGTTTAAAGCTTAGCGATCCAAGGCATGGTACACTGAGGGCCCTTAGGATCCCACTATCGATTCTTGTTTCTGGCATGTGGAGCAGGAGATTCTGTACAGGTAGGTATATACAGTTATGAGAAAGCCTGTCTTCCCTATGAAGTACATCAACTTTGCACACATGGCTGCCAACCCTACCTATTTCAGCAACTCTGTTAATCTTGCTGAGCTCCTTGGTTTGCGCCCTCTCGTGGAGACCCAATGCTCCTACAACACCACTTTCATTCAGCAGTTCTTCGCTACCCTGGTTATCGATGATGCTGAGGAGATTGGGATGACATGGATGTCTGGCCCTCACTTTCTGTCGCACCCTGATTTCTAGGGGATACTCACCGTACGAACTGGATAGCAGATGCTTGGATTATGGGGCATAACTGCTCCCACGTCCCAGCTTCCTGGTAGGCCTACGCTTATGCGCGACAACACAAGCCCTGCTATTCCATCGTCGATGTAAACTATCCACTAGAGATCAAAGGCACTTCCGTCGACGTACTTCAAACCATACACACATGGTACGTCAACGGCGTTTAACAAGTGATATCACAACAGATCTCTACGACACAAAAGATTGAAATAAGTTGCAAATGGCTCTCATTAGAGCAGAGATAGCAATTACAATCATTCAGAGGACACATGTCCCAACAATACATCAGTACAACACAGCGGAAGCAATCAACATGTCTGAGTACAGACAAGATCCAAATAGGCCTAAGAGGCCGGAAACAAACAGACGGAGCCCATCCACGAAGTCTCGGATCCTGCCCGGGTCCGCTATCTACTCGTCAGCAGTCTCGTCATACTCCACGTAGTTGCCACCATGTAGATCCTCGGAAACGTAGGTCTGCGAAAACCACAGCCCCAAAGGGGTCAGTACATAAACGTACTGGCAAGCAAGACTCACAATTCACCAAAGTGTAACCCGTCAACACCAAGCACAGATGCCTTGGGTTCAACGGAAGAGAGGGGATATAAAAGATGCTCCAAATGGCTGCGCTAACCAACTACAGAGATTCTACCACTTCCGGCTAACAGAAAGGAGATAAGATCGAGGATGGTAACCAACTGAAAGATAACTTCAAACAAACCCATCCTGGATCTCGCCCCTTATCCAAAGAAGCAATCCGAGGATAACTCACACAGTTGTATTAAAGGTGAATCAAGTTATTGTGTCATCAACCTATTACTAGTCAAGTTATTAATCATTGGGTGTAACATGTTTGATCATTATGTTTAAGTTGTCCTGAGTACTTGTTAGCCAGTACTTTCACCAAGTAATCCATAACCGCGGAAAACACGGCTTCTCGAGAAGATTATCCCTGCAGGGTTGCACCAATTTGGCCGTACACGCAAGAATATCCCGCCAGATGGGAATCAAACCCACCAAGCGAGGTACTCTACACAACTCGACTCTTCTTCGCATCAAGCCCAAAGAACCTTGGGCGCACGGCTAATCGAGCCCAGAAGAAAATGGACCCTCATAGCACTCTAAGAACGTGTCCCCCTATATGCCGACTACAAAAGTTCCACCCTGGCCTGGGCTCGCAAAAACATGCATGCGGCAAATAGAACACACGAACTAAATGAGGCGATTTGGACGAGATGCGAATCGAATCAAATTGAGGGGGGCGCCCATACTCGCTTCCCACATGCGGTTAGTGCGCTCATCATGGATCAGTAGACAAGACCCTTTTCCTATTAGGGTCGACACTAGCAGGCTTCAAAACCTCTCATGGGCCTCCTGCCGGTGCCTTATCATCAAATTTATTATTAATAGTAACATTAGCATGATTGATTGACTAAACATCGAGCCCCCAGAACATAGTAACAATATAGTAACTGAAAGTAACGGGTAACAGACTCGAGCAAAACAACCTAAGCATGCTAGTAAGACACGGGCAACAAGCAATGGTTATAGGTATGGAGGTGAGGCAGTATCAGGGTTAAAGGATTCATGTGATGGGTTCGTAACAGAAACAACTACTACTAAGGCTAGCAGAAAGAACAACGGAAAGTATCGGTAACCAATGTTGAAAGGAACACAGTGGTTCATGTGAGTGATAACTTGCCTGCAAACCCAGTAGCCTGGTACTGAGCTAACTCCTTAGAAGGGAGGTCGTAAGTATCGTCGGTCTCAACGTCGTCGTGTATCCGAGAAGAAGCAAACAAACATTGCAGAAAGATAAGCAATCATTATCATGGCATAGTGCACAATCAAATATGATGCATGACAAGTTAAGGGTTGCTTCAAAATAAACTAGACAACATGATAACACAATTTAAATGGACCCATATGCAATTGGATTGCATATGGCAAGAGTCCATGAATTAAGTGGAAACACATGATCTACAATTTAGTTATTATGTGAAAGTGGTTAGCATGATGCATGCATGATGGTAACAATAAAATAACAACAAATAACAATGATAGATGCAAGTGAAAAAGGATTGGAACAAGTTTTGGAAATCATTGATTAAGTTTGGAAAGTTTGGTTACTTAAACTTGCCACACAAGTAATTGTTGTTTTCACCAAGTTAAAGTGTGCAAAACAAATAACAAAGTTTATATTTGAAAAGAACATCAAATTTTAGTTGGATTACATGTTTCAAATATTGAAATTGGAATTAGGATGAAGTTATTATGAATTAAACAATATTAAACAAGTTTTAATTGAATTTGAAACAAGTTTGAATTTAATTGAAGTTTTATTTGTTCAAAACATGAATTCAAACTCACATTTGAAAAGTTCACACTTTGATAGTTAGACAACATATTTTGCATGTTCAAAAATATATTATTTTGAGCAAGTTACTATTTTATCAAATTTAATTGAATTAAACAAGGAGTAAATTATTTAGGCAGTTTAAATTATTCAAACCAGGAAACAAAAATTATATTTGAAAAGGTTATTTGAAATAGCATGGAAAACATATTTTATTTGCATTTATTGGATTGATAATGAATTAGCTATGGATTTTAGCAAATTGCAATGGAATGATTTGAATTCAAATTTAAATGGCATTTTGAAATTTCAAAACAGTGAACAAATAAGTTATTTGGAAAGATTTTTAAATTTTGAACAGAAAACATATAAAGTTTTTATTTATTGGATTTATGGATTTGAAGTTATTGATTTTTGAAGTTTTATTGCTTAATCTGCTATTTAAAAAGAAATAGGAATTAAACAGATTCGTTTGAAAATCTTTTGCTACCGCCACTGGGTCTACCCACATGCTGCCAGGGGGCCCCGTGGGCACTGTGTGTGTGCGTGGCAGCGGAGGGGCTGACGGATGGGCCCAACCCTCGCGCGCGGAAGAAAACGAGAAAAAGTGGGTTGCGGCCGCGGGGTCTCGAACCCGGGTCGATAGGCTGTGCGGAAGGGAACGATACCAGTGCGTCTCTCGTTGTTTCGTGATAGCCACAGATACGCGAACAAGAAGAGGTTGCTAGGCAGGGTTAACTGAAGTTCGAACAGACAAGTATCTGAACCTGACGACAGAAAAACCGAACGGAGGCCGCGGTGATCTCCGGTGTGCACGACGGTGACTAGGGCTCGCGACGGACGTGTGGGTGCAGGGCGTGGTCTCGGGTGCGCGACGTGCCAGAACAGGAGCAAAGGGCGAGGGAGGAGGAGCAGAACGGAGCGCTCACCGGTTCTGGTCCAGGTGGCGCAGCAGGCTCCGCCGCCGGGGAGGAAATCGACGATGGCGGCGTCCACGGGCAGCCACGGCCGGTGGCGCCTGCAGCGAACTTGGGGAGGACGGCCTCCTCGTTCCATTTGTTGGGTCGCGTATAGATAAACGAAAAACTTTTCCTACGCGGTACTCCCAAGATCTAGCCGAGGTAGAAGGCCACGAGTATTACCACTAGACGCGCAGGTGCGGATTATCGATGTAGCGCGTCTGGTCGGGGCAGTGCAGTCCCACGATCCGGTCCGGCCGATCCAATCCCTCGAACGTCGAAGTGCTGAACGTACAGCACCTCTGCCGGTATCCACACGTACGAGGAGGAGCTCCGACGGCGGACTGCTAGGTCCGGTGCGGCGGCTGGACTGAGTGGGGCTAGGGTTCCCAACGCATGGGAGAGTGGACTAACGTGCCCGCTGGGCAACCTGCGCCCCTCTTTATATAGCGTATGGTAATGGGCTGCACAACACTTGTGGCCCATTCCCTCTGTGAGTCCGACTCACTAATTCAGTCCATTTCCGGTTCGGGTCCAACCCAACCAATATTTGCTCCCGCTCTTAAGTGTGCGACCCTGCAGGCTCATGGCGACTTGGACACGATTGGAGTCCGACTCTCAATCGATCAATCGGTAGCGGCTCCTAGCAGAACGTGCCGACTCCCAAGTCCCATTGAGTCATGACGACATACCTTTCAATGTGATATTCATCTTAGTCCTTTTTGCCTCACGATATACCTTGTCGAGCTATAGGCGATTTATCGTCATCCCTTAAATAGCTCAACTCTCTTCTCGATCCGTGATATGTGATTCACCTGACTAACTCTTAGCCAACAGACACAGTTAACACTTAACTGAGTTGCGCATGGCCATGCTTACTGAATCATATCACTCGAGAGGGCCCAGAGAATATCTCTCCATTCGGAGGGGCAAAATCCCATCTTGATTATCCACATCACGCAGCTTGCTTCTCATTCGACCCGAACTCTGCCTTTATAGTTGCCTTGTCACAGAACAACGTTTGACAGAACCTAAGTCGGTGATCCACAACTCGGATTGTGCGACAACCTCAGGTCTAAGGATTACATTGATTGAGACGTGCAAATGACGACTTGATCGTTGCATCTCAATGTGGGTCAGTCCGACTTGCTAAACTCTTTAGCCAAGTCCGTGAACGTTGGAATGGCATCACCATGCCCATGACAAGTGGAACTGTGTCATCAGCCAACACTTACATTAGTCTAGGGTGTGTGTCCAGCACAACCTAAATGACCAAGGACAATCTAGTATGAACAACATGAATACATGGTTCCACAATCGAATCACATATTCAATGACATGTATCAGATGTTCAAAACAAGGACAACTTAATAACTTTATGAATACAGTGGGAATTACATCATACATGATTGCCTCTAGGGCATATTCCCAACACCATTCCCGGGGACAGCGGTTCCTCGAGGTGGCCATGGCGGTGAGGGCGACGGGAGGCCGTGGCTCTGACGGTGGTGTTCGATTAGGTTCAGAGAAAGAGCTATCGGAGAGGAGGGGGGATAGAGAGGACGGCGGCGATGGGAAGGAGGAACTAGGGTAGCTAGGTTAGCAGAGGGGGAAGGTGAGCTATATAGGAGGGAGTAGCTCCTGTACGGCAGCTCATCGGGCGGAGGAAGAGGCGATCGGGTGGCTCCGATGGGGTTCGTACAGAGATGACGTCGACTGGGGAAGAAGAAAGCGACAGCGCAGGGGGGGTACTGGGCCATGTGGTTGGTGGGCTTAAGTGAAAAGATGGGCTGGGCTGGCTTTCTCCCTCTCTCTTTTCTATTTTCCTGTTTTTTTTTGTAGCAAAAGAAAATAGAAGAGATAGATAGGTTTTAGAGTTAGGAAAAATCCTAGAAAATTAGGGTGAGTTTAATATGTTAATTTCAAACAGTTAATAAGTTTGGATTTCAAAAAGGTTTAAATGTTGTGCTATTTGGAAAATAAACCAAGTTAGATGATTTTTGAATATTTAAAATGATTATTAAAACCAACACTTTAATAGATTGATCCAAAAGTTATTAATTGGAAACAAGAGTATAAAATGTTTTGGTTACTATTTTTATAATTTCAAATTGGGTTCTGTTTGAAAATATTTGATTTGAATTGGAATATTTTGTTAATTAAAATAGAAACCACAATTTAATAGGGTGAACCCTTTTATTAGTTGGGTTAGAATTATTGGACTGGTTTGATATTTTATAATTTCCAAATGAGGTGTTGTTGAATTTGAGTTTGAGTTTGAAAACAATTTGGGAATTATTTAATTGAAATGAAAGCACCATTTTATTTGTTGATCAACATGGAATAAAATGGAACAATTTGGTTGTTTTCACTTGTTATTTTTATTCCAAAAGTTGTAACAGAACAAGTATGAAAACATTGTTTGAACAAAGTTTGAATTTGAGTTGTGAAAACAGTGGAAAACAATGCACCAAATAAGAAACAAATGCAAACAACATGATGACATGATGCAATACTTTAATTAAACAGGAAATCAAACATTCTAAATGGTAGGTTTTCATACTTGGGCTGTTACAAAACGCCCCCCCTTGAAGGAATCGCGCCCCGAGATTCCTACTGAGAAAAGAAAAGGTCCGGAAACTTCTTGGGAAGATCCTCTTGAGCTGTGACACGTGAAACACATCGTGCACCTTGGATAGACGTCAGGGAATTAGCAAACCACCGGAACATTTTCAAATAGAGGAAGGGATTTTTTTTGTATGGAGGGTGTATAGCTGAATGGACCTTGATTCATTTGGAGAATAGATTATCTGGCTAGAATGGTGGAACAGAGTTATTGACATCAATGCAACACCAAGAATAATCATCAATGTCAGAATCATCAACATGAGAGTAATGAGGAATATGTGGCCTCCCATTAGAATTGGATTGTTCTTACTTATGTTGGAAGTCAACATTTGAGATTCCGGAGAGTGAACTGTGATTTGATTGCTTAGTGGAACCAGAATTAGGTTGTATGTTGTGGAAAGGATCTTTGACACAAAAGAATGTGATGCTCCGGTATCAAATAACACTTTAATTGGATAAGCGTTTACGAGGAAGTTTTGATTAGACGCCGGTAGAAGAATTGAATTGGAAAACAACAACAAGATTTCAACGGACGAAAAGGATGTTGAGAAGAACAGGATATCAACATCGGGGAAAAACGAGAACAAAACTCCTGAGGTACTACGGAAAACCCATCCGGGCTTCTAAAGGATCAATATCTACTGCTTAAGGAATAGAGGATCTGCTTCCGGGGCTTACACGCCTCCGTTCTCAACCATGAGTAGGCAACATGATAAATCATGTCACAACCACCTCCATTCCTATGGTCTAGTAGATATAACCATCCTAGAGAAACCAGAATTCGTGAAAACCTAACTTGAAAGTTTAGATGAGAAGGGAAAACAACGTTGCACTTCCTTACCAGAAAAGGGAGGGTGGGTGGGGAAAGAAGAAAAAGAACAGAATTCCTACTCTCACGATTCATTTTTCCTATATAGCTACAAAATAGTTTCTAGACTCAACTGCGACCAGTAAAAAGGGATCCTACAGGCAGACAGGCTCTGATACCATTTGTCGCACCCTGATTTCTAGGGGATACTCACCGTACGAACTGGATAGCAGATGCTTGGATTATGGGGCATAACTGCTCCCACGTCCCAGCTTCCTGGTAGGCCTACGCTTATGCGCGACAACACAAGCCCTGCTATTCCATCGTCGATGTAAACTATCCACTAGAGATCAAAGGCACTTCCGTCGATGTACTTCAAACCATACACACATGGTACGTCAACGGCGTTTAACAAGTGATATCACAACAGATCTCTACGACACAAAAGATTGAAATAAGTTGCAAATGGCTCTCATTAGAGCAGAGATAGCAATTACAATCATTCAGAGGACACATGTCCCAACAATACATCAGTACAACACAGCGGAAGCAATCAACATGTCTGAGTACAGACAAGATCCAAATAGGCCTAAGAGGCCGGAAACAAACAGACGGAGCCCATCCACGAAGTCTCGGATCCTGCCCGGGTCCGCTATCTACTCGTCAGCAGTCTCGTCATACTCCACGTAGTTGCCACCATGTAGATCCTCGGAAACGTAGGTCTGCGGAAACCACAGCCCCAAAGGGGTCAGTACATAAACGTACTGGCAAGCAAGACTCACAATTCACCAAAGTGTAACCCGTCAACACCAAGCACAGATGCCTTGGGTTCAACGGAAGAGAGGGGATATAAAAGATGCTGCAAATGGCTGCGCTAACCAACTACAGAGATTCTACCACTTCCGGCTAACAGAAAGGAGATAAGATCAAGGATGGTAACCAACTGAAAGATAACTTCAAACAAACCCATCCTGGATCTCGCCCCTTATCCAAAGAAGCAATCCGAGGATAACTCACACAGTTGTATTAAAGGTGAATCAAGTTATTGTGTCATCAACCTATTACTAGTCAAGTTATTAATCATTGGGTGTAACATGTTTGATCATTATGTTTAAGTTGTCCTGAGTACTTGTTAGCCAGTACTTTCACCAAGTAATCCATAACCGCGGAAAACACGGCTTCTCGAGAAGATTATCCCTGCAGGGTTGCACCAATTTGGCCGTACACGCAAGAATATCCCGCCAGATGGGAATCAAACCCACCAAGCGAGGTACTCTACACAACTCGACTCTTCTTCGCATCAAGCCCAAAGAACCTTGGGCGCACGGCTAATCGAGCCCAGAAGAAAATGGACCCTCATAGCACTCTAAGAACGTGTCCCCCTATATGCCGACTACAAAAGTTCCACCCTGGCCTGGGCTCGCAAAAACATGCATGCGGCAAATAGAACACACGAACTAAATGAGGCGATTTGGACGAGATGCGAATCGAATCAAATTGAGGGGGGCGCCCATACTCGCTTCCCACATGCGGTTAGTGCGCTCATCATGGATCAGTAGACAAGACCCTTTTCCTATTAGGGTCGACACTAGCAGGCTTAAAAACCTCTCATGGGCCTCCTGCCGGTGCCTTATCATCAAATTTATTATTAATAGTAACATTAGCATGATTGATTGACTAAACATCGAGCCCCCAGAACATAGTAACAATATAGTAACTGAAAGTAACGGGTAACAGACTCGAGCAAAACAACCTAAGCATGCTAGTAAGACACGGGCAACAAGCAATGGTTATAGGTATGGAGGTGAGGCAGTATCAGGGTTAAAGGATTCATGTGATGGGTTCGTAACAGAAACAACTACTACTAAGGCTAGCAGAAAGAACAACGGAAAGTATCGGTAACCAATGTTGAAAGGAACACAGTGGTTCATGTGAGTGATAACTTGCCTGCAAACCCAGTAGCCTGGTACTGAGCTAACTCCTTAGAAGGGAGGTCGTAAGTATCGTCGGTCTCAACGTCGTCGTGTATCCGAGAAGAAGCAAACAAACATTGCAGAAAGATAAGCAATCATTATCATGGCATAGTGCACAATCAAATATGATGCATGACAAGTTAAGGGTTGCTTCAAAATAAACTAGACAACATGATAACACAATTTAAATGGACCCATATGCAATTGGATTGCATATGGCAAGAGTCCATGAATTAAGTGGAAACACATGATCTACAATTTAGTTATTATGTGAAAGTGGTTAGCATGATGCATGCATGATGGTAACAATAAAATAACAACAAATAACAATGATAGATGCAAGTGAAAAAGGATTGGAACAAGTTTTGGAAATCATTGATTAAGTTTGGAAAGTTTGGTTACTTAAACTTGCCACACAAGTAATTGTTGTTTTCACCAAGTTAAAGTGTGCAAAACAAATAACAAAGTTTATATTTGAAAAGAACATCAAATTTTAGTTGGATTACATGTTTCAAATATTGAAATTGGAATTAGGATGAAGTTATTATGAATTAAACAATATTAAACAAGTTTTAATTGAATTTGAAACAAGTTTGAATTTAATTGAAGTTTTATTTGTTCAAAACATGAATTCAAACTCACATTTGAAAATTTCACACTTTGATAGTTAGACAACATATTTTGCATGTTCAAAAATATATTATTTTGAGCAAGTTATTATTTTATCAAATTTAATTGAATTAAACAAGGAGTAAATTATTTAGGCAGTTTAAATTATTCAAACCAGGAAACAAAAATTATATTTGAAAAGGTTATTTGAAATAGCATGGAAAACATATTTTATTTGCATTTATTGGATTGATAATGAATTAGCTATGGATTTTAGCAAATTGCAATGGAATGATTTGAATTCAAATTTAAATGGCATTTTGAAATTTCAAAACAGTGAACAAATAAGTTATTTGGAAAGATTTTTAAATTTTGAACAGAAAACATATAAAGTTTTTATTTATTGGATTTATGGATTTGAAGTTATTGATTTTTGAAGTTTTATTGCTTAATCTGCTATTTAAAAAGAAATAGGAATTAAACAGATTCGTTTGAAAATCTTTTGCTACCGCCACTGGGTCTACCCACATGCTGCCAGGGGGCCCCGTGGGCACTGTGTGTGTGCGTGGCAGCGGAGGGGCTGACGGATGGGCCCAACCCTCGCGCGCGGAAGAAAACGAGAAAAAGTGGGTTGCGGCCGCGGGGTCTCGAACCCGGGTCGATAGGCTGTGCGGAAGGGAACGATACCAGTGCGTCTCTCGTTGTTTCGTGATAGCCACAGATACGCGAACAAGAAGAGGTTGCTAGGCAGGGTTAACTGAAGTTCGAACAGACAAGTATCTGAACCTGACGACAGAAAAACCGAACGGAGGCCGCGGTGATCTCCGGTGTGCACGACGGTGACTAGGGCTCGCGACGGACGTGTGGGTGCAGGGCGTGGTCTCGGGTGCGCGACGTGCCAGAACAGGAGCAAAGGGCGAGGGAGGAGGAGCAGAACGGAGCGCTCACCGGTTCTGGTCCAGGTGGCGCAGCAGGCTCCGCCGCCGGGGAGGAAATCGACGATGGCGGCGTCCACGGGCAGCCACGGCCGGTGGCGCCTGCAGCGAACTTGGGGAGGACGGCCTCCTCGTTCCATTTGTTGGGTCGCGTATAGATAAACGAAAAACTTTTCCTACGCGGTACTCCCAAGATCTAGCCGAGGTAGAAGGCCACGAGTATTACCACTAGACGCGCAGGTGCGGATTATCGATGTAGCGCGTCTGGTCGGGGCAGTGCAGTCCCACGATCCGGTCCGGCCGATCCAATCCCTCGAACGTCGAAGTGCTGAACGTACAGCACCTCTGCCGGTATCCACACGTACGAGGAGGAGCTCCGACGGCGGACTGCTAGGTCCGGTGCGGCGGCTGGACTGAGTGGGGCTAGGGTTCCCAACGCATGGGAGAGTGGACTAACGTGCCCGCTGGGCAACCTGCGCCCCTCTTTATATAGCGTATGGTAATGGGCTGCACAACACTTGTGGCCCATTCCCTCTGTGAGTCCGACTCACTAATTCAGTCCATTTCCGGTTCGGGTCCAACCCAACCAATATTTGCTCCCGCTCTTAAGTGTGCGACCCTGCAGGCTCATGGCGACTTGGACACGATTGGAGTCCGACTCTCAATCGATCAATCGGTAGCGGCTCCTAGCAGAACGTGCCGACTCCCAAGTCCCATTGAGTCATGACGACATACCTTTCAATGTGATATTCATCTTAGTCCTTTTTGCCTCACGATATACCTTGTCGAGCTATAGGCGATTTATCGTCATCCCTTAAATAGCTCAACTCTCTTCTCGATCCGTGATATGTGATTCACCTGACTAACTCTTAGCCAACAGACACAGTTAACACTTAACTGAGTTGCGCATGGCCATGCTTACTGAATCATATCACTCGAGAGGGCCCAGAGAATATCTCTCCATTCGGAGGGGCAAAATCCCATCTTGATTATCCACATCACGCAGCTTGCTTCTCATTCGACCCGAACTCTGCCTTTATAGTTGCCTTGTCACAGAACAACGTTTGACAGAACCTAAGTCGGTGATCCACAACTCGGATTGTGCGACAACCTCAGGTCTAAGGATTACATTGATTGAGACGTGCAAATGACGACTTGATCGTTGCATCTCAATGTGGGTCAGTCCGACTTGCTAAACTCTTTAGCCAAGTCCGTGAACGTTGGAATGGCATCACCATGCCCATGACAAGTGGAACTGTGTCATCAGCCAACACTTACATTAGTCTAGGGTGTGTGTCCAGCACAACCTAAATGACCAAGGACAATCTAGTATGAACAACATGAATACATGGTTCCACAATCGAATCACATATTCAATGACATGTATCAGATGTTCAAAACAAGGACAACTTAATAACTTTATGAATACAGTGGGAATTACATCATACATGATTGCCTCTAGGGCATATTCCCAACACCATTCCCGGGGACAGCGGTTCCTCGAGGTGGCCATGGCGGTGAGGGCGACGGGAGGCCGTGGCTCTGACGGTGGTGTTCGATTAGGTTCAGAGAAAGAGCTATCGGAGAGGAGGGGGGATAGAGAGGACGGCGGCGATGGGAAGGAGGAACTAGGGTAGCTAGGTTAGCAGAGGGGGAAGGTGAGCTATATAGGAGGGAGTAGCTCCTGTACGGCAGCTCATCGGGCGGAGGAAGAGGCGATCGGGTGGCTCCGATGGGGTTCGTACAGAGATGACGTCGACTGGGGAAGAAGAAAGCGACAGCGCAGGGGGGGTACTGGGCCATGTGGTTGGTGGGCTTAAGTGAAAAGATGGGCTGGGCTGGCTTTCTCCCTCTCTCTTTTCTATTTTCCTGTTTTTTTTTGTAGCAAAAGAAAATAGAAGAGATAGATAGGTTTTAGAGTTAGGAAAAATCCTAGAAAATTAGGGTGAGTTTAATATGTTAATTTCAAACAGTTAATAAGTTTGGATTTCAAAAAGGTTTAAATGTTGTGCTATTTGGAAAATAAACCAAGTTAGATGATTTTTGAATATTTAAAATGATTATTAAAACCAACACTTTAATAGATTGATCCAAAAGTTATTAATTGGAAACAAGAGTATAAAATGTTTTGGTTACTATTTTTATAATTTCAAATTGGGTTCTGTTTGAAAATATTTGATTTGAATTGGAATATTTTGTTAATTAAAATAGAAACCACAATTTAATAGGGTGAACCCTTTTATTAGTTGGGTTAGAATTATTGGACTGGTTTGATATTTTATAATTTCCAAATGAGGTGTTGTTGAATTTGAGTTTGAGTTTGAAAACAATTTGGGAATTATTTAATTGAAATGAAAGCACCATTTTATTTGTTGATCAACATGGAATAAAATGGAACAATTTGGTTGTTTTCACTTGTTATTTTTATTCCAAAAGTTGTAACAGAACAAGTATGAAAACATTGTTTGAACAAAGTTTGAATTTGAGTTGTGAAAACAGTGGAAAACAATGCACCAAATAAGAAACAAATGCAAACAACATGATGACATGATGCAATACTTTAATTAAACAGGAAATCAAACATTCTAAATGGTAGGTTTTCATACTTGGGCTGTTACAAAACGCCCCCCCTTGAAGGAATCGCGCCCCGAGATTCCTACTGAGAAAAGAAAAGGTCCGGAAACTTCTTGGGAAGATCCTCTTGAGCTGTGACACGTGAAACACATCGTGCACCTTGGATAGACGTCAGGGAATTAGCAAACCACCGGAACATTTTCAAATAGAGGAAGGGATTTTTTTTGTATGGAGGGTGTATAGCTGAATGGACCTTGATTCATTTGGAGAATAGATTATCTGGCTAGAATGGTGGAACAGAGTTATTGACATCAATGCAACACCAAGAATAATCATCAATGTCAGAATCATCAACATGAGAGTAATGAGGAATATGTGGCCTCCCATTAGAATTGGATTGTTCTTACTTATGTTGGAAGTCAACATTTGAGATTCCGGAGAGTGAACTGTGATTTGATTGCTTAGTGGAACCAGAATTAGGTTGTATGTTGTGGAAAGGATCTTTGACACAAAAGAATGTGATGCTCCGGTATCAAATAACACTTTAATTGGATAAGCGTTTACGAGGAAGTTTTGATTAGACGCCGGTAGAAGAATTGAATTGGAAAACAACAACAAGATTTCAACGGACGAAAAGGATGTTGAGAAGAACAGGATATCAACATCGGGGAAAAACGAGAACAAAACTCCTGAGGTACTACGGAAAACCCATCCGGGCTTCTAAAGGATCAATATCTACTGCTTAAGGAATAGAGGATCTGCTTCCGGGGCTTACACGCCTCCGTTCTCAACCATGAGTAGGCAACATGATAAATCATGTCACAACCACCTCCATTCCTATGGTCTAGTAGATATAACCATCCTAGAGAAACCAGAATTCGTGAAAACCTAACTTGAAAGTTTAGATGAGAAGGGAAAACAACGTTGCACTTCCTTACCAGAAAAGGGAGGGTGGGTGGGGAAAGAAGAAAAAGAACAGAATTCCTACTCTCACGATTCATTTTTCCTATATAGCTACAAAATAGTTTCTAGACTCAACTGCGACCAGTAAAAAGGGATCCTACAGGCAGACAGGCTCTGATACCATTTGTCGCACCCTGATTTCTAGGGGATACTCACCGTACGAACTGGATAGCAGATGCTTGGATTATGGGGCATAACTGCTCCCACGTCCCAGCTTCCTGGTAGGCCTACGCTTATGCGCGACAACACAAGCCCTGCTATTCCATCGTCGATGTAAACTATCCACTAGAGATCAAAGGCACTTCCGTCGATGTACTTCAAACCATACACACATGGTACGTCAACGGCGTTTAACAAGTGATATCACAACAGATCTCTACGACACAAAAGATTGAAATAAGTTGCAAATGGCTCTCATTAGAGCAGAGATAGCAATTACAATCATTCAGAGGACACATGTCCCAACAATACATCAGTACAACACAGCGGAAGCAATCAACATGTCTGAGTACAGACAAGATCCAAATAGGCCTAAGAGGCCGGAAACAAACAGACGGAGCCCATCCACGAAGTCTCGGATCCTGCCCGGGTCCGCTATCTACTCGTCAGCAGTCTCGTCATACTCCACGTAGTTGCCACCATGTAGATCCTCGGAAACGTAGGTCTGCGGAAACCACAGCCCCAAAGGGGTCAGTACATAAACGTACTGGCAAGCAAGACTCACAATTCACCAAAGTGTAACCCGTCAACACCAAGCACAGATGCCTTGGGTTCAACGGAAGAGAGGGGATATAAAAGATGCTGCAAATGGCTGCGCTAACCAACTACAGAGATTCTACCACTTCCGGCTAACAGAAAGGAGATAAGATCAAGGATGGTAACCAACTGAAAGATAACTTCAAACAAACCCATCCTGGATCTCGCCCCTTATCCAAAGAAGCAATCCGAGGATAACTCACACAGTTGTATTAAAGGTGAATCAAGTTATTGTGTCATCAACCTATTACTAGTCAAGTTATTAATCATTGGGTGTAACATGTTTGATCATTATGTTTAAGTTGTCCTGAGTACTTGTTAGCCAGTACTTTCACCAAGTAATCCATAACCGCGGAAAACACGGCTTCTCGAGAAGATTATCCCTGCAGGGTTGCACCAATTTGGCCGTACACGCAAGAATATCCCGCCAGATGGGAATCAAACCCACCAAGCGAGGTACTCTACACAACTCGACTCTTCTTCGCATCAAGCCCAAAGAACCTTGGGCGCACGGCTAATCGAGCCCAGAAGAAAATGGACCCTCATAGCACTCTAAGAACGTGTCCCCCTATATGCCGACTACAAAAGTTCCACCCTGGCCTGGGCTCGCAAAAACATGCATGCGGCAAATAGAACACACGAACTAAATGAGGCGATTTGGACGAGATGCGAATCGAATCAAATTGAGGGGGGCGCCCATACTCGCTTCCCACATGCGGTTAGTGCGCTCATCATGGATCAGTAGACAAGACCCTTTTCCTATTAGGGTCGACACTAGCAGGCTTAAAAACCTCTCATGGGCCTCCTGCCGGTGCCTTATCATCAAATTTATTATTAATAGTAACATTAGCATGATTGATTGACTAAACATCGAGCCCCCAGAACATAGTAACAATATAGTAACTGAAAGTAACGGGTAACAGACTCGAGCAAAACAACCTAAGCATGCTAGTAAGACACGGGCAACAAGCAATGGTTATAGGTATGGAGGTGAGGCAGTATCAGGGTTAAAGGATTCATGTGATGGGTTCGTAACAGAAACAACTACTACTAAGGCTAGCAGAAAGAACAACGGAAAGTATCGGTAACCAATGTTGAAAGGAACACAGTGGTTCATGTGAGTGATAACTTGCCTGCAAACCCAGTAGCCTGGTACTGAGCTAACTCCTTAGAAGGGAGGTCGTAAGTATCGTCGGTCTCAACGTCGTCGTGTATCCGAGAAGAAGCAAACAAACATTGCAGAAAGATAAGCAATCATTATCATGGCATAGTGCACAATCAAATATGATGCATGACAAGTTAAGGGTTGCTTCAAAATAAACTAGACAACATGATAACACAATTTAAATGGACCCATATGCAATTGGATTGCATATGGCAAGAGTCCATGAATTAAGTGGAAACACATGATCTACAATTTAGTTATTATGTGAAAGTGGTTAGCATGATGCATGCATGATGGTAACAATAAAATAACAACAAATAACAATGATAGATGCAAGTGAAAAAGGATTGGAACAAGTTTTGGAAATCATTGATTAAGTTTGGAAAGTTTGGTTACTTAAACTTGCCACACAAGTAATTGTTGTTTTCACCAAGTTAAAGTGTGCAAAACAAATAACAAAGTTTATATTTGAAAAGAACATCAAATTTTAGTTGGATTACATGTTTCAAATATTGAAATTGGAATTAGGATGAAGTTATTATGAATTAAACAATATTAAACAAGTTTTAATTGAATTTGAAACAAGTTTGAATTTAATTGAAGTTTTATTTGTTCAAAACATGAATTCAAACTCACATTTGAAAATTTCACACTTTGATAGTTAGACAACATATTTTGCATGTTCAAAAATATATTATTTTGAGCAAGTTATTATTTTATCAAATTTAATTGAATTAAACAAGGAGTAAATTATTTAGGCAGTTTAAATTATTCAAACCAGGAAACAAAAATTATATTTGAAAAGGTTATTTGAAATAGCATGGAAAACATATTTTATTTGCATTTATTGGATTGATAATGAATTAGCTATGGATTTTAGCAAATTGCAATGGAATGATTTGAATTCAAATTTAAATGGCATTTTGAAATTTCAAAACAGTGAACAAATAAGTTATTTGGAAAGATTATTAAATTTTGAACAGAAAACATATAAAGTTTTTATTTATTGGATTTATGGATTTGAAGTTATTGATTTTTGAAGTTTTATTGCTTAATCTGCTATTTAAAAAGAAATAGGAATTAAACAGATTCGTTTGAAAATCTTTTGCTACCGCCACTGGGTCTACCCACATGCTGCCAGGGGGCCCCGTGGGCACTGTGTGTGTGCGTGGCAGCGGAGGGGCTGACGGATGGGCCCAACCCTCGCGCGCGGAAGAAAACGAGAAAAAGTGGGTTGCGGCCGCGGGGTCTCGAACCCGGGTCGATAGGCTGTGCGGAAGGGAATGATACCAGTGCGTCTCTCGTTGTTTCGTGATAGCCACAGATACGCGAACAAGAAGAGGTTGCTAGGCGGGGTTAACTGAAGTTCGAACAGACAAGTATCTGAACCTGACGACAGAAAAACCGAACGTAGGCCGCGGTGATCTCCGGTGTGCACGACGGTGACTAGGGCTCGCGACGGACGTGTGGGTGCAGGGCGTGGTCTCGGGTGCGCGACGTGCCAGAACAGGAGCAAAGGGCGAGGGAGGAGGAGCAGAACGGAGCGCTCACCGGTTCTGGTCGAGGTGGCGCAGCAGGCTCCTCCGCCGGGGAGGAAATCGACGATGGCGGCGTCCACGGGCAGCCACGGCCGGTGGCGCCTGCAGCGAACTTGGGGAGGACGGCCTCCTCGTTCCATTCCCGGGGACAGCGGTTCCTCGAGGTGGCCATGGCGGTGAGGGCGACGGGAGGCCGTGGCTCTGACAGTGGTGTTCGATTAGGTTCAGAGAAAGAGCTATCGGAGAGGAGGGGGGATAGAGAGGACGGCGGCGATGGGAAGGAGGAACTAGGGTAGCTAGGTTAGCAGAGGGGGAAGGTGAGCTATATAGGAGGGAGTAGCTCCTGTACGGCAGCTCATCGGGCGGAGGAAGAGGCGATCGGGTGGCTCCGATGGGGTTCGTACAGAGATGACGTCGACTGGGGAAGAAGAAAGCAACAGCGCAGGGGGGGTACTGGGCCATGTGGTTGGTGGGCTTAAGTGAAAAGATGGGCTGGGCTGGCTTTCTCCCTCTCTCTTTTCTATTTTCCTGTTTTTTTTTGTAGCAAAAGAAAATAGAAGAGATAGATAGGTTTTAGAGTTAGGAAAAATCCTAGAAAATTAGGGTGAGTTTAATATGTTAATTTCAAACAGTTAATAAGTTTGGATTTCAAAAAGGTTTAAATGTTGTGCTATTTGGAAAATAAACCAAGTTAGATGATTTTTGAATATTTAAAATGATTATTAAAACCAACACTTTAATAGATTGATCCAAAAGTTATTAATTGGAAACAAGAGTATAAAATGTTTTGGTTACTATTTTTATAATTTCAAATTGGGTTCTGTTTGAAAATATTTGATTTGAATTGGAATATTTTGTTAATTAAAATAGAAACCACAATTTAATAGGGTGAACCCTTTTATTAGTTGGGTTAGAATTATTGGACTGGTTTGATATTTTATAATTTCCAAATGAGGTGTTGTTGAATTTGAGTTTGAGTTTGAAAACAATTTGGGAATTATTTAATTGAAATGAAAGCACCATTTTATTTGTTGATCAACATGGAATAAAATGGAACAATTTGGTTGTTTTCACTTGTTATTTTTATTCCAAAAGTTGTAACAGAACAAGTATGAAAACATTGTTTGAACAAAGTTTGAATTTGAGTTGTGAAAACAGTGGAAAACAATGCACCAAATAAGAAACAAATGCAAACAACATGATGACATGATGCAATACTTTAATTAAACAGGAAATCAAACATTCTAAATGGTAGGTTTTCATACTTGGGCTATTACACTTTCTCATAGCCACATTCCATGATTTTTCTTCTGAGCTCGGGTATCCATTCGATGTCCTCAATGTTCCTCAGGGTGCTCGCATGCACATCCACGGTGTGGAGTATGAAAAGAACAAGCTGGTTGAGTTGTATGGTCCGCGAGGTGTTGTGGGTTCTGCCAAGGGTCTCTATGCTATCTACGTCATCCTTCTGTGTATGTTTCGGGAGACCATTGCCCCCAGCGTTGGCAACAATGATGAGATCCATGGCGGTTTGGTGAACCTCATGCACCATGCCTTTCCAACTTTCACCAAGGGTGATCTTGAGGATACTGAGTACCACAAGATTGATGTGATGGACTTTATCTTCCATGAGATCCTCTTCACTCTCTTCCACCGCAAGGTGCCACCTTATGCACCGTACATCATGAAGCTCATCAAGTCTAGGTATCCTGCTGATCTTCGTGCAGATCTTGAGTTGGACTGTGAGACTCACAAGGATGTGAAACCGTACAAGAAGAGCACCCACATTCAGCAAGATGCACATGATGTTGGTGCCATCGGTCAGGGACACCGTGATCCTTGCATGAGATAGGCTCCGCAAGGTACCAAGAAGCGCTCCTGGGTTGTTCGTGCCATTGAGAAAGTGCTCTGCATGAACGTCTGCATCCACAAGGAGAACTACGATGCCTATGTCGAGCGCTGCACCATTCTCGAGAACTAGCACTCCATCATGACATCCCTCAACATGCCCAATGTTCCTGCTCCTCTTCGTGCTCAGATTTCTTACCACAACTGGAACAACCGTGATGTGGACTGGGATCTCGATGTTTCTTATGATGATGACATTACGACTGCTAGTGAGGAGGAAGACTCCATGGAGCATCCGAGGATGATAATGCCATGGACTAGAGCTTTCTCCTTGGGACGTTAGTGCATTCTTCTCTCTTTTTGGTATCCTGATGCCAAAGGGGGAGAAGATCTCTCGTGTGTTTTTCGAACTTTGTTTTCTTCGTGGCCGTTTATTCGTAGATTTCCTATTCGTGAACTTACATTATTGGGAGGCATGTCTCCTACTTATGCTTATCTATAATGTTTTAATTCCTATCGCAATGTTAGATTATCACTATGCAAATACCCGTGTTGTCATCACTCACCAAAAAGGGGGAGATTGAAAGCTCATGTCTCGTCTAATGATTTTGGTGATGATAACAACGCGGGTATGTCTACTAACCTTGTAGTTTAAGTGTTCACAGCTGGCCTCATTATATCTATCTTGATCAACATTATTATTCTTGAGAAGATTCACAAAGGAGTTTCCGAGATGTGCTAATACCTGCAGCCGGATTATTCAGAGTTCCAGCCCGGAAATTCCGATGGTTATAGGGCAGAAATTCCGGCCTCAGCACCGGAATATTCCGGCCTCCTCATTGATCCAGATGGTGAATTCTTGGCATCCAACTGTCCGCTCTCAGATGCTGGGGCAGAAATTTTCTCGAAATATTCCGGGGCAAATCTCCGCCCCCCTGGTCCTTAGCAGAAATTGGATGTGTCGTTGACTCGCTGCAGCCAGCCCGCAGACGCAGGGGCGGAAATTTGGCCGGAAATTTCCGGGGCAAATTTCCGGCCTGTGGTCCTTAGCAGATTTTCGGACGCGTCGCTGCTGCCCGCTCGCAGATATGGGGGCGGACATTTGGCCGGAAATTTCCGGCCACCGGATTATTCAATCCGCCCCCAAGAGTTTTCGAATTTCCGGCCCAGCTACCCCGGAAAATTCCGGTACTAATACCAGAATATTCCGGCCCTGGAGAGCAGCAACGGTCAGATTTAGGAGGAGTCTATAAATAGTTGTCTTCTTCCTCTAGACAGCTAGTTCGTCCATTCCTCTCTCTCCTCCATTGTTCAAGAGCTCAAAACGCCTAGATCTCCCTCCTCCTCCAACCAAACTCGATGCCCTTCAAGGATTGATGGAGGAGGCCTAGATCTACACTTCTACCAAGTCATAAATCGTTTTCCCTTACCATACCACTTGGGATCTTGTAAATCTCTTGGTTGCCTTGTCATCCTAGAGAAACCCTAGTGATTGTATCTTCCACCTTGTAACAAGAAGCTTCAGATCGTTGAGAGCCTCCATCTCACTTGTGGAGTAGCCTCAACCACATGTAAATGTTTGGTCAACGCCTTCAAGTACCTCATAGTGGAAACGAGAATCTCCCTCACCGGAGAAGCTCAAGGAGAACAAGGTGTGCACAACCGTGCTATTGAGGAGCGCCTAGGTGGCTCCCCACCTCTCCAACGTAGACGTACTGATTTTAAGAAGGAACTACTAGAAACATATCCTTGTCTCCGTGTTTTCACTTATGGTTATCTTGTGTCTTGCATATTACTTCCGTTGCGTACTTGTTTCTTATCACATAGGGTATCTACCTAGTTGCACATCTAGGTAACCAAGTTGTTTACTTTCTAAATCCCATCTAGAAGTGAAAAGGGAATAAAATTTGTAGGTCACATATTCACCCCCCTCTAGTTGACCATAGTGTACTCTCAGCGGGGCAGTGCTGGAAGGCGGTGTTGGGGTTGAATCCACCGAGAGGATCACCATCGATGCAGTGTGGCAATGGGGAGTACCTCCACACCTGCGGTGAGAAGCTGGCCGTCGGTTGGACGACGCTCTGTTGGCTTTCCCACACCCCGTGCAGATACGGGCTTGACACCGACGGGGCGGGTTGGGGGGCTGAGGGATTGGACGAGTAGGCTGGCGCGTGACCGCATTCCTCGCCATGACGGCGCAGGACTCCTCCTCTTTCGCCGCTGCCGCATCCCTGAGCTTCTTGGCTTCCAACCTTCTTCGCATGTCGTTGGTGACGGTCATCCTATGATCCAAGTTGGCTTTCCAATCTGCGTTCGTCATCCCTGGTGGCCTCTGCAACGGCTTCCTCGTCCTCCTCGCCTTCGACTGCTCATCCCCTCCGGAGGGGTGCGGCTTCTTGTACTTTTTGGTTGGCATGGCGAGCGATCTATGGAGGGAAGAAAGGGCGAGAGCTAGGCAGCGAAGGAAGTAGTTGGACACGCTGGAGGGACAAAACGGGGGGTGGGGGTGGCGCCAAAACAAAGCACACTCGCCGACAAGGCGGACCCACGCATGTTTTTGCTTCATCCAGCGCCCTGATGGGGTGCGTAGTTGCGCTATTTGGGAATCCCCAAGAGAAATGTTGTGAAGAGTGAAACGGCAAGTTTTCCCCTCAGAAAAGAAACAAAGGTTGAATCGACCAGTAGGAGGATGATACGTCTCCAACATATCTATAATTTCTGATGCTACATGATCATATTAAGTCAACTGCTACTTGTTTTATCCCTTATTTATATCATTTTTATACGTTTTCCGGGACTAACCTATTAACAAGATGCCAAGTGTCAGTTCCCTATTTTCCGTTGTTTTTGGTTTTAGAAAAGTTGTTCTGGAAACATTCTCGGAATTAGACCCCACAAAGCCCGAAGTGCCTATTTTCCCCGGAAGCATCCAGAACACCGAAGAGGAGTCGAAGACGGGCACCAGGGGGGCCACACCATAGGGTGGGGTGGGTCCCTCATGGTCGCGCCAGCTATGGGTGTGGGGCCCTTGGAGATCCACTGCCTTTTCCCTTTCGTCTATTTAATCCCCCCGGATGGAAAACCCTAAACACTTGATAAAAAATCCTCGAAAAGTTCCGCAGCCACCGTCAACCCTAGACCAGGGGGGTTCTGAAGCTATTTTCGGCACCCTGCCGGAGAGGAGATCATCACCGGAGGCTTCTACATCACCATGCCTGCCTCCGGAGTGATGCGTGAGTAGTTCATCCTTGGACTACGGGTTCGTAGTTGTAGCTAGATGGTTGTCTTTTCCTCTTATGCCTGCATGTTTAGATCTCGTGAGCTTCCTATCATGATCGAGATTGATCTTATGTAATTCTATATGTTATGTTTGCTGGGATCCGATGAATATTGAACTTATGACAAGTTGATTATAGTCTTTATTTGCATACGCTATTTGTGATCTTGCATGCTTTCTGTTGCTAGTGGTTGCTTTGGCCAAGTAGTTGCTAGTGACTCCAAGAGGGAGTATTTATGCTTGATAGTGGGTTCATGCCTCCTCACCACCTTTCTCGAGTGATAGAAACGTGAAGGGGGAGGATGTGTTGTTGCCATTAGGGAGAAAACAACGGTAAGAGTGCCCGGTTGCATAATCATTGCTTACATTACACACTTTGTTTAATGCAGTTATCTGTTGCTTGCAACTTAATACCTAAGGGGGTTCGGATGATAACCTGAGGGTGGATTATTAGTCATAGATGTAGATGGATTTCGGTCTATGTATATTGTTGTAATGCCCGCACTAAATATCATAGTAATCATCATGTTATATTGTGCACTACGGTGCAACCTCTATTTGTCAATTGCCCAGCTGTAGTTTGTTCACCCAACATGCTATCTTTTATGGAGAGACACCACTAGTGAACCTATGAACCCCTGTCCATTTTTCACACTGTTAAACAAACCACAACTATTTACTGCTTTCTTTACTTACTGCAAGCATACATCATTTTCCACACTATACGTCTAATCTTTGTTTACAACAAGATCGGTGAGATTGACAACTTCACTGTACCGTTGGGACAAAGTATTTTGGTTGTGTTGTGTGCAGGTTCCACGTTGTTGCTAATACCTGTGAAGCACCAGCACCACCGTCAGTGGCATCAACCTTCCTGAGATCCTCTTCCTCCTACTGGATTGATAACCTTGGTTCTTAACTGAGGGAAATTCTTGCCACTTGCTCATCACACCTTCCTCTTGGGGTTTCCAACACGCCATCCATAGCAATCAGAGGACAAGCAACTTCTGACGGTTGATGCAGTTGATGTGGTAGGGCGCACTACCGGTTCAGAAGCAACGTGGAACCTACACAACACAATCAATTCACTTTGCCCTAACGAAGCAGTGAGGTTGTCAATCTCACCGGTTTTGCTGGTAACAAAGTGTTTAAATTTATGGTGTGGAAAACAGTGGAAGCAGTGTGAAAATAGTGATTGCGCTGGTTGAATTATGAGTATGAGAAAATGGACCGGGGTCCACAGTTCACTAGAGGTGTCTCTCCATAAAAGATAGATAACATGTGTGGTGAACAAATTACAGCTGGGAAATTGATAGATAATGAAACATGCATGACATGATGATTACTATGTGATTCATGCGGAGATTACAACAAGACTCACAGACCGTTATCCAACTGCATCTATGACTAATAATCCACCCTCAGAATATCATCCAAACAAACCTTAGGTATTAAGTTGCAAGCAACAGATAATCACAGTAAGCAAAGTGTGTAATGTAAACAATGTAAACATCATTGTTTTCTCCCTAATGGCAACAACACATCCTCCATCCGTCACGTTTCTGTCACTCGAGCACAAATGCAAAGGAGGCATGAACCCATTATCGAGCATAAATACTCCCTCTTGGAGTCACTAGTATATACTTGGCCAGAGCATCTACTAACAACGGAGAGCATGCAAGATCATAAATAACATACACATGAAGAAAACATGATATATTGATAATCAAGAGACATAGCATTCAATAATCATCGAATCCCAGCAAACAAACCATGTAGCATTACAATAAGATGATCTCGGTCATGTAGGGTAGCTCACGAGATCTAAACATGAGGCATAAAGACAATAGAACAACCATCTAGCTACTGCTATGGACCCGTAGTCCAAGGATGAACTACTCACGCATCACTCGGAGGCAGGCATGGTGGTGTAGAGCCCTCCGATGATGATTTCCCCTCCCGATAGGGTGCCGGGGAGAACTCCAGAACCCTCCCGATCTTGGGTTGACGATGACGGAGGCCTCGGGTGTTTTTCGTGGAAAAGTGGTATATCTATAGGGTTTACACCACGGGGGGGGGGGGATAAATAGGCGAAAGGGCGATGGCGGTGGGCACCCGAGGGGTCCACACCACCCCATGGCACGGCCAGGGGGCGCGCCGCCCTATTGTGTGGCCCCCCTCCGGGCCTCTTTGGTACTCCGCGGAACCATCGGGAATTCTAAGACTTCTGGGCTTCGAATTTTCCAATTCCGAGAATATTTCCAGAATAACTTTTCTGAAACTAAAAACAGCAGAAAACATGAACTGGCTCTGTGGCATCTTGTCAATAGGTTAGTCCGAGGAAATCGATAAAAATGATATAAAGTGTAAGGAAAACATGTAGCATATGGCCCGAAAACAACATGGAACATCAGAAAATAAGGATACGTTTATGACGTGTCAACATCCCCAAGCTTAGTTCCTACTCGTCCTCGAGTAGGTAAATGATAAAAACGCATAATTTCTGAGGTGACATGCTACCAACATAAACTTGATCATCTAAATTGTAAAAGCATAAGTAATATGAGATCATAGTACTTTAAACACAGGCATGATAGATATAATTTTAACAATGAAACATAGCGATCACCTTGCATCATGAAAAGTAACACAAATAAAAGATCATGAATACTACTGCACTTGAAAGTTATACGTTTGTTTCGAGCATAGAGAAAACATAGTAAAGTGATATTTTGCTTGTCCTTAAGAGTGGGGAAAACATATATGCCAGGACACCTTCAAAGTTCAAGAGCATGACTAGAACAAATAATTTGAGAACCAATAATAACACAAGATGAATCAATTAATAATGTTTCTGGGACAAATGCACATTAAACTCAGAATGGCAAGTATGCTCTCTCAACTGTGCATAAAGATAGAAGATGGAGACTCAACATAAAACTAAAAGAAAGGCCCTTCACAGAGGGAAGCAGGGATCACTCATGTTCTAGAGCTTTTTATTTTATTAAACAGAGGTACTGAAAACATTTTTTAGAGAGGTGTATGCTTATGTCAACGAATGGTAAATAGAAAATACAGCACGTCACAAGAAAACTATACTTCACAAGAGTGGCTCCCATAGAAGGGCGCGTCTGGCTAGAAGGTTGATACGTCATAAACGTATCCTTAATTTCTGATGTTCCATGTTTTTTTTCTTATTGTTTCCCACATGTTTGCTATACACTTTATGTCATTTTTATCGATTTTCCGGACTAACCTATTGACAAGATGCCACAGAGCCACTTCCCTGTTTTCTGCTGTTTTTAGTTTCAGAAAAGTTGTTCTGGAAATATTCTCGGAATTGGAAAATTCGAAGCCCGGAAGTCTTAGAATTCCCGAAGGTTCCACGGAGTCCCGAAGAGACCCGGAGGGGGGCCTCAGGGGGCCCACACCATAGGGTGGCGCCCCCCTTGGCCGCTCCGGGGGGTGGTATGGGGCCCCAGGCCTCCACCGCCTTTTCCCTTTCGCCTATTTAATCCCCCCGAGACGTAAGATATCCCACTTTTCCTGAGAAACACACGAGGCCGCCGTAACCATCATCCCGAGACCGGGAGGGTTCTGGAGCTCTCCCCGGCACCCTGCCGGAGGGGGAAATCATCACCGGAGGGGTCTACACCACCATGCCCTCCTCCGAAGTGATGTGTGAGTAGTTCATCCCTGGACTACGGGTCCATAGAAGTAGCTATATGGTTGTTCTCTCCACTTTGTACCTCATGTTTAGATCTTGTGAGATGCCTATCATGATCAAGATCAGCTTTATGTAATGCTACATGTTGTGTTTGTTAGGATCTGATGAATGTTGAATGCTATGTCTTAGGATTATCAATATATCATGTTATCTTCATGCATATGTTATTTACGATCTTGCATGCTCTCCGTTATTAGTAGATGCTCTAGCCAGGTAGATGCTAGTAACTCCAAGAGGGAGTAGTTATGCTCGATAGTGGGTTCATGCCTCCTTTTCATCTGTGCTCGAGTGACAGAAACGTGACGGATGGAGGATGTGTTGTTTCCATTAGGGAGAAAACAACGATGTTTACTTAGTTTACATTTTTTAATTACACACTTTGCTTACGACGATAATCTGTTGCTTGCAACTTAATACCCAACGTTTGTTCGGATGCTATTCGGAGGGTGGATTATTAGTCATAGATGAAGTTGGATAACGGCCTATGTATTTTGTTGTAATGCCCGCATGAATCGCATAGTAATCTTTATGTCTTGCATATGCACTTTGGTGTAGCTTTCATTTATGTCAATTTCCCAGCTGTAATTTGTTCACCACACATGTTATTTATCTTTCACGAAGAGACACCACTAGTGAATTGTGGATCCCGGTCCTTTTTCTTCATGCTGATAAAACACTTACTGCTTTCATACTACTCTCATACTGTTCCTACTGTTTTCCACACCATACGTTTAACCTCTTTGTGTTCAGCAAAACCGGTGAGATTGACAACCTCACTGCTTCATTGGGGCAAAGTAATTTGATTGTGTTGTGTAGGTTCTACGCTGCTGCTGATCCTGTAGTGCGCCCTGCTATCTCAGCTGCTTCAACCTTCTAAAGTTACTCCTTCCTCCTACTAGTCGATGCAACCTTGGTTTCTTTCTGAGGGAAACATGCTGCTGAACTCTTCATACCTTCCTCTTGGGGTCTCACAACAAACGTGTGTTCATACGCATCAAAGCATTTTCTGGCGCCGATGCCGGGGAGGAAGAGAATTTCTGCAAGGGGATTCTCTCACTTCCATTCTCTTTACTTTTTTTTGCTTAGTTTATTTTATTTTGTCTTGTTTGCTTCTCTTTATAAAAAACGCACAAAAAATAGTTCTTATTCTAGATGTAGTTGTATTCTTGTTTTTTAGTCTTGCTAAAATGAGTGTTCCTGAAGTTGAAGTTCTTTCCTTTAAGCAACAAGGCGGAGACAGTTTGAAAGATGCTTGGTATAGGATAAGTGATGCTCATCATAGATGCACTAAGAAATATTCCACTTTAATCCTTCTTAGGAATTTTTACGTTGGTATTACTCGCTGGTATAGGTATGTTCTAGACACTCTTACAAGCGGTAATTTTCTAGGATGTAACATCCCAAGTATGAAAACCTACCATTTAGAATGTTTGATTTCTTGTTATTAAAGTATTGCATCATGTTTATTTCATTGTTTGCATTTGTTTACTATTTGTTTGCTTCTGTTTTTATTCTGTTTTCATAATTGAATATCAAACAAATTCAAATGATGTGTTTCATACTTGTCATGTTACAACATTTTCAAATAAAAGTTCAATTCAAACAAACTTTTGTTTCCAATTATTTTCCATGTTAGATCAACTAGTAAAATGGTGCTTTTATTTCAATTAAGTAATTCCAAATTGCTTTCAAATTCAAAGCATCTTCAATCAGCACCTCATTTGGAAATTATAAAAATACTAAACAAATTCTAATCACATTTGTTCTATTTAATCAAGAGGGGTCACCCTAATTAAAACATTGTTTTCAATATTAAGTCATTACTTAACAAATTCTTCAAATTCAAATCAAATCTTCAAATCAGCACCCAATTTGTATATATGAAAATCACCACACAATTATAATCACTTAATCAAATTTAATAATAGGGTTCACCCTATTAATATGTTGTTTTCAATATTATTCATTTAATAAGAAAATTCTTTCACATTGGTTTAAATCATAAACAGCAAGCAAACTTGAAAACTTTTGGAAATAAAAGTTAGTTTTTAGTTGCTATTTGAAAAACTAAACTAACCATATTTTTTCCAAAATTTTATTAACTTAAAACCCCATCCTTTTCATCCTTTGGTTTTCAGCAAAAAAATAAATAAAACAAAACATAAAAAGGAGAAAGAAGAGAAACGCGCGCGCAGCACCTAGCTAGCCCAGCGCAGCCCCTTTTCTCTCCTTTCCGCGCGCGCAGCGAGCCCGCTTGGCCCGGTACCTCTTCAGTTAGACGCCCCCGTCGTCTTCAAAGTGTACGGCGGCGCATCCGGGGGCGCCACGACGGCAGCCGTGCCCCGTCGACGGCCAGGAGCCACGCCATCGGCCTATATAACTCCCCTAGACCTCCCTGGCGCTAACCCTAGCCCCCTAGGTCCCTGTTCCCTCGCCTCCGCCGCCGATCGTCTCCTCTCCCCGTCGTTTTCCACCCACTGTCACCATCACCGGCGAGGTCATCTCTGAATCTTCGATGGCGCCGCCCACCTCGCAGCTCCACTCTCCTAACTAAGCACGGGAACCAAGCCACCTCGTCTTCCTCTTCTGATTTGACACCGGAGCGAGCTCGGAGAAGCACGGGAGCCACGCCGCCGTCCTCGTCACTGCCGCGACATCCCCTCCGCCGTCGAGCTCAACCGCGGCAAACCCCACGGTGAGGCCACCGTGCTTTCCTGTCTCCCTCTTCCTTCTGCATCGCGCCCGCAACGTTACCGTGCACGTATCACCACCACCCCAGCGCAGCACACGCGCAGCGAGCACGAGCCCGTTATCACCGCCGGCCGCTGTCGACCTCCGTCAGGTCGCAGTTGGTTCTGTTCGTCAGAAAAGTTCAGATCCACGTTTGTAACCTCAACTTGTCCGCGCGTGGTTATCTGACAAGAAACGAAATCCACCCCACTGGTTAGAGCACAGCAGCGCAAGGGTGAGGTCCAGGGTTCGACCCCTGGCCTCACTCGGGATATTTCCCACACTTTTTGTACCAAGTGCTGACAGGGAGGGCCCCCTGTCAGCCACTCTGAAGCCACGTGAGCACCGCGATCCCCTGTGGCCCACTGGCAGTGGCAGGGTAGACCCCCCAGTGCGTATAAAAAGTTTTCTAACTTTCTGTTTTTCAAAACCAGCCCTTTATTTTAACAGATTGGTCCCTCAAATTAATTTGACAATAACTTTAGTTTTATAATTCCAAATTACAAAAATAAAATATGTGTGCTGGTCTAAATTAAATTGTCTACCTTTTGGTATCATTTGTTTCCTGTTTTGAAATTTCAAAATGCAATTCAAATTTGAATTCAAATAATTCAATTGAAATTTGCTAAAATCCATAAGTAATTCATACTAATTCCAAATAATGCAAATAAAATATGTTTTCCATGCTATTTCAAATAACCTTTTCAAATATAAATTTTGTTTCATGGTTTGAATAATTTAAATTGCCTAAATAATTTAATCCTTGTTTAATTCATTTAAATTTGATAAAATCATAACTTGCTCAAAATAAAATATTTTTGAACATGCAAAATATGTTTTCAAACCATCAAAGCATAAACTTTTCAAATGTGAATTTGAATTTATGTTTTGAGAAAATAAAATTCAATTAAAATTCACACTTGTTTTAAATTCATTTAAAACTTGTTTAATATTGTTTAAGTCATAATAAATTCATCCTAACTCCTATTTCAAAATTGAAACATGTAATCCAACTAAAATTTTGTATTCTTTTCAAATATAAATTTTGTTAATTGTTTTGAACACTTTAACTTGATGAAAACAACAATTGCTTGTGTGACATCTTTAAGTAACCAAACTTTCCAAACTTAATAAATAATTTCCAAACTTGTTAAATTCCTTTTCCACTTGCAACTTTTGGTTGTTATTTTGTTGTTATCATCATGCATGCATCATGGTAATAAATTCTCACATGGTAATTAAATTGTAGATCATCTGTTTCCACCTTAATCCATGGACCTTTTCATATGCAACTCAAAATTGCATATGGGACCATTTCAATTGTGTTACCATGTCACTTAGTTTATTTTGATGCATCTATTAAATTGACATGCATCATCCCATGATTGTGCACTATGCCATGATAATGATTGTTTATATTTCTGTCTTGGTTGTTTGCTTCTTCTCGGATAGACGACGACGTTGAGACAGACGATCTTTACAGCACCCCTTCTGAGGATCTAGCTCAGTACCAGGCTGCTGAGTTTGCAGGCAAGTTATCACTCACAAGAACCACTGTGTTCCTTTCAACATTGGTTACCGATACTCTCCGTTGATCTGTTCTGCTAGCCTTAGTAGTAGTTGTTTCTGTTACGAACCTATCACATGAATCCCTTAACCCTGATATTGCCTCACCTCCAGTCCTACAACCCCATTGATTGAGCCAGTGTCTTATTAGCATGCTTAGGTTGTTTTGCTCGAGTCTGTTACCCGTTACTTTCAGTTACTATATCTTTATTATGTTCTGGGGGCTCGATGTTTAATCAATCAATCGTGCTAATGTTATTGTTAATAATAATTTGATGATAAGGCACCGGCAGGAGGCCCTGTGTGGTTTTGAGGCCTGCTAGTGTCGACCCTAATAGGAAAAGGGTCTTGTCTACTGATCCATGATGAGCGCACTACCCGCATGTGGGAAGCGAGTATGGGCGCCCCCTCAATTTGATTCGATTCGCATCTCGTCCAAATCATCTCATTTAGTTCGTGTTTTCCATTTGCCGCATGCATGTTTTTGCGAGCCCAGCGCAGGGTGGAACTTTTGTAGTCGGCATATAGGGGGACACGGTCTTAGAGTGCTATGAGGGTCCCTTCTCTTCGGGGCTTGATTAGTCGTGCGCCCAAGGTGCTTTGGGCTTGATGCGAAGAAGAGTTGAGTTGTGTTGAGTGCCCCGCTTGGTGGGAGGCATCCCATCTGGCGGGTTATTCATACGTGTACGGCCAAATTGGTGCAACCCTGCAGGGATAATCTTCTCGAGAAGCCGTGTTTTCCGCGGTTATGGTTAACTTGGTGAAAGTACTGGCTAACAAGTACTCAGGACAACTTAAACCTAATGATTCACAATCTCACACCCAATGATTACCAACTTGACTAGTAATAGGATTATTGACACAATAACTTGATTCACCGTTAATCCAACTGTGTGAGTTATCCTTGGATTGCTTCTTTGGATAAGGGGCGAGATCCAGGATGGGTTTGTTTGAAGTTATCTTTCAGTTGGTTACAATACTCGATCTTATCTCCTTTCTGTTAGTCGGAAGTGGTAGAATCTCTGTAGTTGGTTAGCGCAGCCAGTTGCAGCATCTTTTATATCCCCTTTCTTCCGTTGAACCCAAGGCATCTGTGCTTGGTGTTGACGGGCTACACTTTGGTGAACTGTGAGTCTTGCTTGCCAGTACGTCTATGTACTGACCCCCTTTGGGGCTGTGGTTTCCGCAGACTACGCTTACGAGGATCCAGGTGACGGCTACTACGTGGAGTTTGACGAGGCTGCTGACGAGTAGGTAGCGGACCCGGGAAGGATCCGAGACTACGTGGATGGGCTCCGTCTTTATTTCAGTTCCCGGCTTCTTAAGCCTATTTGGATTTGTCTGTACTCAGACCCCTTTGAATGCTTCCGCTGAGATGTAATGATGTTATGTTGGGACATGTGTCCTCTGGATGATTGTATTTACTATCTCTGCTCTAGTGAGAGCTATTTGCAACTTATTTCAATCTTTTGTGTCTTAGAGATATGTTGTGTTATCATTTTGTTCAAAGCCGTTGACGTACCATGTGTGTATGGTATGAAGTACGTCAATGGTAGTGTCCTGATTTCTATGGGATAGTTTACGTCGACGCTGAACAGATAGGGGTTGGTTGTCACACATACGTGTGTTGGCCTACTCGTAAGAGGACGCGGGTGCCGGTAAGCCCCGTAATCCAATCTACTACTGTTCAACGGAACGGCGAGTATCCTTTAGAAGTCCGGGTGCGACAAATGGTATCAGAGCCTGTCTGCCTGTAGGATCCCTTTTTACTGGTCGCAGTTGAGTCTAGAAACTATTTTGTAGCTATATAGGAAAAATGACACGTGAGAGTAGGAATTCTGCCATTTTTCTTCTTTCCCCACCCACCCACCCTTTTCTGGTAAGGAAGTGCAACGTTGTTTTCTGTTCTCACCTAAACTTTCAAGTTAGGATTTCACGTGTTTTGGGTTCTCCGTAGTACCTCAGGAGTTTTTGGTCTCGTGTTTCCCGATGTTGCTTCAATATCCTGTTCTTTTCAACATCCTTTCGTCCGTTGAAATCTTGTTGTTGCTTTCCACTTCAGTTCTCTACCGGCGTCTAATCAAACTTCCCCGATCATCTGCAGATGGATCTCAGGTTCTACCCGCAGGTGGTTCGGATGACTCGTTGCGAGAGCACTGCCGGTTATCCGGAGATGCTGAGAGACATGGTCACTTATCTGGGGTTCCGTTGGGCACCAGAGTACCAGGTCTACGAGCAGCAGCGAGAGTTTGACCAGACCTACTACCAGGCTATCGTCTACATTCTGTCAGATGATGGCATGAGCGTTGTCCACCGCTACGAGGCAGTAGGTTCCACAGTGGATATGGCCGTGCAGCAGGCAGCTTATGTGAGTCTCACCGTCCTCCGTGCTGACTACTGGGGGTTTGACGATTCCATCTATCGCCACATCCCCCGTGGTTACATCACTTCATCGGGAGCTCACTTCACTCTCTACGACAACCTGGATGTCTACGAGCATGATAACACCAGGCTGCACACCACCGCTCAGTTTGTGAGGCACAGTGACGTTGTTGCCACCACACTTTCTCAGGAGTTGGCCTCAGTCAGGGAGCAACTCTACCTTGCTTTGACTCGTCTGGCGACGTACACCACAGACTTTGTTGGAGATGAGCGCTTTGCATGTTTCCATCAGACAGTTGGACGTCGTTTGCCAGATGCTGGAGGTTACGAGCCGATCAGAGGTCCACTCCTCAACCTCGGAGCTGGTTACACTGGGATTCCACGCTTTGGAGCACAGGGAGACGACGCTTTCTACTTCACCACACCGAGAGTTGCTCTCAGAGCAGTCCCGATCTATGTGGATCGTCGTTCTACCTACTTCCGTGGGATTCCTCCTCACCGTATCTCTCGTCGTACTACTCACCGCCGTCCTGCGTGATGAGCATGGGAGTACCGATGTATCCATTCCTAGCTATGTTTAGTTATCCTTTGGATTTCGAACCATTTATGGTGTGTTGGATATTCTGATGTATTTGAACATGTGATGATGTACCTGTTGGTTATCTATTCATGCGTCGGAATAATCTATCTTTCGGTTACCAAGTCTATCCTTTTCTGTTGTTGTGCTAAAATGCATGTCTATCCAGGATGCCGCCAACAAGGAGCAACCCGACTGAACCACTTCCGCTCACGGAGCTGTTGACTCAGATGACTTAGGTCGTGGCTCAGATGGCCCAGATCCAGGCTAACCAGCACAACAACCAGAATGCTCCGCGAGTCAGCATCAAGGAGTTCCTCAGCATGGGTCCGAGAGCTTTCGTGGCAACACGTGAGCCTCTGGATGCTGATGACTGGATCAGGGAGATGGCCAGGGCTCTGGACATTGCTCACGTTGCTGAGGAAGATAAGGTCAAGTATGCCACCTACCTACTGAAGGGTCAAGCAGCTACCTGGTGGGAGAACTACCAGACCATGAGAGTTGGCTATCCTATCACCTGGGGATGTTTCAAGGATGCCTTCCTGAAGCACCACATCCCAGATGGTCTCATGGAAAGGATGAGTGAGGAATTTTGCTCTCTCAAGCAGGGCAAGCTGGACGTCATTGGCTATCAGAACGAGTTCAATCGTCTCGCTCGATACGCTGGTGATGAGGTGTCCACTGAGGCTAAGAAGATGGCAAGGTTCCGCCGAGGTTTTAACCCGGAACTGAAGTACGCTCTCACCAACATCAAGTGCAAGGACTTCGAGGAGCTCGTGAACACCGCGCTCAATGAGGAAAATGGGCGCAAGGCGTTTGAGGAGTCCCGCAAGCACTCGCGTGAGGGTGGTTCCTCCTCCAACATGACCACCCCTCCGCAGAAGCGCCGCATCTGGGTGCCAAATGCTGCTGTCACTCGGGCTCCATATGCCCAAGCTTCTCCAGGCTTTGCTCCCCGCCCACCCAACCCAGCTCAGATGCAGAGTCAGAGGGTTCCAATGGGGCAGCCAAGGCCAGGTCCTCCTCGTGTCATCACTTGCTACAAATGCAAGGAGACTGGACACTACGCTGATAAGTGCACTCAGAGGCAGCTACCTCCACCTCCTCGCCCCAACACCAACCAGGCAATGGTTCGTGCTCCCCCGGCTAAAGCCTTCAACTCCAACAACAGGCCTGTCGGGAGGACCGCGAGGGTGAATCATATCAAGGCCGACAAAGCTGAGGAAGCTGCTGACGTCGTTCTCGGTATATTACCCGTAAACTCTTTTCTAGCTAAAGTGTTTTTTGATACCGGAGCATCGCATTCTTTTGTGTCAAAGATCTTTGCAAAAGCATACAACCTAGTTCTGGTTCCGCTAAGCAATCAAATCTATGTTCACTCTCCGGGAACTAAAATGATTACTTCCAAGATAAGCATGGACAATCAAATCCTAATTGGAGGTCGCAGATTCCTTGCTTCACTCATGTTGCTGGGAAATTCTGACATTGATGTCATTCTGGGTATGGATTGGTTGAAGACCCACAAAGCTAAAATTGACTGTGCTCAAAAGTCAATAACTCTCTCTCACCCTTCGGGCCGGATAGTCTATTCTCCATATGGATCAAGTTCTGTTCAGCTGTTCAACCTAGATGCAAAAGCCCTTCCTGCAATTGAGAATGTTCCGGTGGTTTGTGAATTCCCTGACGTCTTTCCAGAAGAGTTGCCAGGGATGCCTCCGGACAGAGCAGTTGAGTTCGTGATCGAGCTTGAGCCAGGTACTGCTCCAATCTCTAAGCATCCATATAAGATAGCTCCTCCTGAACTGAAATTGTTGAAGGAGCAAATCGATATGTACATGGAGAAAGGTTACATTCAGCCTAGTTCTTCAGCTTGGGGTTGCCCAACCCTGTTTGTTGCCAAGAAGGATCAAACAAAAAGACTCGTGGTTGACTATCGTCCTCTCAACGAGAAAACCATCAAAAACAAGTATCCAATTCCTCGTATCGATGATCTTTTTGATCAACTTGCTGGAGCCTCAATATTCTCAAAGTTGGACTTGAGGATGGGTTACCATCAGATAAAGATCAGAAAGGAAGATATTCCAAAAACAGCTTTCACCACTCGGTACGGTCTATATGAATACACCGTCATGTCCTTTGGTCTCACCAATGCACCGGCGACCTTCTCTAGACTCAGGAATTCTGTCTTCCATGAATACCTCGACAAGTTTGTTGTGGTATATCTTGATGACATTCTGGTCTACTCAAAATCCGAGGAAGATCATGGAGAACACCTTCGTCTCACTCTCATGAAACTTCGCGAGCATCGTCTATATGCCAAGTTTTCCAAATGTGAGTTCTGGATTCCAGAAGTTGCTTACCTTGGTCATATCATCTCTGCCAAAGGCATAGCCATTGACCCAGAAAAGGTTAAGGCAATTGTTGATTGGAAACCTCCTAAGACGGTGAAGCAAGTCAGAAGTTTTCTTGGCTTAGCTAGCTATTGCCGTCGTTTCGTCCAAAACTTTTCCAAGATTGCCAAACCTCTCACTGATCTCACAAAGAAGGACAAGAAGTTCGTTTGGACTCCACAGTGTGATGAGAGTTTCAATCTCCTGAAGACTAAACTCACTTCCACCCCAGTTCTGGTTAGCCCAGATACTACCAAACCTTTCCAGATATTCTGCGATGCATCTCTCCAAGGTCTAGGTGCAGTTCTTATGCAAGAACGTCAAGTTGTGGCTTATGCTTCACGTCAGTTGAATGCACATGAGCAAAACTATCCCACACATGACCTAGAACTTGCAGCAGTTGTGTTTGCCCTCAAGAAATGGAGACAATACTTGTTGGGTAACAAAACTGAAATCTTTTCCGATCATAAGAGTCTGAAATACATCTTCACTCAGCCAGATCTAAACCTCAGGCAAAGGAGATGGATTGAGAAGATTAAAGACTTTGATCTCACCATTTCTTACACTCCAGGCAAGGCTAATGTTATGGCCGATGCTCTCAGTCGCAAATCCTATTGCAATAATCTCATGATCATGGAAAGCCAACCTCCACTTCATGAAGAATTCCAGAAGCTGAACCTTGGTCTTGTTCCTCAAGGTTACCTTGCTAGCTTGACAGCCAGTCCAACTCTCAAGGACAAGATTCGTTCTGAACAACTTCGTGATACTGAAATCAAGAAGATTGTAGAGCACATCAAAGAAGTCAATGATAAATTCAAGTCCTTCTCAATTGATGACAAGGGAACTGTGTTCTTCGAAGGACGCATTGCAGTTCCTCAGATTCAAAGTCTCAAAGATATCATTCTCAAGGAGGCTCATGAAACTCCTCTCTCCATTCACCCTGGAAGTAAAAAGATGTACCAGGATCTCAAGACTCTGTATTGGTGGCCTGGCATGAAACGTGAAATTGCTCAATACGTTTCTGAATGCGACGTTTGTCAACGTGTTAAGGCAGTCCATCAGAAAACAGCAGGTCTACTCCAACCTCTGAAAATTCCTGAGTGGAAGTGGGACATGATTGAAATGGACTTCGTTACTGGGTTTCCAAAGTCCAAGAAGGGCAACGATGCAATCTTCGTTGTTATTGATCGTCTCACTAAAGTAGCTCACTTCTTTGCTGTCAAAGAAACAATCTCAGCTAGCCAGTTAGCAGAGCTCTACACAGCAAAGATCGTTCCTCTTCATGGTGTTCCATTGGAAATAAGCTCAGACCGTGGAAGTATATTCACTTCTCATTTCTGGAAGAGTTTCCAAGATGCATTGGGCACTAAACTTCTGTTCAGCACAGCTTATCACCCTCAGTCTCAGGGGCAAGTCGAAAGAGTCAATCAGATTCTCGAGGATATGCTCAGAGCATGTGGTCTCTCCTTTGGCATGAAATGGGAGGATTGCCTTCCATATGCTGAATTCTCCTACAACAACAGCTACCAGGCAAGCCTAGGCATGGCACCATTTGAGGCACTGTATGGCCGCAGATGCAGGAGTCCAATCAATTGGTCTGGAGCTGGTGAACATTCACTCTTAGGTCCTGACATTGTTAAGGAAGCCGAAGAGAAAGTTCGTATCATTCGTGACAATCTCAAGATTGCTCAGTCTCGTCAGAAGAGCTACTATGACAGCAAGCACAGAGATATGATCTATGCACCTGGTGACAAGGCATATCTCCGTGTAACTCCCCTCAGAGGCACTCATCGTTTTGGTGTGAAAGGAAAGCTTGCACCAAGATACATTGGTCCTTTCAACATTCTCTCAAGGCGGGCAGAAAATGCTTATCGTCTTGAACTTCCAGAAAAGCTATCCAAGGTGCACAATGTGTTCCACGTGTCACAACTCAAGAAGTGTTTCAAAGATCCAGACCGTGCAGTTGATCATGATTCCATTGAACTGCAAGATGATCTCTCTTATGAGGAGCACCCTGTTCGTATTCTCGATGAGATCGAGCGTAAGACTCGCAACAAGAGCACCAAGTTCTTGAAAGTGCAGTGGTCTCATCATTCCGATAAAGAGGCAACGTGGGAGACCGAAGAGGATCTTCGTAAGAAGTATCCGGACCTTTTCGTTTCTCAGTAAGGAATCTCGGGGCGCGATTCCTTCAAGGGGGGGGGGCGTTTTGTAACATCCCAAGTATGAAAACCTACCATTTAGAATGTTTGATTTCTTGTTATTAAAGTATTGCATCATGTCATCATGTTTATTTCATTGTTTGCATTTGTTTACTATTTGTTTGCTTCTGTTTTTATCCTGTTTTCATAATTGAATATCAAACAAATTCAAATGATGTGTTTCATACTTGTCATGTTACAACATTTTCAAATAAAATTTCAATTCAAACAAACTTTTGTTTCCAATTATTTTCCATGTTAGATCAACTAGTAAAATGGTGCTTTTATTTCAATTAAGTAATTCCAAATTGCTTTCAAATTCAAAGCATCTTCAATCAGCACCTCATTTGGAAATTATAAAAATACCAAACAAATTCTAATCACATTTGTTCTATTTAATCAAGAGGGGTCACCCTAATTAAAACATTGTTTTCAATATTAAGTCATTACTTAACAAATTCTTCAAATTCAAATCAAATCTTCAAATCAGCACCCAATTTGTATATATGAAAATCACCACACAATTATAATCACTTAATCAAATTTAATAATAGGGTTCACCCTATTAATATGTTGTTTTCAATATTATTCATTTAATAAGAAAATTCTTTCACATTGGTTTAAATCATAAACAACAAGCAAACTTGAAAACTTTTGGAAATAAAAGTTAGTTTTTAGTTGCTATTTGAAAAACTAAACTAACCATATTTTTTCCAAAATTTTATTAACTTAAAACCCCATCCTTTTTATCCATTTGGTTTTCAGCAAAAAAATAAAAAAAAAACATAAAAAGGAGAAAGAAGAGAAACGCGCGCGCAGCACCTAGCTAGCCCAGCCCAGCCCCTTTTCTCTCCTTTCCGCGCGCGCAGCCAGCCCGCTTGGCCCGGTACCCCTTCAGTTAGACGCCCCCGTCGTCTTCAAAGTGTATGGCGGCGCATCCGGGGGCGCCACGACGGCAGCCGTGCCCCGTCGACGGCCAGGAGCCACGCCATCGGCCTATATAACTCCCCTAGACCTCCCTGGCGCTAACCCTAGCCCCCTAGGTCCCTGTTCCCTCGCCTCCGCCACCGATCGTCTCCTCTCCCCGTCGTTTTCCACCCACTGTCACCATCACCGGCGAGGTCATCTCTGAATCTTCGATGGCGCCGCCCACCTCGCAGCTCCACTCTCCTAACTAAGCACGGGAACCAAGCCACCTCGTCTTCCTCTTCTGATTTGACACCGGAGCGAGCTTGGAGAAGCACGGGAGCCACGCCGCCGTCCTCGTCACTGCCGCGACATCCCCTCCGCCGTCGAGCTCAACCGCGGCAAACCCCACGGTGAGGCCACCGTGCTTTCCCGTCTCCCTCTTCCTTCTGCATCGCGCCCGCAACGTTACCGTGCACGTATCACCACCACCCCAGCGCAGCACACGCGCAGCGAGCACGAGCCCGTTGATCACCGCCGGCCGCTATCGACCTCCGTCAGGTCGCAGTTGGTTCTGTTCGTCAGAAAGTTCAGATACACGTTTGTAACCTCAACTTGTCCGCGCGTGGTTATCTGACAAGAAACGAAATCCACCCCACTGGTTAGAGCACAGCAGCGCAAGGGTGAGGTCCAGGGTTCGACCCCTGGCCTCGCTCGGGATATTTCCCACACTTTTTGCACCAAGTGCTGACAGGGAGGGCCCCCTGTCAGCCACTCTGAAGCCACGTGAGCACCACGATCCCCTGTGGCCCACTGGCAGTGGCAGGGTAGACCCCCCAGTGCGTATAAAAAGTTTTCTAACTTTCTGTTTTTCAAAACCATCCCTTTATTTTAACAGATTGGTCCCTCAAATTAATTTGACAATAACTTTAGTTTTATAATTCCAAATTACAAAAATAAAATATGTGTGCTGGTCTAAATTAAATTGTCTACCTTTTGGTATCATTTGTTTCCTGTTTTGAAATTTCAAAATGCAATTCAAATTTGAATTCAAATAATTCAATTGAAATTTGCTAAAATCCATAAGTAATTCATACTAATTCCAAATAATGCAAATAAAATATGTTTTCCATGCTATTTCAAATAACCTTTTCAAATATAATTTTTTTTTCATGGTTTGAATAATTTAAATTGCCTAAATAATTTAATCCTTGTTTAATTCATTTAAATTTGATAAAATCATAACTTGCTCAAAATAAAATATTTTTGAACATGCAAAATATGTTTTCAAACCATCAAAGCATAAACTTTTCAAATGTGAATTTGAATTTATGTTTTGAGCAAATAAAATTCAAATAAAATTCACACTTGTTTTAAATTAATTTAAAACTTGTTTAATATTGTTTAAGTCATAATAAATTCATCCTAACTCCTATTTCAAAATTGAAACATGTAATCCAACTAAAATTTTGTATTCTTTTCAAATATAAATTTTGTTAATTGTTTTGAACACTTTAACTTGATGAAAACAACAATTGCTTGTGTGACATCTTTAAGTAACCAAACTTTCCAAACTTAATAAATAATTTCCAAACTTGTTAAATTCCTTTTCCACTTGCAACTTTTGGTTGTTATTTTCTTGTTATCATCATGCATGCATCATGGTAATAAATTCTCACATGGTAATTAGATTGTAGATCATCTGTTTCCACCTTAATCCATGGACCTTTTCATATGCAACTCAAAATTGCATATGGGACCATTTCAATTGTGTTACCATGTCACTTAGTTTATTTTGATGCATCTATTAAATTGACATGCATCATCCCATGATTGTGCACTATGCCATGATAATGATTGTTTATATTTCTGTCTTGTTTGTTTGCTTCTTCTCGGATAGACGACGACGTTGAGACAGACGATCTTTACAGCACCCCTTCTGAGGATCTAGCTCAGTACCAGGCTGCTGAGTTTGCAGGCAAGTTATCACTCACATGAACCACTGTGTTCCTTTCAACATTGGTTACCGATACTTTCCGTTGATCTGTTCTGCTAGCCTTAGTAGTAGTTGTTTCTGTTACGAACCTATCACATGAATCCCTTAACCCTGATATTGCCTCAGCTCCAGTCCTACAACCCCATTGATTGAGCCAGTGTCTTATTAGCATGCTTAGGTTGTTTTGCTCGAGTCTGTTACCCGTTACCTTCAGTTACTATATCTTTATTATGTTCTGGGGGCTCGATGTTTAATCAATCAATCGTGCTAATGTTATTGTTAATAATAATTTGATGATAAGGCACCGGCAGGAGGCCCTGTGTGGTTTTGAGGCTTGCTAGTGTCGACCCTAATAGGAAAACGGTCTTGTCTACTGATCCATGATGAGCGCACTACCCGCATGTGGGAAGCGAGTATGGGCGCCCCCCTCAATTTGATTCGATTCGCATCTCGGCCAAATCATCTCATTTAGTTCGTGTTTTCCATTTGCCGCATGCATGTTTTTGCGAGCCCAGCGCAGGGTGGAACTTTTGTAGTCGGCATATAGGGGGACACGGTCTTAGAGTGCTATGAGGGTCCCTTTTCTTTGGGGCTTGATTATCCGTGCGCCCAAGGTGCTTTGGGCTTGATGTGAAGAAGAGTTGAGTTGTGTTGAGTGCCCCGCTTGGTGGGAGGCATCCCATCTGGCGGGTTATTCATACGTGTACGGCCAAATTGGTGCAACCCTGCAGGGATAATCTTCTCGAAAGCCGTGTTTTCCGCGGTTATGGTTAACTTGGTGAAAGTACTGGCTAACAAGTACTCATGACAACTTAAACCTAATGATTCACAATATCACACCCAATGATTACCAACTTGACTAGTAATAGGATTATTGACACAATAACTTGATTCACCGTTAATCCAACTGTGTGAGTTATCCTTGGATTGCTTCTTTGGATAAGGGGCGAGATCCAGGATGGGTTTGTTTGAAGTTATCTTTCAGTTGGTTACAATACTCGATCTTATCTCCTTTCTGTTAGTCGGAAGTGGTAGAATCTCTGTAGTTGGTTAGCGCAGCCAGTTGCAGCATCTTTTATATCCCCTTTCTTCCGTTGAACCCAAGGCATATGTGCTTGGTGTTGACGGGCTACACTTTGGTGAACTGTGAGTCTTGCTTGCCAGTACGTCTATGTACTGACCCCCTTTGGGGCTGTGGTTTCCGCAGACTACGCTTACGAGGATCCAGGTGACGGCTACTACGTGGAGTTTGACGAGGCTGCTGACGAGTAGGTAGCGGACCCGGGCAGGATCCGAGACTACGTGGATGGGCTCCGTCTTTATTTCAGTTCCCGGCTTCTTAAGCCTATTTGGATTTGTCTGTACTCAGACCCCTTTGAATGCTTCCGTTGAGATGTAATGATGTTATGTTGGGACATGTGTCCTCTGGATGATTGTATTTGCTATCTCTGCTCTAGTGAGAGCTATTTGCAACTTATTTCAATCTTTTGTGTCTTAGAGATATGTTGTGTTATCATTTTGTTCAAAGCCGTTGACGTACCATGTGTGTATGGTATGAAGTACGTCAATGGTAGTGTCCTGATTTCTATGGGATAGTTTACGTCGACGCTGAACAGATAGGGGTTGGTTGTCACACATACGTGTGTTGGCCTACTCGTAAGAGGACGCGGGTTCCGGTAAGCCCCGTAATCCAATCTACTACTGTTCAACGGAACGGCGAGTATCCTTTAGAAGTCCGGGTGCGACATAGGAACACCCGCTTTGGAAGCCTGTAATTTAATTGAAAGTTTAGTTAGAACACCACCTACTAAGGTTGTTAAAACTGAGATCACTTTAGATGATGTTATTAAAAAGCTAAACTCTATGGAGAAAATTTTGCCAAAGTTCCTTGAAAATGCTAGCAAAGTTAATGAATCAATAGTAAGTATCAACAAGAAAATCGCTGTTTTAGAAGCTAGCAATATCAATGATAATCGAAATATGAGGATTGGTAAATTAGAAGAGGCTATGGAAACTTTAAGCTCAACCTTTTATGATCTTAAGTTTAAAAGAGAGAAACCTTCTGTGGGAAAAGAGAAAAAAATTATGTATGTCCCCAAGGCACCTAAACCAAAATCCCCTAATGTCCTTAAAATTAATAAAACTTATAGTGAAACTAAAAGTGATTTGCATGTTGAATCCTCTCCAGGGGTGTCTAAGGTACCCATTGCTACAATTGGAGTTTTGGAGGAAATTATTGATTTGGATACTTCTTCACTTGAAAATACTTGATTCCACTTTTCTGGACCTAGCTAAAAGGCGTTAAAGAAAAGCACTTCTTGGGAGATAACCCATGGTTTTATTTTTGCTTTGTTTTTCTCTGTTTTCTTTGAGTCAACGGGTCATATACTTCTGTAGAAACTCCTTTTTATCTTTCTTTTCATGTTTTAGTAGTGCCAAGTAAGTTTTCTGGCGAGAGTTGGAGTTGGTTTTCGGATTTCTACGTTGGAAACAGATTTATGATGTCCACCGTAAAAAATCATATACCATCCTGGAAAATCATAATGATCTGAATTTTTTGTGCTTATTCCTCATCTAATCCCGCAACTTTTTTGTTCATTAAGTTTTTCGATCTGAGCAACGTAAGTCCCTCGAAAAAAATCGTCTTTACAGACTGTTCTGGTTTTGATAGATTCTGCCATTTTTCTTGCATTTGCTCTTTTGCGATGTCAAGTGGATTTATTTGCTTCACGAAACGTCAGTGAATGTATCTAATGTTCAAAAGTATCAATAGCACTTGTGTCATACAGAAAAATTGGATTTTTAATTTTTGCACTAACCCTCTAATGCGAATTACTGTTTGAGTGTGGTGTGAAGGAAGTTTTCAAGGGTCAAGAGAAGAGGTGATATATGTGATCAAGAAGAGTGCAAGGTCAAAGATTGGGGATGACCCCGCGGTTCATCCAAGCATATTTTTAGAATACTCAAGCATCTAAGCTTGGTAATTCCCAAGGCATCCCCTTCTTCATCAACTATCTATCAGGTCACTTCTCGTGAAACTATATTTTTATTCGGTCACATCATATGAAGTTTACTTGGAGCGTTTGTTTGTTTTTCATTTGTTTTATTCTGTTTTCCTTTCTACAATAATATATTTGGATCCTAGAATTCTTTGTTTTGGAGAGAGACACGCTCCGCTTTTTCGTTTGAATACTTGCTATGCTAGTATTCTTAGTTTTTCTTCTAGTTACTGCAAAAAATCCTGTTTAGCTCTCTTCTTCATTATATCTCTTATTCAGAGTTGTTAGTTTTAGTAGTGTTATGTGATTCCTCTCATGTTTGCTTGATGTAACATTTAGAGAGTTTTTGTTAAAGCATCTTTTGTATGATGCTTGTTGGGAAAAGAAACTGCTGCTTGAGGTAGAATTTTTAACGGTGCAAGTAGAACCTTGTATAGACTGTGGCTAGAATTTTTCATGTCATGCTAGATGTTATTTTAGTTTTAAAGCCTTGTGGTTATTGAGTAGCATGATTAGCCTCAAATATCTGAGGGTGTTTAATGTGCCATTTAAAGAATCATGAGTTGTTCTTGTCATATTGAAGCATAAATTTGTGGTGTTCTCCTTTGAATGTTTTATTTGGTTGAGTTGGCGCATGCTCACACCATGTTTATGACTATGAACCAGTCACTAATAGACTCCATGACCATTTAGTTTTCGAACTTGTGGTACCACTTATGCTTTGATTAATAATGTTTATGTCGCTATGCATGATTATGGTTCTTATGCTCTCTTGATTTGTCGCTCCCAGTCTTTTGCTAGCCTCCACTTGTACTGAGTATGAGCTCTACTCGTTCATCCAACTCCCCAAAAGCAAAGTTTTCCCATTGTGTCCACCATACCTACCTACATGTGGTATTTAACCGCCACTCCAAAGTAAATTTCTCATGTGTTACCTTTAAAACTTTCAAAATTGCTCCTGTTTTGTGCTCCTCTTTTAGCTCATGAGGACGTAAATAGAGAATGTTTATCTCACTTGTTGACTGGATCTTCACACCCTGGTCTAGTGGCTTCATCCGCTTATCCAATGATAGAAGAGCTGGCAGCGGGGTGCCCAGCCCCAAATTAATAACACAAATTCTCTTCCTATTTTTGCCCTGATTTATGAGTCAAAGCATAAATGTGTAAACAAAAGAAAAAGAGGGATGGCCTTCTAGCCAGGTGGGTCCTTCTATGGGAGCCACTCTTGTGAAGTCTAGTTGGCTTGTGACGTGCTGTATTTTCTGTTTACCATTCGTTGACATAAGCATACACCTCTCTTAAAATATAGACACTCCTCCAGGTATGTGATTGTTGGCAGGCACCCGAGGATTCAGTTAGCCATGGTTTGTGAAAGATGGTTGGGAGGTGTGTCAAGTTTTCAATACCTCGGTTTAATAAAATAAAAGCTCTAGCACATGAGTGATCCATGCTTCCCTCTACGAAGAGCCTTTCTTTTACTTTTATGTTGAGTCTCCATCTTCTAACTTTATGCACGGTTGAGAGAGCATTTTTTCCATTCTGAGCTTTATGTGCATCTGTCCTAAAAACATTATTAATTGATTGATGATGTGTTATTGCTTGTTCTCTAATTATTTGTTCTAGTCTTCCTCGTGAACTTTGAAGGTGTCCTGGCATTTATGTTTTGCCCCACTCTTAAGGACTAGCGAAATATCACTTTGAGATGTTCTCTCTATACTTGAAACAAACGTATATCTTTCTTTGCATTGTTATTCATGATCTTTTATTTGAGTTACTTCTCATGCTGCAAGGTGATTGCTATGCTTTATTATTAAAATTCTATTTATCATGTTTATGTTAAAGTTCTATGATCTCATCTTACTTATGCTTTTACATTATTGATGATCAAGTTTATGTCGGTAGCATGTCACCTCAGAAATTATTGTATTTTTATCATTTACCTACTCGAGGACGAGTAGGAACTAAGCTTGGGGATGTTGATACGTCATAAATGTATCCTTAATTTCTTATGTTCCATATTGTTGTCTTATTGTTTCCCACATGTTTGCTATACACTTTATGTCATTTTTATCGATTTTCCGAACTAACCTATTGACAATATGCCACATAGCCAGTTCCCTGTTTTTTGCTGTTTTTAGGTTCAGAAAAGTTGTTCTAGAAATAGTATCGGAATTGGAAAATTCGAAGCCCGGAAGTCTTAGAATTCCCGAAGGATCCACGGAGTCCCGATGATACCCGGAGGGGGGCCTCAGGGGGCCCACACCATAGGGCGGCGCCCCCACTTGGACGTGCCAGGGGGTGGTGTGGGGCCCCTAGGCCTCCATCGCCTTTGCTCTTTCTCCTATTTAATCCTCCCGAGACGTAAACCCTAAAGATATCCCACTTTTCCCTGAGAAACACCTGAGGCCGCCGTGACCGTCATCCCGAGACCGGGAGGGTTCTAGAGCTCTCCCCGACACCCTGCCGGAGGGGGAAATCATCACCTGAGGGGTCTACACCACCATGCCCTCCTCCAAAGTGATGCGTGATTAGTTCATCCCTGGACTACGGGTCCATAGCAGTAGCTAGATGGTTGTTCTCTCCACTTTGTACCTCATGTTTAGATCTCGTGAGCTGCCTCACATGATCGAGATCATCTTTATGTAATGCTACATGTTGTGTTTGCTGGGATCTGATGAATGTTGAATGATATGTCTTCTAATTATCAATCTAACATGTTATCTTCATACATATTTTATTTATGATCTTGCATGGGCTCCGTTATTAGTAGATGCTCTGGCCAAGTAGATGCTAGTAACTCCAAGAGGGAGTATTTATGCTCGATAGTGGGTTCATGGCTCCTTTTCATCTGTGCTCGAGTGACAGAAACGTGACGGATGGAGGATGTGTTGTTGCCATTAGGGAGAAAACAACGGTGTTTACTTAGTTTAGATTGTTTACATTACACACTTTGCTTACGGCGATAATCTGTTTCTTGCAACTTAATACCCAACGTTTGTTCGGATGATATTCTGAGGGTGGATTCTTAGTCATAGATGAAGTTGGATAACGGTCTATGTATTTTGTTGTAATGCCCGCATGAATCACATAGTAGTCTTTATGTCTTGCATATGCACTATGGTGTAACCTTCATTTCTGTCAATTGCCCAGCTGTAATTTGTTCACCACACATGTTATTTATCTTTCACGAGAGACACCACTAGTGAACTGTGGACCCCCCGTCCTTTTCCTCATACTGATAAAATACCTGGTGCTTTCATACTGCTCTCATACTGTTCCTATTATTTTCCTACTGTTTTCCACACCATATATTTAAACTCTTTGTGTTCAGCAAAACTGGTGAGATTGACAACCTCACTGCTTAGTTGGGGCAAAGTAATTTTATTGTGTCGTGTATGTTCCACGTTGCTGCTGAACCGGTAGTGTGCCCTGCCATCTCAACTGCTTCAACCTTCTGAAGTTACTCCTTCCTCCTACTGGTCGATTCAACCTTGGTTTCTTTCTGAGGGAAACTTTCTGCTGCACTCTTCATACCTTCCTCTTGGAGTCTCCCAACGAACGTGTGTTCACATGCATCAAAGGTCATCCCTCTTTCTCTTTTGTTTACACAAGTATGCTTTGACTGATAAATCAGGGGCAAAAATAGTGAAGATAATTTGTCATATTAAGTTTGGGGTTGGGCACCCCGCTGCTAGCTCTTCTATCAATTGGATAAGCGGATGAAGCCACTAGTCCAGGGTGTGAAAGTCCAATCAACAAGTGAGATAAAGATTCTCTATTTACGTCCTCATGAGCTAAAACAGGAGCACAAAACAAGAGTAATTTTGAAAGTTTAAAAGGTAACACATGAGAAATTTACTTTGGAGTGGCCATTAAATACCACATGTAGGTAGGTATGGTGGAACATTTGGCAAACTTTGTTTTTGGGGAGTTGGATGCACGAGTAGAGCTCATGCTCAGTACAGGTGGAGGCTAGCAAAAGACTGGGAGCGACAAATCAAGAGAGCAATAATGGCCATAATAATGCATAGCGACAAAAACATCATTAATCAAATCATAAAGTGTATTACAGGTTCAAAAACTAAATGATCATAGAGGCTATAAGTGACTGGTTTGTAGTCATAAACATGGTGTAAGCATGTGCCAAGTCAACCAAATAAAACATTCAAAGGAGAACACAACAAATTTATGCTTCAATATGACAACAAGAACTCTTTTTCTTTCAATGGAACATTAAAAAATCTCAGCTATTTGAGACAAGTCATGCTACAAAAATAGCCACCAGGCTTAAAATTAAAATAACATCTAGCATGACATGAAAAAGTCTAGCCACAGTCTATACAAGCTTCATTTTGCATCGTTATAAGCACGAAAACTGTACTACTGCTTTCCAACACCAAATATTTTATACTAAACAAAAACTCGCCAAGAGATACATCTATAAAACAAGAGAGTACTAACACAAATCTACTAAACCTAACTGCTCTGAATAAGAGATGCATGAAAAACAGGAGCTAAAAAGGAATTTTGCAGCAACTAGAAGAAAAACTAAGAATACGAGCATAACGAGTATTCAAACGAAAAAGCGGATCATGTATCTGTCCCACACAAAGAATGCTAGGTTCCAATAATATTATTGCAAAAAGGAAAATAAATAAAACAAACGAAAAATAAAAGACGCTCCAAGTAAAAATTCATATGATGTGACCGAATAAAAATATAGTTTCACTTGAAGTGACCTCATAATTTGTTGATGAAGAAGGGGATGCCTTGGGCATCCCCAAGGTTAGATGCTTGAGCATTCTTAAGATTTTCTGGGATGAACCACGGGGCATCCCCAAGCTTTGACTTTGCACTCTTATTGGTCACATTATATCACCCTCTTCTCTTGACCCTTGAAAACTTCCTTCACACCACACTCAAAGTAATTCGCATTAGCCGGTTAGCGAAACTATAAAAAAAACTCATGGGTTATGCAAGGGAACACATTCTATTGATACTTTTGAACATTATCTACAGCAACTGATGTTTCGTGAAGCAAAGAAATCCACTTGACATCGTAAAAGAGCAAATGCAAGAAAAATGACAGAATCTGCCAAAACCAAAAAGTATGTAATGACGAATTTTTTCGGGGCACTTAAGTTTCTCAGATCAAAAAATATAAAGAACAACAACTTTTTGGTCTTAGTTGATGAATAAGCACAAAATGTTTCAGGTCGTTTTGATCTTTCTGATATTTATACGATTTTTTACGGTGGACAACATCAATATGTTTTCTGCGCAGAAATCCAAAACCAACTCCAACTTTCGCTAGAAACTTTAGTTGGCACAACTAATACATGAAAATAAAGATACAAAGGAGTTTTTACAGAAGTATACAACCTGTTGACTCAAAGAAAACAGAAAGAACAAAGCAAAAATAAAACCATGGGTTATCTCACAAGAAGTGCTTTTCTTTAATGCCTTTTAGCTAGGCCCAGAAAAAATGGAATCAAGTACTTTCCAAAGGAGAGGCATTCCAATCAAGATAAGGAAATTCCTCAATAATGCATTGTATTTTATTTAAATGAGTTTCAGATGTTCCTCTCTTAGAACTTTTAGGTTTACTACTCTCATCAAATAAATTTTCAGGAACAATTCAATCAAAATTCTTTTCTTGGGCTTCATGCAGTGCTACCAATTTAAAGGGGATTGGTATTTTCATCTCATTTTCACTTTTAGGTTCATATTTATCAAGAGCACCAACAACATTTACACATGAGCCTAGCATATTGAAACGATTAAAAACTTTTCTAGATTCTAAGGAAGGTTTCTAAGATAAAATTTCTTTTTTCAGTATCTTCAGTATTATTCAAGTTAAAGAACATTTGCTGTAGTATTAACAAACCTAGCTTCTAACATGTGAATTAAATAAGTTACAACAGTTTCATAATTTGGATCAAGTTCTACTATGGATTTTCCCTCAAAAATCATCATGCTTACTAACATGATTAAAGAATTCTTTAATGGTATCATTTCCAAGTATAGATCCACTACCTACTGGTAGATCTTCTAGGGTAAACTTAGGGAGCAACATGATGAAGAGTAACAACAAGTTAACAAAGAATAACAACTAGAATAAGAACTGATTTTTTTGTGTTTTTTATAAAGAAAAGCAAACAAGACAAAATAAACTAAACTAAGAAAAACTAAAACAAAGTAAAGAGATTGGAAGTGAGAGACTTCCCTTGCATAAATTCTCTTCCTCCCCGGCAACGGCACCAAATTTTTTGTTGATGGGGTGCGTAGTTGCACTCTTTGGTAAACCCCAAGAGAAAGGTTGTGAAGAGTGCAGCGGCAAGTTTTCCCTCAGAAAAGAAACCAAGGTTAAATCGACCAGTAGGAGGACAAGCAACTTCTGAAGGTTGATGTAGTTGATGTGGTAGGGCACACTACCGGTTCAGCAGCAACGTGGAACCTACACAACACAATCAATTCACTTTGCCCCAACGAAGAAGTGAGGTTGTCAATCTCACTGGTTTTGCTGATAACAAAGAGATTAAATGTATGGTGTGGAAAATAGTAGTAGCAGTGTGGAAGCAGCATGAAAACAATAATTGTAGTGATTGAATTATCAGTATGAGAACATGGATGTAGAGGCCCCATACTAGCAGTCCAAGACCCCTCATATGCATACATTCACGATCCCAAGACAATCAGTCGTGAACAACATATGAAGTTAGTTGACATATAGATTTTATCATCCATTGCACGAATAATAAAAGTCTTACATAAATGGTCACATGACCAAGTCTTAGATAACAGCCACGCGGGGCAGACAAAGAACACGAACACAACGAAAGACAAAAAAACACAATGCGATAGAGCCCAAGTAAGGCCTTAACCTACAGGCTGCTGACCGGGAGACGAGCCTAGTTCGCAGGGTCATCAATTTAGTACTCCTTCTCATAGTACTCCTCCTGGGGCTGCTCCTCGTAGTCTGGCCAAGTACATAGTCAGGACAAAACCAATATGAGTACATTTTAATGTACTCGCAAGACATCCTTTATATAGCTTACAAAATGCAAGTATGCTTATTTGGTGGAGTGGGTAGGCTATACATAGGGTTTGCTACCCATGATGAATGAAAGATACATCATGGTTGATTTAACATATCTATATATTTGTTGAAGAAGATACTTCAAAAGAAAATAATATAGTTTCTCTTGTAGATATCACATATCCAAGAGGTTTTGTAAGACTTTGTTTGGTAAAGAAAAATTTTCCTTTTTCTTTTTCTTTGCAAAACTTCTTGTAAAACAACCTCCAGCTTTTACTCCTATTTACCTCACAGGTACAAGGTTCATCTTCCGGTACCTCGCAGGTACAAATCCTTTTTCAAAACATCCTTTTGAAAAGATTGACACAATGCTAGCTACATGGCCATTCAACTGTCCAAATCCAAGGACGCGACTATTCCGAATTGTTTTACTCTACAGAGGTGTACACAATCCACAAGATCCAGAACATCTACCATGAACAACCAAGGACTGTCCGTGACAGTATGCGCCCATCAGATAACTAGTCCAAACCTTCCACTATGTTCAAGCTAGTATATGACTATCCCTTCAACTAGGTTTATTCTCCCCATCACCGTGTCCCACACTGCCATGACAGGAGACCCAACTGTTGCAGCTGGAGGAAAAATTAATCCCACACTTTGCATGTCCCGTGTCTCACACCTGGCGACATTTCGATTCAGAGGATCCAATCCTCTATAGCACTTGGGATAGAACACCCATTAACACGAACAAGTTTCTAGCTAGGACCCTTGCCCATGTTGAGGTACAGTGGTAGTACGTCTTGGTTGTCCAACGAAGACTAGGTTATGTATCTTTTGTACACTTTCACAAACTTTACTCTTTGACTCCTCCAGTGAACAAGGTCCCACCTTTCCACCGAGGGTTTTCCACAAAGCTTTTGTTTACAAAAAACACATTTTAGGGTGTCCACTTAGGGACTTCAAGATTATTAATTTAGGTGGTATTTATATACCATCTGGTGTCTAAAGGTTTGGTAACACCAAGTTTGACTACTGGCAATGTGATAGTTAACTATAATATTAATAGTAGTAATAGCCACAACAAAAATAGTTTTGTTAACCATATTTGTGTAAAACTTCAGAAGTAAAAACACGCATGATAGATAATGATAAGTATAGTAACAACAAGCATTAGGATGGATTGCCTTGGTATTGTTCTTGGTTCTTCTCTTGGAAATAACAGGAGTGAAAATAAACCTCTTCTGCAATATCTCCTTCTTCGTTTTCTAATGTCGTCAAAAGAAATAAAGGACACACATTCAGAACCAACTAAGGAAAAAAATAGTACAAATAAATACATACAGCAAGAAATACACCACACAATCTATCACTCAATTTTCCAAAGGCAAAAATTATTAAGCACACATACAACAAACAAGGCTACTAGCAAACATGCCTATGGTGGAGAAAATTATATTTCTCACAAAAATGCAATGGGACCAGTGGGTGTTCCACTAGCCTACCAAGGCATTAAGAGGTCACAATGCCTCTAGTCATACTTGGGAAAAATTACTATCCCACTAAACAAGCATAAAAACACTACTCATGCTAGTGATAATAATAGGGTGCAATTAATCAAGTCAAAACTACCCATGCCTTTCTACAAATAAAAGTACAAGGTAACAGAGGTGAAACATCCCTAAAATCAGTACCAAAGTGGTATTGGACCTATCATGTCAACCTCAAAAACTTAGCTACTAAACCTAAAAGTAAAATGCCCTAATTTCCTAAACATTAGGAAATTCTAGAAAATGACTATGCTAGCAAAACCAATTCTAATCAACACACAGACACTAAACTTTCCTAACATACTATTTCTGTAAGAAAACAACCTAATAACAGAGAATAACAACCTCACGCAAGCTAGAAAACATAAATCTAATACTCAAGTATGGAATACAACTTATTTACACAATAATAAATAAAAACAAAAAAGTGCAAAATTTCGTTATGCACACCAAAATTATTATACAACTCTAAAAATTACACCAAGCTAGGATTATGTAGTCCTAAACATCAACAAGGTCATACAATTGGATTCACATAAAAAATCATCACCAAACAACCTACAAAAATCCTAGGACTGCTCTCTGGTCATTTACCAAAATGCATGGTATTTTCTCGAGGAAGATCACTTGCAAGCAAGCCCAAGTGATACTGGTAGGTATCACTTAGGGCTATCCAAAAAAGTTTAGTTTGCATTTTTACGATTCTTATTTTAAAAGTAATGCAAAAAATGGCTAAACAGATATGTTCAGCCAAAAGAGTGACTACTGCAAAAATAATGATAAAAAGTAGATCTACCACTTGGACATGGTTAATAATATGCTAGGGTACATCCGTGATTTTTGGTGTGGCCAGATCTATCATTTTACTATTTTTCCTAGGGCCAAAGCTAGGGTGTTGTTTCTGACTATTTTCCAAAAGAATAAAAATCACAGAGAAAAACTCTTCGCGGGCCAGATCTATCCGGGGCAAAGCCCATCTACGGCCGAACGACCCACAGGCACGCGCGCGCGGGGGAACGCTTCGCGTTCAAAGGGCATCGTCGATCTGCAAATCGACGACCCTCACACGTCTTCTTCCTCTCATCCTCTCTCTCTCTGCGTGCGCGCGAACATAGGCTGAGGACGGCGATGATGCGGGGTTCACCTAGGGGCGGCGATAGGCAGTGGCGCGTGGTCGGGGTGGTTCCAGGAGGTCGACGTAGTGCAGTGGCACGAGCAACAGCAGCAACGACCACGGCAAGCTCCGGCGCGGTGGTTGTCCGCAACGGCAACATCAATGACGGTGGCATTCCTACAAGCAAATAGCCACGGCGAGGGGTTAAGGAGGTTCGCACGAGTACGGGGAGTGATTCTAGGGTGCAAAGGTGGAAGGAGACGGTCGGGATCGATGGTAACCTTCCGCGGGTCTCACGGTGGCCGGCGGCAATTTCATCCTTGTGTCGCTCATAGAGAGTGAACGGAGAGGAGTGGCGTGACTAGGGTGTGTGCTGAGGAGTGGAGGGTGTGGGTGGCAAGATTGAGGGTACGTCGTGCCTTATAGGCGCGGGCACGGGCGGTGTTCCGCGGCGTGGCCTCGGGTGTGTGCGGCGTGGGCTCGGGTGGCGTCGTGGCGCATCGTGGCATCGTGCAACGGGTGGCTACGGGCTAGGGTGGGCGTGCACTGCTGCAGGGCGGCAAGGAGAGGCGAACGGCAATGGTATGGGCACAGCGGCGCGAGGCGGTGGGCGCGCACGGTGTGTCTCCCTGTCTCCATGTCTCTGTCGGGTCCTCTTTTCCCTCTCTTTTCTCTCTCTCTGGTCCACCCCAAAAAGGATCCAAAGCACCTACTCGTTGCTGGTACATAGGGGAGTAGAGTAGACAAGATCTCTCCCAGAATTCAAACAAATTCAAACAAAAACCATCACCCAAACTTCTGTAAAAAAACAGATTCAGAAAGTTCAGAAAAGACTTAGCAGAAAAATTGCTAAGTGTTGGAAACAAGACAGAAACACCAAAAAGTTCAATCATGAATAAAAATAGCAAATGAAGTCCAATTTTGGAATTTAAAGTTGGACATTGTTAAGCATGTCATGAACATCCAGGAACACATTTTTAATATTTGTTTGAAAATGTGCAAGGCTGTGAAAACATGCTGGAAAAAGGGCATCTTTCTGTTTTTCTCTGTTTTTCAAATTCTCTGTTTTTCTGTCTTATTTTCTTGCCACAAAAACAAGCATGCAACTATATGTTTACAAACTCCAAAAATAAACAAAGGTTATGGATTTGTAGTCCACATACCAGAGAAAAATTATAATCCAAGAAAACATAAAACTGGATACTCTAACTTATTGAAAACAAGTTGTAGAAATGGGTGTTTGGCTAGGTTTCAGGGAAACTCTAATAGAGAAAATATAAGAAAACATCCACTTTTCCAAATTCCATTTTGTTTTCTTGGATGAAACAATGCCAAATAATATTGTAAAGTTGAAAACAAGCATGATCCAATACTTGGAACAAAATTACTCAGGATAACTTCAGAGAAAACAATAGTGTGCTTTTACGAAAAATTGATATTTGACTTAAAAGAAAACATTGCTTGCATTGCATAGATAACCATGGTCACATACATATATTGGTCCATCCAAACCTATTACAAAAGTTTTTTTTTGGCTCACATTTTTGTCTCCCTTAACTATATTACAATGGTCCAAAAACTGGGGTGTGACAATGGACCGGGGTCCATAGTTCACTAGAGGTGTCTCTCCATAAAAGATAGATAACATGTGTGCTGAACAAATTACAGCTGGGCAATTTATAGTTAATGAAACATGCATTCCATGATGATTACTATGTGATTCATACGGGCATTACAACAAGACTCATAGACCGTTATCCAACTGCATCTATGACTAATAATCCAACCTCTATATATCATCCGAACAAACCTTGGGTATTAAGTTGCAAGCAACAGATAATCGCAGTAAGCAAAGTGTGTGATGTAAACAATGTAAACATCATTGTTTTCTCCCAAATGGCAACAACACATCTTCCATCCGTCACGTTTCTGTCACTCGAGCACAGATGCAAAGGAGGCATGAACCCACTATCGAGCATAAATACTCCCTCTTGGAGTCACTAGTATCTACTTGGCCAGAGCATCTACTAACAACGGAGAGCATGCAAGATCATAAATAACATACACATGAAGATAACATGATAGATTGCTAATCAAGAGACAAAGCATTCAATAATCATCGGATCCCGGCAAACACAACATGTAGCATTACGATAAGATGATCTCGATCATGTAGGGCAGCTCACGAGATCCAAACATGAGGCATAAAGAGGAGACAAAAGCCAAGTGGGAGACCCACGAGATCATGTAGGGAAACTCACTAAGCGTCTCGCGTGGCCACGAGAGTTTCTACCCACACAAGTGGGAGACCAGTTCCGGTGGGGCAAACTTTTGTCATTCGAGGGCGGTACAAGGCCACTACATCCTCGAGTTGTCCACCTTAACTCACGCGAGTATCAGGACCATGACGATGGGAGTGCCGTGTCCGCACAGTGATGTCAAGTGCTTCTTGGGGGACCACAAGGTCACGACATCCCCAAGAGTTTTGTAAAAGAACAATGCCTCGCACTACTAGTAAAATCACTTGCTTTCCCGAGCAATTCTCCCTTTTGCATGCCGGCATGCTTGCATCTATGCATCCGACACACTCATGAGCATTCATCTCAGCAGCATATTTCCCTCTCTAAGAGGCGCGCGAGAGCCTTTTTTCTCATGAGAGCATCCCACGATCGGGGGCTGGAACGGTGTATGTGTACGGGTCGCTACTGTACACAACACCTCGCCAAGTTGCTTGGCGCAGTTCTTGTCGCACCCGGACTTCTAGAGGATACTCACAGTCCGTTAAACAGTAGAACAAATGGCTTACGGGGCATACCGGCACCCGCATCTCAATATGAGCAGGCCAACACGTAAACGTGTGACAACCATTCTCTACTATCCATCGTCTGCGCAAACCATCCCACAGAAATCAGGACACTTCCGTTGACGTACTTCATAACATACACACATGGTACGTCAACGGCTTTAGAACAACTGATATCACAACATATCTCTAAGACACAAAAGATTGAAATAAGTTGCAAATAGCTCTCACTAGAGCAGAGATAGCAAATACAATCATCCAGAGGACACATGTCCCAACAATTCATCATTACAACACAGCGGAAGCATCCTAAAGTGTCTGAGTACAGACAAGATCCAAATAGGCCTAAGAGGCCGGAAACGAAAAGACGGAGCCCATCCACGATGTCTCGGATCCTGCCCGGGTCCGCTATCTACTCGTTAGCAGCCTCGTCATACTCCACGTAGTAGCCACCATGGGGATCCTCGGAAACGTAGTCTGCGGAAACCACAGCTCCAAAGGGGTCAGTACAGACAAGTACTGGCAAGCAAGACTCACAAGATACCAAAGTGTACCCGGCAACACCAAGTACAGATGCTTTGGGTTCAACGGAAGAATAGGTGATACAAAAGTGCGGCAGCAGGCTGCTCTAACCAACTACAGAAACATGCTACAAATTCCGGCTAAAAGAAAGGGATAAGATAGCGTATCGTAACCAACTACTACTATCCTCAAACAAACCCATCCTGGATCTCGCCCCTTATCCAAAGAAGCAATCCGAGGATAACTCACACAGTTGGATTAATGATGGTTCAAGTTATTGTGTTAACAAGACTATTACTAGTCAAATTGTTAGTCATTAGGTGTAAGTTGTCTGAGTACTTGTTAGCCAGTACTTTCACCAAGTCATCCATAACCGCGGACAACACGGCTTCTCGAGAAGATTTAACCCTGCAGGGATGCACCAATTTGGCCGTACACGTAAGAATAACCCGCCAGATGGAATGGCCCTTCCACCAAGAGGGGCACTCAACACAACTCAACTCTTCTTCGCATCAAGCCCAAAGAACCCCGTGCAATTGAGCGCACGGCTAATCAAGCCCCACGAAGAAAAGGGGACCCTCATAGCACTCTAAGAACGTGTCTCCCTAAATGCCGACTACAAAAGTTTCCACCCTGGCCTCGGGTTCGTACCTGCATATGCGTGCGGCAAATGGAAAACCCGAACTAAATGAGGCGATTTGGACGAGATGCGAATCGAATCAAATTGAGGGGGGCGCCCATACACGCTTCCCACATGCGGATAGTGCGCTCATCATGGATCAGTAGACAAGACCCTTTTCCTAATTAGGGTCGACACTAGCAGGCCTCAAAACCACGCCGGGCCTCCTGCCGGTGCCTTATCATCAAATTATTATTACCCAAATAGGTTGTTGTTTAACATCGAGCCCCAGAACCTAATAAATATGGTAACAGAAATAATGGACAGCAGACTCGAGCATAAACAACCCTAAGCATGCTAGTAAGACACAGGCAACAAGCAACAGGGTTATAGGTGTGGAAGTGAGGCTATATCAGGGTTACAGGATAACATGTGATAGGATCGAACACAAGCAACGATTCATAAGGCTAGCAGAATAGACAACGGAAAGTATCGGTATCCAGTGTGGAAAGGAAACACAATGGTTCAGGTGAGTGAATACTTGCCTGCAAACTCAGCAGCCTGGTACTGAGCTAGATCCTCAGAAGGGGTGTCGTAAGTCTCGTCGGTCTCAACGTCGTCGTCTATTCGAGAAGAAGCAAACAAACAACGCAGAGAGACAAACAATCAATAACATGGCATAATGCACAAACATGGGATGATGCATGGCAATTTAATTGATGCATCAATGGTAAGCTACCTGACATGGTAACATAACATGATTAAATGGGCCCATATGCAATTTGGATTGCATATGGAAAGCCCATGAGTTATGGTTGGATTAAATGATCTACAACTAGACAACATGTGTAAGTGAATTATCATGATGCATGGATGATGAAAACAAAAGGAAAACAACAATGGAATCAATTTGAAATGAAGTTTACCAAGTTTGGAATTTTATTTATTAAGTTATAGAATTTTGGTTTCTTAAAGGTGTTACACAACCATTTGTTGTTTTCACCAATTTTAATTGTTCAAAATAGATAACAAAGTTCATATCTGGAAAGTACACAAAATTTTAGGTGGAATACATGTTTCAATTATTGAAAAAGGAATTAAGATGAATTAATTATGAATTAAACAAGTTTAAACAAGATTTAAAAGGATTTGATTCAAGTATGAATTTATTTGAATTTTTATTTGTTCAAAACATTAAATAAAATTCATATTTGAAAATATTATACTTTTCTGGTTTGAAAACATATTTTATAAGTTCAAAAATAATTTAATTTGAGCAAGTTATGAATTTAGCAATTTTAAATGATTTAAACAAGGTTTAATTATTTAACCAATTTTAATTATGCAAAACATTAAATAAAGTTTATATTTGAAAAGGTGGTTCAATTTAGCATGGAAAACATATTTTATTTGTGTTATTTGAATTAAGTTTGAATTAGTTATAAATTTAACCAAATTTAAAAGGAGTTGTTTGAATTTGAATTTTGAAACAATTTGAAAACAGTAAACATATGAGTTAAACAGTTAGAGAATTAAATTTGGGTTGGAAAGCATATTTTATTTATTTTATTTGGAGTTGTTATGCCAAAGTTATTCATATATGAAGTTTGTGGGCTAAAATGTGATTTTCAAACTATACAGATTGGTCCAGGGGCATAACTGCGAAAAAATATCACAGAGAGGCCCCTGGGGCTTACATGGCCTTCACTGCCACTGGCTGGTGGGCCTGCCAGCCAGCGTGGCAAGGCAAAAAGGTGGGGGGAAATCCCGCGGAGGCGAGGGCTCGATCCCTCGACCTCGGGCGCGAGCGCACGGGTGCGGTGTGATGCGTTCGTTGTCAGTAAGGGAACACGCGGGGGGGTTAATGTTCAGATAGCGCTACTGAAACTGAAACTTACAGTTTCAGTTATCTGAAACTGAACCTGACCGGAGGCAGTCCCCGGCGGTGGGCGGCAGCGCTGCTGGCTGCTGTGCGTGCACGAGTGCGTTGCTGCGTGCGGTGATCGTGTGCGTGCTCGCGGCGAGGAGGGAGAGGGGAAGGAAACGGTGGTGCTCACCGAGGGGAAACGGAGGGAGACGGTGGCGCTCGGGCTCGGTGAAGGTGGACGACGGCGACAGGGTCGGAGACGGCGGCGGCGATACAGTAGCTCTCCGAGCCCGCGGTGGTGTCGAGGAAGTAGAGGGAACGGAGGGGGTTTGATTCCCGTGGCTAGCCCGAGGGGAGGAGAAGCAGCACGGCGGCGATCATCGAGGTTTCAGAGATGGTGGCGCGGTGGTGAGGTTCAGAGAGAGGAGGTGGCGCAGAGGGAGAAGAAATGGCGACGGCGGCGCGAGGGAAAAGTGGCGGGGAGCTAGGGCTAGGGGTGGAGGCCGCGGGTAGGGCTTATATGGAGGCGGAGGAGCGAGCGCAACCGTCTGCTGCTCTGCACGTCGACGTGGACAGGCGCAGATGGCTGCCGTACGAAGGTGGAAGAAAACGGGGGGGGGGGGGTAGCAGGCCGTGGGGGAGAGGTTTGGTGGGCTGGGCTCAGCCCACTGCCTGCCCTCTTCCTCTGAACGTTTTATTTTTTAATTTCTCTGTTTGTTTTTTTTTTGCTGAAATGGAAAAGGAGAGAAAGGATAGGGTTTTTTTGGGGGTAGAAAAATTAGGAAAAAATTTGTATTGCTTATTATTGTAACAGCAACCTAGTGCAACTTTGGTTTTTTCAAATAATTTAAATTAGTTGCTGTTTGTAGTTCATTTGAAATTGAATGAAATTTGATATTAAATGAAATATTGAAAGTAATAGTTTAACTAGTTTGAACCTTCATGTTTGTTTGAAAGAAATTGATTGGAAGTGTTTTGTAATTTTCATAAATTTCAAAGGGTTGCTGTTTGGAATTTTGATTGAATTTGAAAGCAAATTGAATTAAGTGAATTATTCAAAAGAACCATTTGATAGTTTGAACTTTAAAGTTTAATGGAAACAATTGATGTTTTGATTTGAACTTTTTATTTGGAAAATTGTAACAGAGCAAGTATGAAACAAAACATTTGAATATTGTTTGAATTTCAATTGGGAAACAAAGAAAAACAGATGAAAACAAATGGAAAACAAATGCCAAAACAAATGCAATGATGATGTCATGATGCAAAAAAAAAAACAAGAAGCAAAACATTCTAGGGGTTGTTTTCATACTTGGGATGTTACAGTTCTCGTCGCGAGATGCTCACGAAGGAACAGTCAAACCCGCACCCCTCTGGAAAATACAAATGGTTGCAGGCGATCACATTCCCTGGAAGCAAGTGCGCAGCCCGCTACAAGGAGTCTAAAGAGATCCCCACAAGGGGTAGCAATAAGTCCTCCACAAGGGACACGAGTAAGGTCTCTCGAAGGATCCACCATAGGCACTACCCCTACAAAGGACCCCGCCACACAAAATCTAAGTACCCTCGCACAAAGGCAGAGGAGTCTGCCTCAAGCAAACTTATTGCGCGTGATAGCCACAAGCCTGGGGCGTGCGCCTCCTGGCGGGAACGGTCGCCTCAGGGGCCGCGGACGCGAGAGAAGCGCCCGTTTCTACACCGACCACCACACGACGCGGTCTTTTCTCCCCGCAGGCCTCACTCCCGGCCTCGTCACGGGTGTCGCCCGCGTGCGAGCGTATGGATGGGAAAGGCGAGGCGCTCGAGACCGCGTCCGACTCGCTCTCCCTCTCTTGATCATCGCCAGAGGGGACCTCTCCAAGAGGGTGTTTCCTCGAGATCCGCCCTGGCGCCTCTTCGGTGGGACAGAGCCCTCAGTGCCCGCGGAGTTCACCTTGCCCTCCTCCGAGGGGCGCAAGGTAAAGGGGTTGTCTTGCATGGACTTCTCTCCCTTGCCGAGGAGGCCCCACCGATCAAAGCATGGCATCGCATTTACAATGGCGTCTTTAGCTGCCTCATCGAGGCTGTATAAGGGAACTATGGAAGAAGGAAGAGTCAGGGGGACTCGTTGGTGAGGAGGGTCCGCATCAATCCCTCAATCTCCTTGCCCTCGAGCAGGATGCCGCTGAGCCTCATCTGGTCCTCAACATCACCAAAGTAGCACATGAAGCACTCGTGCTTCTGGACAAGCACCAGGCGCTGGTGAACAAACTCACGGACAACCATGGAGGCCACGAGTCCGCGCCCACGCAGCTCCTCCATGCGCAACATGTCGCACCCGGACTTCTAAAGGATACTCGTCGTTCCGTTGAACAGTAGTAGATTGGATTACGGGACTTACCGGCACCCGCGTGCTCTTACGAGTAGGCCAACACACGTATGTGTGACAACCAACCCCTATCTGTTCAGCGTCGACGTAAACTATCCCATAGAAATCGGGATACTACCATTGACATACTTCATACCATACACACATGGTACGTCAACGGCTTGTAACAAAATGATAGCACAACATATCTCTAAGACACAAAAGATTGAAATAAGTTGCAAATGGCTCTCACTAGAGCAGAGATAGCAAATACAATCATCCAGGGGACACATGTCCCAACATAACATCATTACATCTCAGTGGAAGCATTCAAAGGGTCTGAGTACAGACAAATCCAAATAGGCTTAAGAAGCCGGGAACTGAAAGAAAGACGGAGCCCATCCACGATGTCTCGGATCCTGCCCGGGTCCGCTACCTACTCGTCAGCAGCCTCGTCAAACTCCACGTAGTAGCCGTCACTAGGGTCCTCGTAAGCGTAGTCTGCGGAAACCACAGCCCCGAAGGGGTCAGTACATAAACGTACTGGCAAGCAAGCCTCACAGTTCACCAAAGTGTAGCCCGTCAACACCAAGCACAGATGCCTTGGGTTCAATGGAAGAAAGGGGATATAAAAGATGCTGCAACTGGCTGCGCTAACCAACTACAGAGATTCTACCACTTCCGGCTAACAGAAAGAAGATAAGATATCGTATCGTAACCAACTATAGCTTATCACCAAACAAATCCATCCTGGATCTCGCCCCTTATCCAAAGAAGCAATCCGAGGATAACTCACACAGTGGGATTAATGAATAATGGATCAAGTTGTTGTGTCAATAAGCCTATTACTAGTCAGGTAGCATTAGTTAGATGTAAGTTGTTCTGAGTACTTGTTAGCCAGTACTTTCACCAAGTCAACCATAACCGCGGAAAACACGGCTTCTCGAGAAGATTTATCCCTGCAGGGGTGCACCAATTTGGCCGTACACGTAAGAATAACCCGCCAGATGGGATGCCTCCCACCAAGCGGGGCACTCAACACAACTCAACTCTTCCTCGCATCAAGCCCAAAGCACCTTGGGCGCACGGCTAATCGAGCCCCGAAGAAAGGGGACCCTCATAGCACTCTAAGAACGTGTCCCCCTATATGCCGACTACAAAAGTTCCACCCTGCGCTGGGATCGCAAAAACATGCATGCGGCAAATGGAAAACACGAACTAAATGAGGCGATTTGGACGAGATGCGAATCAAATCAAATTGAGGGGGCCGCCCATACACGCTTCCCACATGCGGATAGTGCGCTCATCATGGATCAGTAGACAAGACCCTTTTCCTATTAGGGTCGACACTAGCAGGCCTCAAAACCACACAGGGCCTCCTGCCGGTGCCTTATCAGCATATTATTATTAACAGGTTGATTGATGAACATCGAGCCCCCAGAACATAATAGAATATAGTAATCAGAAAGTAACGGGTAACAGACTCGAGCAAAACAACCTAAGCATGCTAGTAAGACACTGGCTCAAACAATGGGGTTGTAGGAGTGGAGGTGAGGCAATATCAGGGTTAAGGGATTCATGTGATAGGTTCGTAACAGAAACAACTATTACTAAGGCTAGCAGAATAGGCAACGGAAAGTATCGGTAACCAATGTTGAAAGGAACACAGTGGTTCATGTGAGTGATAACTTGCCTGCAAACTCAGCAGCCTGGTACCGAGCTAGATCCTCAGAAGGGGTGTCGTAAGTATCGTCTGTCTCAACGTCGTCGTCTATCCGAGAAGAAGCAAACAAACAATGCAGAAATATAAACAATCAATATCATGGCATAGTGCACAATCAAGGGATGATGCATGTCAAGTTAAAGGGATGCATCAAAATAAACTAGTGGACTTGGTAACACAATTTAAGTGGACACATATGCAATTTTGAGTTGCATATGAAAAGCCCACTAAATAAGGTTGGAATATTTGTTTTTCAAGTAATCAACAGGTGAAAGTGGATTAGTATGATGCATGGATGAGGAAAACAACAAAATAACAACAATAGAACCAATTGGAAATAAGGTTTACCAATTTAGAAATTTATTTATTAAGTTAGGGAATTTTTGGTTCCTTTAAGGTATTACACAAATAGTTGTTGTTTTCACCAATTTAAATTGTGCAAAATAAATAACAAAATTCATATTTGAAAAGTTCACAAAATTTTAGGTGGATTACATGTTTCAAATATTGGAAAAGGGATTACAATAATTTAATTATGAATTAAACAAGTTAAACAATATTTAAATTGGAATTAAGTCAAGCATGAATATTAATTGAATTTTATTTGTTCAAAACATTAAATAAAATTCATATTTGGAAAGGTTATGTTTTTCTGGTTTGAAAACATATTTTGCATGTTCAAAAATAATTTAAATTGAACAAGTTATGAATTTAGCAAATTTAAATGATTTAAACAAGGTTTAAATTATTTAAGCAATTTTAATTATTCAAACCATGAAACAAAATTTATATTTGAAAAGTTTATTTGAAATAGCATGGAAAACATATTTTATTTGCATTATTTGGATTAAGTATGAATTAATTATGGATTTTATCAAATTATAGATGAATTGTTTGAATTCAAATTTGAAATGCATTTGGAAAATTCAAAACAGAAAACAAATGTTACCAATAGGTAGATAATTGAATTTAGAGCAGTGCACATATTTTATTTTTGTTATTTGGAATTATAAAATAAAAGTTATTAGGGTTTTAGTTTTAGGGACCAATCTGTAATTCAAAAGGGCTTGTTTTTAAAACAGAAAAGCTTAAAACTTTTGTTACCGCACAGACAACTAGCCCAAGGCACTGCCAGATGGGCCCTGGGCCAGCGCGTGCATGCGTGGCAACAGCAGTGGCTGACAGGGGGGCCACCCTGTCAGCGCTGCGCGAAAAAAAAAGGTTGGATTTTAATCGCGTGAGCCAGGGGTCGAACCCTGGGCTCCAGCGCGCGCGCAACGCACCGCAACCAGTGCAGTAATCGAATCGCTCTTGTCAGTATACCACGCGCAGTGAGGTTAACCTTCAGATCGCGACCCTGAATTTTTAACTGACGACGAATTGCTTCTGAACTTCGTCAGAGAGGCAACGCCGGCGGCGATCACCGTGAACAACATGCTCGTGCTGCTGCTAGGCTTGTGCTAGATCGTGTGCGTGCAGGTGTGGTGCATGAGCCAGACAGGGAGGAGGAGAAAGGGCACGGTGGCATGCTCACCGGCGCGGTAGACGTGGCAGAGGCCCGAGGAAGCACGGCGACGGCGGCGTCAGCGACGAGGACGGCGGCGGTGGTCCCGTACCCCTTGGGCTCAACGGAGGTGTTGTCGAGGGAGAGGAAAACACGGCGGTTCGATTTTGGTGGTTAGGTGGGGTGGTGGTGCGACGAGGTGGCGGTGGTAGCCATGGATTCAGAGGGAGCTCGCCGGTGTGCGTTTGCAGTGAGGCAGAGGTGGAATTCCGGCGAGGGAGAGGGGAAAACGGCGGCGGTTCTCGAGGGAGGAGGGAGTAGGTGGGCTAGGGCGGCGCCAGGGGGGTCTAGGGTTGCTTAAATAGGGGCTAGGAGCAGCGGGTGGCCGTCGGCGTGCGACAGTGCCGCCGTGGCACCGCTAGGATTGCCGCCGTACAGAAGAAAGAAGAAGGAGGGGAGCTGCGAAGCGGTACCGGGCCGTGCGGGTAAGGTAAGTGGGCTGGGCTGCGGCCTGCTCCTCTCTGCTGCGCGCTTTTTTTTTCCTTTTTTAAATTTTATTCTTCTGTTTTTTTTTTTTGCAGCAAATAGAAATGGAAGAAAAGGATGGGATTTTTAGGTAGGAAAATTATAGAAAAATTTGGGTGGCATAGTTATTGTGTTAGCAACCATTTGACCACTTTTATTTTTCCATGAATTCAAAATTTAAGTGCTGTTTGGAATTGTTTCAAATTTAAATGGATTTTGTTATTAAGTAAATATTATTGAAAACAAACTTTTAATAGGGTGAACCCTATGGTTTAAGTAGAACAAATGTGATTAGAATTTGTTTGGTACTTTCATAATTTTCAAATTAGGTGCTGTTTGATGATTTGATTTGAATTTGAGTGCCATTTGGAATTAATGGATTGATTAAAAACCCACCATTTTAATAGTTGATCACTATGGAATAATTGGAAACAAATGTTGTTTTAGTTGAACTTTTATTTGAAAAAGATTGTAACAGAGCAAGTATGAAATAAATGTTTGAATAAAGTTTGAATTTGAAACAGATAGGAATTTGAAACAGATGCATAACAACAGAAATAATAATGCAAAACAAATGCAAACAAGGCAATGAGCATGATGACATGATGCAAAACTTTAATTAGACAAGAAATCAAACATTCTAAATGGTAAGTTTTCATACTTGGGATGTTACACAACACCAAGGGCGCCATGGCCGCACCATCAAGTACTTCCTGGCCCCAGCTGGCGTGTTTCCTAGGTAGAGCCATGGGAATCTTGAAGAGCTCGCTGGTGACACGCACGTCCAGGTACACCCAAAGCTCAGCGATATCATCCACCTTCTTTGGGAAATCCAGGTTGGGGAACAGGGCGCCCCTACCCGAGCCTACATGGAAGGAAACGCAGCCGGCACAATGGGTTTTCCCATCACTCGGAGGCTGAAGAAGGACCAGAAAAAGGTAACAGAAGGCTTGACACCCAATAAGGCCTCGCACCAGAAAGAGATCGCTAGGGTAAGGATTGAGTTGGGATGAATGTGCAGATCATGGATCTAATACCATTCCAAAATGGCGGTGAAGAAGGTGGAGAATAGGGTAACCAGACCAGCGAAATTGGTGTGGTAGAAGAATGCATACACGGAGCCGGCGAGAGTGCCTCGCTGCACCGAGACTGCATGGAGCAAGGTGGCCTCATGCTCGTTCGTGGAGGAGCCCACCATGAGCCTGGTCTTCTCGAGGACTTGGCCGACACGAATGCGGTAAGCCCCTAACACCGAGTCCACTCGGGAGGAAGACGGCATTGCGACCGCGGCGGCCTTGCCTCTCGTGTTGGCGGAAGCTCCTTTGTTGCCGGCCATGAGGACGGAAGTTCTCCGAAGAAGCGAAAGATTTGGAGGAAGGGGAGTCAGGGAGACTATGGTGGCTGAGAAGAGTGGGGAGATCCTCTTATGCCACGTACTAGGATTTATGAGCGTGGGCCCGCAACAACGCAGAGAGATGTTATCGCCACCTCGGGGAGATCGTGGGTCGCAGGCCGGAGTGCCACCTACCCACGACTGGCCTCGCAGCAGTTGGCCCCGCATCGCCTTGCATCCTCTAGACACGTGTCCGCCGCGGGCCCGGGGGATACTATCGGGCCCATGGATACCAGGGTATCCCGGACCGACTACTGCGGCCCAGCCTAGCGGGTACTCAAGGCCTCGTTAAGTACGCCACATGAAGGGAAAGTTCCTCGACAAGACATAGCCCTCGATAGGGCTCAACCAGTAGGAAGTTGGTCCCTCTAGGGAGGCTGCTTCGCCAACCCTTGGGGAGGAGCTCTACCTCGCCCCCGCTCCTCTCCAGGGGACATTCCCTCTCGGGAAGGACAAACCATGTGCGGCTGACGTCCGCTCCCCTGCGCGCTGACGAAGGTGGCACAGAGTCGTAGAGCCCCTTTGGTAGTCGTTGCCATTCTCGTGTATAAAGTGTGGGCGAAAGTTGCCCATGCCAAAGCGTCTCCCCAGGACTTCCTCTTCGGTGCAAGAAGACCCAGGAGGAGCTACAAGACGAGGGAAACGTCATTGGACGCCCCCACATCTCTGCCATGGGCGGTGGTGTTGTCCTCAACGACCAAGACTAGTAGGCGACAAAGAGCTCCGCTGGTCTCCACTTAGCCACCTTGTGGTAGCCTTTCCCGCCAAGAATGAGCGGGAAGGTGGTCCAAATGCCAGTATAAGGGGAGCCCATTGGCCCCCGTAGAAGGGGAGCGCAACTCATTCAGAGCCCTCCAAGTCTGACTCGAGCACAAGCTCGCATCTTGTACTGTAACTATAGAAGTGCAATCCATTAGACAAGCAAGACTAGGGTGTTACACCGCAAGGTGGACCGAACCTGGGTAAACTCCATGTGTCACCATTGTCACCGATCTCAAATTCTCCTCACGAAGCCTCTTGAGAGGTGTAGGAAGTGTGGTTAGCCCCCAGTGTTAGAACCTCTTGAGCATTCCTATCTGTTGACAGACCACTCTGTGACATTGAGAAGTTTGTACTCATCGTCCCAGTATTTATCTGGAATTTATTGGAGAGAAAAGGAGAAACGGGGGGAAAATAAAAAGGAAAGGGAGGGAAGGTGGAGGAGGACTCCACCTCCCAATCCGAGTTGGGCTAGGAGGCCTTGGTGCGGACACCACCTTCTAGTGCAAATTGGAATCCCCTCCCTCTTTGGCAAGTCTCCCCTCCCTCCCACTATATAAAGCACTCCAAGGCTCATAGCAAAACACACAATTGCCTCTCAAGCCCCCTCCCCTCTCTCTCTCTCTCGTAGAATTAGAGGATCTAATTTGAGCTTCTAATTAGAGATCCTCTAATTGAATTAGAGCATCTTCTAATCGGGAGGATAGTATTTCTTGAAGGGATTACTGAATATCTAGAAATAGTTATCAGAGTTGTGCAAGGGGAAGCAATTCCAATTGAAAATTCTTTTAGACTAAAATCGAGAGCCGTTGTTGTTTGAGGCATGGCTGCTTATCAAGAAAATGTTGAACCATGAAAGCACATAAAAGTTTCAAGGCAACTTGAATAAAGGATGTGCATGTAATTAGTAGAGATAATAGAAGGGCTCAAATATCCAAATGACTTAAGAGTCAAAAATTATTTTATACCATTAAGTACAGGTTGAGAAACTTGAAGGAATTCCTGATGGAATAAAGGGATCATAAAGCTTATTTTGTCTTAAATAGTTTTATGGTAAAATAAGGATTTTACTACTAATGATGTCGTGATCTGTAGCAAAGCTTTATCGATCTGTATAAGGAATATGTATGAGAAATTAACAAAAAAAAATTCCTTTGAAGGAAAGTTGATCGAGTTTGTGTACTAAGTAAAACTCAAGGTTTTTTTTTAATATAGAAATGATTATACAAGGTTCAAATTTTGTTTATACGAACAAAAACCAGTTGGTACCAAATTTTGGAGTGACAATATAATTTATGAAGTAAAACAAGAGTTGTTTTGACTTCATGGAAAATTATATAGGTCTTATTTTCTTCAAAGTTAGTGGGAGTTATTTTGATGATATCTAAATTATTAGATATCATTAAAAGATGTTCTAATTGAATTAGAGCTTCCTCTAATTGAATTAGAGCTTCTAATTAGCACCCTTCTAATTGAATTACAACTTCTTATTAGCACCCTTCTAATTGAATTAGAGCTTCCTCTAATTGAATTAGAGCTTCTTATAATTGGTTTTAGATGTGTTCCTCTCTCGATTAGACCTACCTTCTAATTACTCTCTCTCTCTCTCGTGTGTTGAGAACTCCACCTTCGTATATACATGCAGCGTTAAGTCCTGGACGACGAAGCACTACATAATTTTCCCCGACGTATGTGTGCATACTCTCAGTGTGGTAAACCGTGAGACCCTCACTATGATGGATCAACGTGCTGGATATGGGAGGTTGGCAACATCCTCACCCACAGACTTGTGCATGAGGATGTTCTACAGGCTTCATCGACATCGTCATCTACACCTCTTTTGCTACTATGGTGTCTGGTACATGATCTCGGGAACTAGATTTTGGAATTTATATTCACTTGTATCTACATAGAAAGGTCTTGGCCGTTGCGTAGCAAGTTTGGCAAAAAAAAATCCCGTTGTGCAACTGATGGAGGCTGATGCTTGTTGGGAAACCCCAAGTGTAGCGTGTGAAGAGTGCAGCGACAAGTTTTCCCTCGGAAAGAAACCAAGGTTGAATCGACTGGTAGGAGAAAGAAATCACTTCCGAAGGTTGATGCAGTTGATGTTGGCAGGGCGTACTACCAGTTCAGCGGCAATGTGGAATCTACACAACACAATCAAATTACTTTGCCCCAAAGAAGCAGTAAGGTTGTCAATCTCACCGGTTTTGCCGAAACAAAGGATTAGACGTATAGTGTGGAAAGTAGTACTTGTTTGTAGTAGATGAAAGAGAATAGTAATTGCAGTAGTAAAACATCGGTGTCTCTTTAAAACAGATAGATAACATGTTGTATAACATGTTGTATATCAGTGTAAAAAATGGACCGGGGTCCATAGTGCAGTAGAGGTGTCTCTTTAAAACAGATAGATAACATGTTGGTAAACAAATTACCGCTGGGCAATTGACAGATATAAAGGATGCACCGTAGTGCATATGCATGACATGATGATTACTATGTGATTCATGCGGTCATTACAACAAGATACATAGACCGTTATCCAACTGCATCTATGACTAATAATCCACCCTCAGAGTCTCATTCGACCAAACCTTGGGTATTAAGTTGCAAGCAACAGATAATTGCATTAATCAAAGTGTGCAATATAAACAATAAAATTATCCTTAGACAAAGCATTGTTGTTTTCTACCTAATGGCAATAGCACATCCCCCACCCGTCACGTTTATGTCACTCGAGCGTGAGTGAAAGGGAGTCTCGATGACCCACAAGTATAGGGGGTGTATCGTAGTACTATCGATAAATAAGAGTGTCGAACCCAACGAGCAGCAGAAGGTGTTGACAAGGAGGTTGGATAGAGGATTCACTGTAAACACTAGCAAATGGGTTTGTGTGGTTTTTGATATAGCAGATAAATAAATCGCGATAAATGAAAGATAGTAAATATAATTGCAGCGAGTGGACCAATCCTTTTGAGAGCACAGGACAAGCCGGTTGTTCTACTTATGATTACCAAACATTCTCGAGGTCACATGGGAATTTCGTCAAGTGCTTTCGCTTCATACGGTTGATTAATATTTATTGTTTCGATAAGTGTTGTGTGGGTGAACCTATGCTAATGCACCTCCCAACTAGGACTAATACATACTTGTGATTATACCCCTCGTAAGCATCCGCAAATACAAGAAAGTAATAAAGATATATCTAACCACAGCCTTAAAACTCCGGGATCCTGCACTCCCTCGTGCATTGGTTTTCTAACGGGGGTTTAGGTTTCTGTCACTCTAGAAGACCCACAATTAGTATTCAAACACACAATGCATCCTCCTAGTCCCATAAAGGTGAAGTATCATGTAGTTGACGTTCATATGACACCACTAAAAGAATAACACCATAACTTAAATATCTAACGACTAGATATTACTTCAACATAATTATACTACTAACATCATGACTTCTCCCATGTCCTCAAGAACTAAACAAACTACTCACAAGACATCTTATGGACTGATACGTCTCTAACGTATCTATATTTGTGATGTTCCATGATGATATTATGCCAATTGCTACATGTTTTCTCCCTTCTTTATAGCATTTTTACACGTTTTCTGGGACTAACCTATGATAAGATGCCAAGTGCCAGTTCCCTGTTTTCTGTTGTTTTTTATTTCAGAAAAGTTGTTCTAGAAATATTCTCGGAATTGGACCCGACAAATCCCGAAGTTCCTATTTTCCACGGAAGCATCCAGAAGACCAAAGAGGAGTCGAAGACGGGCACCAGGGGGCCCTCACCATAGCCAGGCGCGACCCCCCATGGCCGCTCCTGGGGGTGGTGAGGCCACCCTGGTGGCCCACCGACGCCGCCCTTTCGCCTATTTATTCCCCTCCGAAGGAAAACCCTAAGGACCTGATCAAAAATCCCTGAAAAGTTCTGCAGCCATCGTCGTCGTCAACCCTAGATCAGGGGGGTTCTGAAGCTGTCTCCCGACACCCTGCCGGAGAGGAGATCATCACCGGAGGCCTCTTCATCACCATGTCATGCGTGAGTAGTTCATCCTTGGACTACGGGTCCATAGCAGTAGCTAGATGGTTCTCTTCTGGTTCCGCGGCCGGAGCGAGCGGAGCTACACCGAACGCCTCAACTCTGCCGACCAGGAAGAACGAAGTGGAGCGGGACGTAGTGCATTTTTATGGAGCATCCCTTCCGTCGCTCCTCGATTCATCAAAATCCGGATCGGCTCAAAATTACGAAAAATGCCACCGCCAAGTGACGAGCCCCGAACCGGTACGCTCCTATCTCTCTTCCATCCTCTCGCCATCGCTACGAGCACCTGTAGGCCGCAGCGCTCGAACTCTAGCGAGAACCGCTACTAGGCTCTAAGCCTCTCAAAGCAACTTCCACCAGGCTGGATTCATTTATTTCCACATGAACGGGCTGTTTTTATTTCCAATGGGCTGGCAGCCTACCATTTGCTGGAGCGGAGCGAGCCGAACACTACTCGACCAGGCGCCTCCATCGTCGGAGTGCTTCGCGTGCAGAGCGGAGCAGAGCCAGTGATTTTGCTGGAGCGGTGGGTTGCCGAACATGCCCTATGTTTGGGCCTGGACACCCCGCTGCCAGCTCTTCTATCATTTTGATAAGCGGATGAAGCCACTAGTCCATGTGTGTAAAGTCCAATCAACAAGTGAGATGAAGATTCTCTATTTGCGTCCTCATGAGCTAAAACAGGGGCACAAAACATGTGTATTTTTGAAGGTTTTAAAGGTAGCACACAAGCAATTTACTTGGAGTGGCGGTTAAATACCACATATAGGTAGGTATGGTGGACAAAAATGGCAAGGTTTTGGGGCTCAAGGTTTGGATGCACAAGAAGCAAGGTTGGGTAGCAAGCATAAGAGTTGAGGGAAAACAAACAAATATACATATGATAAAACCAATCATGCAATCTTCCTTGGAGGTACAAACAATCTTACTTGAGAATACTAAGCTTATGAGGTAAAAAGAAAGAAATATCATGGAATAATATATCTACATGCAACTCCCTCTTTTCTACCTAAGTCTCAATGTATTGTTGCTACTGACCAATGCTAAGTTTTCCAAAACCAACTAGATTAACTTGATGCTCCAACATTGATACCAATACTAATAACAAGATCAACCATATAACAAAGATTGCAAACTAAAATAAAGTATAGAAAGTAAATGATGAAACTTCTCATTAATATTCCATTACGGCAACTCAAACCAAGGGATACAATGATAACCAACTAAAGAGTCATACTTCCATACTGCAAACCATCCTATATGATATTTTCTCTACTCATGATATGACTCTACTAAAAGGTAAAAAGGTGAAAGATAAAGGTGTGATACCGCGCACTCAACCAAGCTTGGAACAAGACAAGGGGATGCCAATACCAATGACGAATTAATTCTTCGGTGGTGGTGGTGAATCCTTCTGAATGAGTCTATCACTTGATTTCTTCAAATATTCAAGTGCGAACATAAGCATACGCATCATTCAATTTATCAGACCAATTTTTTCTGCGCCCCCAGGTTGTGTGGTGTCCTCGGGCACCATCTCCTAACCTTCTTCGGCTTGATATTTTTCATATTTTCTAAAAATCAATAATTTATAACTTGGGAAGTAATCCGTGAACTTTTTCTTAACATAATTGTTACCTATTCGAAAACAGACTCTGCAGATTTTGGAATCTTCCCTCTAATAAACTTCTCCGGAGTCAATACTTGAATAATATCAACATTTTCATCATAAGAATCCCCGGAAATATAATGTTTGAGTCTTTCACCATATACCACTTGTGTAGTGTTATCCTTGAGGGAAGCAATTTTGATTACACCCGAACGATACACTTCTTCAATAACATAAGGGCCTTCCCATCTCGAGAGTGATATTCCTGAAAAAATATGAGACGAGACCTATACAATGGAACTTTCTCACCAACATGAAACTCTCTTTTAAGAATTCTCCTATCATGCAATTCTTTAACCTTCTCTTTAAAGAGTCTAGCATTTTCATAAGCTTCACATCTCCATTCCTCTAGAGAACTCAAATCAAGCATTCTTTTCTTACCAACAAGTTTCAAATCTTTATTAAGTTCTTTCACTGCCCAATAAGCTTTGCGTTCTAATTCTAAAGGCAAGTGGCAAGCTTTTCCATAAACCATTTTGTAAGGAGACATACCCATAGGATTTTTATAAGCAGTTCTATAAGCCCATAAAGCATCATTCAACTTATCAGACCAATTTTTCCTAGATTTATTAACAGCCTTTTGCAAGATAGATTTAATTTATCTATTTGATAATTCTACTTGCCCACTGGTTTGAAGATGATAAGCTGAGGCAATTCTACGATTAACATCATACTTAGTGATACGTCATAGATGTATCCTTAATTTCTGATGTTCCATGTTGTTTTCATGCCATATGCTACATGTTTTCCTAACACTTTATGTCATTTTTATCGATTTCCCGGGACTAACCTATTGACAAGATGCCACAGAGCCAGTTCCTGTTTTCTGCTGTTTTCAGTTTCAGAAAAGTTGTTCTAGAAATATTCTCGGAATTGGAAAATTCGAAGCCCGAAGTCCTAGAATTCCCGAAGGTTCCACGAAGTCCCGAAGAGGCCCGGAGGGGGCCACACCATAGGACGGCGCGCCCCCTGGCCGCGCCTGGGGGTGGTGTGGGCCCCTCGGGCACCCACCGTCATCACCCTTTTTCCTATATAATCCCTCCGATGTGTGAACCCTAAAGATATACTCCCTCTGTATCAAAATATAAGATGTTTTAACATTTTCTAGACAAAATGTATCTAGATATGTTTTAGTGTATATATTCATATGCATCTTACACTAAAACATGTCTAGGTTCGATTTGTCCAGGAAATGCTAAAACATATTATATTTCGATACGGAGGGAGTACCACTTTTCCAGGAAAAACACCCAAGGCCGCCGTCATCATCAACCTGAGATCGGGAGAGTTCTGGAGTTCTCCCTGGCACCCTGCCGGGAGGTAAAATCATCACCGGAGGGGTCTACACCACCATACCCGCCTCCGGAGTGATGCGTGAGTAGTTCATCCTTGGACTACGGGTCCATAGCAGTAGCTAGATGGTTATCCTCTCCTCTTTATGCCTCATGTTTAGATCTAGTGAGCTACCTCACATGATCAAGATCATCTATTTGTAATGCTACATGTTGTGTTTGTTGGGATCCGATGATATTTGAATGCTATGTCTTTTGATTATCAATCTATCATGTTGTGTTCATGTGTATGTTATTTATGATCTTGCATGCTCTCCGTTGTTAGTAGATGCTCTGGTCAAGTAGATGCTAGTGACTCCAAGAGGGAGTATTTATGCTCGATAGTGGGTTCATGCCTCCTTTGCAATTGTGCTCGAGTGACAGAAACGTGACAGATACAGGATGTGTTGTTTCCATTAGGGAGAAAACAACGATGTTTACTTTGTTTACATTACACACTTTGCTTACTGCGATAATCTGTTGCTTGCAACTAAATACCCAACCTTTGTTCAGATGATATTCGGAGGGTGGATTATTAGTCATAGATGCAGTTGGATGATAATCTATGTATTTTGTTGTAATGCCCGCATGAATCTCATAGTTATCTTTATGTCATGCATGTTTCATTATTTATAAATTGCCAGCTGTAATTTTTTCACCATGCATGTTAGCTATCTTTTATGGAGAGACACCTCTAGTGAACTGTGGACCCCGGTCCATTTTCTCATATTGATAATATACACACTCCTTCCACTGTTTTCACACTGCTACTGTTATTTTCATACTCTTCTCATACTATTTTCCACACCATACGTTTAACCTCTTTGTGTTCAGCAGGAGATTGACAACCTCACTGCTTCATTGGGGCAAAGTGAATTGATTGTGTTGTGTAGGTTCCACGTTGCTGCTGAACCGGTAGTGCGCCCTGCCATCTCAGCTGCATCAACCTTCGTAAGTTGCTTCTTTCCCCTACTGGTCGATTCAACCTTGGTTTCTTTCAGAGGGAAACTTGCTACTGTGCTCTTCATACCTTCCACTTGGGGTCTCCCAACGAACGTGTGTTACACTCGCATCAACCTAATTTCTGGCGTCGTTGCCGGGGAAGAAGAGAATTTATGCAAGGTGAGTCTCTCACTTCCAATCTTTTTTACTTTGTTTTTTCTTTTGCTTAGTTTATTTTATTTGGTATTGTTTGCTTCTCTTTATCAAAAACATAAAAGAATTAATTCCTATTCTAGTTGTTGTTTTTATCCTATTATTCTTGCTAAAATGACTACCCCTGAGAACACTAAGTTGTGTGACTTTACTTGTTGGGGGGATGATAACCCGGTAGGTCCACGCCTGGGATGAGACCCGGCCAAAGGGAAACTGCACGAGACCCTGCGCTGTGATGCTGGGCCAGGTATGATTGATGGGCTAGCGATTGCGTTGGTGACCCGACCCAAGAGAAAGGAAGTTCTAGAAGACCCAAAAGGCAGCGCAGACCTTGTAACCCGTGACTTGGGGGTCACGGTATGGAATTTAGGGTTATGTATGGATCCCAAGTAGGATTCCAGAGATATCTTGTAAGGAAAGTCAGGAAGTCGGGTATGATATAAGCCGGCTTCTAGGGTGTAGAGAGAGAGAGATTGAGAGAGACAGAAGGATTCGAGTAGTCTAGGTATACGAGAGCAAGTCTTTGTAACCCTAGATTGGAGTCTCGGCGACATTGCAGCCCGAGCCTCTAGATCACCAGTTAATATGATTGCTTCCGAGCTAAACCCTCTCCCAAACACCAAAGTCGATTCGCCCTGAACTAAGTTACCCCAGGTAACGTCTGCCGTGACTATCCCGCGACAGTTGGCGCCCACCATGGGGCCTACGTCCAAAGGTGTTTACATCACGGGAGAAGCTCTGGAAAACATGAAGAACCTCTTCATCGGCGAGATCGTCACCAACCCTGAAGGAGAGAAGATCGTTGATGACTTTGGCTGGGGGCCTGAGTCGGATCAGCTGGAAACTGGATCTCTCGTCACGATCGGCCGGGTAAATGTCTTCGTCGGCATGGTACGTGCGTCTGGTTTTATTTCTAGCAATAACAAGTATGAATCTGTGTCAGGAGACGCCACCTGCGTTCAATCGGACGGGGAAGAATCGGTAGGAACAGCCGAGCCGGATAACACGGAGAAGGCACCCACCACGAAGAGGGAACAGCCGGGGGAGCCAGTATGGACCCCGCGTGGCTGGGTCGTTGGAGAGGATGATACCGAGTCTATCTTGCACCTGCTTGAAGATCGGTATGAAGAAGATAGGTGCGAAGAGGAAGAGTATGAGTCTTCACCAGGCATTGCGCGCCGAGTCGCGGTCTACACAGCCCCAGCAATAAATCTCAATCAGGGCGATGTGACGGCAGCCGCGAATGGTGCGGCGCAAGCGCTGGCCCAACAGCAAGCTCCAATTAATGGAAACCCGGTTATAGCCCGGGTTGATGGTGAGACGGCATCTGTTACCAGCAAAACTGGGGAAAGCGCTCATCTCAGAAACACGTTTGGATTCAGGGCGAACAGAACAGCTGGGGCAGGAACATCACATCCACCCAACCCGGCTCTGTTCAGCAATAACCTAATTTTAGATCCCACGGTATTGGCAACGGTGATAACCCTAGAAAATGCCGCGGCACGAGCCAGAGACCTGGACGTGGCTCGTCGAGCATTAGAGCAACAGAGGAGAGATGTAGAAGCTGAGAGGCAGGGGATGGACTTGCGCCAGTGTCAGTTGGAAGAATTGGAGGATCGCATACAGGCCCAAACAACTAGAATATATAATCAGAGGCATCAGACGAGACTACCTGCGACTGGCGGAAACGTACAGCCGGCTACGTTGTTCGTTACACCTCAAGACCAGCCAATCCCGGCTGCCAACCAAGGAACCGGGTATCAAGGAGCGACGCTCGGAGGACAACCGGCGAACGTACCAACCGGGTCACCTGTGCTACCCGTTGGGGTGCCCGGAGGCAATACTGTGCAGCCACAACCGTCACGATTCCATACCCCGCCAGGTCACTTCAATAACCCCATGGATAACGTGTACGCCGCAACTTTAGCGCTCGAATGTATCCTCCTGGGAGAGTCGCCTCAAGCAATAGAGACCCGGCGGGCTATAGAGATGTTACGCACCGCGGTGGCTCAACAGGCCAATTACCTGGTGACGAAGACATAGATCTTGGACCCTGCGGGTAAGGACACCCCCTCTCCGGCCCAATGTCAAGGCCCAAGAAGAGGCGCCCTTGGAAGACTCCAGAAGGCCTACCAGAAGCCCACCCGCACCAAACTTGCGGGTTAAGTTAGGTAGTTTTGTAACCGACTCAAGCTAGGGTTTGAATCCTCTCCGGGTAGGACTCGAGACCTGGCCATCTATATAAGGCCAGGAGAGCCCTCAGGGAGAGGACCAAGCAATACCGCACGACCAAAAAGCCTCGGAACTCGAGATCTACTCTCGATTCGAGCAACCTGTAACCGATCTAATCATCCAATACAGATCGACACGAGGCAGGAGTAAGGGTTTTACCTCTACGAGGGCCCCGAACCTGGGTAAATCTTGCCTTCTGTCTAGCCGACGATCTCACCAGCGCCCATGACTTCTCCTAATCGAAACCCGATAGGGTCACCTAAGGGACTTGTCGAGTCAGGGATTCGACAATTGGCGCCGTCTGTGGGAACCGCGGGCGCTGGATCACCGGCATCTTCGGCTTCATCGACATCCAACTCCCGTTGGAAACCAACGACTACGGCTCCGAACAATCCTATACGGATCGGATCTGTCGTGGTCACGCCTCACTCGCCGGAATCTCTCCCGGCGTTCGAGGAACTAGAAAAGAGCGTCACCCTGACGTTCGGGAGCTTCAACTTCATGGCGAACAGAGACGAGATCCTCCACTTCTCAGATGAATCTGAAACCGAATCTGGAACCGCCAACTCGCGCTTCCCTACAGGGAAAAGCGGCGAGTCCATCCGCTACAACGCAGTCGACTACCACACCCTCTCGACAGAGGAACCCTCTCGGGTGCGAAGAGCTTGTCGATCTACGCCTAGGACACACGGACCACAACTGGCCCAAGTCTGCATGGCAGGGTCGGAACAGCCCTCGGAAACTGAATATAGCGCGACTGAGCGCGATATAATCGGCGTTTCGCGGGAAGCCTGGAAAAGAGCCAAGGAATCCATGCGAAAGAGCCAGCCGCCTGCGGCGGGAGCCACGCATGAAGACCTAACCGCCTACCACTATCACCTAGTGAGGGCAGCCTCAAACATCAAGGATGCCCGAGCGGATCTAGCCCGTCGCAGGAGAGCGGCGGATGAATCAAGCCAACGTCGAGCCGAACTATCCCACGCACCTTCAGTCGGTACCCGACCTAGGGGGAAGGGACCCGCAGCGTCGACGAGGGACCACGAATCTATGGCTGGAACCAACAGGTCTACCACGTCTTCTTTCATGAGGGTCGACGACGATGGCAACGTCTACCCGCAAACCCCAGCCGCTGAGATCCTAGCCGCAGCAACCTACATGCAGATGAATCAGCCAACAGATAGCGATCCCCGGGTGGAACAATACAAGCACATTCGCAAAGGTCTAGGGCTGGCGGCCGCGAGGCTCGCCTCTCACGATCGCAAAGAACAATTGGAGAAGGAGCGACCGGAGAAGGAAAAGGACAAGGAAACGCCCCGCAGGCATAGAAGCTCTTCCCCGAGAAAAGACAAGTCGCCACGTCGTGGCCGAGGGAAAGAAGCCCGCCGCCGTGATGACAGTCGAAGCAGCGGCGACGACAGCCCGAGAGATAAAAGCCCGCGACACCGCGGCAGCCGTTCACGCAAACGAAGCAAGGAACCACGGAAGAACTCCGATCGCGATCAACCCGGACGGGACGCGCGATCAGACATCGCGCAAAACAAAGTGCATAGAGCGAGGGCGTCAAGATATCGCGATCGATCATCGCCCGGCTCTTCGGATGACGAAACCTGCGGCGCACTATGTTTCGCCCGTAGCATCCGCGAGGCGCCCCTACCCAAGCGATTCAAGCTCAGCACGGAAGTGACGAAGTACGACGGCTCACTCGAGCCCTCTCAATGGTTGAGCGACTACCTCACGGCAGTGAAATGCCAACGTGGTAACAAGAACACGGCCATGCAATACCTCAATTTGCACCTAGCCGGAGCAGCTCGCAGCTGGCTGGAGAGGAGACCGCGATCTTGCTACGCATCGTGGGATGATTTGCACCGTGATTTCTGCAAAAACTTCCAGTCGACCTACAAGAGACCGGCTACAATCGAAGAACTACGAGCCTGCAAACAGAAAAGCGGTGAATCCACCCGAGAGTACATCCAGCGGTGGAACACGCTCAGGAACACCGCGGGGACAATCTCTGAAGAAGTGGCGATTGAGGCCTTCGCCAAAGGAGCAAGAAGAACCGCGTTTCGAGAAGAGCTCGGCAGAGCCGCGCCCAAAACCATCGGGGAGCTCATGGTCATAGCCGAAAAATGGGCCAATGGAGAAGACGCAGTACGCAACGAAAGAGGATCATCACCTGCACACGAGGACGACCGCCACGGACGAAGGAAGAGAAGAAAATATTACGACCACGATGATAGAGAAGAACTAGTGGCAGCAGAATTCACGCGAAGTCGCGACTCCGGTCGTCGCGGAAGTCGCGAGTGGAAACCAAAAGTAGAAGAAAAATCACCCGAGGAAGACCTCGATGCGTACTGCTCGCTACATCTGTTCACAGACAAGCGCACGGGCAAGACTAAGGCAACACACCTTCTCAAGGATTGCCGAAAGTTCATCGAAATCTCGGACGCGCTCGCCAAGAAGAGATTCGCTTCCACCCAAAACTATCCACCACTACCAGGAGGCGGACAACAATTCCAGCTACCACCGCCTCCACCTCCACCGACCAACCCAAACATGGCGCTCGCCGCATTGCCAGCGCCACCACAACTAAACACGGGAGAAAATACATACCCGACTCCGCACGGACAACTCCTCGGGATGATACAGAAGGTATGCCCCTCTCGCAGAGCTCAAAAGACTAACTCGAGACAAAAATGCATGGCAGTGCAGACGCCACCAACAAAGCCCGAGTACCTGAAGATGGCCGATCAGCCAATCACGTTCTCGAAAGAAGACCACCCGCCACGAGTCTATCGGCCGGGACACGCCGCCCTCGTCATTCAAGCTCAAATTGGCAATTATGACCTGGCCCGCGTGTTCATGGACGGTGGCAGCGGCATCAACATCATCTACGCGGATACACTCCGTCGAATGAACAAAAATCTGGACGGTCTAAGGGAATCAGAAACATCCTTCCACGGGATAGTCCCGGGCAAAGCAATCCGTCCACTCGGAACAATCAACCTAGAAGTTGTACTGGGCTCCCCACGCAACTACAGAAGGGAATTCCTGGACTTCGAAGTCGTCGACTGGCCCTCACAGTACCACGCCATTCTTGGTCGAACAGCGTTCGCCAGATTCATGGCCGTACCACATTACGCATACCTGAAGCTCAAGCTACCTGGCGAATACGGTGTGATCACCATCGACGGAGACTTCCAGAAATCGGACAAGTGCGACATAGAATTTAATGAGATCGCGAAATCTTTCGGGATGCAAGAAGAACTTCAAGAGTTAGCAAAAACAACGGACCACTCCGTTATGCCCCTCACGAAGAAAAACGCACCCGAACTGGAATTCAGTGCCAACAGCGATACTCGCAAACACCAAGTACACCCGACATACTCCGCGAAGACGGCGATGGTTTCCACAACCCTCTCGCCAGCATAGGAAGGCGCGCTCGTCAAACTCCTCCGTGAGTACTGGGAGATTTTCGCCTGGCAGCCCTCAGATATGCCAGGAATACCCAGGGAGTTTGCCGAGCACTCACTCGAAGTCTTTCCTGACGCCAAACCTATCAAACAGACGACTCGACGATTTTCAGAACCTAAGCAGAAAGCGCTTGGAGAAGAAGTAAACAGATTGCTAGCCGCAAACTTCATCAGGGAGATCAAAATATCCACCTGGTTAGCGAACCCGGTGTTGGTCCCCAAGAAAAACACGGATATCCTTCGGGTGTGCATCGACTACACGTCGCTAAATAAACACTGCCCCAAGGACAACTTTCCTCTACCACGAATCGACCAGATCGTGGACTCTACGGCAGGTTGCCAGCGTCTCTCCTTTCTAGACGCCTATTCAGGATATAATCAAATCCGCATGAAAAAGGAAGACGAGGAGAAGACGGCTTTCATCACACCACACGGTGTATACTGCTACACGACAATGCCCTTCGGGCTGAAGAACGCAGGCGCAACATATCAGCGCTGCATGCAAAGATGCCTCGCCAATCTCATTGGCAAAAACGTACAAGTGTACGTCGACGACATTGTCATCAAAACTCGAGTGGAGGACACACTCCTCGAGGATATTAAAGAAACATTCGACGCCCTTAACGCATATCGGATCAAGCTCAACCCGACCAAATGCGTTTTCGGTGTCCCCGCAGGCAAACTTCTCGGGTACCTGGTATCCGCCAGAGGCATCGAAGCCAACCCGGAGAAAATACAAGCCATATTGACTATGAAGGAGCCAACCAATCTACGCGGAGTACAGCAGCTCGCAGGACGACTAGCAGCCCTGAGCAGATTCATCGCACGATTGGGAGAGCAGGCACTACCCTTCTACAAATTACTGAAGAAGACGGACAAATTCGAATGGACGCCCGAAGCTAAAAAAGCGTTCGCAGATCTGAAGCGGTCCTTGCAAAGCAGGCGCATCCTTGCGACACCGCAAGAAAGGGAGCCACTTTTCCTATACTTAGCCGCCACAAACCAGGTCATCAGCACAGCGATCGTAGTCGAAAGACCTGAAGACGGCAAAGCATACGGAGTTCAAAGACCAATATATTACATCAGCGAAGTACTTTCGCCGTGCAAACAACGCTACCCTCACTATCAGAAGCTCGCATACGGGGTTGTTCTCACAGCTCGAAAGCTCAAACATTATTTCCAGGAACACGCCATCACAGTGGTTAATGATGCGTCACTCGGGACAATCATGAACAACCCTATGGCATCCGGAAGAATAGCAAAGTGGAGCATCGAGCTGGGCGCCTGGGACATCACCTACGCTGGACGCAACGCAGTCAAATCACAAGTTCTCGTGGAATTCATCAGCGAGTGGACAGAGCTGCAAACACCCGGGCCACCCGAGTATACGAGCAATTGGATAATGTACTTCGATGGATCCAAGAGAAACGAAGGAGCAGGAGCAGGAATCGTCCTCATCTCACCTAGCGGAGACAAACTGCAGTACGTCTTGCGACTGGATTTTCCACCCGATGACCCAGCATCGAACAAGGACGCAGAATATGAAGCACTATTGCACGGGATGAAGATGGCAATCGCCTGTGGAGCTACCCGATTAATGATCTACGGCGATTCCAACCTCATAGTGCAGCAAACAATGAAAGAATGCGACGCCATTGCCGAAAACATGGTTGCATATCGCGACATGTATAACCTACTCGAAGGAAGCTTTAAAGGGTGCGAGCTAAAGCACATTGCAAGATCTAGCAACGAAGAAGCAGACAGACTGGCCAACATGGGTTCCACGAACACACCCATACCGCCAGGGATATATTTCGAGCGGATGATTAAGAGATCGATCAAACTGAAGAAACCCGCAGAACCACCCGCAGCAATGGAAACAGAGGTCAGCCCGCAAATCGCGCTTCTCGAGCTTACTCATAACATATCACGGCAGGTTTTCCTGGTCGAACCAGTCTGGACGCAGAAATATCTCGACTACCTGCTCAACAAACAGCTCCCGGCCGATCCACGTGAGGCTCGACAACTAATCAGGCGTAGCAAATCCTTTCGGGTGGTTAACGGAGAATTATACAAACAAAGCATCTCGGGAATACTTCAGCGTTGCATCGCACCCGAAGACGGCAAGGAATTACTTCGAGACATACATCAGGGTGATTGCGGACATCATGCTAGCTGGAAAGCGATATTGGGGAAAGCCTTTCGAGCAGGATTCTACTGGCTTACAGCAGCCACTGATGCAAAAAACCTGGTCGATAGATGTGACGCCTGCCAGCGATTCGCACCAAAGCCGCACGCACCCGCCACGGAGTTGCACATGATACCCATCGCCTGGCCCTTTGCACAATGGGGGCTAGACATGGTTGGACCATTACGCAGATCCACACCCGGTGGATATACACATCTGCTGGTCGCAATCGACAAATTCACCAAATGGATAGAAGCAAGACCAGTAACTTCGGCTAGCGCCCAATGCGCCGTGGAGTTCCTTGATTCCATCATATGCAGATTTGGTGTGCCACACGACATCATTACAGATAACGGCACAAACTTTACGGCAAAGGAAACACAGCAGTTCTGCGAAGAGAAAGGCATCAATTTCAAGTTCGCTTCGGTTGCCCACCCGCAAACGAACGGACAAGTCGAAAGATCCAACGGCTTAGTTTCGGCTGGGATCAAGAAACGACTACTCGACCGTCTGCACCCCGCAGCAGGGCATTGGGCAGAAGAGCTACCCTCCGTACTCTGGAGCCTCCGGACAACCCCAAACAGGTCTACAAAATACACACCATTTTTTATGGTATACGGGGCGGAAGCAGTCCTTCCCGAGGAAGTTCGATTCAGCGCCCCACGGGTTGTGGCCTACAGCGAAGAAACCTCCAACAAAGCACTCGCAGCAGATATGGATGCACTCGACGAAATGCGGGACATCGCACTCGCAAGATCCGCAGTTTATCAACAGTCGCTACGCAACTATCACAGCCGCCGCATACGCCATAGGTCATTCGTGGTAGGTGATTTAGTATTGCGGCTCAAGCAGAAGGAAGGACACAAACTCGAACCACCTTGGGAAGGACCCTTCATTGTACACGAAGTTATCCCAGGAGGGGCCTACAGGCTCAAAAATCGAGCGACCGGAGGAATCTATTCCAATCCATGGAATATTGCACAACTCCGCAAATTCTACCCCTAGGTTTACTTGTTTCTACAACAATAAGGCTATACTAGCCAATTTTGTAGCTCGAATACATGACTTCTCAGTCATTGCAATAAAAATACATGATTTCCTCATCATATTTACCCGAAGCTTTCTTGTTTACTGCATGCTAAAAGTCAAAGGTACACACCCCATCGCATACACGGGGGCTACACCTAAGAACTTAGCATCCCAAAGAAATATCATCCAATACAAGGTTACACACCTTACAACGATTTTTACAAACTATAAACAGTTTACAGGATATTCACATCCGACAGATCAGTCAAAACGCTGAGCATTCTCAGCCGCTAAGACCCTATCTACCTCTTCAGAGGTCATTCGGATAATCTTCTCGGCTGCAGGGCGTACAACATCATAAAAAGGTGTGATGTCCTCGATTGCATAATCTGGGCGCCGAGCTGCAGAGTTCAAATCTATCTCAGGATGCCATATTCGGACAAAGGAAAGATCCACAACCGCGCCGCACGTCATCTGTTTGCGTACGCACGTGCGAACCTCCCCTTCCCGACTAAACAGCCTGAGTAGATAGCTCCAGTCTTCGGGACCCCTTTCGAGTGGATAAAAAGCTGCATTCATCGCGATCAAGACCTCGTGAAAAGAACCCACGAGAATTCTCGCCTGCAGCACTCGGAATTTCAAGGTGGCCATTGATGGGGGGATAGTAACCCGGTAGGCCCACTTCAAGGTATAATCCGGCCCGAGGTGAGCTGATCAATACCCGGATAGGGGTAAAAAGGTTACTAGAAGGCTCAAAGGCTTGTGAAATTCGTAACCCGTCTTGTGGGTTGCGATAAGGGAAGTTAGGCTTTATATGTGGAGTTCGAGTAGGACTCAAGATGTGCCTTGAAAGGCAAGTTAGGGGTGTACGGGTGCTTTATAAACCGGCCCCTAGGTTTAGTTTGCCAGAGATTCAAGTCATAACTGTAACACCTATTATCGAGTATCCAGTATAATCATATCGAGATCCGGCGAGTTGTTTTCCGGCTCTTAGATTGCTTTTCGCCATGTCTTCCTTCGAGCTAAACCCTCTCCCAAATACCTGTGTCGACTTGCCCCTAGATCAGTTACCCCCGGTAACATCTGCCGTGATTATCCCACGACAGTTGGCGCCCACCGTGGGGCCTGCGTCCAAAGGTGTTTACATCACGGGAGAAGCTCGGAAGAGTATGGAGAACTTTGTCGTCGGCGAGATCTACTCCAATGACGAAGGAGAGCAGATAGTGGACAATTCCGGGTGGGAGTTGGAGCCGGATCACTTCGAATCCGGATCCATGGTGTCAATCGGCCAAATCAAAATCTTCATCGGCATGGTACGTACGCTCAATTTGAAAGGACAATATCATGTGCATGTTACAGGGACTTCCAGCAGGGACAAAGGGGCGTTGAAGCAAACAGTGGATCCAGCCTCCTCGGCCACTTCGGGATCCTTGAGATGGGCGGAGCAAGAGGTAACATGGAGCAGAAGGGATCACCCGGAAGGAATAAAGCACCCCGGAACCTTGGCATTAGTGGTGGCACCCCAGGTCAATGGTTACGAGCTGAAGAAAGTCTTGATGGATGGAGGGAGTAGTATCAACATCCTATATTGGGAAACCTTCTTGCGCATGAACCTCAAGGAGTCCCAGCTACAAAAAAGTTCGACGGTGTTCCATGGAATCGTGCCGGGTCATTCGGCACGCCCCGAAGGGAAAATTGCGTTGGAAGTAGCCTTTGGAGAATCGGTAGATAACTATCGGGTGGAGTGGCTCACGTTCGAGGTAGTCAAGCTGCACAGCCCCTACCACGCTCTGTTCGGAAGGCCGGCTTATGCTAAGTTCATGGCTAGGCCGTGCTACGTGTATCTGCAATTAAAGATTCCGGGCCCCAAGCAGACCATCACTATCCATGGAGACCGGGATATAGCAGCCGAGTGCGATGAGGGAGATTCAGTAATGGCCGAACAAGCCTGCAGGAAGGAAGAGCTTCAGTATTACCGGTCGCAGGTGGATCCGGATGATGGTACAGCGTTGAGAAGGCCAGATGCTGAAGACGAAAGAGTAAAGTTCAAGGCAGCTCAAGATACCAAGAAAGTAGATTTTGTGGAGGGAGATCCCACCAAGCAGTTCACTATAGGGTCCAATCTAGATGATGCGCAAGAAAAGGCTCTGGTGGAATTCATCCGTTCAAATGCGGATGTGTTTGCTTGGACACCCAGCGACATGCCGGGTATTCCCACTGAGTTGGCAGAGCACAGTTTGCACGTGGATCCCAAGGCCAGGCCTGTGAAGCAAGGTATGAGAAAGATGAATGAGGAAAGGAGAAGAGCTATAGGTGAGGAAATCGCGCGACTATTAACCGCAGGCTTTATCATGGAAGTATTTCACCCCGACTGGTTAGCAAACCCGGTTCTTGTGATGAAAAAGACAAATGAATGGAGGATGTGTATCGATTTCACGAGCCTCAACAAGCATTGCCCAAAGGATCCGTTCGCACTACCAAGGATAGACCAAATCATAGACGCGGTAGCCGGAAGCGACTTGCTGTGTTTCCTGGACGCATATTCGGGGTACCACCAGATTAAACTCAAAAGGGAGGATTGGGAGAAAACGTCATTCATAACCCCTTTTGGGGCCTTCTGCTACAAAACCATGACGTTTGGATTGAAAAATGCGGGCGCAACTTACCAACGATGTATTCAGAAGTGCTTCGAGGACCAAATTGGGCGCAACGTGCACGCGTATGTGGATGACGTGGTTATTAAGACCCGGAAGGCAGAAACGTTCATTGATGATTTGAAGGAGACATTTAAAAACTTGAGAAGGTACCAGATGAAGCTTAACCCAACGAAGTGCGTATTTGGAGTCCCGGCTGGGAAGTTACTCGGCTTTATAGTCTCCGAGAGAGGAATCGAGGCAAACCCGGACAAAATCAAGGCCATCCAAAGTTTGAAGAAACCGGAAAATTTGAAGCATGTTCAAAAGCTCACGGGCTGCGTAGCAGCCTTGAGCCGGTTCATATCCAGGCTTGGAGAAAAGGCAATACCCTTGTATCGGCTTTTGCGGAAGTCAGATAAGTTCGTGTGGGATCAGGAGGCAGATGAGGCGTTTGAAGCGCTAAAAAAGCAATTGTCGGAAGCACCAGTACTAGCAGCCCCGGGTCCTAAAGAACCTATGTTATTATACGTGGCCGCCGGTCCCCGGGCCGTCAGCGCAGTAGTTGTCGTAGAACGCAAGGAGGATGAGAAGGGATACCCGGTCCAAAGGCCGGTTTATTATGTCAGCGAGGTGTTATCGGAAGCAAAGCAGCGTTATCCACATTGGCAAAAGTTGGTGTTTGGGGTCTTTATGGCCAGCCGGAAGTTGAAGCCATATTTCCAAGAACATCCCATAACAGTGGTTAGTTCAATACCAATGTCGGATATCATCAGAAACTCGGATGCAACGGGAAGAATAGCCAAATGGGCAATAGAGATGGGAGATTATCATATCAGCTACGAGCCCAGATCAGCAATCAAGTCACAGGCTTTGGTCGATTTTGTTAACGACTGGACACACACTGGAATGGCTACTATAGTCCCAAATTCCGAGTCATGGACCATGCACTTCGATGGATCAAAGCAGTACGAAGGGTCAGGAGCTGGAGTGGTGCTGACGTCGCCAAAGGGGGACAAACTAAGTTACGTGCTACAGATTCACTTCGATTGTTCAAATAACGTGGCCGAGTATGAGGCCCTACTGCACGGCTTGAAGATAGCCAAGGAGATGAACATCAGAAGGATACGATGCTTTGGGGATTCGGATCTTGTGGTGCAGCAGGTATCAGGAACCTGGGATAGGAGGGACGCCACTATGGCAGCGTATCGCAGAGAGGTTGATAGGGTTGCCGGGTGTTTCTCCGGGTATGAAGTGGAGCACGTAGACAGAAGAAAAAATGAGGCAGCGGATGCACTCGCCAGACTCGGCTCGCGTAGAGAGCCGGTTCCACCTAATGTTTTCCTGGATGAGCTATGGCGACCGTCAGTTAAATCCGAGTCTGAGGAAGAACTAGCAAATCGAGACCCGGATGAGGAGTTTGTGGCTACAATACGTACTGTTCCCGAGTGGACAGAGCCATATCTGGCCTATTTATCACGGGGCGAATTGCCAGAACAGGAAGTATTAGCAAGACAAATCTTGAGGCGGGCAAAAGGATATACTATTATCAATGGGGAGCTGTACAAGAGAAGCGCGACAGGAGTCTTTCTGCGCTGCGTGACACCGGAAGAAGGCCGACAAATCCTTAAGGAGATCCACGAAGGTGATTGTGGGCATCATGCGTCCACAAGATCCCTTGTGGCTAAGGCCTATCGGCATGGGTTCTTCTGGCTCACGGCCTTAACAGACGCGGAGCGGATAGTGGCAAGATGCGATGGATGTCAAAGGTACGCTCGCCAAACTCATGTGCCGGCTATGGAGTTACGGACAATACCACTAACCTGGCCATTCGCTGTTTGGGGTATGGACATGGTTGGCCCTTTCCATATGTCACCATGCAAGAAGACACATCTTTTAGTGGCTGTCGATAAGTTTACCAAGTGGGTGGAGGTTATGCCGGTTACCAATTGTGAAGCGGCCACAGCAGTCAAATTCCTGAAAAGAATCATATATCGGTTTGGATATCCCCACAGTATAATCACTGACAACGGAACCAACATGTCCCTTGGAGAGATGGAAAAATTTTGTGGCAACAATGGAATCAGGCTTGATGTGGCATCAGTGGCACATCCGCAAGCCAACGGGCAAGTGGAGAGGGCGAACCAAGAGCTACTTCGAGGATTGAAACCGCGGCTAAGGGTCCCTTGTATCAGGGCCGCTGGAGCGTGGGTTGAAGAACTCCCTTCCGTGGTCTGGGGTATCAATACTACACCTAACCGGTCCACCCAGATGACGCCTTTTTTCATGGTTTACGGCGCAGAAGCAGTATTACCAAGCGACATCATTCATGATTCACCAAGAGTGACAGCCTACGTCGAAGTGGAGAACGAGAAGAACCGGCAAGACGCCGTGGACATGTTAGAAGAACAAAGGGAGCAAGCCTTAGAAAGGTCAGCCATATATCAGCAGGATTTGCGAAGATATCATAGCCGGCGGGTAAAAAGCCGGGTCTTCCAGGAGGGAGACTTGGTCCTGCGCTTGGTTCAAACAAACGAGGGAAAACACAAGCTATCGCCGCCATGGGAAGGACCTTTCATCATAAGCCGGAGTCTACATAATGGGTCATATTACTTGATAGATGCAAGAGAAGAATCGGCCACAGTCAACGACACTGCTCATACTACTGCACCTATGCAAGAAAGAGATAGACCATGGAACGTGGCTCAGCTACGTCCATACTATACTTAGCAGAAAATGATGTAACAGGCAGCAGGTTTCAGACGCACTCTTTTCCTATCCAGGGCACCCTTGGGGACTGGATGGGTTTTTAATGAGGCGGCTTGCTGGCCCAATTTTTTCATATCAAATAAAAAGGGATTATCAAGAAAAGAAGCAAGTTTTATTTATGCAATGTGAATATTCAGGTCTTGAGGGCTGGTTGCTCATACAAGCACAGCTGTAAACTCAAAAAAGACCCGGCCTTGATGCCAATGAGTTATAGGGGCCGTCACTCGAAAAAACGAGTGCGGCTACAATCTTATAACCGGACAAAGAAGTCCAAATTTCTCGGCTATTCTTACTTAAGCTCGATGTGACTCGCAACGAAGTGGCATGATTCGTTCGCTTACGATTAAATGTCGGTCATGAGACCCAAACGGGACTTGCTTGACCCCGTTTTCGTATTGATGTAACAACATGGTATCCACGCGAAAGCCGGCTTATAGTACAAGATAGTCGAAAGGGTCATCTAAACCACAAGTTATGCAGAGTATAAGGCCGATAGCCGGAAACTCAACGATTATCAAGCATAACTTCAAACCTCATAAGAAGCTGTCCTGAAGTCTTGGGCATTCAGCGACAGGCGATTTGTTTCCTTGAAAGAAAACAATCATGTGCCCTAGACGCAGAAACCCGGACTGGGGACTTATGAGCTCTAAGGAAGAAACAGCATCATCCAGCCGATAAAATTAAAACAAGCCACGCATCCGGGTCTCAGGAGCTTAGGGATTCAGGTCTAAAACTGGTCCCTAGACGCCAACGACACCCGGAGGACGGGTCTTGTTAAGGAAAGTATAAGGAAAAGTATAAGGTATCGAGAATAAAGCAAGTGGATATCAAGAATAAGTAAATGCAAAGACACATTCATCAAAAGCCCAAAGGGGGCGCAAAGTGCATTGGGAGTTTAAATAAAAGTGTTACAAAAACCATAAAGTATCAAAAGAGCACAGGCGCTCTGCTTAAACGAATAGTAAAGACTGTTTTAACGATGCTTTGCCGGCTGACGTGTGTGAAATGATAGGCATTACTTCAAGCTGCAGGATCCATCTTGGCCTTGCCCTTGTCGCCACCAGTAGTTGCGGCGCCACTCGGGTCGGCAGCAGTCCCGGGTTGTGCAGCAGAAGTTGCAGGAGCAGAATCGGCCTCGGCCTTCTTGGCGGCTTCTTCCTTCATCTTGATCGCCTGCTCCTTCCAACAGGCAAGCATATCGAACGGCTGGGGGCGGTTCGCCTTGACAACCTTGTCATTAGCATCATAAGCAGGGAGAATCTCATCAATCTCCAAGCTGTCAGCAATAACGCTAGCCGGATGGCGGACTTCTTTCTGAATAGCCTTGAAGTCCTTTGGCAAAAACTTGGACCCATCCAAGTTGAACTCTGGAAATCCACTCATAAGTTTGGCAAGTTGTAGCTTGGGGGCGTATGCTTTAGCCAGTGCGAGCCCCCGGGTTACCCCAACTCGGCAGGAGGATCGTTTCCAATGCCAAATCCACTCGGGGATCGTGGAGCAGAATTCCAGTAATCTCTTCATATTATCTGGCTTGACATCCGGCAGTCGCAGCTCATCAAGTATCCAGCTAATTCCGCCGCAAAGTTGGCGAAGAGTATTCTTGATGGTTTTAAGCTTGGCAGCATCATCTTCTTCGGGGGCAGCATCACGTGGGCCTGCTAAGAAAGGCAAAAGGAGTAAAGATAGTAGGCAAGCAAGTGCAAGTGTTCAAATCAAAGCAATCCGAGTCATAAAAAGGTGAAATTCAAAAATCTTACCAGTCGCGGTACGGTGAACATCAGCAATTTGAGCAGAAAGAGTTGTAAGTTTTTCCTTAGCCCTGTGAGCTCTCTTCCTGTACTTTTTCGTCATCTTTTGGCACCTGCGAGCCTCAGTCTCAGCAGCTTCACGAAGGGCCGTTTCTTTTCCAATACGCTTGGTGGACTTGGCCAGCTTCTTCTCCAACTGTGAAACATAATCCTGTAAAGAAGCATGAAGAGGGATCAGCCAGAAACATTATGCAAAGTTCCAAGCAAGTTACCTAGTAAATTACTCGGAACTTGGGGACTAGGCATGGAGACAATTGATGATTAGTCGGGGTTACCTCGTGCTTGGTTATTAAGGCATCTAGTATGTTTTCTTCGTCGCCCTTCAAGGTATGAAGGGCATCTAGCATTTGAGCAAAGGTCATGTCTTCAGGGCGAAGTCGAGAAGGGCCGGAGGATTGGCCCTCTTGAGGAGGAGTTGTTCCGGGTTTGGGGGTCGAAACCCGGATTGTTTGAACGTCCGGGATAGGAGAGCCCGACTTGGTCTCTACAATGATGTCTTCGTCCACTTCTTCAGAGGGCTGGGGTGATGCAGTCTTTGGTGGGACTGGGTCCTTAAAAGGATCTTCTCCATTTCCATCCTCGGCCTCGTCCTCAACCTCAACGTCCATGTCATCACTCGGCTTCTCTTCTCCCTGCTCTTCTGATTCAGGGATGTCCGGGTCGCTTAGCGTAACTGTGGCGCTGGAGAAAAGAAGGGAGGCATTGATCAATGGAATATACGGAAAAAAGAAAAGTAACTAATACGAGAAAATGTAAGTAAAGGTAGTTACCCGGTGTTCACGGCATAGTCCGGGGGAAGCTCGCCGCTGGAGGCGGATGATGTCGGCAGGAGCACTGGCTGCGGCACGCGAAATTGCCCGGCAAGTGGATGATTAGGAGATGGATGACGTTGAGGAGATTGGGAAGGTTGAGCTGGAGGGGTACTGGCCCGATGAGTGGGTGAAGTGGAGATACCCGGGTTAAGGGGATCATCCCCCGGAGAATTCCGGGTCACCCTACGTTTAGTCGGGAGAGGGTCCTTCAAGAAGGGTGAATGTGATAATCGCTCGTTAAGTTCATGCATAGCAGCAAAGGAGTAAGGCGCACGAGACATAGAAGAGAAGGGAACCTTTTCAACTACCCCTCTAGCCTTCCTTTTGTTTCCAACAGGGGGCTCCTGGTCAGACTCGGTGGCCTCTGGGTCATTTTCTTCTTCCTCCTCTTCATCCCCCGACCCTGAAAACCGGATAGGTATCAGATAAGAGAAATAACACAGGTGAAGGGCAGGTGTGAAGGGTATGGGAGAGTACCCTCATCATCGTCAGCAGACTCGTTTTCCTCTTCAGGGTCTTGAGAAGGAGGAGGATTTTCAACTTTCCAGAAGGGGTCGTTATCCTGTGAACAAATAAGCACAAGTGATGGTTAGAGGCTATAAGGGATGAAAGTAATGAAATGAGAAAAAGGAGTCAGGTCTTACCGCTGGGGCGGGGTTTTCCCGAGTGAACGGGGATAACCCGGTAGTGTTCTTTATGACATCTAGTCTCTCCGTCAGGAAGCCCTTGATAGTCTTGTTGGTGTTACCGGCAGGGAAGTTTTTGGTGGAATAGCGAAGGGAATCTGTGACGTGACCCGAGTATTCGTGCAGCGACTTTGAGCGGATGGAGTTGGGTTGAACCCGGAACTCCACCCAAGTCTTTACCAAGTTAAGTCCGAGAAGGCCATGGGCTGAAAGGGCCGATAGTTCGGCCAAAAGGGGCCGAATTGCCTCCCTATCAGAGTCAGGAGCGAAAGCACTAAAAGACTCGGACGGCTCGAGGGGGGTCTCCGAGTAACCCGGCAGTTTCTTCTCACCGTCCGGAGAAGTGTCGTGGCAATAAAAGAAGGATAATTGCCAGTTTTTGGCGTCAGAGTTCAGGTTGAGAGGTGGCATCAGTGAGTGTTTGCGGCGCTGGATAGACACCCCGCCGCAGGTAAGAAGCGTTCCGTTACCGTTCTCATAGCATGGTTCGCATTGGAATAATTCGGTAAAAAGAACAAGGTTTGGCGGAGTGCGTAAGTACGACTCGGACAAAACTATGAAGTGGGTGATGTTCAGCATAGAGTTAGGCCCTATGTCGAACACCCGGAGGCCGTAGTGGCTCAAGACTTCCCGGAAAAAAGGGTGACCCGGAGGACGGAATCCCCGGGTCACATGCTCGGTAAAGCAAATTACCTCATTCCCGATAGGAGTGGGACGGGTCTCATCGCCAGGAGCCCTCCAATGTATTTCCTTTTGAGAAGGAAGGATTCCTAGCTCGGCCATCCCATCTAGCTTGGCCTTTGTCGTTGAAGACCGACCCCAGTTGGCAGAAGTGGTTTGAGAGGCCTTTGCAGAAGCCGGGTGTCTTCCTTGTCTTTTAGGAGCCATGGAGTTGACCTGCAAGGGACAGGAAATGTATGGAGTGAGATTCGGAGCATCAAGTCATTCGGGTTTGGAGACGTCAAGGCGTTGAAGGCTAAAATGAAACCCGGATAATGCACTACGACATTAAATGCAGAAGATTTTTCCGGGTGTTAGATGAGGTTGAGTAAATTGCTAATTACTTACACGTTCAGGTGAATTGGGTGTACATGGATGGTTGCCCATGCCTTTATTGTGGAAGGATTAGCTGGAAAAAGAGGATTTTCCGGGTGTTAATGCGACAGGCGGAAATAACAAGGTGGAATGGATCTAGATCGAAAAGCTTGCGAGCAATCTTGTGCAAAGTTGGATGGCCGATAAGTGCGCGGGGATGAGCTGCGACTACGTATCAGGTGACTAAAGGAACTAAGGTCTATCGAAGCGGTTCAATTTGATGATATCGGAAAATCAGTTTACGGGTTGACCCAGATCCAATCTTGGTCAGATTGAAAAGGCTGCGAGCTTAAATTGTATGGTTGAGAAAGGCTTACCAAAGGAGTTGAGGTCCGAAGTGAGGGAGGTGCGTGGCGCGGCTTGAGTGTCGCGTCACGGCCCTCGATGAAGAAGCGCGGGTGTGACAACGGTGCTTAGTGGCGGTGCTGGATAGCTTGAGGACGAGTGCGGCCGGAGGTGGCCTTATCTTTCTTGAAGCGTGCGAGCCCAGTGGCAGAAGTTGCGAGGGAGCGTGGAGGAAAGGGATGGTGAAGCGGGATGAATGACTTAGGGTTACCATCGGCTGATATTTATAAGGAAGGTGGTGAGCTCGCCCGCGGCTGGAAAGCCGGAGGTTACGGAGCAATAATTATCCGCACAGATTTGGTGTTGCGGGTGTTTGGAACGCGATTTGTCCCGAGATATCCGGGATCCTTATCAAGAGTAGGGCCTTAATATCTTAGGGTTCAAATTTGAAAATGTTCGTTGGGCATTCGAGGAAGGATCGAACTGTCGAATGACCGCTGCGGAGCTATGTCTAGTCATATGTTAAAGTAACTTGACCCGGTTCACGTAAGCTTGGGTGTTTCATGTCTTTTTAAGGAATAGCGAGCACTTCAAGAATGGATCTGTGAAGCCCGCGCTATCCTGGGGACTACTGATGGGGGGATAGTAACCCGGTAGGCCCACTTCAAGGTATAATCCGGCCCGAGGTGAGCTGATCAATACCCGGATAGGGGTAAAAAGGTTACTAGAAGGCTCAAAGGCTTGTGAAATTCGTAACCCGTCTTGTGGGTTGCGATAAGGGAAGTTAGGCTTTATATGTGGAGTTCGAGTAGGACTCAAGATGTGCCTTGAAAGGCAAGTTAGGGGTGTACGGGTGCTTTATAAACCGGCCCCTAGGTTTAGTTTGCCAGAGATTCAAGTCATAACTGTAACACCTATTATCGAGTATCCAGTATAATCATATCGAGATCCGGCGAGTTGTTTTCCGGCTCTTAGATTGCTTTTCGCCATGTCTTCCTTCGAGCTAAACCCTCTCCCAAATACCTGTGTCGACTTGCCCCTAGATCAGTTACCCCCGGTAACATCTGCCGTGATTATCCCACGACAGCCATCACAAACCCTCGAGTGCGATCAGACCAGAAGTTATTCGCATGAGGTTTTTGGCTGTTAGCCTCTTGGTGAATGTGGTTTTCCACCCACTGCTTTTCCTCCCTGTCATTCGGTCTAACAACTAAAGGGCAGATGCACTTAGTCAGCTGAAGAATACAAAAGGAGAAAAAATGCACGGGGGCTGCACCACTTACATAGCAACTCCCTCGCAACTGAAGATAGCTCGTCCATCAGAAATTGCTCGCGCTCAGCCGCCAATTTTTGTTTGGATATCGCCACATCAGCCACCCCGCGCAAAGCTTTCAGCCTACGCTCACCCTCCTGAACCTTATCACGAAGGCCAGCAAAAGTGCCCACGGCGGCCACAAGTGGATTTACTGGATTACCACGTCCACCAGAAGTTTCCGCGGCAAACACAGTAGCCTGGAAGAAGCACAAGGAAAGAAGTGAGATGCCCTACTCGAGTGGTTTCTAGTCGCACATCTGACTAAACACGCTTGGGGGCTACTCCCATCGGGAGACAAAGGTACAAACAGGAAGAATAAAAACTCCAAAGGATAAATGCTTCGATCAAGGACAACAAAAGTACGGGAATACATCCCAAGGTTCATTACATTCAAAGAAGGAAATAAAAAAAACTACGAGGCTACATTGGTGCTCCCACTAGCAGCAGTCGACCCTCCCTTCTTCCAAGCAAAAATCTCAGAAAGCTTCCGAGCAAGAATGGCGGCTTGCTCGCCAAAACGAGAGAGCCGTACCTTTTTGCCCGTGGAAGGATCGACTGGAATGGACGAGTAAGCCTCCTCCAACCCTTCGACTCCGTGCGCCAGAGCAAATTGGATCGCAGTCTTCGCGCCAGCCTCCGATTGAGCGACTGCAAAGGCATCCAGAAGCTTTCCTTCTGAGAAGACCTTCAACATATCATCGAGCGCAGGTGCAGGAGTGGCGCTGGCGAGGAGGCGACCGTACAGTTGCCCCAGCACTTGGGTAGCATCACTGACCATGGAAGAAACTCCATCAGCGTGCCTTTTAAGCTGGGCAAGCGTATCGGTTACCACATCCACCCGCTGGAGTCCAGGGATTTCTAGAGGAACATCCAGAATACTTGCGAAGGGAGAAAATAATACTTAGCAAACTACAGCCAAGTGAAGAATCAGAATCGCGAAATTCCAGCAAGCTTACCCGCGAAGCGCTCAGCAAGGGGACGGAGGAACCCGACAAGCTCGCTGTCGGCCTTACTGCCGGTTTTCTCTAACTCCTTCAAGGACTTCCGCGCGTCCGCAAGCTGTCGACTGAAGTCTTCCGACTGCATGCGGGAAGTCTCTAGCTCTTGTCGAATGGCCGTCAAGTCAGCTTCTCGAGCAGTTACATGTTCAGAGAATTTGACCTTTTCGGATTCTGCAAATTCAAGTCGAGCTGCAAAGAGACGCTTGTCAAAAACTCTAGAATGAATGGAGTGTGGAAGACAGGGAAACGATAGAGCTCACCCTTAAGAAGATCGTTTTCAGTCCGGAGTCGGTTGCGGTCCGCTCGAAGAGACTTGCAATCCGATTCAGCGAGAATGACGCGGCGACCAATCGCCGCAAGAGAATCAACGAGTGACTGCAAAAGCGCGAAGACGGAAGAGTTAAAAGGATCAAATTTGAGCCTGTACCCGATTACTTACAATCGACTACAGCCTCGGGGGCTACTCCCATCGGGAGCACTGCCGTGCACCCGATAAAAATTAAAAGCATGAAGAGGAATTGAACTAGACTTTGAGCCTGTAGCCGATCGCATGCGGTCGACTACAGCCTGGGGGGCTACTCCCATCGGGAGCACTGTCGTGCACCCGATAAAAATTAAATTATGGTTTCAAGACGAAAAACGAAGCTTACCTGGCCAGAGGCGCGAGACAGCGCATCCGCAGAGCTATCCGTCACTTCCTTAGAAGCAGAAGCCCTGGCGGCAAAGCTTGGAGCTTCACGCACCATTGTCACGACTTCGGGCTGCTCTAGGGGAGTTTTGGACGGTGCCCGTGGTGGGAGTTTCACCCGCATCCTTGCCCTTATTCCTCTTCTCGGGAGGAACGGCCGCGGCGTACCTGCGAGGACTGATCATCTGTAGACTGCACCGAAAGATAGAAACAATCGATATTGAAGCACAGAAAATGTTCGACCAAGATTAAGGAAAAAACACTTACTCATCATCCTCGTCGTCATCCAGCAAGTCCGCGTTCCAAGCGGGCGTCATCACCGGGATCGAAGGGGAAGGAGCCAGGGAGCGTAGTGGAGTCGCATGGATAGGAGCTTGACCAGGCGACGCTTCCAAAGATTTGTCTTTGGAGGTAGCTTCGTCTTCGTCTACCCGACGACGTTTCGTCGGGGCGCCATTCGAGTCCGCAGCGTCATCCGAAGAATCGTGCTCTGAACTCGAAGAGGCATTGGCGACGCTGGTGTCAATCGGGCCGTCTTGATGGCTCGACAATTGCTCTGAGGCGGCTTCCCAAGTGGTTGGCGGGTAGCAGTCCGCCATGGCTAGGCTCTGCAAATGCAAGAAGAAGACAAGAAAAATCTTATCGACCAAGACTCTGAACGGAGAAAAGAGGAACAACTCAAAAACGAAAGAAGAGAAAGAAGCTAACCTCGGCTGGGGGAGGATTCGAGGCGGCGAAGGCTTCAACGGAGCAATCAGGGAACTTCTCTCCCACCTTCAGTCGAGTGATGCCTGCGATTTTCTTCTCGAATTCTACATTCGAAAGTTCCTCGCGGCTTACTCGACTGGTATCTTCCGAGCCCTGGTACTCCCACATGGCGGATGGCCTCTGTTGGAGTGGCTGGATCCTGCGCTTCAAGAAGATGCTCACCAAGTGCATCCCGTTGAGCACAACTCCCGCGGTCTGATCTCGAAGAGCAGCTACCCTCGCGATTAGAGGCGCAACAGTCTGGGTTTCTTCGGCTGACATCTTGTGCCCCCAAGACTTGCGCCTGGTCAAAACAGCGAACGGGTGGAACTCTACAATCCCACCCGAGCTGTTGTCGACGACGTAGAACCACCTTTTCCGCCAGCTTTGGGCGGAGTCGACGAAGTGCATGTTGAAGTAGCTGCTTTCTTGTCGAGCTTGGATCCCGAAGCCGCCGGTGCGAAGCGGTTCGCCGAGCTCGGACTCCACCCGCGACTTCTCGCGGAAGATCCGGACCTTGAAAAGCGCCTTCCACAGCGCCCAGTGCGGGCGAATGCCAAGATAGCACTCGCAGAACACGATGAAGCACGTGATGTGCTGCACCGTGTTCGGGGGGAGATCGTGAAGCTGTATGCCATAGGCACACAGCAACCCGAGGAAGAAGGGATGAAGGGGAAAAGAGAGGCCCCGAGTCACGTGGTCCACAAAGACCACGCGCTCGTTCGACTGGGGATTAGGTACCTCTTCCTTTTTCCCGAGGCGGACGCGCTTCTCCGCCTCCGCCGGCAGCAACCCCTCCCGCTGCATCTCCTTGATGCATTTTGCGGTGGTGTTGGGAGAACGCCAGTCGCCGGCGCGAGGCGCGGGTTGCGCGGAAGGTTCGCCGGACGCAGAAACGGCAGCGCCGCGCTTCTTTCCGCCAGCCATTGTTTGCAGCAAGAGCTCGAGCACTAGGAAGATGAAGATGGGCGCGAGGAAGGAGATGAAGACAGAGAGCGGGGAAAATTTTACTGCGGCACTAACACCCCTATTTATACACGGGGCAAGGCAATCTCAGCCGTACGGTGCGCTACGTGGCACCTATCACGGCTGCCACGCGTAAGGATGAAACGAAGCGGCGGCCTGCGCTGTTTCGTGCCACGATCTTAACAGAAGATCGTGCGCATTTACTGCGCGTTTCGCGTAAAATCAACGGGAACGACGTCTCGTTCCCCGGTCAAAAAGCTGACAAGGTGGGCCACCATCTGCTACCACTCCGTCACGTCCCATCGGGAGAAGAGGAGTGCGCCATGACGTCATGGCGGGCGTCATTCAAAATTGAGATCTTTTCGACTGGAAGTTCAAACGCGAAATTATCTTCGTACGAATGTCAATTCCTTCGGATAAAAGCAACTTTTCCATGAACAGTTCATAAAGCAAGGCCTCTTTGAACAGAGAAAAAAATACCCTATGCACGAAAACTCTTTCGTATGGGCACAGCATCCCGAACATGAAAACTCTTTCATATGGACTTGGTTTTTCCCAACACGAAACTTCTTTCGTATGGAGCTCAAACAATTTCATCGGGAGGAAAAAACCTACCGCTCCTACACGTGATAATTATACATCATAAAAACCTGGATTGTTCAGCCGACTAGGCACATCTGGATGCCGTATTCTTCGAATACGAAGGTAAGACCCAGAAAGATCTCTCTTTTGGGCCTGGAATCGCACTCGAAAGCTGCGTCCTCCGGCATAGTTCCGTGTCAACAACACGAAGAAAAATCCTAGCGGACGCGCCAGGTACCCTCATAGGTTAAGTTCGACTCGATAAGTCCACAACGGCCCAGTCACAACAATCACCTCATCGGGTTCGAGTCGGAGGTCTCGAATCTGTGTAGGCCAGGAATGTTTTTGCCCTAGTCGCAATTAATTGGCCCTGATCTCTCGGGAGAGCCAAGCTACTGTGTCACATCCTTCTGCAAATATAGCCGCAAAAACTGGCACCTATGCTGCTCGATACTCGAGCGTTTTAATTCACAAAACAGGGAACACACCCTTCGTAGACAACAATTGTCGAGCTAGAACTTCCAGGAGATCAAAAAAGGTCTGACCGTCTACCCGACTGGAAATAAATCCCAATCGAGCACACGCTCGGGGGCTACTGACGAAGACATAGATCTTGGACCCTGCGGGTAAGGACACCCCCTCTCAGGCCCAATGTCAAGGCCCAAGAAGAGGCGCCCTTGGAAGACTCCAGAAGGCCTACCAGAAGCCCACCCGCACCAAATTTGCGGGTTAAGTTAGGTAGTTTTGTAACCGACTCAAGCTAGGGTTTGAATCCTCTCCGGGTAGGACTCGAGACCTGGCCATCTATATAAGGCCAGGAGAGCCCTCAGGGAGAGGACCAAGCAATACCGCACGACCAAAAAGCCTCGGAACTCGAGATCTACTCTCGATTCGAGCAACCTGTAACCGATCTAATCATCCAATACAGATCGACACGAGGCAGGAGTAAGGGTTTTACCTCTACGAGGGCCCCGAACCTGGGTAAATCTTGCCTTCTGTCTAGCCGACGATCTCACCAGCGCCCATGACTTCTCCTAATCGAAACCCGATAGGGTCACCTAAGGGACTTGTCGAGTCAGGGATTCGACACCTGGACAACAGGAGCGGGATGCATGGGATGCCGTATGTCAGTCGACAGCACGGAAATACGAGGAATATTCAGTCGAGCTCGGCACGACGGAGGGCAGAGCAGCAGCAAATGCCGCCTCCTCCCCACAGGCCAGCAACGCCTGCGGTTTTGGCGGCGCAGGCAATTGTCGATAGCTCTCGGGCGAGGCGTATGGCCGGGTCTGCGGTGCGAGGGCCAGTGGGTGGCGCGCCACCCGTTGTGCCCGCCGAGGTTTCTCATGTTTCACGAGTAAGGCCGGTACTAACGAACTTAGCCGAACCCAAGTGCCTGTCTGATGCCATCATGGCTGAACCATACCCGGATAAGTTTAAGGAACCGGGTATAGTTGTCAATTATGAGCCAACCATGGATCCTGAGACCTGGTTGAGCAGTTTTGAGATGGCTATGTCTATTCGTAACGCTTCAGAAAAGCTCCAAGCCAAGTTTATGTATCTTATGATGTCCGAAGGAGCAGCAAAGCTATGGTTCAACAATTTACCTGAGAGATCTATCAATTCGTGGAGTGAGTTAAAGTCGGCTTTCATCAAACATTTTCATAGAACCTGCAGAAAACTGTACACAGTTGACGACTTAGATAGGTGTATCCAAAGAAAAGAAGAATCGGCATGCAGTTGGGTACGCCAGGTCATGGAGATACTCCACTCCTCCACGGATATTCAACCAAAGGACGCGATACAAGCTATGGCGAAAACATGCAGATACACGCCTTTGGTGCAAAAATTGGTGCGCATAAAATCCAGTAGGCATGTTTCAGAAATTACTATGGGGGAGCTGATGGATGCGTGCAATAAGCATGCCTCTACTGACACCACAGAAGAGGATATCGAGGACAAGAAAGAAAAGGTTAACGTGAACAGTAACGGAAGACCCCGCAATGGGGTCGCGTCGGGTAACAATGGAGGTGGTAACGGAAACAGCCAGCATAAACGTCCGTATGAGGGGAACTCCGAGTTAGTCGCCAATACCTAGGCCGGGTTTCCAAGGCCTAGAGTAGATGGAAACTTTAACGGAGGAAACTTCAACGGAGGAGGCAATTATCAAGGACCGCCACGACCGGCTAACTATATAGAAGCCTTCAAGATGCCTTGTCCGCGTCATAGTAGGAATGGCAAGCCGGCTAATCATTCATTGGAGCAATGCGTGGACTTACAGAGATGAAAAAACAAGGAAATACAGAAGGCTCTGCGAGGTGCAGGCTGGGGAGGAGGGCCGGGTCCGGGTGGAAACCCGGGCAACGGACCACCCCCCGCAGGCAACGCAGGAGGTGGCAATCCGGGTAATAACCAGGGTGGTGTAGGTGGTTTTCAGGCTAACCCAAAACAGTTAGGACAATATCATGTCCACACCACCAGAACCTCCAAAAGGGAGAGAAAGGTACTTAAGAGAGGGTAAACTCGGTTTCCTCGGGTGTTCCAAGTACCTAAGATGGTCGGACCAGGAAGTAACATGGAGCAGGAGGGATCACCCGGAAGCAATAGAACATCCGGGTGTGTTAGCTTTGGTGGTAGCACCGCAGGTCAATCGCTATGAGCTGAAGAAGGTTCTGATGGATGGCGGAAGTAGCATCAACTTCCTGTACTGGGAGACCTTTTTACATATGGGGCTCAAGGAGTCTCAGCTGCAGAAAAGTTCCACAGTTTTCCACGGAATTGTGCCAGGACACTCGGCCTGCCCTGAGGGAAAGATAACACTGGAGGTCGCTTTTGGAGAATCGAAGGATAATTACAGAGTAGAGTGGCTCACATTCGAGGCGGTGAAGTTTCGTAGTCCTTATCATGCGCTGTTTGGAAGGCCGGCTTACGCCAAATTCATGGCAAGGCCGTGTTATGTTTACCTACAGCTAAAGATCCCGTGTCCTAAGCAAACCATCACTATAGATGGGAACAGGGTTGTGGCAGCATAGTGTGATGAGGGAGATGAGGCACTTGCAAAACAAGCTCGTGCGAAGGAAGCACTCAGGTATTACCGGTCTCAGGTAGACCCGGAAGATCGGACAGCCTTGAAAAAACTGAACACGGATGATGAGAGAGCTAAGTTTAAAGCAGCCCAAGACACGAAGATGGTGGATTTTATTGAGGGCGACTCTTCCAAACAGTTTTCTATAGGTTCTAAATTGGATAAAAAGGAGGAAGAGGCACTCATAAAGTTCATTCGCGAGAATCAGGATGTGTTCGCTTGGACACCTAGTGACATGCCGGGTATCCCGACTGAGCTCGCTGAGCATAATTTGCATGTCGATCCCAAGTCCCGGCCAGTGAAGCAGGGTTTGAGAAAAATGAACGAAGAAAGGAGAAAGGCTATAGGAGCAGAGGTAGCTCGGCTCCTAGCAGCCGCTTTATCATGGAGGTTTTTCACCCCGACTGGTTGGCAAACCCGGTTTTAGTGCTGAAAAAGAATAATGAGTGGAGAATGTGTATAGATTACACGAGTCTCAACAAGCATTGTCATAAGGATCTGTTTGCCCTTCCAAGGATAGACCAGATCATAGAGGCGGTAGCAGGAAGTGACCTGTTATGCTTCCTGGATGCTTATTCCGGGTATCACCAGATAAAACTCAAAAAGGAGGATTGGGAGAAAACGTCATTCATAACCCCTTTTGGAGCCTTTTGTTACAAAACCATGACCTTTGGATTGAAGAATGCAGGTGCAACATACCAGCGGTGTATTCAGAAGTGCTTTGAGGATAAGATTGGATGCAACGTCCACGCTTATGTTATGATGTAGTGATCAAAACAAGGAAGGCAGAAACATTCATTGATGACCTGTGACGAAGACATAGATCTTGGACCCTGCGGGTAAGGACACCCCCTCTCAGGCCCAATGTCAAGGCCCAAGAAGAGGCGCCCTTGGAAGACTCCAGAAGGCCTACCAGAAGCCCACCCGCACCAAACTTGCGGGTTAAGTTAGGTAGTTTTGTAACCGACTTAAGCTAGGGTTTGAATCCTCTCCGGGTAGGACTCGAGACCTGGCCATCTATATAAGGCCAGGAGAGCCCTCAGGGAGAGGACCAAGCAATACCGCACGACCAAAAAGCCTCGGAACTCGAGATCTACTCTCGATTCGAGCAACCTGTAACCGATCTAATCATCCAATACAGATCGACACGAGGCAGGAGTAAGGGTTTTACCTCTACGAGGGCCCCGAACCTGGGTAAATCTTGCCTTCTGTCTAGCCGACGATCTCACCAGTGCCCATGACTTCTCCTAATCGAAACCCGATAGGGTCACCTAAGGGACTTGTCGAGTCAGGGATTCGACAATTGGCGCCGTCTGTGGGAATCGCGGGCGCTGGATCACCGGCATCTTCGGCTTCATCGACATCCAACTCCCGTTGGAAACCAACGGCTACGGCTCCGAACAATCCTATACGGATCGGATCTGTCGTGGTCACGCCTCACTCGCCGGAATCTCGCCCGGCGTTCGAGGAACTGGAAAAGAGCGTCACCCTGACGTTCGGGAGCTTCAACTTCATGGCGAACAGAGACGGGATCCTCCACTTCTCAGATGAATCTGAAACCGAATCTGGAACCGCCAACTCGCGCTTCCCTACAGGGAAAAGCGGTGAGTCCATCCGCTACAACGCAGTCGACTACCACACCCTCTCGACAGAGGAACCCTCTCGGGTGCGGAGAGCTTTTCGATCTACGCCTAGGACACACGGACCACAACTGGCCCAAGTCTGCATGGCAGGGTCGGAACAGCCCTCGGAAACTGAATATAGCGCGACTGAGCGCGATATAATCGGCGTTTCGCGGGAAGCCTGGAAAAGAGCCAAGGAATCCATGCGAAAGAGCCAGCCGCCTGCGGCGGGAGCCACGCAGGAAGACCTAACCGCCTACCACTATCACCTAGTGAGGGCGGCCTCAAACATCAAGGATGCCCGAGCGGATCTAGCCCGTCGCAGGAGAGCGGCGGATGAATCAAGCCAACGTCGAGCCGAGCTATCTCACGCACCTTCAGTCGGTACCCGACCTAGGGGGAAGGGACCCGCAGCGTCGACGAGGGACCACGAATCTATGGCTGGGACCAACAGGTCTACTACGTCTTCTTTCATGAGGGTCGACGATGATGGCAACGTCTACCCGCAAACCCCAGCCGCTGCGATCCTAGCCGCAGCAGCCTACATGCAGATGAATCAGCCAACAGATAGCGATCCCCGGGTGGAACAATACAAGCACATTCGCAAAGGTCTAGGGCTGGCGGCCGCGAGGCTCGCCTCTCACGATCGCAAAGAACAATTGGAGAAGGAGCGACTGGAGAAGGAAAAGGACAAGGAAACTCCCCGCAGGCACAGAAGCTCTTCCCCGAGAAAAGACAAGTCGCCACGTCGTGGCCGAGGGAAAGAAGCCCGCCGCCGTGATGACAGTCGAAGCAGCGGCGACGACAGCCCGAGAGATAAAAGCCCGCGGCACCGCGGCAGCCGTTCACGCAAACGAAGCAAGGAACCACAGAAGAACTCCGATCGCGATCAACCCGGACGGGACGCGCGATCAGACATCGCGCAAAACAAAGTGGATAGAGCAAGGGCGTCAAGATATCGTGATCGATCATCGTCCGGCTCTTCGGATGACGAAACCTGCGGCGCACTATGTTTCGCCCGTAGCATCCGCGAGGCGCCCCTACCCAAGCGATTCAAGCTCAGCACGGAAGTGACGAAGTACGACGGCTCACTCGAGCCCTCTCAATGGTTGAGCGACTACCTCACGGCAGTGAAATGCCAACGTGGTAACAAGAACACGGCCATGCAATACCTCAATTTGCACCTAGCCGGAGCAGCTCGCAGCTGGCTGGAGAGGAGGCCGCGATCTTGCTACGCATCGTGGGATGATTTGCACCGTGATTTCTGTAAAAACTTCAAGTCGACCTACAAGAGACCGGCTACAATCGAAGAACTACGAGCCTGCAAACAGAAAAGCGGTGAATCCACCCGAGAGTACATCCAGCGGTGGAACACGCTCAGGAACACCGCGGGGACAATCTCTGAATAAGTGGCGATTGAGGCCTTCGCCAAAGGAGCAAGAAGAACCGCGTTTCGAGAAGAGCTCGGCAGAGCCGCGCCCAAAACCATCGGGGAGCTCATGGTCATAGCCGAAAAATGGGCCAATGGAGAAGACGCAGTACGCAACGAAAGAGGATCATCACCTGCACACGAGGACGACCGCCACGGACGAAGGAAGAGAAGAAAATATTACGACCACGACGACAGAGAAGAACTAGTGGCAGCAGAATTCACGCGAAGTCGCGACTCCGGTCGTCGCGGAAGTCGCGAGTGGAAACCAAAAGTAGAAGAAAAATCACCCGAGGAAGACCTCGATGCGTACTGCTCGCTACATCTGTTCACAGACAAGCGCACGGGCATGACTAAGGCAACACACCTTCTCAAGGATTGCCGAAAGTTCATCGAAATCTCGGACGCGCTCGCCAAGAAGAGATTCGCTTCCACCCAAAACTATCCACCACTACCAGGAGGCGGACAACAATTCCAGCTACCACCGCCTCCACCTCCACCGACCAACCCAAACATGGCGCTCGCCGCATTGCCAGCGCCACCACAACAAAATACGGGAGCAAATACATACCCGACTCCGCACGGACAACTCCTCGGGATGATACAGAAGGTATGCCCCTCTCGCAGAGCTCAAAAGACTAACTCGAGACAAATATGCATGGCAGTGCAGACGCCACCAACAAAGCCCGAGTACCTGAAGATGGCCGATCAACCAATCACGTTCTCGAAAGAAGACCACCCGCCACGAGTCTATCGGCCGGGACACGCCGCCCTCGTCATTCAAGCTCAAATTGGCAATTATGACCTGGCCCGCGTGTTCATGGACGGTGGCAGCGGCATCAACATCATCTACGCGGATACACTCCGTCGAATGAACAAAAATCTGGACGGTCTAAGGGAATCAGAAACATCCTTCCACGGGATAGTCCCGGGCAAAGCAATCCGTCCACTCGGAACAATCAACCTAGAAGTTGTACTGGGCTCCCCACGCAACTACAGAAGGGAATTCCTGGACTTCGAAGTCGTCGACTGGCCCTCACAGTACCACGCCATTCTTGGTCGAACAGTGTTCGCCAGATTCATGGCCGTACCACATTACGCATACCTGAAGCTCAAGCTACCTGGCGAATACGGTGTGATCACCATCGACGGAGACTTCCAGAAATCGGACAAGTGCGACATAGAATTTAATGAGATCGCAAAATCTTTCGGGATGCAAGAAGAACTTCAAGAGTTAGCAAAAACAACGGACCACTCCGTTATGCCCCTCACGAAGAAAAACGCACCCGAACTGGAATTCAGTGCCAACAGCGATACTCGCAAACACCAAGTACACCCGACAGACTCCGCGAAGACGGCGATGGTTTCCACAACCCTCTCGCCAGCATAGGAAGGCGCGCTCGTCAAACTCCTCCGTGAGTACTGGGAGATTTTCGCCTGGCAGCCCTCAGATATGCCAGGAATACCCAGGGAGTTTGCCGAGCACTCACTCGAAGTCTTTCCTGACGCCAAACCTATCAAACAGACGACTCGACGATTTTCAGAACCTAAGCAGAAAGCGCTTGGAGAAGAAGTAAACAGATTGCTAGCCGCAAACTTCATCAGGGAGATCAAAATATCCACCTGGTTAGCAAACCCGGTGTTGGTCCCCAAGAAAAACACGGATATCCTTCGGGTGTGCATCGACTACACGTCGCTAAATAAACACTGCCCCAAGGACAACTTTCCTCTACCACGAATCGACCAGATCGTGGACTCTACGGCAGGTTGCCAGCGTCTCTCCTTTCTAGACGCCTATTCAGGATATAATCAAATCCGCATGAAAAAGGAAGACGAGGAGAAGACGGCTTTCATCACACCACACGGTGTATACTGCTACACGACAATGCCCTTCGGGCTGAAGAACGCAGGCGCAACATATCAGCGCTGCATGCAAAGATGCCTCGCCAATCTCATTGGCAAAAACGTACAAGTGTACGTCGACGACATTGTCATCAAAACTCGAGTGGAGGACACACTCCTCGAGGATATTAAAGAAACATTCGACGCCCTTAACGCATATCGGATCAAGCTCAACCCGACCAAATGCGTTTTCGGTGTCCCCGCAGGCAAACTTCTCGGGTACCTGGTATCCGCCAGAGGCATCGAAGCCAACCCGGAGAAAATACAAGCCATATTGACTATGAAGGAGCCAACCAATCTACGCGGAGTACAGCAGCTCGCAGGACGACTAGCAGCCCTGAGCAGATTCATCGCACGATTGGGAGAGCAGGCACTACCCTTCTACAAATTACTGAAGAAGACGGACAAATTCGAATGGACGCCCGAAGCTAAAAAAGCAGTTCGCAGATCTGAAGCGGTCCTTGCAAAGCAGGCGCATCCTTGCGACACCGCAAGAAAGGGAGCCACTTTTCCTATACTTAGCCGCCACAAACCAGGTCATCAGCACAGCGATCGTAGTCGAAAGACCTGAAGACGGCAAAGCATACGGAGTTCAAAGACCAATATATTACATCAGCGAAGTACTTTCGCCGTGCAAACAACGCTACCCTCACTATCAGAAGCTCGCATACGGGGTTGTTCTCACAGCTCGAAAGCTCAAACATTATTTCCAGGAACACGCCATCACAGTGGTTAATGATGCGTCACTCGGGACAATCATGAACAACCCTATGGCATCCGGAAGAATAGCAAAGTGGAGCATCGAGCTGGGCGCCTGGGACATCACCTACGCTGGACGCAACGCAGTCAAATCACAAGTTCTCGTGGAATTCATCAGCGAGTGGACAGAGCTGCAAACACCCGGGCCACCCGAGTATACGAGCAATTGGATAATGTACTTCGATGGATCCAAGAGAAACGAAGGAGCAGGAGCAGGAATCGTCCTCATCTCACCTAGCGGAGACAAACTGCAGTACGTCTTGCGACTGGATTTTCCACCCGATGACCCAGCATCGAACAATGACGCAGAATATGAAGCACTATTGCACGGGATGAAGATGGCAATCGCCTGTGGAGCTACCCGATTAATGATCTACGGCGATTCCAACCTCATAGTGCAGCAAACAATGAAAGAATGCGACGCCATTGCCGAAAACATGGTTGCATATCGCGACATGTATAACCTACTCGAAGGAAGCTTTAAAGGGTGCGAGCTAAAGCACATTGCAAGATCTAGCAACGAAGAAGCAGACAGACTGGCCAACATGGGTTCCACGAACACACCCATACCGCCAGGGATATATTTCGAGCGGATGATTAAGAGATCGATCAAACTGAAGAAACCCGCAGAACCACCCGCAGCAATGGAAACAGAGGTCAGCCCGCAAATCGCGCTTCTCGAGGTTACTCATAACATATCACGGCAGGTTTTCCTGGTCGAACCAGTCTGGACGCAGAAATATCTCGACTACCTGCTCAACAAACAGCTCCCGGCCGATCCACGTGAGGCTCGACAGCTAATCAGGCGTAGCAAATCCTTTCGGGTGGTTAACGGAGAATTATACAAACAAAGCATCTCGGGAATACTTCAGCGTTGCATCGCACCCGAAGACGGCAAGGAATTACTTCGAGACATACATCAGGGTGATTGCGGACATCATGCTAGCTGGAAAGCGATATTGGGGAAAGCCTTTCGAGCAGGATTCTACTGGCTTACAGCAGCCACTGATGCAAAAAACCTGGTCGATAGATGCGACGCCTGCCAGCGTTTCGCACCAAAGCCGCACGCACCCGCCACCGAGTTGCACATGATACCCATCGCCTGGCCCTTTGCACAATGGGGGCTAGACATGGTTGGACCATTACGCAGATCCACACCCGGTGGATATACACATCTGCTGGTCGTAGTCGACAAATTCACCAAATGGATAGAAGCAAGACCAGTAACTTCGGCTAGCGCCCAATGCGCCGTGGAGTTCCTTGATTCCATCATATGCAGATTTGGTGTGCCACACGACATCATTACAGATAACGGCACAAACTTTACGGCAAAGGAAACACAGCAGTTCTGCGAAGAGAAAGGCATCAATTTCAAGTTCGCTTCGGTTGCCCACCCGCAAACGAACGGACAAGTCGAAAGATCCAACGGCTTAGTTTCGGCTGGGATCAAGAAACGACTACTCGACCGTCTGCACCCCGCAGCAGGGCATTGGGCAGAAGAGCTACCCTCCGTACTCTGGAGCCTCCGGACAACCCCAAACAGGTCTACAAAATACACACCATTTTTTATGGTATACGGGGCGGAAGCAGTCCTTCCCGAGGAAGTTCGATTCAGCGCCCCACGGGTTGTGGCCTACAGCGAAGAAACCTCCAACAAAGCACTCGCAGCAGATATGGATGCACTCGACGAAATGCGGGACATCGCACTCGCAAGATCCGCAGTTTATCAACAGTCGCTACGCAACTATCACAGCCGCCGCATACGCCATAGGTCATTCGTGGTAGGTGACTTAGTATTGCGGCTCAAGCAGAAGGAAGGACACAAACTCGAACCACCTTGGGAAGGACCCTTCATTGTACACGAAGTTATCCCAGGAGGGGCCTACAGGCTCAAAAATCCAGCGACCGGAGGAATCTATTCCAATCCATGGAATATTGCACAACTCCGCAAATTCTACCCCTAGGTTTACTTGTTTCTACAACAATAAGGCTATACTAGCCAATTTTGTAGCTCGAATACATGACTTCTCAGTCATTGCAATAAAAATACATGATTTCCTCATCATATTTACCCGAAGCTTTCTTGTTTACTGCATGCTAAAAGTCAAAGGTACACACCCCATCGCATACACGGGGGCTACACCTAAGAACTTAGCATCCCAAAGAAATATCATCCAATACAAGGTTACACACCTTACAACGATTTTTACAAACTATAAACAGTTTACAGGATATTCACATCCGACAGATCAGTCAAAACGCTGAGCATTCTCAGCCGCTAAGACCCTATCTACCTCTTCAGAGGTCATTCGGATAATCTTCTCGGCTGCAGGGCGTACAGCATCATAAAAAGGTGTGATGTCCTCGATTGCATAATCTGGGCGCCGAGCTGCGGAGTTCAAATCTATCTCAGGATGCCATATTCGGACAAAGGAGAGAGCCACAACCGCGCCGCACGTCATCTGTTTGCGTACGCACGTGCGAACCTCCCCTTCCCGACTAAACAGCCTGAGTAGATAGCTCCAGTCTTCGGGACCCCTTTCGAGTGGATAAAAAGCTGCATTCATCGCGATCAAGACCTCGTGAAAAGAACCCACGAGAAATCTCGCCTGCAGCACTCGGAATTTCAAGGTGGCCATCACAAACCCTCGAGTGCGATCAGACCAGAAGTTATTCGCATGAGGTTTTTGGCTGTTAGCCTCTTGGTGAATGTGGTTTTCCACCCACTGCTTTTCCTCCCTGTCATTCGGTCTAACAACTGAAGGGCAGATGCACTTAGTCAGCTGAAGAATACAAAAGGAGAAAAAATGCACGGGGGCTGCACCACTTACATAGCAACTCCCTCGCAACTGAAGATAGCTCGTCCATCAGAAATTGCTCGCGCTCAGCCGCCAATTTCTGTTTGGATATCGCCACATCAGCCACCCCGCGCAAAGCTTTCAGCCTACGCTCACCCTCCTGAACCTTATCACGAAGGCCAGCAAAAGTGCCCACGGCGGCCACAAGTGGATTTACTGATTACCACGTCCACCAGAAGTTTCCGCGGCAAACACAGTAGCCTGGAAGAAGCACAAGGAAAGAAGTGAGATGCCCTACTCGAGTGGTTTCTAGTCGCACATCTGACTAAACACGCTTGGGGGCTACTCCCATCGGGAGACAAAGGTACAAACAGGAAGAATAAAAACTCCAAAGGATAAATGCTTCGATCAAGGACAACAAAAGTACGGGAATACATCCCAAGGTTCATTACATTCAAAGAAGGAAATAAAAAAAAACTACGAGGCTACATTGGTGCTCCCACTAGCAGCAGTCGACCCTCCCTTCTTCCGAGCAAAAATCTCAGAAAGCTTCCGAGCAAGAATGGCGGCTTGCTCGCCAAAACGAGAGAGCCGTACCTTTTTGCCCGTGGAAGGATCGACTGGAATGGACGAGTAAGCCTCCTCCAACCCTTCGACTCCGTGCGCCAGAGCAAATTGGATCGCAGTCTTCGCGCCAGCCTCCGATTGAGCGACTGCAAAGGCATCCAGAAGCTTTCCTTCTGAGAAGACCTTCAACATATCATCGAGCGCAGGTGCAGGAGTGGCGCTGGCGAGGAGGCGACCGTACAGTTGCCCCAGCACTTGGGTAGCATCACTGACCATGGAAGAAACTCCATCAGCGTGCCTTTTAAGCTGGGCAAGCGTATCGGTTACCACATCCACCCGTTGGAGTCCAGGGATTTCTAGAGGAACATCCAGAATACCTGCGAAGGGAGAAAATAATACTTAGCAAACTACAGCCAAGTGAAGAATCAGAATCGCGAAATTCCAGCAAGCTTACCCGCGAAGCGCTCAGCAAGGGGACGGAGGAACCCGACAAGCTCGATGTCGGCCTTACTGCCGGTTTTCTCTAACTCCTTCAAGGACTTCCGCGCGTCCGCAAGCTGTCGACTGAAGTCTTCCGACTGCATCCGGGAAGTCTCTAGCTCTTGTCGAATGGCCGTCAAGTCAGTTTCTCGAGCAGTTACCTGTTCAGAGAATTTGACCTTTTCGGATTCTGCAAATTCAAGTCGAGCTGCAAAGAGACGCTTGTCAAAAACTCTAGAATGAATGGAGTGTGGAAGACAGGGAAACGATAGAGCTCACCCTTAAGAAGATCGTTTTCAGTCCGGAGTCGGTTGCGGTCCGCTCGAAGAGACTTGCAATCCGATTCAGCGAGAACGACGCGGCGACCAATCGCCGCAAGAGAATCAACGAGTGACTGCAAAAGCGCGAAGACGGAAGAGTTAAAAGGATCAAATTTGAGCATGTACCCGATTACTTACAATCGACTACAGCCTCGGGGGCTACTCCCATCGGGAGCACTGCCGTGCACCCGATAAAAATTAAAAGCATGAAGAGGAATTGAACTAGACTTTGAGCCTGTAGCCGATCGCATGCGGTCGACTACAGCCTCGGGGGCTACTCCCATCGGGAGCACTGTCGTGCACCCGATAAAAATAAAATTATGGTTTCAAGACGAAAAACGAAGCTTACCTGGCCAGAGGCGCGAGACAGCGCATCCGCAGAGCTATCCGTCACTTCCTTAGAAGCAGAAGCCCTGGCGGCAAAGCTTGGAGCTTCACGCACCATTGTCACGACTTCGGGGGCTGCTCTAGGGGAGTTTTGGTTGGTGCCCGTGGTGGGAGTTTCACCCGCATCCTTGCCCTTATTCCTCTTCTCGGGAGGAACGGCCGCGGCGTACCTGCGAGGACTGATCATCTGTAGACTGCACCGAAAGATAGAAACAATCGATATTGAAGCACAGAAAATGTTCGACCAAGATTAAGGAAAAAACACTTACTCGTCATCCTCGTCGTCATCCAGCAAGTCCGCGTTCCAAGCGGGCGTCATCACTGGGATCGAAGGGGAAGGAGCCAGGGAGCGCAGTGGAGTCGCATGGATATGAGCTTGACCAGGCGACGCTTCCAAAGATTTGTCTTTGGAGGTAGCTTCGTCTTCGTCTACCCGACGACGTTTCGTCGGGGCGCCATTCGAGTCCGCAGCGTCATCCGAAGAATCGTGCTCTGAACTCGAAGAGGCATTGGCGACGCTGGTGTCAATCGGGCCGTCTTGATGGCTCGACACTTGCTCTGAGGCGGCTTCCCCTGTGGTTGGCGGGTAGCAGTCCGCCATGGCGAGGCTCTGCAAATGCAAGAAGAAGACAAGAAAAATCTTATCGACCAAGACTCTGAACGGAGAAAAGAGGAACAACTCAAAAACGAAAGAAGAGAAAGAAGCTAACCTCGGCTGGGGGAGGATTCGAGGCGGCGAAGGCTTCAACGGAGCAATCGGGGAACTTCTCTCCCACTTTCAGTCGAGTGATGCCTGCGATTTTTTTCTCGAATTCTACATTCGAAAGTTCCTCGCGGCTTACTCGACTGGGATCTTCCGAGCCCTGGTACTCCCACATGGCGGATGGCCTCTGTTGGAGTGGCTGGATCCTGCGCTTCAAGAAGATGCTCACCAAGTGCATCCCGTTGAGCACAACTCCCGCGGTCTGATCTCGAAGAGCAGCTACCCTCGCGATTAGAGGCGCAACAGTCTGGGTTTCTTCGGCTGACATCTTGTGCCCCCAAGACTTGCGCCTGGTCAAAACAGCGAACGGGTGGAACTCTACAATCCCACCCGAGCTGTTGTCGACGACGTAGAACCACCTTTTCCGCCAGCTTTGGGCGGAGTCGACGAAGTGCATGTTGAAGTAGCTGCTTTCTTGTCGAGCTTGGATCCCGAAGCCGCCGGTGCGAAGCGGTTCGCCGAGCTCGGACTCCACCCGCGACTTCTCGCGGAAGATCCGGACCTTGAAAAGCGCCTTCCACAGCGCCCAGTGCGGGCGAATGCCAAGATAGCACTCGCAGAACACGATGAAGCACGTGATGTGCTGCACCGCGTTCGGGGGGAGATCGTGAAGCTGTATGCCATAGGCACACAGCAACCCGAGGAAGAAGGGATGAAGGGGAAAAGAGAGGCCCCGAGTCACGTGGTCCACAAAGACCACGCGCTCGTTCGACTGGGGATTAGGTACCTCTTCCTTTTTCTCGAGGCGGACGCGCTTCTCCGCCTCCGCCGGCAGCAACCCCTCCCGCTGCATCTCCTTGATGCATTTTGCGGTGGTGTTGGGAGAACGCCAGTCGCCGGCGCGAGGCGCGGGTTGCGCGGAAGGTTCGCCAGACGCAGAAACGGCAGCGCCGCGCTTCTTTCCGCCAGCCATTGTTTGCAGCAAGAGCTCGAGCACTGGGAAGATGAAGATGGGCGCGAGGAAGGAGATGAAGACAGAGAGCGGGGAAAATTTTTACTGTGGCACTAACACCCCTATTTATACACGGGGCAAGGCAATCTCAGCCGTACGGTGCGCTACGTGGCACCTATCACGGCTGCCACGCGTAAGGATGAAACGAAGCGGCGGCCTGCGCTGTTTCGTGCCACGATCTTAACAGAAGATCGTGCGCATTTACTGCGCGTTTCGCGTAAAAAACGGGAACGACGTCTCGTTCCCCGGTCAAAAAGCTGACAAGGTGGGCCACCATCTGCTACCACTCCGTCACGTCCCATCGGGAGAAGAGGAGTGCGCCATGACGTCATGGCGGGCGTCATTCAAAATTGAGATCTTTTCGACTGGAAGTTCAAACGCGAAATTATCTTCGTACGAATGTCAATTCCTTCGGATAAAAGCAACTTTTCCATGAGCAGTTCATAAAGCAAGGCCTCTTTGAACAGAGAAGAAAATACCCTATGCACGAAAACTCTTTCGTATGGGCACAGCATCCCGAACATGAAAACTCTTTCATATGGACTTGGTTTTTCCCAACACGAAACTTCTTTCGTATGGAGCTCAAACAATTTCATCGGGAGGAAAAAACCTACCGCTCCTACATGTGATAATTATACATCATAAAAACCTGGATTGTTCAGCCGACTAGGCATATCTGGATGCCGTATTCTTCGAATACGAAGGTAAGACCCAGAAAGATCTTTCTTTTGGGCCTGGAATCGCACTCGAAAGCTGCGTCCTCCGGCATAGTTCCGTGTCAACAACACGAAGAAAAATCCTAGCGGACGCGCCAGGTACCCTCATAGGTTAAGTTCGACTCGATAAGTCCACAACGGCCCAGTCGCAACAATCACCTCATCGGGTTCGAGTCGGAGGTCTCGAATCTGTGTAGGCCAGGAATGTTTTTGCCCTAGTCGCAATTAATTGGCCCTGATCTCTCGGGAGAGCCAAGCTACTGTGTCACATCCTTCTGCAAATATAGCCGCAAAAACTGGCACCTATGCTGCTCGATACTCGAGCGTTTTAACTCACAAAACAGGGAACACACCCTTCGTAGACAACACCTGTCGAGCTGGAACTTCCAGGAGATCAAAAAAGGTCTGACCGTCTACCCGACTGGAAATAAATCCCAATCGAGCACACGCTCGGGGGCTACTGACGAAGACATAGATCTTGGACCCTGCGGGTAAGGACACCCCCTCTCAGGCCCAATGTCAAGGCCCAAGAAGAGGCGCCATTGGAAGACTCCAGAAGGCCTACCAGAAGCCCACCCGCACCAAACTTGCGGGTTAAGTTAGGTAGTTTTGTAACCGACTTAAGCTAGGGTTTGAATCCTCTCCGGGTAGGACTCGAGACCTGGCCATCTATATAAGGCCAGGAGAGCCCTCAGGGAGAGGACCAAGCAATACCGCACGACCAAAAAGCCTCGGAACTCGAGATCTACTCTCGATTCGAGCAACCTGTAACCGATCTAATCATCCAATACAGATCGACACGAGGCATGAGTAAGGGTTTTACCTCTACGAGGGCCCCGAACCTGGGTAAATCTTGCCTTCTGACTAGCCGACGATCTCACCAGCGCCCATGACTTCTCCTAATCGAAACCCGATAGGGTCACCTAAGGGACTTGTCGAGTCAGGGATTCGACAACCTGAAAGAGACATTCAAGAACCTGAGGAGGTATCAGATGAATCTCAACCCAACAAAGTGTGTGTTTGGGGTCCCCGCAGGGAAGTTACTCGGTTTCATCGTTTCTGAGCGAGGGATCGAGGCTAACCCAGAAAAGATCAAAGCCATCCTCAAAGCCATCCAAAGCTTGAAAAAGCCGGAAGATCTGAAACATGTTCAGAAACTTACAGGCTGCGTGGCAGCGTTAAGCCGGTTCATATCTCGGCTCGGAGAAAAAGCGATACCCTTATACCGACTCTTGAAGAAAACAGACAAGTTCATATGGGATCAAGAGGCGGACGAGGCATTTGAGGCCCTGAAGAAGCAGCTATCTGAGGCGCCGGTTTTGGCTGCGCCGGGTCCCAAGGAGCCTATGTTGCTGTATGTTGCAGCCGGGCCCCGGGCAGTTAGCGCAGTGGTTGTGGTTGAGCGCAAGGAGGATGGAAAGGATCACCCGGTGCAACGGCCGGTTTACTATGTGAGCGAGGTCTTATCAGAAGCAAAGCAACGATACCCTCATTGGCAAAAGTTAGTTTTGGGGGTATTCATGGCCAGTCAGAAATTGAAGCCGTACTTTCAATAACATCCCATCACGGTGGTAAGTTCAATACCCATGGCAGATATCATAAGAAATTCAGACGCAACAGGCAGGGTGGCCAAGTGGGCCATCGAGATGGGAGATTATCACATCAACTACGAGCCCCGGTCTGCAATCAAATCTCAGGCCTTGGTTGATTTCGTTAATGATTGGACTCAAACAAGTATGCCCTTGGTGGTACCAAGTTCAGAATCTTGGGTTATGCATTTTGATGGTTCCAAGCAGTATGAAGGGTCAGGAGCCGGTGTTGTGCTCACATCGCCAAAAGGAGATAAGTTGAGTTACGTATTGCAAATTCACTTCGACTGCTCTAACAGCGTAGCCGAGTATGAATCCCTGTTGCATGGGCTGCGAATAGCAAAGGAGATGAACAGCAAGCGTATAAGGTGCTATGGAGACTCGGATCTCGTGGTACAACAGGTCTCAGGAACGTGGGACATAAAGGATGCAACAATGGCAGCATACCGCAGGGAGGTGGACAAGTTAGCCGGGTCTTTTTCCGGGTATCAGGTGGAGCACATTGATCGGCGAAAGAACGAGGCCGCGGACGCGCTTTCGAGACTCGGCTCCCGTCGAGAGCCGGTTCCGCCTAATATCTTCTTGGATGAGTTATGGCGGCCTTCAGTTAAAACCGAGCCAGAGGAAGAAATAGCTCAGCAAGACCCGGATTTGGAGTTGGTGGCCGCGGTGCGTGCTATCCCGGAGTGGACTAAGCCTTTCCTGGCGTTCCTATTACGGGGTGAGTTACCACAGCAGGAAGTTTTAGCCCGGCAAATCCTGAGACGAGCAAAGGGTTATTCTATCATCAATGGTGAGCTTTACAAGAGAAGTGCTACAGGTGTCTTTTTACGCTGCGTGACCCCAGAAGAAGGCCGTCAAATACTGAAGGAAATTCATGAAGGTGATTGTGGACACCACTCCTCCACAAGATCCCTTGTGGCTAAGGCTTACCGACACGGTTTCTTCTGGCTTACGGCGTTAGCAGACGCGGAGCGCTTGGTAGCAAGGTGTGATGGATGTCAAAGGTACGCTCGGCAAACTCATGTGCCGGCTATGGAGTTACGGACAATTCCTTTGACTTGGCCATTCGTTGTTTGGGGTATGGACATGGTAGGCCCTTTCCACATGTCGCCATGCAAAAAGACCCATCTACTGGTGGCTATCGACAAGTTTAGAAAGTGGGTTGAGGTCATGCCTGTTACAAATTGTGAGGCGGCCACAGCTGTGAAATTCTTGAAGAAGATCATACATCGATTTGGATACCCCCACATCATAATCACGGACAATGGAACCAATATGTCCTTAGGAGAGATGGAGAATTTTTGCGGAAACAATGGCATTCGGCTTGACGTAGCCTCTGTGTCCCATCCACAAGCTAATGGGCAGGTGGAGAGGGCAAACCAGGAGTTACTTCGGGGGTTGAAACCACGATTACGAGTCCCGTGTCTCCGAGCTGCTGGAGCATGGGTCGAGGAGTTACCCTCTGTGGTTTCGGGAATAAACACTACACCTAACAGATCTACTCAGATGACCCTGTTTTTTATGGTTTATGGTGCAGAGGCGGTCCTTCCGAGTGATATCATCCATGACTCGCTACGAGTGGCGGCCTATGTTGAGGTGGAAAACGAGAAGACCCGGCAAGACGCCGTGGACATGTTAGAAGAACACAGGGAGCAAGCATTGGAACGATCAGCCATATATCAGCAGGATTTGAGGCGGTATCATAGTCGCCGAGTCAAAACCCATGTTTTCCAGGAAGGAGACCTGGTGCTGTGCTTAGTACAATCCAAGGAAGGAAAGCACAAGCTATCTCCCCCATGGGAGGGTCCGTTCATTATAAGCCGGAATCTGCACAATGGATCGTACTACCTGATAGATGCAAGGGAAGAGTCGGATTCTGTCAATGACACTGCTCATTCCACTTCATCTATGCAAGATCGTGAAAGACCGTGGAACGTGGCTCAGCTGCGTCCCTACTATACTTAGTATAGATTCGGTTTGCAAATTGTATTACACGATGTAACAAGCAACAGGTTTCAGACGCACTCTTTTCCTATCCAGGGTACCTAAGGGGACTGGAGGGTTTTTAATGAGGCGGGTTGCTGACCTAACCTTTTCATATCAATAAAGAGATGGTTAAATCATGATAATTGTTGCGTTTCCTAAGTTTTGTCAACTTTTTGTATGTTTTTTCTATGTTTTATCCTGCTTTATATTAGGTAAGTATATTATGTTTAGTTAGCTATGTTTATCTAATTGTAAGAAATATAATGTAGTAGGATTAAAATTTACATATATTTTCCTTTTATTACATTCAAGCTATCTATAAGCCGGTAGAGCCGAAAGCCTACTGTTGCATAGCATATATATCTAGGTCTTGGGGGCTGATTGCTTGAATAGCACAGTTACAATCTCAGACCCGGCCATGATTCCATTAAGGTGTGAGGACTGATTACTTACAATAAGTACAGTTGCAATCTCATAACCTGGACAATAGAGCCAAATTTTTCTTGGCCTTTCTTGTTTAAGCTTGATGTGACTCACAACAAAGTGGCATGTTTTGCTAACCTATAAATTGAATCAGTCATGATGCCCATGGAGACTTGCCTGACCCTGTTTTCATAGAGTTATAGCAACATTGAGTATCCACGCGAAAGCCGGCTTACAACAAAGAGGGTCAAAAGGGTCATCCAAACCATAAGTTATGCAGAGTAAAGGCAACAGCCGGAAACCATAATACATCAAGTATAACTTCAAATTTTGTAAAAGATAGTAACATGGTTGAGGACTTGGAGAAAGCAAAAAGTTTTCTTAAAGCCATCAACCCTCAGATCCAGAATCCGGGTCTTGGGGACTTGGGGACTTGAGAAAGCACAAAGTTTTACTTAAGCCGATGATCTCCAGATACAGAATCCGGGTCTTGGGGACTTGAGGACTAGTAATGCAAAGTTTCCCAAGCCAAAAACCCCAGACCCAAAATCCGGGTCTTGGGGACTTGGAAGAAAATTTTCACCGTCCCACAACCAAGACTCGGCATCTATCGCGAAAAGCATATAAAAATCAAAGTTGTGCCAACATAAGGTTGTAAAGTGCATATCAAATCGATGACTAGAAGGGTCATCAAAACCACAGGAGTTTAAACGTATTACAAACCAGAGGAATAGTATCAAAAGTGCACAGGCGCACTATCAAATAACAAGTGTAAAAGGCATATTACAATGCCTATTGGCCGAATGATTGTTTGCTGGTAAAAACGAGAACATTACTCGGCTGCTGTAGCCGAGTCATCAGGAGTGGTCTTGGCGGCCGGGTCTTCGGTGTTTCCTTCCGTTGCCTTCTCCTTCTCAATGTTCGGGTTATCCCCAGAGGCAGCACGTGATGGAGGAGGAACAACCGGAGTTGAGGAAGATGGCACAAAGCCGGGGTCTGCAGTAGCCTTTTTCTTCGCAAGCTCCGCCTTGAAACGAGTCAAGATGTCAAAGGGCTCCGGGTCTTCGATAGGCACAGGTTTGTCCTCAGCATCACAGGCGGGAGTAAGCTTGTTCACGTCAAGGGTCTCCACGATCAGGCTAGCCGAGTGACGGATCTGGACGTTGATGGCCTTGAGGTCTTTCCCAGTGAACTTAGAGCCGTCAGTTTTGAACTCGGGAAACCCGTTCACAAGCATTGTCGGCACGATCTTGAGGTAATAGGCTTTGACCAGTGCAAGAGCACGTACCACTCCAACCCGGCATGCTGAGCGCTTCCAAGTCTCGACCCAGGTGGGGACCGTCGAGTATGCCTCGAGCATTTTGGTAACACCCGGGAAATCACCCGGTAGCTTCAGAGATTCAAGAGCCCACTTTGTCCTTGCCGAGAATTGCCGGATAACAGTTTTGAGTATTCTCAGCCGGTGGTGGTCATCTTTCACTTCAGCAACGTCAGTCGGACCTGTGGTACAGAAAGAGAAATAAGACACCCGGATACCGAGTCAAAAGCACTACCGGATAGGGAAATCCGGGTAACATAAATCGACAGACAGAGGCTAGACTCACCAATGAGGGAGTTATAAGTATTGACGATGAAGGTCGAGTATTCCTTGATAAGCTCGTCAGCGGTCCTCAGTTTCTTCTTTTGCTTGTTATGCCTCTTGGTGAGATCCTTGAGGCTAGCTTCCAGTTCTTCGCGGAGTTTAACCTCCACTTTCAGCAGTTCATTGGTCTTAGCCAAAATCTCATCAGTACGGGCAACATAAGCCTGAAATTGACAGACAAACATTAGTCGGCATATTAGTGAGTACCGAGTGACTGTATATAGAACACTCGGAACTTGGGGACTAGGATGAGTGTATGAGTAATGTTAGTAAGGTTAACCTGGTGCTCAGCCGCCAGAGACTCGATTATCTCCTCCTCAGTGGTCTTCAAGGAGATCACTGCTGAGAGCCAGCCTGGAAGAGCTAGCGTCCTGGCCAGTTGGTTGGGCTGCTGCTTTTGTTTCCTCCGGTTCATATCTGGCAGTAGCGGTTGTTGGAGCAGCAGCGCTCTTCTGGGTCCCAATGTATTCGACATCAGGATCATCCGACTGGGGCATGGGAGGAGGAGACTCGGTTCTCGGGCTAGTGGCGTTAGTCGGCCCTTGTTCTTCAGCAAGTGGAGGGTTGGCAGCGCTTACCGGGTCTTCCGTCGTTGGGTCGTCGGCGGGGGTTTCCACCGGGTCGCTAAGTGTGACCTTGGCTCTGAGAAATGAAAAATAAGAAGTTAGTGTGCTATAGAGGAAAAATGCGCAAAGTATAAAAGTATTGACAAGCAAGGTATGAGAATTACCCGGCATTCACGACAAAGTCGTTGGGAAGATCATTGCTAGACCCGGAGGACACTGATAAAGAATCGGAAAGTGAGACTCGAAGTTGTCCGGCTAATGGATGATTTGGAGATGGATATTTTCGAGGAGTGTAGTCAGGATAAGTTGAAGGAGTACTGGCTCGGCGAGCAGGCGACATAGGGATCCCGGGGTTGAGGGGATCGTAACCCGGAGAAGTCCGGGTTGCCCGTCGCTTGGTTGGAGGAGTTGTGTCCTTCAGAGATGATATAGTGGTTAGATATTCGTTAAGTTTGCACATACCGGCATATGAGTACGGCTCTGTGGTCATGGATGAGTATGGCACCTTGAATGTGACCCCCTGGGTTTCCTCTTCTTGCCTAACTCGGCATTAGTCTCTGCCTTGCTCTCCTCCGACTGAGAGCCGTCCTTGTCAGCCGGCGCTGGTAAATGTGGTGTATTGTTGGTAAGAGGAGAATTTATACCTAGTAGATTGACAAAGTACCAGTTCAGTAACCCGGAAATTACCTTCCTCGCTGTCACTCGGCTCTTCATCCTCCGAGTTTTCAGAAGGGGGAGGGGTGACAATCTTCCAAAACTCGTCAGTTTCCTGGGTAAAGAGCAACAAAGTTAAAAGATAGTATATGTGAGTTAGAAAAATCAATCGGTGCAAAAGGGATAAGCCGGTTCTTACTGGTGGAGCTTGTGACGCCCCGAGATTGGGCACTATGCAGATTTCAGCATTTCCGCCAAAATCCACATAATAACCGATTCCAGGTTGCCACTTGTGATAACATTACAACAGTTCACGAATATTCCGCAACAACAACAGAAAAGATATATACAAGACGACTCAAACGAGTCAAGGATACAACTGATACAAAACAAGATCCAAATGACAGCGGAAGAAACAACATAGTGCCCGACTACGGACAAGATACAAATTGGACTAAGAGTCCTGAAGATAACCGATGGAGTCCAATCCCTGCCCAGGCCAAGCCGGAGGGATTCCCAAGCTAACGTCGTCAGACTTCAAACCTGTTGACTGCAATGTGGAATATGCAGCCACGAAATGGATTCATGGGTCAGTACTATTAAGTACTGGCAAGTGGATAAACCATACTCACAAGATACCAGCGTAACCAATCATCACAAGATACGAATACTTTGGGTACAACGGAAAGAAGGGATTATTGCAACGAAGCGGCAGCGGGCTGCACTAACTAACTACAGAGACGCGCTACAACATCCGGCTAAAAGAAAGGGATAAGATAGCGCGACAAAACCAACTATAACTACTCACCAAACAATACCCATCCAGTGTTACCCCCTACTAAGGAAGCAACCCAAGGAAACTCACACGGTTGATTAAGGTGACATTCATTTTTATGGTGAAGGTAATACTATATTACTAGTCAAGTTATTATCATTAGGTGTAAGTTGTCTGAGTACTTGTTAGCCAGCACTTTCACCAAGTCATCCATAACCGCGGACAACACGGCTTCTCGAGAAGATTAACACTGCAGGGATGCACCAATTTGGCCGTACACGTAAGAATGACCCGCCAGATGGAAAGGCCCTTCCACCAAGCGAGGCACTCAACACAACCCAACTCTTCTTCGCATCAAGCCCAAAGAACCACGTGCTGTGCGTGCGCGGCTAATCGAGCCCCACGAAGAAAAGGGGGACCCTCATAGCACTAGACGACCACGCCGCCCTAAATGCCGACTACAAAAGTTCCACCCTGGCGCCAAGGGCTCGCACCTGCATATGCATGCATCAAATGGAAAACCCGAACTAAGTGTGGCGATTTGGACGAGATGCGAATCGAATCAGAATTGCGGGGGGCGCCCATACTCGCTTCCCACATGCGGTTAGTGCGCTCATCATGGATCGGAGGACAAGACCCTTTTCCTAATTAAGTTCGACACTAGCAGGCCTCAAAACCACGCGGGGCCTCCTGCCGGTGCCTTATCATCAAATTATTATTACCCCAAGCATTAACATGTTGTTGATTAAGTTGAAACCCAACTATCAAACTAAACAGGTGATAAGACGGACAACAAGACTTGAGCGCAAACAACACTAAGCATGCAATTACGACACGAGGGCCAATAAGGTAAACAAACAACAGGTAATAGGAAGTGGAAGGAAGGCTATATCATGGTTGCAAGGTAAACATATGATAGGATCGAGACACAAGCATCGAATCATAAGGTTAGAATAAAGGCAACGGGAAGAATCGGTAACAAGTGATGAAAGGCAGCCATAGGTAGCAAGTGAGTATACTTGCCTGGAATCCAGCAAGTAGAGGTACATCCGCAGAACTTGTCGTTGCTCACATCATCTCAACGTTCTATCCGAGAAGAAGCAAGGAACTAGAACAAACACCGGATGCAACAATTACTTTTACGGAAAAAGATCCAGCATGATCCTATTTTATATGCATAACATGGCAAGATGCAACGGGGAAACAACTTAGGCAATTTAATCGGAACCGGAGTCCGGACAAATAATTATTGGCTCGAGTTGTTTATCTAGCCATCATATTAAATGTTGTTTAACATGGAAAACAATAAGTAGGTGAGCTAAACAAGATTAAATGGAATAGGGCAATATTTAGTTAATACCCCAACACATTCCATATTTATTTATTAGGTGACATGCAAAACACAACTAAGATGCAAGATACAATATGCAAACATGAACATGGATGGCATATTAATATTCCTTGGATTTTTCTGGTTGGAAAACATATTTTATATGTTAAAAAAGAATTTAGTTTGACCAAGTTATTAATTTAGCAATTTTAAATGAATTAAACAAGATTTAAATTATTTAACCAATTTTAATTATTCAAAACAGGAAACAAAGTTTATATTTGGAAAGCTTGTTCAATTTTGCATGGAAACCATATTTTACATGTTGGAATTGGATTTGAATTGCCCAAGTTATGAATTTTGCAATTTAAAAGGTGTAATTATAGTATTGAATTATTACTCCAATTTTAATTAGGAAAAACAGTGAACAAATTGCATATTTGAAAAGTACAGGAAATTTGGAATGGAATACATATTTTACTTTTCAAAATTGGAGTTTAAATGAATTTGTTATGGGCATTTGAATTTCAGGGACCTTTCTGTAATTTTCAGGGACTTAGTCGTGATACAAAGATCCAGATCTGGATCTGGAAACGAGTCTCACCGTGCGCACAGGAATTCTGTGCGCTGACAGGCGGGTCCTGGACACGCAGGCGCTGGCGTGGCGCGGGTGGAGGACGAGGTGGCACCCACGGCCGCTGACGGGTGGGGACCCGCAGCGCGCGAGGGAAACCAAAAAAGGTGGCCTTTATTCGGCCTGAGGGGGGTTCGAACTCGCGACCGCGAGGTGCGCGCGTAGAGTCCTTGCCACTGGGCTGGGCTGCGATTTCTGAACATATACACATCTGAACTTTTAAGAGGTAAAACGGGCGCATGTTTACTGACGAAACTGAACGATCGCAGCTCCAGGCGACGGTGACAGACGGAAGTGGCCGGCCACGTTCTGCGGGCGGCGACGCGACGGCCGGGAGCAGAGCGAGGGAAACGAGAGGGGGTAGGAGGAACCTAGGGGACCGGGCGTGCTCACCGGGGGGCTCGAGATCGCGGGTGTGCTCGGGGAGACAGCCACGGTGACGAGATGAAGAGGATGGAGACCCGGTGGTGGTCGCCGGGAAGATCTCGACGGCGCCGGCGATCTAGGAAGCTCCGGGCCTCATTCCTCCGCGATGACGAAGGAGAGGGGACAGGGGTTCCATTCCCACCCTCGCCGCTCCGGCACAACACCCACACCGTCCTCCCGTCGAAGCTCTAATTCCGTCCATGGAGGTGGAGATGGTGGGGTGCAAGAAAAGACAGGGAGATGGAGATGGCGGCGCCTGGAAGGAGGGAGAAAGGAGCTAGGGTTAGGGTTTTGGGAGGAGGAGAGGAGGCTTTAAGGTGGGGGGGAGCAGGTGGAGGAGGGGTCCATGGCTGTGGTGGAGCAGCGCGTCTTCCCCCTGCTGTCGTCACCGTACGGAGAAGAAAGGTGGGAAGGGTCGTGTGGGCTGGGCCTTAAGGCCTGTGGGTCGTAGGTGGGCTCAGGCCTGCCTCCCCACTGTGCTTTTGTTATTTTTCTTTTGTTTTTGTTTTTTTTGTAGAAATAGAAAGGAGAAGAATTTAGAGAAGAAAACTTTAGCGTTTTATTCCCAAAATATTTTTAGTGGGTTAAACAAATCAAAAGCCCAGTTGCATGACCTTTTGTTTTCCAGAATTTTCAAATTGCACACTTGTTTGAATTTTTGAAATTTGAATTCACATTTGGGTTTCATTTAATACCAATTTGAAAACCAACCCATTTTTATTATTTCCATCTCCAAAAATGATTTGTTTGCAATTTTAATTGGAACCATTTGAGCATGTTTGAAAGTTTAAATTTGTTTGAATTTTTCCAAAAATGGTTTGAAGCAAAGTGCAATGCAAATGATGCATGATGCAATGCCATGAGAAAGGAAAAGCAAACAATTCTAGTTGGGGGAAAATCCCCCGGGTGTTACAGAGCTGGGTTTGAGCGAGAGAAGGGGAGAGCCCAGAAACGCTCCTTATGGCATCCATCTTCTCAGCCAAGAAATTTTTCATGACCTTGTGGACGTCTGCGGCCGGGTATGACTTCTCTGAGTATCGGAGAGAGTCGGTAATATGGCCCGAGTAGTCATAGAGGAGTTTGGGGTGGACACTATTTGGCTGGATCCTACAACTGATCCAGGTTTTGATCAGGTTTAGCCCGCAAAGTCCATGGGTTGCTAAGACGGCTAATTTGTGGAGGAGAGGTTGGATAGATTGTCTGTCGGCTTCTGGAGCGAAACCACTTAGGTTATCGCTAAGAGAGAGGGTCTCAGTGGAAAAACCCGGCAAAGGCTTTTCGCCGGGTCTGGATGTGTCCTTGCAATAGAAAAATGTTTTCTGCCAGTGCTTCACGTGGGAGTGAAGACTGAGAGTCAGCATCAGTGATTTCTTGCGCCTCTGGATGGACACACCCCCACAGACGAGGAGGGGCCCATCCGTGTTCTCACGACAAGGCTTGCATTGAAAAATCTCAAGAAATAAAGCAAGATTGGGGGCGATGCAAAGATAGGCCTCACAGAAAACAATGAAATGGCAGATGTTCAAAATCGAGTTAGGACCAATGTCGAAAACCCGAAGTTTGTAATGGTGGAGGACCTCGCGAAAGAAAGGATGACCCGAGGGCGAAAACCCCGGGTCACGTTCTCGAGAAAAACGACAATTTGACCTGATTGGGATGAAGGCCGGGTCTCCTCCTCCGGTGCCCTCCAGGAAATATCCGACTGCGTTGGGAGGACCCCAGACTCGGCCAGCTCCTCCAGTTTTGCGAGTGTCATAGTCGACTTGTCCCAGTTTGCTGAAATGGACTGACCCGGCTTTTTCTTCAAAGCCGGGGTCTTGCCCTTGGACTTGGGGGCGGCTTTGGGTGCCATTGAAATGGATCTAGGTGGAACCAGAAATTAAGAACAAAACAAGGAAAAAAATGGAAGCTAGGGGCATGATGAACACGAATTTTAAATTTAAGGGTGAAAACCTAGATCTACTAGTGATTTCCGGAAGATGGCGGCGGGATGAGGTCCGGTGGGCGCGGCGTGCAGCGGTGGCCCGGTCCTTGAAGGTGACGGCGGCGCGCGCGCGTGCTAGGGTTCCGGACTCGAGCTTGAAGCTTGGGCTTCAATGGCACGGCGAGATCTCCAAGGTGGAGCCCGACGTGCGCGGCAGTGCGGTGCGGCTGCGCGAGGCGGCGACCGGTTATCGGGGTCGACGACAGGGCGCGCGGGGTCCGGCGGCGTGCTTTTGGAGCTAGGGTACTTGGGTGCTAGTGGAGAGCTGGAGGAAGAAGAAGATAAGAAGGTGTGGTGTCATTTAGGATTTAGGGTTTTCCCCCGGGCTCTATTTATAGGCGCGGTGGAACCCTAGAAACCAAACGGTAACATTGAGAAAATTGCGGGAAGATATAAACCGGCCCGTTAATTATGGGATAAGATCTTGGGAGTTATTGCGAAGTGGCCAAGTTACTGATGACCGCCAAATAAGCCGTACTTGAAACAGTTACTCGGACTAGCTTGTGAACAAAATGAAAGCCGGGTTAGGTGATGCACGTTAAGAGAGTTGAACCGAGAGATGATAATCGGCTCAGTATGATAATAAGGTAATTATATGGCCGCTGAAAGAGCCGGCCTGGCTGTAAGAAAAGCAATTTAACCTGTGACATTGTAGGTGTAAGTGTTTGTTGTTTTGCAGGGAATAGCGTGCGCTTCATGGTTGATTCAATGGTTTAAAGCTACAAGGAAAGTACGTCAACCAAGATGCCCAAACTATTCTAGGGACTACTGTTGGGGGGATGATAACCCGGTAGGTCCACGCCTAGGATGAGACCCGGCCAAAGGGAAATTGCACAAGACCCTGTGCTGTGATGCTGGGCCAGATGTTATTGATGGGCTAGCGATTGCGTTGGTGACCCGGCCCAAGAGAAAGGAAGTTCTAGAAGACCCAAAAGGCAGCGCAGACCTTGTAACCCGTGTCTTGGGGGTCACGGTAGGGAATTTAGGGTTATGTATGGATCCCGAGTAGGATTCCAGAGATATCTTGTAAGGAAAGTCAGGAAGCCGGGTATGATATAAGCCTTCTTCTAGGGTGTAGAGAGAGAGATATTGAGAGAGACAGAAGGATTCGAGTATTCTAGGTATACGAGAGCAAGTCTTTGTAACCCTAGATTGGAGTCTCGGCGACATTGCAGCCCGAGCCTCTAGATCACCAGTTAATATGATTGCTTCTGAGAAAAACCCTCTCCCAAACACCAGAGTCGATTCGCCCCGAACTTAGTTACCCCAGGTAACGTCTACCGTGACTATCCCGCGACATTACTAGCACCAACAACAATGATTTCATTAGCACACCTATTGCTCCACCTGCTCCTACTGCTGGTTTTTACGAGATAAAGTCTGCCCTGTTAAATCTTGTTATGAGAAAGCAATTTTCTAGTGTTATTACTGATGATGCTGCCCATCTTAATAATTTTGTTGAACTATGTGAGATGCAAAAATATAAAGATGTAGATGGAAATATTATTAAACTGAAATTGTTTCCTTTCTCTTTGAGAGGAAGAGCTAAAGAATAGTTGTTATCTTTGCCTAGAAATAGTATTGATTCTTGGACTAAGTGTAAAGATGCTTTCATTGGAAAATATTATCCTCCTGCTAAGATTATATCTTTAAGAAGTAGCATTATGAATTTTAAGCAACTTGATAATGAGCATGTTGCTAAAGCTTGGGAAGAATGAAATCTTTAGTAAAGAATTGTCCCACTCACGGACTGACTACTTGGATGATCATCCAAACCTTTTATGCAGGTCTGAATTTTTCTTCAAGAAACCTTCTGGATTCAGCTGGTGGAGGAACCTTTATGTCCATTACTTTGGGGGCAGCAACAAAGCTTCTTGATGATATGATGGTAAATTATTCTGAATGGCACACTGAGAGAGCTACAACAGGTAAGAAGGTAAGTTATGTTGAAGAAACCTCCTCTTTGAGTGATAGACTTGATACTATTATGTCTATGCTTGTGAATGGACATGCTTCTATTGATCCAAACAATGTTCCTTTATCCTCTTTGGTTGCTCAAGAAGAGCATGTTGATGTGAACTTCATTAAAAATAATAATTTCAACACCAATGCTTAGAGGAATAAGTTTGGTAGCGATAATTATAAGACATATCCTCCTAATAATAATAATGGTTATGCCAATTCTTATGGTAATTCCTACAACAACAATAAAAGTGTACCCTCTGATCTTGAAAACATGCTCAAGAATTTTATTAGTACACAAACTGCTTTCAATAAATCTGTTGAGGAAAAGTTTGGCAAAATTGATGTTCTTTCTTCTAAAGTTGGTAGCCTTGCTCTTGATGTTGATTTTTCGAAACTAAAGGTTATGCCTCCTGGTGTTAAAGAAAGCAACACTCTGAATTCCATCCAAATTAGAATTGATGATAATGTTAGGATGTTAGCTGAATTGCATGCTAGATGGGAAAGAGAAGATGAAATAGCTAGAATGAATAATATAGCTAATGTTTGCACCATCACCACCACTAGTAAAACTGAAGATTCTCATGCTAGTAAAACTTCTACTATCAATGGTAAAGTAATTGGTGTTGGCAATACTCCCACTTCTTCTATTAAAAATGCAAAACTACCTGAAACTGCTAAAAGCGTTCGTGATAAAAGTGTTGAAAATTTTAGAAACATGGGAGACAATGGTCCCATCACCTTTGATAAAAATGATCTTGACTTTGATGATTGCAAGTTATTAGGTTCCTACAAAAGCTTGCTAGTTTTCCTAATTCTAGTACTATGAATATGGCTTTCACAAAACATATTACAGATGCTCTCATGCAAATTAGAGAGGATGAATTAAGATGTGAAGCCTCCATCCCTAGGAAGCTAGATGATGGTTGGGAACCCATAATTAGAATGAAAGTGAATGATTTTTATTGCAATGCTCTATGTGATCTTGGTGCTAGTATCTCTGTTATGCCTAAGAAACTTTATGATATTCTTGATTTGCCACCTTTGGAGCACTGTTATTTGGATATTCGTCTTATTGATAATGTTAGAAAGAAACCTTTGGGGAGAGTTGATGATGTTTTATCATGGTTAATAATAACCATGTCCCATTTTATTTTGTTGTCATGAATATTTAATGCAATTCTTCTTGTCTAATTGTTTTGGGAAGACCTTTTCTTAGAACTGTTGGTGATGTTATTGACATGAAAGAGGGGAATATTAATTTTTTTAATTCCCACTCAAGAAAGGTATGGAACACTTTCCTAGAAATATAATGAAGTTTCCTTTTGATTCTATTATTCGAACAAATAACAATTTGGATCCCTCTTCACTTGAAATCACTTGATTCCACTTTTTTGGGCCTAGCTAAAAGGCGTTAAAGAAAAACACATCTTGAGAGATAACCCATTGTTTTATTTTTGCTTTCTTTTTATACATTTTGTTTGAGTCAAGTGGTTGTATAATTATGTATAAACTCCTTTGTATCTTTATTTTCATGTTTTATTTGTGCCACTTAAAGTTTCTAGCAAAAGTTGGAGTTGGTTTTGGATTTCTGCGCAGGAAACAGATTTCTGCTGTCCACCGTAAAAAATCGTATAAATTCCAGAAAGATCAAAATGACCTGAAATTTTTTGTTCTTATTCCTCAGGTAATTCCGAAGCTTTTTGGTTCTTTATGTTTTTCGATCTGAGCAACGTAAGTTCCCCAAAAAAATTCGTCTTTACAGACTGTTCTGGTTTTGACACATTCTGCCATTTTTCTTGCATTTACTCTTTTACGATGTCAAGTGGATTTATTTTCTTCACGAAATATCAGTGGATGTACCTAATTTTTAAAATTCTCAATAGCACTTGTGCCCATGCAGAACCCATAATTTTTTTATTGTTGCGCTAACCCTCTAATGTGAATTACTTTGAGTGTGGTGTGAAGGAAGTTTTCAAGGGTCAAGAGAAGAGGGTGATATAATGTGATCAAGAAGAGTGCAAGGTCAAAGATTGGGGATGCCCCCGTGGTTCATCTCAACAAATTCTAAGAATACTCGAGTGTCTAATCTTGGGGATGCCCAAGGCATCCCCTTCTTCGGTCACATCATATGAATTTTTACTTGGAGCGTCTGTTTGTTTTTCTTTTGTTTTCCTTGATGCAATAATATTGTTGTAACCCAGAATTATTTATGTGAGAGATATACACGCTTTGCTTTTTCATATGAATACTTGTTATGCCCGTATTCTTAGTTTTTCTTCTAGTTGGTGCAAAATTTCCTGTTTAGCTCCTGTTTTTCTTGCATCTCTTGTTTAGAGACGTTAGTTTTAGTAGAGTTGACGGGGGGATGATAACCCGGTAGGCCAAACTCCAAGGAGTAACCCGGCCCAAAGGACGGTGCGCAGGATCCGGCTAAGGATAAGGAAGCTTGTGGAGGCCCAAGTTTGTAGGCCCAGCAACCCGGGTTGTGGGTTATTGTAAAGAAAAGCTAGGGTTTGTGCGCCGTGTCCGGGTAGGATCCAGGGTGCGCCTTGGGGAATAAGCCAGGGGGTACGGGTGCTTTATAAACCGACCCCCAGGTCTAGTTTTAGACAGAGATCTTAGAACCCTAGCAATAGCGCTTGGTATCGAGCATCTAGTGTAATCCAGAGTTGAGTTGTTATATCAAGATCGGAGACTCGGCGACTTTGATTGCCGGCTACCAGATCGAATTGCACCATGTTTTCCTCTGAGCTAAACCCTCTCCCAAATACCTGTGTCGTCTTGCCCCAAGATCAGTTACCCCTGGTAACATCTGCCGTGATTATCCCACGACAGTTGGCGCCCACCATGGGGCCTGCGTCCAAAGGTGTTTACATCACGGGAGAAGCTCGGAAGAATATGGAGAATCTCGTCGTCGGCGAAATCTACATCGACCGCAGAGGAAAAAAGATGGTGGACGATTCCGGCTGGGGGCCAGAGTCGGATCACCTCGAATCCGGATCCGTCGTGACGATCGGCCGGATCAACATCTTCGTCGGTACGGTACGAACGACTAATTTAAAAGGACAATATCACGTGCATACTACAGGAACTTCTAGCAGGAACAAGGAGACGTCAAAGCAAGCGGCAAACTCGATTTCATCGGCCGTGCCGGGATATCTTAGATGGGCAGAACAAGAGATAACATGGAGTAGAAGAGATCATCCGGAAAAAGTAGAGCGTCCAGGAGTCTTGGCGTTGGTGGTTGCCCCACAGGTTAATGGTTACGAACTGAAGAGGGTCCTGATGGACGGTGGAAGTAGCATCAATATCCTTTATTGGGAGACCTTCTTACGGATGAGTCTCAAAGAGTCCCAGTTGCAGAAAAGTTCGACAATCTTTCATGGGATCGTACCGGGTCACTCGGCGAGCCCCGAGGGAAGGATCACCTTGGAGGTTGCTTTTGGAGAATCGACGGATAATTATCGAGTTGAGTGGCTCACGTTCGAGGTGGTCAAACTGCGCAGTCCTTATCACGCGCTGTTTGGAAGACCGGCTTACGCCAAATTCATGGCTAGGCCGTGCTACGTATACTTGCAGCTAAAGATTCCGGGTCCTAAACGGACCATCACCATACATGGGAACCGGGATATAGCGGCCGAGTGCGACGAAGGAGATTCGGTTATGGCTGAGCAAGCATGCAGAAAGGAAGAACTCGAATATTACCGGTCTCAAGTGAACCCGGATGATAGAACAGCCTTGAACAAGCCGAATACCGAGGACGAGAGAGAAAAATTCAAGGCAGCACAAGACACCAAGAAGATAGATTTTGTTGAAGGCGATTCCACTAAGCAGTTTACCATAGGGTCTAACTTGGGAAAAGAGCAGGAGGAAGCACTCGTGGAGTTTATTCGTTCAAATGCAGATGTGTTCGCCTGGACACCTAGCGATATGCCGGGTATCCCTACAGAGCTGGCTGAGCACAGTTTGCATGTGGATCCCAAGTCCAGGCCCGTGAAGCAGGGCTTGAGGAAAATGAATGAGGAAAGAAGGAAGGCTATAGGCGAAGAGATCGCTCGGCTATTGGCAGCCGGCTTTATCATGGAAGTATTTCACCCGGATTGGCTGGCAAACCCGGTTCTAGTGATGAAAAAGACCAATGAGTGGAGGATGTGCATTGATTTTACGAGTCTCAACAAACATTGCCCAAAGGATCCGTTCGCACTACCCAGGATAGATCAGATTATAGATGCAGTAGCTGGAAGCGATTTATTATGCTTCCTGGACGCATATTCCGGGTATCACCAGATTAAGCTCAAGAGGGAGGATTGGGAGAAAACATCATTCATAACCCCTTTTGGGGCCTTCTGTTATAAAACCATGACGTTTGGATTGAAGAACGCCGGTGCAACTTACCAACGATGTATTCAAAAATGCTTCGAAGACCAAATCGGACGCAACGTCCATGCCTATGTGGATGATGTGGTCATCAAGACCAGGAAGGCGGAGACGTTTATCGATGATCTAAAGGAGACGTTCAAAAACTTGAGGAGGTACCAGATGAAGCTTAACCCGACGAAGTGCGTGTTCGGAGTTCCAGCCGGGAAATTACTCGGCTTTATAGTTTCCGAAAGAGGGATCGAGGCAAACCCGGATAAAATCAAGGCCATCCAGGGTCTGAAAAAACCAGAAAATTTGAAGCATGTTCAAAAGCTCACGGGCTGCGTAGCAGCCTTGAGCCGATTCATATCCAGACTCGGGGAAAAGGCAATACCCTTGTACCGGCTCTTGCGGAAATCAGACAAATTCGTGTGGGATCAAGAGGCGGATGAGGCATTCGAGGCACTAAAGAAGCAGTTATCCGAACCACCAGTACTAGCGGCGCCGGGTCCTAAAGAGCCTATGTTGCTGTACGTGGCAGCTGGCCCCCGAGCCGTCAGCGCAGTAGTTGTTGTGGAGCGTAAAGAGGACGGGAAAGGTTACCCGGTCCAGAGGCCGGTTTATTATGTCAGCGAGGTATTATCAGAAGCAAAGCAGCGCTATCCACATTGGCAAAAGCTGGTGTTTGGGGTCTTTATGGCTAGCCGGAAATTGAAGCCGTACTTCCAAGAACACCCCATAACAGTGGTTAGTTCAATACCAATGTCGGATATCATCAGAAACTCGGACGCGACGGGAAGAATAGCCAAATGGGCGATAGAGATGGGGGATTATCACATCAACTACGAACCCAGGTCAGCAATCAAATCTCAAGCTTTAATTGATTTCGTTAACGACTGGACACATACAGGCATGACTACAACGGTTCCAAATTCCGAGTCATGGATCATGCACTTCGATGAATCTAAGCAATACGAGGGATCAGGAGCTGGGGTGGTGCTGACGTCACCCAAAGGAGATAAACTAAGTTACGTACTACAAATCCACTTTGACTGTTCCAACAACGTGGCCGAGTATGAGGCCCTATTGCACGGCCTAAGGGCAGCTAAGGAGATGAACATCAAAAGGATACGGTGTTTCGGAGATTCGGATCTTGTGGTACAGCAGGTGTCAGGAACTTGGGATAGAAAGGACGCAACTATGGCAGCATACCGCAGGGAAGTTGATAGGGTTGCAGGATGTTTTTCCGGGTATGAGGTGGAGCATATAGACAGAAGAAAGAACGAGGCAGCCGACGCGCTCGCTAGACTCGGCTCGCGCAGAGAGCCGGTTCCACCTAACGTTTTCCTGGATGAATTATGGCGACCATCGGTTAAAACCGAGTCAGAGGAGGAATTGGCAAACCAAGACCCGGATTCAGGACTTGTGGCTACAGTACGTACTGTTCCCGAATGGACAGAACCGTTTTTGGCCTACCTGTTGCGGGGCGAGTTACCACAGCAGGAGGTGCTAGCAAGGCAGATTTTGAGGCGAGCAAAGGGATATTCTATCATCAATGGAGAATTATACAAGAGAAGCGCAACAGGAGTCTTTTTGCGCTGCGTAGCGCCAGAAGAAGGCCGACAGATTCTCAAGGAAATCCATGAAGGCGACTGTGGACATCATGCATCCACAAGATCTCTTGTGGCTAAAGCTTATCGACACGGATTTTTCTGGCTCACGGCTCTAGCAGATGCGGAACGATTGGTAGCAAGATGTGATGGATGTCAAAGGTACGCTCGCCAAACCCATGTGCCGGCTATGGAGTTACGGACCATCCCGTTAACTTGGCCGTTCGCTGTCTGGGGTATGGACATGGTTGGCCCCTTTCATATGTCACCATGCAAGAAGACACATCTTTTGGTGGCTATTGATAAGTTTACCAAGTGGGTTGAGGTTATGCCAGTTACTAATTGCGAAGCAGCTACAGCAGTCAAGTTCCTGAAAAGGATTATCTACCGGTTCGGGTATCCCCACAGCATAATTACCGACAATGGAACCAACATGTCCCTTGGTGAGATGGAGAAGTTCTGTGGCAACAATGGAATCCGGCTCGATGTTGCATCGGTGGCTCATCCGCAGGCCAATGGACAAGTGGAGAGGGCAAACCAAGAATTGCTTCACGGATTAAAACCACGATTGCGAGTTCCCTGTGTCAGGGTTGCTGGTGCATGGGTCGAAGAACTTCCTTCTGTGGTTTGGGGTATCAACACTACACCTAACAGATCCACTCAGATGACACCCTTCTTCATGGTCTATGGTGCGGAGGCAGTGTTACCGAGTGACATTATTCACGATTCACCGCGAGTATCAGCTTACGTCGAAGTGGAGAACGAAAAAACCCGGCAGGACGTCGTAGATATGTTAGAAGAGCAAAGAGAACAAGCCCTGGAAAGATCAGCCATATATCAGCAAGATCTACGGAGGTATCATAGCCGGCGCGTGAAAACCCGGGTATTCCAGGAAGGAGACTTGGTTCTGCGCCTGGTACAGTCAAACGAAGGAAAACACAAATTATCACCGCCATGGGAAGGACCATTTATCATAAGCCGGAATCTGCATAATGGATCATATTACTTGATAGATGCAAGGGAAGAGTCGGCTACAGTCAACGACACCGCACACACCACTTCATCTATGCAAGAAAGAGATAGACCATGGAACGTGGCTCAGCTACGTCCATATTATACTTAGTAAAGACTATATTGGCAAGTGGAATTGCACGATGTAATAGGCAGCAGGTTTTCAGACGTACTCTTTTCCTATCCAGGGTACCTTTGGGGACTGGACGGGTTTTTAATGAGGCGGCTTGCTGACCTAGATTTTTCATATCAAGTAAAGAGATGGTTATCAAGAAAAGAGATGGTTATTATCAGGTTATGTACTCTCATTATGATGCGTATATCTAGGTCTTGGGGGCTGGTCGCTTGAATAGCATAGTTACAAACTCAAAGACCCGGCCATGATGCCTATGAGTTATAAGGGCCGATTACTTGCAAACGAGTACGGCTACAATCTTATAACCGGACAAAGAAGTCCAAATTCCTTGGCTATTCTTACTTAAGCTCGATGTGACTCGCATTAAAGTGGCATGATTTGTTCGCTTACGATTGCAGTCAGTCATGACACCCGACGGGGCTTGGCTGGCTACGTTTTCGTATGGATGTAACAACATGGTATCCACGCGAAAGCCGGCTTACAGTACAAGATAGTCAAAAGGGTCATCTAAACCACAAGTTATGCAGAGTACAAGGCTGAACAGCTGGAAACTCAACGACTATTAAGCGTAACTTCAAAACCTATGTGAAACAACTCAGGGATCTTTGTGAAATTAGCAGTAGGAAGTTCGTTCCCCTTTCAAGATCAAGCGTCCTAGACTCGGCGATCCGGGTCCGGGTGGCTTGAAACCTTGAAAAGAGAAAAAAAAATGGCTTACTTGTATAATTCCAAAAACCCAAATATCCGAGTCTTGGGGACTTGGGGACTTAGAAGCAAAATCCGCTTGTCAATACCCATGAGACCCGGAAATTGAGTTTTCACAAAAGGAGCAATAAAGAAAGCCAGATATTGAGAACAGATGAGCTCAATAATGGATAAACTTAAAAAGGCCGGAACAGGCATCGAGTATATCAAGACCTTAGCGTGCATTACAATATCCTGGTGAAAAGATATCAAAGGTGCACAGGCGCACCACCCAAAATATAACTGTTTTAAAAAGTATGTTGACCGACCGGTGCATAAGAAGAGGCATGAGAAATCATATATCACTCGGCGTTCATCTTGGCCTTGCCCTTGCCATCATTGGTGGTAGCAGCAGCACCCGGATCAGCGGTACCAGTCCCTGCAGGAGGTGGAACGACTGGTGTTGAGGTAGCAGGGGCAGAGCCGGCTTCAGCTTGCTTCTTGGCAGCCTCCGCCCTTATCGCAGCAGCTTCCTCCTTCCACCGAGCCAGCATATCATACGGCTCAGGAAGATCTGACTTAATTGCTTCACCGGCAGCATCGTACGCTGGAACAAGTATATTAACATCCAGTTCATCAGCAATCACGCTGGCCGGGTAACGGACCTCCTTCTGGACGGCCTGAAAATCCTTCACCGAGAACTTGGATCCGTCAAGCTTGAACTCTGGGAAGCCGCCCATAAGCTTCACTAGCTCGAGCTTGGGGAGATAAGCCTTGGCAAGTGCAAGCCCCCGGGTCACTCCAACCCTGCAAGACGAGCGCTTCCAGTGCCAAATCCACTCGGGAATAGTGGAGAAGGCATCCAGCATCCTCTTCAGATCAACATGTCCTCTACCCGGCCACCGCAATTCCTCTAGGATCCATTTGGTTCCGGCACATAGCTGCCGGATAACGCTCTTCATGGTTTTCAGCCTGGTCATGTCATCCTCTTCCGGCATGGTTTCGTCCGGGCCTGAAGAAATGGAGACGTAAGTCAGGAAACTGTTGCTATCTACCAAAAAGATAAACCCGGAGGAGGAAACGTACCAAGTAAAGCACGATATGTGTCCGATATTTGGACGGAAAGGCTTGTTAGGTCATCTTCTGCTCGGTGAACCCTTTTCCTATATTTCCTCATTATCAACATGTTCCTCCTGGCCTCGGCTTCGGCTGCTTCACGTAAAGCTACCTCCTTTTCAACGAGCTTGGTGGCGTCCGCCAGTTTCTCCTCAGATTGAGTCACGAAGGCCTGCATGCATGCAAATAAGGATCAGTCGGGCAGAGGAGCAAGTGATCAGTCGCTTGTATAATAAAGTCCCAAGTAAATTATGAATCAATTCACTCGGAACTTGGGGACTGGACAAAGGCATAAGCAACATTAGTCGGATTTACCTCGTGTTTGGCTATCAAAGCTCCCAAGATGTTTTCTTCATTAGCCCTTAAAGTGCGAAGGGTTTCCAGCATCTGGGCGAATGTCAGTTCCTCGGATCGAGTACCGGAAGAGCCGGCAGCTTGGTCGCTTGGTGGGGGGCTCTCCCCGCCCTTGGAGTTGAGACCCGGACAGTTTGGGTGGCCGGGTTGGGAGAACTCATCCTTGTATCTAGAACTTCGATCTCCTCGTCTACTGGTTCCGATGAGGAAGGAGATCCGGCAGCTCGGGGAAGTGGATTGTTCAGAGGGCCTTGTCCTTGGTTATTCGCCGTGTCACCGCCAGTTGCGGCATCTGCATCGTCAGTCGGTTTCTCCGCCTGATGGTTATCTGCTTCTATGTTTTCCGGGTCACTGACGACGGCTTGAGCGCTAAAAGAAAGATGAGAAAAGGCGGTTATTAGTGATGACGGTGGCTTGAGTGGAAATTTGTTAGGTGTAAAAGGAAATCATGTAGCACAAACTTACCCGGCATTCACGGTGTAATCAGGCGGGAGCTCGCCGCTGGAAGCAGATGAGGTCGCCACGGGAACCACCAACGGGACCCGGAATTGCCCGGCACGTGGATGGTTAGGAGAAGGGTGGCGTTGAGGAGAGTCGGAAGGACGAGGCGGAGGAGCGCCGCCACGAGGGACTGAGGGAGTAGAGATGCCCGGGTTAAGGGGATCCTCACCCGGGGAGCTCCGAGTTACTCTGCGTTTGGCTGGGAAGGGATCCTTCAAGCACGACGAATTTGATAATTGATGGTTAAGTTGTCGCATGGCGTCAAAGGAGTAAGGTTCAGAGGATAATGAGGAAAAAGGAACCTTGGACACTGCCCCCCTGGTCTTCCTCTTGGCACCCACTGTTGCCTCTTGGTCAGACTCGGTTGCCTCCGGGTCATCCTCATTGGCCTCACCTTCGTCCTCCAGTCCTGTGAATCGGGTGTGTGTTCGTTGGAAAAAAGGTGAACGGGAAGAAGTGATGCAAGTAAAGATATACAAATGCTGTGCAAATACCTTCACTATCATCAGCCGGCTCGTCCTCTTCTTCCGGGTCTCTGGAAGGGGGAGAAGGTTCAACCCTCCAGAAAGGGTCATCAACCTAAGAAAAAAGAATGAGATTAAGGGTTAGAAGCTATATCAAGCCAAAATGTGGAAATAAGCTATGAATACCGGGTGTTACCGCTGGAGCCGGGTTTTCCCGAGTAAACGGGGGTAACCCGGTGATACCCTTTATCACCTCCAGCTTCTCTGTCAGGAAGCCTTTGATGGTCTTGTTAGTATCGCCGGTCGCGAAGCTCTTGGTGGAGTATCGGAGTGCGTCCGTGGTATGCCCCGAATACTCGCACATCAGTTTGGTGCGGATGGAGTTGGGTTGGATCCGAAAGTCCACCCATGTTTTTACTAAATTTAGCCCGAGGAGGCCTTGGGCTGAGAGGATGGCTATCTTGGCTAATGAAGGAAGGATCGCCTCCCTGTCTGAGTCTGGTGCAAAGGCATTGAAGGACTCGGAAGGTTCGAGAAGGTTTTCCGAGTAACTCGGCAGTTTCTTTTCGCCGTCTGGGGAGGTATCGTGGCAGTAAAAGAAATACAGCTGCCAATGTTTGACGTGGGAGTTCAAATTGAGAGTTGGCATGGGTGAATTCTTGCGGCGTTGAATGGACACCCCGCCACAAGTAAGGAGTGCACCGTCACCACTTTCACGGCACGGCTTGCATTGGAATAGTTCGATGAAGAGAGTCAAACTAGGCGGCATGCACAAGTACGACTCGGATAGAACGATGAAGTGGGTAATATTCAACATAGAGTTAGGCCCTATGTCGAATACCCGGAGGCCATAATGGCTTAAGACCTCCCGGAAGAAAGGGTGACCCGGAGGACGGAATCCCCGGGTCACGTGCTCTATGAAGCAGATTACCTCGTTATCAGCAGGTGTGGGCCGGGTCTCGTTGCCCGTCACCCTCCAGTGAATGTCCTTCTGAGAAGGAAGGATCCCTAATTCGGCTAGCTCGTCCAATTTGGCTTTTGTAGCTGTGGAACGCCCCCAGTTGGCGGAAATGGTTTGGGTATTCCTCGCTTGAGTCGGTTGTTTTCCTTGTCGTTTGGGAGCCATGGGATCAACCTGCGAAAACGTAAGAAAAAGAGGATCAGGAAATAAGACTCGGAAGTGTTGGATTATCCGAGTATAAGATATCAAGAAAGTATAGAGCTAAGAATTATCCGGGTATCACGCTATGAGGTGGAGATTGCAAGGTATCCGGGTGTTAAATACAATCATGAAAATTATTGGTCACTTACGTATGGAAAAGCATTTGGGGAAGATGGGTGGTTGCCCATGTGTCTACTGCAAGCAGGATAGCTGGAAAAGGAAGGTTTTCCGGGTGTTAACACAATAAGCGGAAAATCGAGGAGAAGTGGATCTAGATGGGAAGTTTGCGAGCGGTTTTTCAGGAGATTTGGTGGTTAGTGAGGGTAGGAGGATGAGTTGCAACTATCTAGCGGACGGTTAAAGGAGTTGGCAAGCATCGAATCGATCTGATTTGATGAAATCGGAAAAATGATTTACGGGTTGACCTAGATCCGATCTTGGATGAATTGAAAAATTAAGGGGCTAAATTAAACGGCTGCGAGTGGCTTACTGGAGAGATTGGAGTCTAGCGTGGCGGCGGCAAGCGGTGCGGCTCGAATGCCCCTCCGCGATTCTTGGCGAGAGGAGCAAAGGCGTGACGGCGACACTTGGCGGCGGCGCGGGATGGCTCGAGAGTGGGCGCGGCCGGCGGCGGTCTTGCTACGATGACAAGTGCGAGTTTCTTGCGGTGGTGCCGCGAGGGTGAAAGGAGCAAGGAAGGAAAGTGGAAACTGAGGCGCAGTGATGAGTTTAGGGTAATCCCTTGGGTGCTATTTATAAAGTAGGGGTGAGCTTATCCTAACGGCCAGAAGCCGGAAATCGTGGGGTGATGGTTATCCACGTGGATTCTGCAAGATATGCGCCAAATATTGAGCAAGGCATCTGGATAAAAGAGGGAAGGAAATCCATCCCGTGATATCAGGGTCGATTATCGAGTATGGAATTTTGGCATTTTTATTAGGGTTTAGACCTGGAAAATTAAAGGTGTTTGGAGGAAAAACCCGGGTTACCACATGGCCGCCGCGGAGTAAGGCCTAGCTGAATATCAGAGCATCTTAACCCGGCCTCCATATGCCTGTATGTTTGATATCTTTGCAGGGAATAGCAAGCGCTTCAAGGAGGATCCATGAAGCCCAGGCTATTCTGGGGACTACTGACGGGGGGATGATAACCCGGTAGGCCAAACTCCAAGGAGTAACCCGGCCCAAAGGACGGTGCGCAGGATCCGGCTAAGGATAAGGAAGCTTGTGGAGGCCCAAGTTTGTAGGCCCAGCAACCCGGGTTGTGGGTTATTGTAAAGGAAAGCTAGGGTTTGTGCGCCGTGTCCGGGTAGGATCCAGGGTGCGCCTTGGGGAATAAGCCAGTGGGTACGGGTGCTTTATAAACCGACCCCCAGGTCTAGTTTTAGACAGAGATCTTAGAACCCTAGCAATAGCGCTTGGTATCGAGCATCTAGTGTAATCCAGAGTTGAGTTGTTATATCAAGATCGGAGACTCGGCGACTTTGATTGCCGGCTACCAGATCGAATTGCACCATGTTTTCCTCTGAGCTAAACCCTCTCCCAAATACCTGTGTCGTCTTGCCCCAAGATCAGTTACCCCCGGTAACATCTGCCGTGATTATCCCACGACAAGAGTTGTGTTAGTACTCTCTTGTTTCATTTCTGCATCTCTTGGAGAGTTTTTGTTTAGTATGAAATACTTGGTGTTGGAAAGCAGTAGTATAGTTTTCGTGCTTATAACGGTGCAGTTAGAAGCTTGTATAGATTTTGGCTAGACTTTTTCATGTCATGCTAGATGTTATTTTAATTCTAATGCCTAGTGGTTATTTTTGTAGCCTGATTTGTCTCAAATAGCTGAGAGTGTTTAGTGTGCATTTGAAAGAATCATGAGTTGTTCTTGTCATATTGAAGCATAAATTTGTGGTGTTCACCTTTGAATGTTTTATTTGGTTGACTTGGCGCATGCTCACACCATGTTTTTGACTACAAACCAGTCACTTATAGCCTCTATGATAATTTAGTTTTTGAACTTGTAGTACCACTAATGCTTTGATTAACGATGTTTTTGTCGCTATGCATGATTACGACCATTATTGCTCTTTTGATTTTTCGCTCCTAGTCTTTTGCTAGCCTCCACCTGTACTGAGTATGAGCTCTACTTATGCATCCAACTCCCAAAAACCAAAGTTTTCCAAATGTGTCCACCATGCATACCTACATGTGGTATTTAAGTGCCACTCCAAAGTAAAATGCTCATGTGTTACCTTTAAAACCTTCAAAATTACTCTTCTTTTGTGCTCCCGTTTTAGCTCATGAGGACGTAAATAGAGAATCCTTATCTCACTTGTTGATTGGACTTTCACACCCTCGACTAGTGGCTTCATCCGCTTATCCAATTGATAGAAGAGCTGACAGCGGGGCGCCCAGCCCCAAATTAATACAACAATTTCTCTTCAATATTTTTGCACCTGATTTATCAGCCAAAGCATAATTGTGTAAACAAAAGGATGACCTTCTACCCAGATGCGTCCTTCTATGGGAGCCGATCTTGAGATATCTAGTTGGCTTGTGACGTACTGTATTTTCTGTTTACCACTCGTTGGCATAAACATACACCTCTCTAAAAAATGTTTTCATTACCTCTGTTTAATAAAATAAAAAGCTCTAGCACATGAGTGATCCCTGCTTCCCTCTACGAAGGGCTTTTCTTTTACTTTTATGTTGAGTCTCCATCTTCTAACTTTATGCACAGTTGAGAGAGCATAGTTGCCATTCTGAGTTTAATGTGCATTTGTCCCAGAAACATTATTAATTGATTCATGTTGTGTTATTATTTGTTCTCAAATTATTTGTTCTAGTCACCCTATTGAACTTTGAAGGTGTCCTAGCATTTATGTTTTGCCCTACTCTTAAGGACAAACAAAATATCGCATTGCTATGTTATCTCTATGCTTGAAACAAACGTATAACTTTCAAGTGCATTATTATTTATGATCTTTTATTTGTGTTATTTTTCATGATGCAAGGTGATTGCTATGTTTCATTGTTAAAATTGTATCCTTCATGTTTGTGTTTAAAAGTTCTATGATCTCAGCTATGCTTATGCTTTTACAATTTAGATGATCAAGTTTATGTTGGTAGCATGTCACCTAAAAAATTATGTGTTTTTATCGTTTACCTACTCTAGGACGAGTAGGAACTAAGCTTGGGGATATTGATACGTCATAAATGTATCCATAATTTCTGATGTTCCATGTTGTTTTCATGTCATATGCTACATGTTTTCCTTACACTTTATGTTATTTTAATCGATTTCTCGGAACTAACCTATTGACAAGATGCTACAGAGTCAGTTCATGTTTTCTGCTGCTTTTAGTTTCAGAAAAGTTGTTCTAGAAATATTCTCATAATTGGAAAATTTGAAGCCCGGAAGTCTTACAATTCCCGAAGGTTCCACGGAGTCCCTAAGAGCCCCGGAGGGGGCCACACCATAGGGCGGTGCGCCCATGGCCGCGCCTGGGGGTGGTGTGGGCCCCTCGGGCGCCCACCGCCATCGCCCTTTCGCCTATATAATCCTCCCGATGCGTGAACCCTACAGATATACCACTTTTCCACAAAAAACACCCGAGGCCGCCGTCATCGTCAACCAAAGATTGGAAGGGTTCTGGAGTTCTCCCCGACACCCTGCCGGGAGGGAAAATCATCACCGGAGGGGTCTACACCACCATGCCCTCCTCCGGAGTGATGTGTGAGTAGTTCATCCTTGGACTACGGGTCCATAGAAGTAGCTAGATGGTTGTCTTCTCCTCTTTATGCGTCATTTTTAGATCTCGTCAGCTGCCTCACATGACCGAGATCATCTATCTGTAATGCTACATGTTGTGTTTACTGGGATCCGATGATATTTGAATGTTATGTCTTTTGATTATCAATCTATCATGTTGTCTTCATGTGTATGTTATTTATGATCATGCATGCTCTCCGTTGTTAGTAGGTGCTCTGGCCAAGTAGATGCTAGTGACTCCAAGAGGAAGTATTTATGCTCGATAGTGGGTTCATGCCTCCTTTGAATCTGTGCTCGAGTGATAGAAACGTGACGGATGGAGGTTGTGCTGTTGTCATTAGGGAGAAAACAACAATTCTTTGTCTAAGGATGATGTTATTGTTTACATTACACACTTTTCTTACTGCAATTATCTATTGCTTGCAACTTGATACCCAACGTTTGTTAGGATGATATTCGAAGGGTGGATTTCTAGTCATAGATGCAGTTGGATAACGGTCTATGTATTTTGTTGTAATGCCTGCATGAATCACATAGTAATGTTTATGTCTTGCATATGCGCTACGGTGCAACCTTCATTTCTTTCAATTGCCCAGCTGTAATTTGTTCACCACACATGTTATTTATCTTTCACGGAGAGACACCACTAGTGTACTATGGACCCCGGTCCTTTTTCCTCATACTGTAAAACACCTACTGCTTTCATACTTCTCTCATACTTTGTTTTCCACACCATACGTTTAACCTCTATGTGTTCAGCAAAACTGGTGATATTGACAACCTCACTGCTTCGTTGGGGCAAAGTTATTTGATTCTGTTGTGCAGGTTCCACGTTTCTTCTGAACCGGTAATGCGACCTGCCATCTCAGCTGCTTCACCTTCTGAAGTTACTCCTTCCTCCTACTGGTCGATTCAACCTTGGTTTCTTTCTGAGGGAAACTTGCTACCGTGCTCTTCATACCTTCCTCTTGGGGTCTCCCAACGAACGTGTGTATCACGCGCATCAAGATCCCATTTAGCTTCTTCCTTCATAGGTGTGAATGATCCAGAACAAGAAGCATCCAATAAATCCTTATCATGGAGAGAAAGACTTGCATAAAAATTATTAATAACAATATTACTCAGGAGCTCATGAACGGGGCATTTAAGAATTAATAACTTCATTCTCCCCCTAGATTGGGCAATACTCTCTCCATCATGAGGCCAAAAATTATATATTTGATTTGGTCTTTATGAATCTCACTAGGAGGATATAATTTAGAATAAAAGAGAGGTACAATTTCCTCCCATCCAATAGATTCACCATTCTTCAGCAATTTAAACCATTCAGCAGCTCTACCTTTCAGCGATAAAGAGAATAATTTACTTTTAACTTGATCCATTGTAATACCTGCACACCTGAATAACTCTCATAATTCATGTATAAAGAGCAAATGATCATCGGGATGGGTAGTTCCATCTCCATAATAGCACTTGTCCATAACACGTCCAACAATTTTCATAGGGATTTATAAGGATCTAAGTCAGCAGATAATGGGTCACCTACAACCCTAGTAGTAACGGTAGAAGTACCCCTAAACAGAGAACCAAAAGAATTCTCCATAATGAAATAAAGCAACAGATAGAAATAGAAACAACACTCACAACAAAAGTTTCTCTTACCAATTCCACTTACCAATAGCGCTTCACTCCCCGGCAACAGCGCCCGAAAATAGTCTTGATGACCCACAAGTATACGGGGTGTATCGTAGTACTTTCGATAAATAAGAGTGTCGAACCCAACGAGGAGCAGAAGGTGTTGACAAGCAGTTTCGATGAAGGAATAACTGTAAATACTGAAAGATAGATTTGTAGGGGTTTTTGATATTGCAGATAAATAAAGTGAGAGTAAATAAAATGCAGTAATAATAATTGCAGCAAGTGGCCCAATCCTTTCTTCATCAAAGGACAAGGCGGTAGGTTTACTTATGATTAACAAACATTCTCGAGGACACACGGGAGGTTTCTGTCAAGTGCTTTTGTTTCATGCCGCTGAATAATCTTTAGTGTTGTGATAAGTGTTGTGTGGGTGAACCTATGCTAATGTACAGTCCCATCCAAGACTAATACATACTTGTGATTAAAACGCTTGCAAGCATCCGCAACTACAAGAAAGTAATTAAGAAATAAATCTAACCACAACTTTAAACTCCGGGATCCTACGCTCCCTCGTATAATGGTTCCTAACGGGGGTTTAGGTTTCTGTCACTCCGGCAACCCCACCATTAGTAGACAAATACACGATGCATTCCCCTAGGCCCATAAATGGTGAAGTATCATGTAGTAGATGTTCACATGACACCACTAGAATAATAACACCACAACTTAAATATCACACCATTAAATATTACTCAACATTACTTCACTACCAACAACTTGACTTCTCCCATGTCCTCAAGAACAAAACTAACTACTCACAAGACATCATATGGATCATAATCAGAGGTGATATAATGGAGGATAACAATCTGGTCATAAAGTGCTAACACCGATAAATCTCACAAGCATCAACTACTAACAAGTAATCCACACCAAGAGAGAGAGAGAGAGATCTAATGTAAAACAACGATAGAGGTCCATAATTGATACAACGGGATGCCGATGGATGATGAGGGTTATGGTGCTGGTGGTGATGATGATGATGATGACGATCTTGATGATGCCCGGAGTGATGACGGTGACGATGGCGATGATTTCCCCTCTCCGGGGAGGAATTTCCCCGGCAGATTTCTCCCTGCCAGAGAGCTTTTCTCTCTCGGGTGTTTTCCGCCCCGAGGCGGCGGCGAAATAACATAAGTAATGCATCATAACATGAAATATATCGATGAACAACATAAAATAACAATATAAAATAGTGATGCAAAATAGACGTATCAAGGCATGAACCCGCTATCGAGCATAAATACTCCCTCTTGGAGTTACAAGCATCAACTTGGCCAGAGCATCTACTAGTAACAAAGAGCATGCAAGATCATAAATAACATACACATGAAAGAACATGATAGATTGATAATCACTGGACATAGGATTCAATATTCATCAGATCCTAGCAGACACAACATGTAGCATTACAATAAGTTGATCTTGATCATGTTAGGCAGCTCACAAGATCTAAACATGAGGCATAAAGAGGAGAGAAGAACCATCTAGCTACTACTATGGACCCATAGTCCAGGGATGAATTACTCACGCATCACTCCGGAGGCAGGCATGGTGATGAAGAGCCCTCCGGTGATGATTCCCCCTCTCGCCAGGGTGCTGGGGAGAGCTCCAGAACCCTCCCGAACTAGGGTTGACGATGACGAAGGTGATGGGATACTTCTTGCTATCGTTGGTAAACCCCAAGAGAAAGGTTGTGAAGAGTGCAGCGGCAAGTTTTCCCTCAGAAAAGAACCAAGGTTGAATTGACCAGTAGGAGGACAAGCAATCTCTCAAGGTTGATGCAGCTGATGTGGCAGTGCGCACTACCGGTTCAGCAGCAACGTGGAACCTACACAGCACAATCAAATCACTTTGCCCCAACGAAGCAGTGAGGTTGTCAATCTCACCGGTAACAGTAGGAAAACAATATGAAAGCAGTAGTAACAGTATGAAAGCAGTAGGTGTTTTATCAGTATGACGAAAAAAGACCGGGGTCCACAGTTCACTAGTGGTGTCTCTCCGTGAAAGATAAATAACATGTGTGGTGAACAAATTACAATTGATCAATTGACAGAAATGAAGGCTACACCGTAGTGCATATACAAGACATAAAGATTACTATGTGATTCATGCGGGCATTACAACAAAATACATAGACCATCATCCAGCTGCATCTATATCTAATAATCCACCCTCCGAATATCATCCGAACAAACGTTGGGTATTAAGTTGCAAGTAACAGATTATCGCAGTAAGAAAAGTGTGTAATGAAAACTAGGTAAACACCGTTGTTTTCTCCCTAATGGCAACATCACATCCTCCATCCGTCACGTTTCTGTCACTCGAGCACAGATGCAAAGGAGGCATGAACCCACTACCGAGCATAAATACTCCCTCTTGGAGTTACTAGCATCTACTTGGCCAGAGCATCTACTAATAACAGAGATCATGCAAGATCATAAATAACATGATCATGAAGATAACATGATAGATTGATAATCAGAAGACATAGCATTCAACACTCATCAGATCCTAGCAAACACAACATGTAGCATTACATAAAGATGATCTCGATCATGTGAGGCAGCTCACGAGATCTAAACATGAGGCACAAAGTGGAGAGAACAACCATATAGCTACTTCTATGGACCCGTAGTCCAGGGATGAACTACTCACGCATCACTTCTGAGGAGGGCATGGTGCTGTAGACCCCTCCTTGCAAGGTGCCGGGGAGAGCTCTAGAACCCTCCCGATCTCGGGATGACGATGACGGCGGCCTCAGGTGTTTTTCAGGACGAAGTGGTATCTCTTTAGGGTTTATGTCTCAAGGGGTATAAATAGGTGAAAGGGAAAAGGCGGTGGAGGCCTGGGGGCTGATGACCCACAAGTATGTAACATCCCAAGTATGAAAATCATCCTCTTAGAATGTTTGTTGCATGTTTATTTAAGTATTGCATCATGTCATCATTTTGTTTCCATGTTGTTTGCATTTGTTTCTAAATTGTTACAATTGTTTTCCACTGTTTTCACAACTCAATTTCAAACCTTATTCAAACAATGGTTTCATACTTGCTCTATTACAACTTTTTGAATAAAAATCACAAATAATAACAATCTTTTGGTTCCATGTTTTTCCATAGTGAACACTTGTGAAAATAATGGTTTTAAATCAATTATTTATTTTTCAAACACATTTTAAAAATTCAAATCCAAGCACCCAAAACAGAACCAATTTGAAATCATGTTGTTACCAAATCAAACCAACTCAATTTGCCTATTTTTACCTAGGGGTTACCCTATGTTCAATATTGGTTTTAATAATGATTATTAATATTAACCATTTCACCCAAAATTGGTTCAAATTTCAAAAGGCATTCAAACCTTTAAATTTTTAAAAATAAAAAGTACCAACTGGTTGTATTTGAACTAAGGAGCTTCTCCAAATTTTTTCCAAATTTTTCCATTAATTAAACCTATTCTTTTCTTCCATTTTTGGTTTCAGCAAAAAAACATAAAAGGAAAAATAAAAAGAGGAGCAAAACCTTGCGCGCGCGCAGCAGATAACAACCCAACCCACCTAATCTACCGCGCGCGCCAGGCCCAGCCCACCCTAGCGCAACTTAACGCTTTGAGAAGCGTGCGGTGTTTCTGTCTCCTGTACGGCGCCATCCGAACGGTGCCACGGCGGCCGTACGGCGACACCGACGGCGATCCAAGCTATCCGCGCCTTATAAAACATGCCCTAGGGCTCCCGCACCTAAACCCTAGCCCCTAGGTCCTATTTCCCCTCTCCGCCGCCGTCGTTCGCTTCTTCCCCGACGAGAATTCCTCCTCTGCTCCACCCACCGGCGACAGGAGCTCTGAAAATCCCGATGGCGCCGCCACCTCCCGCCTCCACCTAGCCACCTACCCCCTGGAACGGAATCGCCACCCTACCAGCTACCCCTTGGACACCTGAACACCCCCGGAGATCGACCGTGCCTTCCCCGCCGTCCACGACAACGCCGCCGTCGAGCTCGCTGTTCTCCTCTGCAACTCGACGAACCCCGGTGAGCTCCCCGTGGTATCTCTTCCCTCTCTCCCTCTGCTGCTTGCGCATGATCTCGTGCACGTTCTGCACACGTCCACGCACACACCCCCTCGCAGCGAGCACGGCCACGATCAGTTCCCGCCGGCGAGCACTGAACCTTTGTTCTGTCAGTCGAGGAAACATTCCGTCGTCAGTTAAAAATTCAGTAACACTTGGCGTTGAACGATAACCTCCCTGCGTCGCGTACCCTGTCGAACACCTGAATGCAGCGCAGCTGGTAGCCACACTCTGAATCTTTGCGGCAGGTCTCGGGTTCGAGCCCGCAGCGCCACCTTTTTTTTTGGTGGAATTTCTTCCACAGCGCAGGCCCACTGTCAGCGGCTCTCTCTGCCACGCGTGCGTGCGCGCGCGCCACGCTAGCCGCTGGCCCACGCGGCAGGGACAGTGGGTAGAGGGCAGCTGGGTAACAAATGTTTCTGCGAATTCCTTTAAGTACTAAATCAAATTTAAATAACAGATTTGAATATAAAACTTCAAAATTTAATATCTTTTGTTCTGTAAATCCAATAAATAAAAACTTTATATGTTTTCTGATCCAAATTTCCTAATCTTTCCAAATATTCAATTTGTGTACTGTTTTGGAAACTTCAAATGTATTTAAAATTCAAACTTAAATATTTCAAATGCTAATTGCTAAAATCCATAACTAATTATTTATTAATCCAATAAATGCAACTAAAATATGTTTTCCATACCATTTTAAATAACCTATTCAAATATAAATTTTGTTTTCTGTTTTGAATAATTAAAATTTCCTAAACAATTTAAATCTTGTTTAATTCAATTAAAAAATTGTTTAATATTGTTTAATTCATAATTAAATAATCCAAATTCCAATTTCAAAATTTGAAACATGTAATCCAACTAAAATTTGATGTTCTTTTCAAATATCAACTTTGTTATTTGTTTTGAACAATTTAAATGGTTGAAAACAACAAATATTTGTGTGTCACCTTTAAGGCACCCAAAAATTCCGTAAATTAATAATAAAATTCTAAATTGCTACACCCTATCTCAATTTGATTCTAATGTTGTTATTTTGCTGTTTTCCTTTTGCATGCATCATACTAAACCACTAGCACCTGTTCTTTAGTTGGAAAACAAATAATCTAACCAAAATCTTTGGGCTTTTCATATGCAACTCAAAGTTGCATATGTGTCCATTTAAATTGTGTTATCATATCAATTAGTTTATTTTGGTGCATCTATTAACTTGTCATGCATCATATTTGATTGTGCACTATGCCATGTTAATGATTGTTTATATTCTGCCTTGTTTGTTTGCTTCTTCTCGGATAGACGACGACGTTGATACCGACGACCTTTACGACACCCCTTCTGAGGATCTAGCTCAGTACCCGGCTACGGGGTTTGCAGGCAAGTTATCACTCACATGAACCACTGTGTTCTTTTCAACATTGGTTACCGATACTTTCCGTTGATTCTTTTCTGCTAGCCGTAGTGGTAGTTGTTTCTGTTACGAACCTATCACATGATACCCTAAACCCTGATATTGCCACCACCTCCAGTCCTAAAACCCCGTTGCTTGGGCCCGTGTCTTACTAGCATGCTTAGGGTTGTTTTGCTCGAGTCTGTTATCAGTTACTTTCTGTTATTATATCATGTTATATTCTGGGGCTCGATGTTAAACAACACCTGTTAATTTGAGGTAATAATAATTTGCTGATAAGGCACCGGCAGGAGGCCCGGCGTGGTTTTGAGGCCTGCTAGTGTCGACCCTAATAGGAAAAGGGTCTTGTCTACTGATCCATGATGAGCGCACTATCCGCATGTGGGAAGCGTGTATGGGCGCCCCCCTCAATTTGACTCGATCCGCATCTCGTCCAAATCACCACACTTAGTTCGGGCTTTCCATTTGATGCACGCATATGCAGGTACGAACCCGAGGCCAGGGTGGAACTTTTGTAGTCGGCATTTAGGGCAGCGTGGTCTTCCAGTGCTATGAGGGTCCTCCTTTTCTTCGGGGGGCTCGATTAGCCGCGCACGCACAGCACGTGGTGCTTTGGGCTTGATGTGAAGAAGAGTTGAGTTGTGTTGAGTGCCCCGCTTGGTGGGAAAGGCCTTCCCATCTGGCGGGATATTCTTACGTGTACGGCCAAATTGGTGCACCCCTGCAGGGATAAATCTTCTCGAGAAGCCGTGTTTTCCGCGGTTATGGTTGACTTGGTGAAAGTACTGGCTAACAAGTACCCAGAACAACTTACACCTAACTAATGATAACTTGACTAGTAATAGGCTTATTGACACAACAACTTGATCCAACATTAATCCAACTGTGTGAGTTATCCTCGGATTGCTTCTTTGGATAAGGGGCGAGATCCAGGATGGGTTTGTTTGGTGGTTAGCTATAGTTGGTTACGATACGCTATCTTATCTCTTTCTGATAGCCCGGAAGTTGTAGAATGTTCTGTAGATGATTAGTGCAGCCAGTTGCAGCATCTTTATACCCTTCTCTTCCGTTGATCCCAAGGCATCTGTGCTTGGTGTTGACGGGCTACACTTTGGTGAACTGTGAGTCTTGCTTGCCAGTACGTTGTTGTACTGACCCCTTTGGGGCTGTGGTTTACGCAGACTACGACTACGGCTACAATGACCACCAGGATGGCTACTTCGTGGAGTTTGACGAGACTGCAGACGAGTAGATAGCTGGACCAGGGCTGGATCCAGGACCTACGTGGATGGGCTTCGTCTTCTTTATTTTTCTCCGGCTTCTTAAGCCTGTTGGATTTGTCTGTACCCAGACACCTTTGATTGCTTCCGCTGATGTAATGAATGCTATGTTGGGACATGTGTCCTCTGGATGATTGTATTTGCTATTTCTGCCTTAGTGAAGGCCATTTGCAACCTTATTTCAATCTTTTGTGTCTTAGAGGCATGTTGTGTTATCCTTTTGTTCAAAAACCGTTGACGTACCATGTGTGTATGGTATGAAGTACGTCAATGGTAGTATCCTGATTTCTACGGGATAGTTTACATCGACGGTGAACAGTAACGGTTGGTTGTCGCACATAAGTGCTGGCCTACCCGTAAGGGGACGCGGGAGCCGTTAAGCCCCGTAATCCAACCAAAATACTGTTCAGTTCGTACGGTGAGTATCCTCTAGAAGTCCGGGTGTGACAAAGTATAGGGGATCGCAACAATCTTCGAGGGAAGTAAAACCCAAATTTATTGATTCGACACAAGGGGAGCCAAAGAATATTTGTGAGCCTTAACAAGTGAGTTGTCAATTCACCTACACCTGAAAGTGCTTTTGTTCGCAGTGGTTTATCAGTAGTAACAGTTTTATAGTAACAACACTAGTGAAATAATAGCAGCAGTGAGATGAAAACAGCAGCAGTGGTGTTTGAAGTAAACATCGGGATTAAATAGTGTAGGCATAGGGATGGATGAACGGGCGTTGCATGGATAAGATGGTTCAAATAATGATCAAGTCATGGGCATTGCAGGTAAATATGGTAAAGCATCCAAGCACTATGTAACCATAGGCATATGCTCCGTAAATAGTCGTACGTGCTCACAATGAGAACTTGCACAACATCTTTTGTCCTACCAGCCCGTTTTCAGCGGGGCCTCAAGGGAACTACTGGTAATTAAGGTGTTCCTTTTAATAGAACACCGGAGCAAAGCATTAACACCCCATGAACACATGTGATCCTCACATCGCAGCCATCCTCTCCGGTTGTGCCAATTTCTGTCACTTCGGGGCCTCGGGTTCCGGACAACAATGTGTGTAAACAACTTGCAGGTATGATCAAGAAACAATAATTATCATCGCGATTCAATAACATGTTTAGATCTGAGATCATGGCACTCGGGACCAAAGTGGAAAGCATTAAGCACAACAAGTTGCAACAATGTCAATAGCACTAATAGAGGATACTAGGCACTATTCCCTAACAATCAGGACATTATTACATGAACGATCTCGTCCAATCCCTACCATCCCCTTCATCCTACAGCGGGGAATTACTAACACACGGATGGGGGAAACATGGATGGTCGATGGAGAGGCGTTGGTGATGACGATGGCGATGATCTCCTCCACTTCCCCGTCCCGGCAGGGTGCCAGAACAGGAACTTCTGATCACCGAATCGAGGTTCGAGACGGCGGCGGCTCTCTGTTGTGTTTCTGTGGAATATGAAGACCCCCATCGGGTTTTAGGGTTGGAGGCTACTTGTACTCGAAAGGGGAGTCCTAGGGGGGATCTAGGGGGCACACCCCTAGGTGGCGCGACCTAGGGGGACCCGCGCCAGGGGGATGTGGCCACCCTGTGGCCCTTCTCTTGGCCCCCTTCTGGCTCCCGGGGTCTTCGAGGGTGAAAACACCAATGGTCTCTTTTTTGGGCATTTTCCCAAAAGTTGATTTTTCTGCACAAAAACAAGACACCAAAGTAATTCTGTTGAAAACAGCGTTAGTCCGTGTTAGTTGTATTCAAAACACACAAGTTTAGAGGAAAATAATAATAAAAGTGTTCGGAAAAGGAGATACGTTTTCGACGTATCAGGGGCCCCAACACCACACCAATGCGCGGCCAGGGGGCGCGCCGCCCTATGGTGTGGGGCCCTGTGCCCCTCTCCGGGTCTCTTTGGGACTCCGTGGAACCTTCGGGAATTCTAGGACCTCCGGACTTCGAATTTTCCAATTCCTAGAATATTTCTAGAATAACTTTTCTAAAACTAAAAATAGCAGAAAACATGGAACTGACTCTGTGGTATCTTGTCAATAGGTTAGTCCGAAAAATCGATAAAAAATGACATAAATTGTATAGCAAACATGTGGGAAACAACATGAAAACAATATGGAACATCAGAAATTAAGGATATGTTTTATGACATATCAGGCGGCTATGGATCTTTTTGGTGGAAAAGGCTCGGGTATTTAGGGTTAACCTATGAAGGAGCTTAAATATACGAGAGGGAACATCGGCGGGTGGCTAGGGGGCGCGACACCCTATGGTGTGGGGCCCCTAAGGCCCCCCTCCGGGTCTCCTTCGGACTCCATGTACGTGACGACTTTCTAAGACTCTGTTATTTTGTTTCGTCCAATTCCGAGAATATTTCGAGAACAACTTTTCTCAAACAAAAAACAACAGAAAACAGGAACTAGCTCTGTGGAATTTTGTCAATAGGCTAGTCCCAGAAAATAAAAATGACATAAAGTGTATAAGAAACATGTAGCATATGGCATGAAAACAACATGGACCATCAGAAACTATAGATACGTTTGAGACATATCAAGCATCCCCAAGCTTAGTTCCTACTCGTCCTCGAGTAGGTAAACTATAAAAACAAATAATTTCTGAGGTGACATGCTACCAACATAAACTTTATCATCATAATGTAAATCATGTAAACTAGGATCAAATGAATAAAGGCTATGGTTTATAGTTGATATCAAATAGAGTAATGTATAAACCATTAGGAAGAACAGAGAAAACTTTTCAATGAGTCAATACTAAAAGAAAATCCACTGTGCAAAGTATATTAAAGATGATTTAAACTTCAAAAACAACAATATAATCATCCTGAGCATCAAACTCTCACAACAACTCCTATTAGGACCAATTCAAGTGACAACAATATGCATGTAGGAAAATCATTAAACTATTTGTGCACTCAAAACAAGCAAGCATTCTGTATTGGTTCCTGACACCAGGATGTTATGGCTAAAAGAACATTATGGGGGGTTTGGAAGGTCAATGGATAAAAGTCTCACACAGCTGAAAGTGATCATTAGACAAGAGGAAGTCTTATAATCGAAGCTATACAAGGAGTAGTGATTGCCACACAACAGATGCACATATAGCTATAAGTGTATGAAAGCTCTCCAATTTAACTAGTGGGGGTGCATCCAACTTGCTTGCTCACGAAGACCTAGAGCACTTTTGAGGAGGCTCATGATTGGAATATACAAGCCAAGTTCTATAATGTAAAGTTCCCCACATAGTTATGAAAGTCATAAAATGAAAACTCTCTCCAAACTGAAGTATTGGTGCTAAATAAGCACAAGCGTGGAATAAATGATAGTAATGATGTCCCCTATCTCTTTATTATCTCTCTTTGGCCCTCTTTTTTCTTTCTTTTTGGGATTTTTCTCTATATAGCCTCACTGGTAGGGGAACACTCTATTTACAATGAATCATCACACTTTTAGTACTCATAACTGAAACTGAAGTATCTCCGATGTATCAAACTAAATGCTCCCGCCAGTGTAGCAGTATGCAAAATAACAATGAAACAAGTAACATAATAAAGATGGATGTTTGTATGTCAATATATCTCGGAATTGCTATGGAAATGCCATGATAGGTAGGTATGGTGGCTGTTTTGAGGAAGATATTTGGGCTTATGTGTAGGAGAATAGAGTCCTCCCACGGGGTTTGGATTCACTGGCAAAGTTTGCACCAACTCTCAATGTAAGAATGTGCAATGCACACTACCGAAGAGGGTTGCAAATATGGATGGTGGAAGTGCCATAAAACCACAACTTTAGAACTCACAAGTTAAAAGATTACAACTAGAAATATGATCATACAAGGCATAATGATGCGGGCATCTACGGGTTAGCAAGCTAGGACAATAAATTACGATGTATAATGTCTAAGGCCTGCGAGCCGTATGTGTTGACCAAGCCTTCTAATAGGCCGGTTTGTATCGTGTCGAGTCCAACTAGGTTTAGGTTCGAGTCAGTTTCAGTTTGGGTATGTCCAAATCGACTAGGGGTTGGCCTCCTATATATAAAGGAGCCAGCAGCTAGGGTTGAGGGGGGTCAGAATTTTGAGAGTTTAGTCACGAGTTGTGTATAGCGTGTAGCATCCCTCCGGGGACGGTGCTGCCGTGTATCCAGTTTGGATAGATTTGCGTGAAGGTTCCTATGTCCATCAAGAATTATCGTGCTATGGTTTGAGGCATGGTGATCATCACCCCGTTGCTTGCTGGATTCGTCCCACTTCTTCAGGTTGCGTTCATCACGTGATTGGAAGGATTATTTATCTTGTGTACTCGCTGTGAAAGATCAGGTAAAAACTACGGATCATCACGTTGATCCATATCATGTGGTATCCGATTTCTGGGTTGCTCACAATGAGTTCTTGTTGATCGGTCTACTGGTTATTTTTCCTTTGAGATTTGTTCTGAGGAGGAGGAGCGGCTGGTACGAGGAGTTAGTTATGCTTTTGATTCTGGTGGGAAGAAGTTGTGTTGGATCGAGACCATTATCTTGTGCGTTGGTGCGTGGAGGAGATTATGGCGGTGCTGCCATCGTCTTTTTCCTGCAACGCGGCAAGGATCGGTAGGGAACAGATCCATCACGAGCTCATTTTGTTACTTCCGCTAGAGATGGGATTGAAAAAAAAACAAGGAAAGTGCAGATTTGTCCTTTCTTACCTTTTGCATGTACGTGAAGGAAAGGCTAAGTTTTTTTTCAGGAACGCGTGAAATGCACGCCTTTTTTATAGAAGAATAGAGAATGACAATTACAAGACCACATCCACCCCGCCCCTAGAGGCGACCCACGCACACACCCATTAATAGAAGTCAACTACTCAGAAACACCCCACTGCTTTCCACCTAGACGCCTCCTCCATTAGAAAGTCGAGAAGCAAAGGGACCGTCCTGGAGGTACCCTTGAAGACTGTGTTGTTGCGCCCCACCCAGATGGTCCTGAGACCAGCAACACTAAAGCCCTCATCTTAGCCGTTTGAGACCTCGGCCAACCCTCCACCACCTTAAGCTACCAGACCTCCAAGGAGGAGGATGGAGTAGGGGCCAGCTCAGGGCGACCAACGCTCCGCAGCACCTGAAACCATATCTGTCTCGAGAAAGAACAATTAAGTAGAAGATGGTCAATCGACTCAGGCTCCTGGAGACAGACGAGACATGTGTCCACCATTGAGAGGCTATGCTTTTTGTGCCTCACCCATGTCCAACACCGATACCACGCTGCCTTCCACGCAAATATTTTGTATTTCAACGGGGCTTTGCACCCCCAGATAGGATAGTGAAGCGGCCAGGTAGTGGATCCCACAAAGAATGCCATGTAGGTCGACTTCGCCGAAAACAGAAAGGAAGAAGTCCTAGTCCACTGGAAGGAGTCGGGCACCCCCACACGCAGGGTCCACACTCACCACATGCCATAACGGCATATATTGGGCCATGGCCGGGACCGAGATCCCAAGCGCAATGTCCCTAATCCACAGGTTGTCCCTGAGAGCATCCACAACAAGACGTCGCTGCTAAACTCTAACCTCCACAAACGAAAGTACGAGCGGCGCAATCATGGCAATACTCAAACCATCGAGCCAGCGGTCAGTCCAGAAGAGACTGCCCTCTCCATCCCCTACCACCATCCGGGTGGACGCGCGAAACAACGCCATAGTCGATGGAGCACACGACACAAATACATGAAGCCAGGGCTTGTCAATGTCCCTCCTGCTAAGCCACAACCACTTCAAACGAAAAGCCTTGTTTAAGAGGTGGAGGTTCCTAAACCCCAACCCACCCATCCACTTAGGCGTGCAAATCCTGTCCCAGGCAATGGGACAAGCCCCTCCTGCTAAGTTCTTGCCTTTCTATTCACGTGGGGTCTTGGTTGAGGTGAAAGGAAGGAAAGCTTATCGGGATTGACTGCACAATTAAGCCAAAAAAATATAGAGAGAAGAGCACGGACCAGCGAAGGAAAGTGCAATTTGGTGATTTATTTCCATCTGTGTACGTGGACGTTACGTGCAAAAGCAGGAAAGTGCAAACAAGTTTTTTTTTTTAAAGGAGATTGCACGTGCAGTCAGCTATTTCTTCGGATCAGATTGGCTGTACAGAAGAGCTGTTGTTGTTTGCTACTTTTCTATGCCACATTACAGTTTTCTGCCGTCCCTGCTGGACTAAAGCAAAAAATGTCTACTGAGGACATATTTGATCCGGCTGCCGAAATTGCAAGGGCTCATGCACGGGCTAATCGTGATTCGGCACAGTTAGTCAAACCTATGCGGGTGATATTTGCAGAACTTGAGTCAACGTTGGGTTCTATTAAAAAGAGGTCCGAACAAATGGCGACAGTTCAGAGGGATGTTGACAAGGCGAAAAAAGTTGTACCATTGAGCGGGCTGAATATGCAACTCAAGCGGGCACATACTGATACTTGCACGATTGTTGATAGAGGACAACAATGGAATTTATTTCAAACGCAGTGCATGATCAAGAGCAAGGCGTGCAACCTGATCATCGATGGAGGTAGCTGTACCAATGGCATAAGCAAGACAATGGTGAGTTTGTTGGGGTTGTCCACATGGCGCATTCCTGCACCTAAGCATATTGAGTGGCTGAATAGTTGTGGCATGCTCAAGGTTACACATAGAGTACGAGTGCCATTTATAGTTGGCAAGTATGCTGATGAGGTGGAGTGTGATGTGTTGCCATTGGAGGTGTGCGGACTGTTACTCGGGCGTCCATGGCAATATGATCGCAACGCTATCCATGTTGGGAGAGCGAATACATATTCATTTGTGTATGATGGCAAACAGAGAACATTGAACCCTATGATGGAAGATAAAATCAAGTTTGATGTGGTGTTGGTGGTACGCAAGGAAAAAGTACACAAATCTATGCCAAAGCCGAGGACATTCAAGGTTCAACGGGAGGTGGAAGATGCAGAGAGCATCACGACACATGTTGATTCAGCTGTGCAGGTAGATGATACGCTTATTGTGCATGTTGGTGACCAGCCGGTTGAAGTCCAGCCTCTTAGTGGTGACAAAAAGGTTGATGCAGCATGTTCTACACGCCCAGTTTGTGTTGACAAGGGCGTTTAGACTGAAGATGTTCGTGCTAGTGGTTCGGTGTATGTGGAGTCGCGGATACTAGACCGCAAATTTGTTAGAGCAGCTGTGCGGAACGTTGGAGTAGCTGTGCGTATGCACACGGGCAAGGATGGACGTGTTCGTCAGTTGTGTGGCCCAGGTATTGCACATGTACGTGTGATGCACCCAAAATGCATCTACTTTTCCAAACACTTTGCATCGTATTTCTCTCCGGAGTACCCCCATAATTGAATAAATCTGCAGAATCTGACGCTGTTTTTAGCAAAAGTCTTCTTTCCGTCTATTTTCGCAGGACTTTTCACAGGGGACGAAAACCACGTAACTTTTTATGGAAAAGAAGGGGAATGAGTACCAGATGGGGCCGGGGGGCCACCCGAGGGCCAAAAGGGGGCCCCACACGCGGCCAGATTCCTTGGCCGCGTGGGGTCACCCCTTTTGGGCCCAGATGGCCCACTCCGGCTAGGTCTTCGATGTACCCCTCCATATATACGAGAAACTGACGGTTTCGAAGGGGAGGGCTGTTCGCGAAACGGAGCGCCGCCGCCACCATGATCTTCAATTTCGGAGTCAGATTGATCCGGGATTTCACCCCCGGAGGTGGAATTCGAGGGGCTTCGTCACCATCATCATCACCACCATCATCTCCATCAACCATGAGCTCCATCACCCCCTCCGTGTGTGAGTAGTTGCTGTAGGCATGTGAGGTGTGAGGGGTTTTGGATGAGATTGATCATGTAATTGCTACCCGGTATGCGGGATCTAGGGGTTTGTCTTGAGAATTCTTATGTCTTATGTTGATGCACTATTGCTAGGCTTAATGCTTGTTACTAGGGACCAAGTGGCATGATTTCAGTACTGAACTTACATTGCTAGATCATATATTTGAGTTTGGTATCTATCTGCAATGTGTATTACCTGCTATTATGTTGAACCTGCGAACCCTAAAGTGACAGCTAGGGAAAACAAGGGAGATATGTTCTAGTTTGAGGATTATGTGTGTTCATGGAGTGTTAATGCGTTGGTCCGGGCTATTCGAAAGGGTAGAACTTAATTACATGTAGTTCCAAATTGGCCCCGGTGAAATGGGCAGGTAGGACAATAGGCTTTGTGCAAATTCTCTTAGTTAGTACGCACAATAATTTACGGAACGCACACCTACATAAAACTGAGATAGAGAAAGGCCCCGCTGCTAGTAAAACATTATTACATGATCAATCTTATCCGTGCAACACCGCGCTGTCACCTCATGCCTGCGTTTTAGTCTCTGGTTTACTTTCACTCTTTTCCGGTGAAAACTGGGAAAACACTTGCTCTCCATTTACTTTTTGTTTGTTTACTTTCACTGCATTATTACACTCACCTCTCGCTGCAAGTTTGTTGATACACAGGTGTGGTTGGGAGTGACGTCCCAATTGCTAAAGTCTCACCGGTATTCTTGTGTTCCCACTGAGTCGAACTACAAATTTGGGTAATACTTCCCATCGAAGACTACGATTGATCTCCTGCACTTGGGAGCCATCAAGACTGTTTTCTGGCGCCGTTGCCGGGGAGCCTAGCTTTATTGGTAAGACCACTTGTTATTGTCTATTCGCTGCACTTTCTTGTTCCCGACAATGGGAAAGGGAAAGGACACTTCGAAGGAGGTAATGCCTTCGACTACTCGTTCTGGTAATGATTTGCCTAGTAGACCAAATTTTTCACCTAATATTGTTTCTACTGTGGCTGCTAAGAAAAAGAAAGGAATAGCTGGTAAATCACCATTGTAAAAAATGTCTACTAGTACACCTAATGATCAAGCACTTGATAATGTAGACAAAGAACTAGCTTCTAAAATTCCTGAAACTATTGAAACACCTGAGGCAAATGAAACACCTGAAACAACTGAAATTCCTGAATCTTCTGTAGATGAAAATGTAGAACTTGAGCTAGAAAGAAATGAGACTCGTAGAGAGTATGAATATGGGGCCTCTTCTGAAGAAGAAGAAGCATTTATTGAGGCCTTTATATCACCTGATTATACAAAACTTGATAAACTCTCTATTTATGATGATGCATCTCTTGGAAACTGTTTTGCTGCTACTAGGAATTCGTGTGGCCCAGCTATTAGAATTAGAGATAAAGATTATGAATTCAATGTTAATCCTGAGATAATTGAGATAGTTGAGAAGTCTAGATTCTGTGGAAAGGATGAGGAGTCTCCTCTTGATCATATTGCTGAATTGCATGCTTTATCTACTACATTTGGAAATGATGAAATCCGTCAACATTATTTATTCTTAAAATTGTTTCCTTTTTCTTTGGGTGAAGATGCTAGAGTTTGGTATAATCGTTTAGGACCTGCATGTATTACTAGTAAGGAAGAATGCTTGCAATTTTTTTTCAATAAATATTTTCCTGCTGAAAGGATACATGCATTAACTGTTGAAATTGGCAATTTAAACAAGATAAGAAAGAGAGTCTACCCCAAGCTTGGGGGAGATTTGGTAAAATGTGTAAGAAATGTCCTGGTCATGGTTTTAAACCTCATGAATTGCTTGATATATTCTATAATGGACTATTGGGGGAAACAAGAGACTACCTTGATAGTATTGCAGGGAATATCTTTACGGACGGAAGTGTTGATGAAGCAATTGAAATACTGGAGTCTATTCTCGAGAATGAAGATGATTGGAACATTGAGGAGATAGATAAAAATGAGACACTCCCAGAGAAGAAAGGAGGTATACTCGAATTGAACCAAGAAACAATGGTTGAAGCTTCCAAGGATATTAAAGAGAAGGGAATTAAAACCTCTCATCTCAAGGAATTATCTGAAATGGGTATTAAACTTCCTACTGATGAACCATGCTTTCCAATTCAAGTGAACTCTATACTCCCTATGGAAGGTAATGAGGAGGTAACACCTCCTGTTGATGTCTCTTATGTTAACAATTTTGCTTATCATGATAATCCTGAGGAGCGTAAAATTAGAATGTCTATCATGGAAAACCATCATAAAATTAATTTCCTCCGTGAAAATTTAAATGCTAGTGTAGGGGAAGTTAAAAGAATTGTTAAACATTGTGAAATGATGAACAATCAAGTTGAGAAAATGATTTCTTTACAAAATCAATTGTATGAAAATCTGAATAAGCAAAAACAATTATGTGGAGTTAATACAAGGGGAGGTGCAAGCACCCAGGATCCTGATTATCCTGATGATCATCCTAAAAGAAAAGAGCAAGTTGCTCTTAAAGATAAATCTTTTGCAGGAAAATCTCCCAATGAAAATGAGCATGATGATGACTCCAATGAGCAAGACAAGGATATTTCTATTTCTGATGCTGAAACTGAGGATGATAATAATGAAGAAGAAGAATCATCTCCACCTGATATTGAACAACATGATGATAATAATGAAGAAGCTGCTGGTAAGGAGGATCCTCAGCCTCCTATTGAGAAGACCAAGAAGAAGAAGAAACCAAATAAAGATAAAGATAAAGGTAAAGAAAGGGATCCATGGGTACAAAGACCCATTCCATATCCCCAAGAGGTATCAAAAACAAAAGATGAAGAGAGGTATGTGCAATTTTATGATATGATTAAGAATATGAAATTAGAGATTCCACTTATTGATGCTATTAAGAATCCTCCATATTCAAAATACATGAAAGATATTGTCACTAATAAAAGAAAGATACCTATTGATGCTATTACTGCTATGCTTGCTGATTATTCATTTAAAGAAAAATTGCCTGAAAAACGTGGAGATCCTGGTATTCCTAATATTCCTTGCAAAATTAAAGAAGCCTATGTGAAATATGCATTATGTGATTTAGGAGCTGGTGTTAGTGTTATGCCTTTCTCACTATATAAGAAGCTTAATTTGAACAAACTAGTTCCAACAGAAATATCTTTACAAATGGCTGATAAAACAACTGCTGTACCTATAGGAATATGTGAGGATGTTCCCATCTCTATTGCTAATGAGTTGATACCTACTGATTTTGTTATATTAGAAATGCCTGAAGATGATAATCTATCTATTATTCTTGGTAGACCTTTTTGAATACTGTAGGAGCTGTGATAAATTGCACTGAGAGCAAAGTGACATTTAATGTTAAAGGCAAAGAGCACACTATTTATTTTCCCAAGAAGAAACATGTTACAAGTATGAGCACAAGTGTGAATGCTATACAAATAAATTCCGTTAAGATTGGTAGCATTGAAATACCTATACCACCTCCAGCACCAAGGTATGAAATATTGATGATTGGGACCATTCCAATCAAATATGAGGTAAATTGATTTATTGTTTTATAATAAGTAATAATAAGAATCATGAGCTATATTATTTACATGTTGCTAATGAGACCTGATCAACCTCATTACTAATGTGGAAATGATAAAGGCATGATTCACAAACATTTAAATTGCATTTTTTTATGTTATTTGCTTTAAAATTGTGAGACATAGACATAGTATTAAAAAATCTAGAATCAGAAATCACAGAATATGAAGTTTTAGAAATTCTCTGTAGAAAAGTTTCACGTAAAATTCCAGAAAAATTAGGGGGTCAGTTTTTTGCCCAAGGGACCAGCAGCCAATGGGGGAGCACAAGCAGGCCACCAGGGGCCAAAATAGGTACCTCCACGCGGCCAGATTCCTTGGCCGCGTGGGATACCCCATTTTTGGCCACAAGTGGATGCTGGGGCCCATCCAATGCTCATCTGCTCCCTTTCGACCGAAAACCAACCCCAATTCATCTCCTCCATTTTTCCCGTGCTCTGTTTCTCCGTCAATCCTCGATCTCCACATTTGAGGCAGATTTTTCAAATCTGTTTGATGGAATCACTCCTTGGTATGTAACTCCTTCACTTATCCAATTACTTTTTGCTCCCATGCTTTGTGTATGAAGTATTTTGCTGCACTAGGTGTCACCTATTATGTCTAAGAACTCCATGAATTTAAGTTTTCTAGTTGATATGGATGCATGGTATTGATTAGAGGACTAGTTATGGATGCCTTAGCAATGTTTTAGAGTTATACAATTTAATTTTTGTTGAATTTTATTTTGGTACAACAAGGTAACATGCTGAACAAGGGAAAGGCATTGCTTGGGATGTCCTCAAGGACAAGGAGAAGAGAATCAAGGGTGTCCAATAATCACGATGATAATCAGTCATGGGAGGATGAATTAGTTTTTGCAGGTGAAAATCTGCGTGTCCATACCACAAGATGGCAAGACCCCGAAGTTCTTGAACATTGGGGGATTGCTGAAGATTTCCAAGCCTTTGCTGCAACTACGGGGCTGCTTGAGTTCTCACGCCATCCACGCAACACATATGTGGAACTCTCGAGGGAATTCCTCTCTACATTCAGGTTTGAGGGACCGGTGGTGCACCGGAAAAGTAAGTCTAAGAACCCTCCTCCAGCTACTTTTGTCATTAAATTTACAATGAGGGGGCATCGTTTAGTCATGTCATTAGAGGGATTCTGTAAGGCTATACGTGTACCAACTACGGGGTTATGGGATGAAACATATGCTGATTCTAGAGAAGAACTTGTCACATTCTGGCGTAGCATTGCTAAAAATATTCCTGAAAGAATGAATAGAGGCAAGCTCACATGCATCCAACACCCGGGCCTTAGATATTTTGCATTGTTTCTTGCTAGAGGATTCCTTGCTAGGGATAACACTTCTGCTTGCACTGGTCCTATGATCTATTTATTAAAATGTGCAATGGAAAATACAACACCTATATATAACCTGGGAACCATACTTGCTAGAACTTTGCATTTAGCTGTGAGTAGGAATGGCACGGATAAAACTCCTTTATATGTTGGTGCCATTGCCACTTTAATCCATGAATACATTATGGCAGAACGAGGTTTTAATGATAACTTGGGTACCATGGTAAATGAGTCTCGACTGCTGGATTTTGGTTTACTTTTTCGCATGGATATGAGCAGGGCTGAGAAAGAATATTTTTCATATTGCTATAAGGATTATAATGGGCACATTGTGTCTGTTAGGCTCCCTTGTGCTGACTTGTTTGACAGGGAGACAAAGTGGACTGTGCAAGAAGAGCCACAACAAGAAGAGCAACAACAGGAGGAGCCCCAATACCAGGCGCCTATGGCATATCCCTGGGGCTTCCCTGAACCACACCTTGGAGCACAGGCATGGCAGGATCCATCCTTCTTCCAGGGAGGTTCGTCGAGTGGTGGACATGATTACCACCCAGGATACTAGCTTGATCACAAGCTTGGGGGAGTATTTCTCTCCCTCCTCATTCGTTGTGTTATATCACTTGCATGTTATTTGTTGTTTTATGTTCTTTAAATCTGAAAAACACAAAAATATTTTTGTTATTTGTTAGCTAGTTTACTTCTGGTTATTTACATTATGTTTCTAAAAATCAAAAACCACAAAAATATTTTTGTTTTCTTGAGTTAAGTATATATAAGGAGCTGCAGGAATTGCTGAAATATATTCACAGTTATATGCTTTAATCTTTACTTGAGACGGAAAGTTTTTATCGCTTCTGCACTGCATTTGAGTTGTTCGAGGACAAACAACGAGCTAAGCTTGGGGGAGTTGATGCACCCAAAATGCATCTACTTTTCCAAGCACTTTGCATCGTATTTCTCTCCGGAGTCCCCCCATAATTGAATAAATCTGCAGAATCTGACGCTGTTTTTAGCAAAAGTCTTCTTTCCGTCTATTTTCGCAGGACTTTTCACAGGGGACGAAAACCACGTAACTTTTTATGGAAAAGAAGGGGAATGAGCACCAGATGGGGCCGGGGGGGCACCCGAGGGCCAAAAGGGGGCCCCACACGCGGCCAGATTCCTTGGCTGCGTGGGGTCACCCCTTTTGGGCCCAGATGGCCCACTCCAGCTAGGTCTTCGACGTACCCCTCCATATATACGAGAAACTGACGGGTTTCGAAGGGGAGGGCTGTTCGCGAAACGGAGCGCCGCCGCCACCATGATCTTCGATTTTGGAGTCAGATTGATCCGGGATTTCACCCCCGGAGGTGGAATTCGAGGGGCTTCGTCACCATCATCATCACCACCATCATCTCCATCAACAATGAGCTCCATCACCCCCTCCATGTGTGAGTAGTTGTTGTAGGCATGTGAGGTGTGAGGGGTTTTGGATGAGATTGATCATGTAATTGCTACCCGGTATGCGGGATCTAGGGGTTTGTCTTGAGAATTCTTATGTCTTATGTTGATGCACTATTGCTAGGCTTAATGCTTGTTACTAGGGCCCAAGTGGCATGATTTCAGTACTGAACTTACATTGCTACATCATATATTTGAGTTTGGTATCTATCTGCAATGTGTATTACCTGCTATTATGTTGAACCTGCGAACCCTAAAGTGACAGCTAGGGAAAACAAGGGAGATATGTTCTAGTTTGAGGATTATGTGTGTTCATGGAGTGTTAATGCGTTGGTCCGGGCTATTCGAAAGGGTAGACCTTAATTACTTGTAGTTCCAAATTGGCCCCGGTGAAATGGGCAGGTAGGACAATAGGCTTTGTGCAAATTCTCTTAGTTAGTACGCACAATAATTTACGGAACACACACCTACATAAAACTGAGATAGAGAAAGGCCCCGCTGCTAGCAAAACATTATTACATGATCAATCTTATCCGTGCAACACCCCGCTGTCACCTCGTGCCTGCGTTTTACTCTCTGGTTTACTTTCACTCTTTTCCGGTGAAAACTGGGAAAACACTTGCTCTCCATTTACTTTCTGTTTGTTTACTTTCACTGCATTATTACACTCACCACTCTCGCTGCAATTTTGTTGATACACAGGTGTGGTTGGGAGTGACGTCCCAATTGCTAAAGTCTCACCGGTATTCTTGTGTTCCCACTGAGTCGAACTACAAATTTGGGTAATACTTCCCATCGAAGACTACGATTGATCTCCTGCACTTGGGAGCCATCAACGTGCTTCGAAGATACATCCGAAAGTGAAAGAGGCTCCAGCAAGTGTTGAGAAGAAGAAAGAGGTGGTGCGCCAACTTATTCATATATGGAGAAGAAAGGAGGCGCCAAAAACCACGTCAAGTTCAGCTAGCAGCGAGGGAGGATGTGATGTGGTAGGTCGACACGATTTGACGATGGAGAAGAGTCGTGGCGATGTCAATATTCGACGCCACACACACTAGAGAAGACCTTCCGGCGTTGAGGACAACGCCTTTCTAAGAAGGGGAGGATGATGCGGGCATCTACGGATTAGCATGCTAGGACAATAAATTACGATGTATAATGTCTAAGGCCTGCGAGCCGTATGTGTTGACCGAGTCTTCTAATAGGACGGTTTGTATCGTGTCGAGTCCAACTAGGTTTAGGTTCGAGTCAGTTTTGGTTTGGGTCTGTCCAAATCGACTAGGGGTTGGCCTCCTATATATAAAGGAGCCAGAAGCTAGGGTTGAGGGGGGTCAGAATTTTGAGAGTTTAGTCATGAGTTGTGTATCGGGTGTAGCATCCCTCTGGGGACGGTGCTGCCGTGTATCCAGTTTGGATAGATTTGCGTGAAGGTTCTTGTGTCCATCAAGAATTATCGTGCTGTGGTTTGAGGCGTGGTGATCATCACCCCGTTGCTTGCTGGATTCGTCCCACTTCTTCAGGTTTCGTTCATCACGTGATTGGAAGGATTATTTATCTTGTGTACTCGCTGTGAAAGATCGGGCAAAAACTACAGATCATCACGTTGATCCATATCACATAATGAAAATCACTCCAAGAGGGTCAGTGGCAGTGACAAGTCACTGTTTCCTACACCGACCGTAGCGCGTAAAAAAAAGCCATTACGATTTTTATTAGCAGAGGACGTCATATACCATTATACTATCAACTAGTTTTTCGAGCGTGGCACAGTTTCAAGCTTTTAGACCAGCCATTAATTGTTTTTACCTTACTAAACCAGCAGGTTTACCACTAAGCATATTAATATCTCAAAACAACAACAAATAATCAAGTGAAACAGTTTAATGATCTACAAGAGTATGCAAGATTTTTCCAACATACCATCTACCACATGTAGTATTTTTCTATTTCCATCAAACACCAAACAATATGTATTTAAACAAAAACTCTCCAAATAATATAGCAATGAAACAATAGAGCACTAACATAACTATACTAGAACTAACAACTCTGAATAAGAGATGCATGAAAAACAGGAGCTAAAAAAATTTCCAGCAGCTAGAAGAAAAACTAAGAATACGAGCATGGAAGAAAATGAGTATTCATATGAAAAAATAGAGTGTGTCTCTCTCCCACACAAGAATGCTGGGTTCCAAACATATTTATTACATCAAGGAAAACAAAATAAAAAAAACAAAAACAAACAGACGCTCCAACTAAAGTGCATATGTTGTGACCGAATAAAAATATAGTTTCACTAGAAGTGACATGATAAGTTGCTGATGAAGAAGGGGATGCCTTGGGCATCCCCAATCTTCGATGCTTGAGTCTTATTAGAATTTTCTGGGATGAACCACGGGGGCATCCCCAAGCTTTGGCTTTTCACTCTTCTTGATCACATTATATCATTCTCTTCTCTTGACCCTTGAAAACTTCCTTCACACCAAACTAAATGTAATTCTCATTAGAGGGTTAGTTCACAATCAAAATTTCACATGTTCTCCTTGGACAAAAGCATTATTAATACTTTTTAAACATTAGCTACAGCCACTGATGTTTTGTGGAGCAAGGAAATCCACTCAACATAGTAAAAGAGAGAATACAAGTAAAAAGACAGAATGTGTCAAAACAAGAACAGTCTGTAAAGATGATTTTTTTTCAGGGCACTTACGTTGCTAAAATCTGAAAACACAAAGCTAGAAAAAGTATCGGAATTAGCTGGGTAATAAGCACAAAAATTTGCAGGTCATTTTGATCTTTCTGTGAATTTACACGAATTTAACGGTGGACAGCAGAAATTTGTTTCCTGCGCAGAAATCCAAAACTAACCTCAACTTTCACTAGAGACTTTACTTGGCACAAAAAATATGAGAAAATAAAGATACAAAGGAGTTTCTATAGAAGTAAACAACACCTTGACTCATAGAAAATGGAGAAAAACAATGCAAAAAAAAACATTGGTTATCTCCGAAGAAGTGCTTTTTTTTAACGCCTTTTAGCTAGGCCCAGAAAACTAGAATCAAGTATTTTCAAGTGAAGAAAAATCCAAAGCAATAATTTCCTCCAAAACACCACTTGTAGCAATTGGTACTTTAGGTACCCCTGAAGATGATTCAACATGCAAATGACTTTTAGTTTCACTAAAAGTTTTATCAATTTTAAGCACATTAGGGGGTTTTGGTTTAGGCACCTTGGTGATATACATAAATTTTTGCTCTTTTCCCATAAAATCTTTCTCCCTCTTAAACTTAAGAGAAGAAAAAGTTAAATCTAAAGTTTCCGTAACCTCTTTTAGTTTACCAATCCTAATGTTTTGATTATCATGGGTGTTGCTAGCCTCTAAAACAGTAATTCTCTTATTGATACTTACTATTGATTCATTAACTCTGCTAGCATTATCAAGGAAATTTGGCAAATTTTCTCCATAGAGTTCATCTTTTTTATAAAATCATCTAAAGTGATCTCAGTTTTAACAACTTTAGTAGGTGGTGTTCCAACTAAACTTTCAATTAAATGACAGGCTTCTAAAGCAGGAGTTCCCAGAAAATTACCACTTGTAAGAGTGTCTAGAACATACCTATACCAGCTAGTAATACCAACATAAAAATTCCTAAGAAGGACCAAGGTAGAATATTTTTTAGTACATCTATGATGAGCATCACTTATTCTATACCAAGCATCTTTCTAACTTTCTCCCCTTTGTTTCTTAAAAGAACGAACCTCAACTTCAGGAATACTCATTTTAACAAGATTAAAATCGGGATGAAAATAACAACTAGAATAAGAACTATTTTTGTGTGTTTTTGATATAGAGAAGAAAACAAGACAAAATAAAACAAACTAAGCAAAAAAAAAGTAAAGAGAATGGAGGTGAGAGACTCCCCTTGCAGAAATCCTCTTCCTCCCCGGCAACGGCGTCAGAAAACTTGTTGATAGTGCTAGAGTTGGCGGGAGGCTCCTTGCTTATTGATGACTTCGAAATCCCCGGCAACGGCGCCAGAAAACTTGATGGAGGCTGATGCTCGCTGGGAAACCCCAAGTGTAGGATGTGAAGAGTGCAACGATGATTTTCCCTCAAAAAGAAACCAAGGTTGAATCGACCAGAAATCAATTCTGGAGGTTGATGCAGCTGATGTTGGCAGGGCGCACTACCGGTTCAGCAGCAACGTGGAATCTACACAACACAATCAAATTACTTTGCCCCAACGAAGCAGTGAGGTTGTCAATCTCACCGGTTTTGCTGAAACAAAGGATTATACGTATAGTGTGGAAATTAGTACTTGTTTGCAGTAGATGAAAGAGAACAGTAATTGCAGTAATAAAACAACGGTTGCAGTGGTTGTATATCAGTGTAAGGAAATGGACTGGGTCCATAGTGTGTGTCTCTCCAAAACAGATAGATAACATGTTGGGTAAACAAATTACAGCTGGGCAATTGACAGATATAAAGGCTACACCGTAGTGCATATGCATGACATGATGATTACTATGTGATTCATGCGTGCATTACAACAAGATACATAGACCTTTATCCAACTGCATCTATGACTAATAATCCACCCTCAGAGTGTCATCCGATAAAACCTTGGGTATTAAGTTGCAAGCAACAGATAATTGCATTAATCAAAGTGTGTAACGTAAACAATAAAATTATCCTTAGACAAAGGATTGTTGTTTTCTCCCTAATGGCAACAACACATCCCCCACCCGTTACGTTTCTGTCACTCGAGCGTGAGTGAGAGGGAGGCATGAAACCACTATTGAGCATAAATACTCCCTCTTGGAGTTACAAACATCAACTTGGCCAGAGCATCTACTAGTAACGGAGAGCATGCAAGATCATAAATAACATACACATGAAAGAACATGATAGATTGATAATCACTGGACATAGCATTCAATATTCATCAGATCTCAGCAAACACAACATGTAGCATTATAATACGATGATCTTGATCATGTTAGGCATCTCACAAGATCTAAACATGAGGCATAAAGAGGAGAGAACAACCATCTAGCTACTGCTATGGACCCGTAGTCCAGGGATGAACTACTGACGCATCACTCCGAACGCAGGCATGGTAATGAAGAGCCCTCCGGTGATGATTCCCCCTCCCGACAGGGTGCCGGGGAGAGCTCTAGTACCCTCCCGAACTAGGGTTGATGATGACGGCGGGTATGGATCTTTTTGGTGGAAAAGGCTCAGGTATTTAGGGTTAACCCGTGGAGGAGCTTAAATAGGCGAGAGGGCAGCATCGGTGGGTGGCCAGGGGGCCTACACCACCTCCAGGCGCGGCCAGGGGGCGCGCCGACCTATGGTGTGGGGCTCTGAGGCCCCCCTCCGGGTCTCCTCCGGACTCCGTGTACGTGATGACTTTCTAAGACTCTGGGATTTTGTTTCGTCCAATTCCGAGAATATTTCCAGAACAACTTTTCTGAAACAAAAAACAACAGAAACTAGGAACTGGCTCTGTGGCATCTTGTCAATAGGTTAGTCCAAGAAAATCCATAAAAATGACATAAAGTGTATAAGAAATATGTAGCATATGGCATAAAAACAACATGGAACATCAGAAATTATAGATACATTTGAGACGTATCAGCAACCCAGCAGTCGTACTGCCAATCGGTGTCCGACATCCCCTCAAGTTACTCCTTGAGTGAACGAGGGTTTGTCATGCCCGTCACCTTCGCCTTGGTCCGGCGATTTTTGAGCGCCATGCCCGACTCCTTTACTTTGGGTACGCGTGACTTGCTAGGTTTGGTTGCGCGTGGCACCATGGATACGGTGGCGACGAGAGGTGGAAAAGGAGGGAACAAAAGAGACAGATGGGGTAAATAAATTTAGGGGAGTGAGTTGGGGTTTTGGGATTTCGGTAGTCTTAGTGACATCGTTGACCCGCATGTCAGTTTTACGCATAGCTCTGTCCGGTGCGCCCAACGGCTCCCTACGCATGGGGCATGGGCTAAGTGCCCGAGACGAAATATTCGTTGCGCCAGATAAAATCGTCCTGTTGACGCCGCGACTAGACGCGATTTTTCTTTGGCGCGTGCAATGAATGTTGGAAGGGCTATTAAGAGCATCTCCAACCGGCCACCCCAACCCCCCCCTTTATGCTCGGGCGGGCAACCCGGACAGTGACCGCGGCAAAAACATGCGCCCAACCATGATAGCTAAATTCAGCCCATTTGTCCGGGCCGCCCGGTACACCTCAAACTCATCCCAAATGTGTGGAGGATTCGGGGTTGCCCGGGTGTGCCCGAGTTTGTCCGCTATGTCGGATCCAAAAAGCTGCATCCGCACAATTTTGAAGAAAAACCCTTGATCCGTCGCCATTCCGGGTGCCCACTTTCATTTCGGCCACCACACCCGCCAAATTTCCTCCCTTAGCCCTCGCCCCCGTCTCCGCCGCGGCCATTAAGAGAGGAGATAGGATGGATTTCACACCCATTGAGTTGGTGAAGGGCGCATCGTCGGAGTCGGTTGAGCAGCCGCCAGCGGCGGGGAACAGTCAAGCCGGAGACTCTTGCTTGGCAGTTGAGGTGGGACAAGTAGCACATTCATGAGCAAGCGGAGAAGGAGAAAGCGAAGGCGACGGAGGAGGAGAATCCACGCGCCAGCACGCGCGGATTCATCAGCCCATCTTTGGCTTCAGCATGCCCCCGATGTTGGTCAGGTCGACGCCGAGCGCGACACCCGTCGCGGCATGGAGGTCACGTCCAACTGGGAGGAGAACTCGGAGAACTACCACGAGATCTCCCCGCAGGTGGATTCGACGCATGGGGAGGAGGAGGTGGTGGCCGACTCTACTCCGCTCCAACGGACGCGACCATCGTCCGACTCCGACATCACCGAGAGCCACCTCGCCCACAATATGTTTGACGATAGTCAAGACGATACACATGTTTGAAATTGAACCTCCAATGCATGTTTTTATGAAGTTAGGACCGTAGCATAGTTTAGTCTGCAACGATGCATAGGAGTTCATCTTCAAATTGATCTGGAATGGAGAAGATCCGACACAGGATCTGTCGGGTGCCAGACTTCCCCCATTTATTACCCCCGGTGATCCGTCTGAAGGTGGGACAAAGAAGGACAAGGAGAAGAAGGACAAGAAGAAGCTAACAAAGCCTCGAGCGGCAAACTTGAGCACTCATGAGGATATTTTGCTATGCCAAGCTTGGTTGGCCATTAGCATGGATTCTATATGTGGAACCGAGCAAAAGGGCTCAAGGTTGTGGGAGACGGTTCATAAGATTTTTCATACTCTCAAACACCATGTGCAACCACATCCAATTGGCTCCGATCGCACCCCTAACCCCTCCAACATAGATGTGCATCCATCCAAGAGAGCGTGGATAAGTTTTGTGGTTTCAACGCACAATTTGTCGGTAGGAATCAAAGCGGTGTGAATATCGATACACATGTAAGTGCACTTGTTTCCATATTTGTTTCAATTTCCATCATTGCATCCGATTCCATGTCTGTCAATTATTGAATTAATTGTTTCTATTTCTTTGGTAGTTCTCATTGACCCGCCGCTTTGTATCATCAAGTGGAGGGTAAACATTCATCTTGTCCCATTGTTGGCTTAAATTGAATGGCAAGCCGAAATGTGTCTTCCAATATAATGACCACAAGAATTTGGCCAAGAAGATGAAGAGCAACGATGGATCGAGCTCATCCTTATCTATTGGAATTGATGAAGAAGATGCTCCGACCGAAGGTGGTAGATGATGATGATGATGAGGAGGTGGGAGAAGGATAGGGTTGCTCGTGACGGCGTGGCAAACAAGATGTCCGCAACATGGACGTATTCTCAAACAAAGATGAGACCATCAAGAAATCGGAGAAGGAAAGAGAGGAGAAGAAGTCCAAGAGGTATAATGCTTTCTTAGAGTTGCAAAGGGAGACATTTGCATTTGACCGGGAGAGGTGAGGGAGAAGTTTGACTTAGAGAAGACTAGGTCGAAATTGGAGTAAGAGGAGACTTGGGTCAAACTTGAGTTGGAGAAGAAAAAACTCAACAATGCCCTCTTGATGCAACAAGAGAAAGTAAATCTTGCAAAGTACACAAATGATTTGAGGATCATGTTTCAAGACTAGTATCTTAGATGAGGCTAGCGCAAGGTGGATCCTCCCCATGAAGAAGAAAATCGTCGGACGCGACCTTGGCACACCTCCGGCTCCATAAGACCCCTTCGGATCCGCATGAGTTCATCTTTCTATCGGTGTAATGGACACATTATATTTTTATTATGTGTTAAATTTGACTATGTAGTCAAGAATTTCATACGTATCAAACTTGTTTGAATTAAGTCTAATAATATTTTTGCATGGATTTGACAATTTATTTTAGGGACAATAGTTGTGGGAGCCAAGATTTAGGGTTGGAGCGGGTTTTCGGTCCAGTGGTTGGAGATGGTCTACCGTGGAGACTCGAGATATGCTCTAGTTGTCTTGGGCGGTGGGTTGGAGATGCTCCAAGGTCGTATCCAAATGGAACGCGCTGAGCGTCCCCCGGGGGATAAAACATCCCGATCCCCCGGGTCGCCAGCCGTCCGATCGGGCGGACGTGGGCCGCACGATGGCCTCCCAAGGAAACGAGCCCCCGCTTTTGCTTCGATGAGCAAAAAGGCGCGCAATTGGAGCAAAACCCGACAGGACGCGGATCGGGGCATGTTCCCGTGAACTCCGGGGGCGGCGCGGTAGGAGATCGACGCGGGCGCCCGGCGGCAGTCGACGAGGCGGCGCGCCGCGAAACAGACGCGATGGCCCACCACGTCCGCAACCACGTGCTCTACCCACCTCCTGTCCAACCTCACAGCGTTCCCCCACCATCGACGGCAGCTTCGAGCTCGGGAGCGATTCCGGCGAGCCGGCGAAGGAGGCGCAGTACCAGCTTGTACGACGGCGGCCTGGGAGCATGGTTTGCTCCGCGCCCGAGTGAAGGGGTCCGAAATCCTCCATCCTTCTTCAATGAAGATCCGGACAATGAGGAACCACCACGATCTGTGAGTTTTTTTTGCTCAAAATTTTTGTTCCTGCAAAAAAATTGCTCCCCAATTTTGTGATGGATGCTCCTGCAATAAGTTCCTCCTGCAAGTTGTTTGATCATTGGGAGCAAAACCTTCTAAAATTGTTGCTGGAAATTGATCATTGGAAGCAAACTGTGTTGTTGCTATGAATTGCTCACAAATTTGCTCCAATTAATACTTGAATTTGCTCCTGAAAAAAAATGCTACTACAACTTGTTCTGAGTATCAGTCTTGGTGTGATTGCTGTTGCTATGAATTGCTCCACTTGGTGTGTTTTTTTGGGATGGTTTGCTTGTACAAGAAAAAATGCTCTGTTTTATATGATGTTTGTACAGAAAAGTATGCTACCATTGTTTTAGATCAACTTGAGTGTTTGGTTCATTGTAGCATTATATGTAGCAAGCTTAGATTGATGCACATATTTTTGCTAAAACTTGCTACTTATTGGCATGGTGTTTTGCTCCAAAACTCAAACAAGAAAATGTGTGTTCTGTAGCATCGGCAAGAAAACTCATATTTTGTTGTTTTTTGATTCAGGGATTTGTTGCGGACTCAATATTGGAAGGATTTGACCTTAACGCCACCCCTGGAGGAGAGGATCAGAACCAATATGATTGTCGGGACAGTGCTCCGAATGGTTTCGTTGATGGGCCTCGTAGCGCGAATAGTGGTTCTGTTTCAAATGCTGTTGAGGAAGCTGGCGAGGAAATAACATCACAACCAGTGGAGCCATATGTTGGGATGATCCTTGATGATATCGAGGAAGCACAAAAGGTCTACAATGACTACGCAATGAAGTTGGGATTTGGCACCCGCATTGGAAACACGAAGTACAGCCAAGCGAGAAATGCTCCTCCGGATACTATTCTGAGCAGGGTGTTTGAGTGCGTGCACACAGGTAGACCTCCGTCCGAGAAGAAGAAGCATGGAAGCAATGCTGGTAGCAAATTGCCAATTGAAGAAGAAAATGACATGAGCATTCACAGCGCGCAAAAGTCTAGAAGCAAGCAAGCCTCGGAGCAAGTTGAAATGTCGGACACACGGCAGCGAATGAAGGTCATTCGCCATGATTGTAAAGCCCACATGGTCGTTGGCGTGCGCAATGGAGCTTGGACAGTGACGGTTTTCCGAGCAGATCACACACACGCCTTGGTGAAGCAAGTGGGGAGGCGCAGGTTCTACCGCTCACACAGGAAGGTGCCGGAAGAGGACTATCAGTTCATACAAACTTTGCATAACCAAAACATAACCACAGCGCAACTGATGGGGGCTCTGGGCAGTGTGCACGGTGGAGACCCAAGATGCTTGGGATATGTTAAGAGGGATGTTTCAAACATCCGCACAATGCTGCGCAATGAGGTAACATTAAGAGACATGGAGCTGACATTGGATTATTTCAAGCAAAGGCAAGCTGAGAACAGCAACTTTTTTTATGCTACGCAGGTTTTGCTTCTTTACTCATTTCTGATTGCTACTTTACTTAGTTTTGTTTGCTACTTTAGGTATTTCTGCTTGCTACTTTACTTAATTATGCTTGCTACGCAGGTTGACAAGGATGGTGCTGTGAGGGCCTTATTCTGGGTGGATGGTCGAACAAGGTCATTGTATCATAAGTACAAGGATTGTGTCTTTTTTGACACAACTTTCTGTACGAATAGATACAATATGCCTTTTGCTCCCATAGTCGGAATAAATAACCACTCACACACGATTGTGCTAGGCTGTGCTCTGTTAGCAGATGAGAAGATAGAAACCTTCAAGTGGGTGTTCGAGCAATGGATGCTTGCAATGGATGGTGTCCACCCCGATAACATAATGACAGATCAAGATCAAGCAATGGCTGAGGCAATACGTCAGGTTTTCCCGCAATCGGTACATAGGCGCTGTCTCTACCATGTCCTGCATCTTGCGAGGAAGAAGTTGGGACCAAACTTGGCGGAAGGTAATCCTTTCAGTGATGCTTTCTATGGGTGCATATATGGAACGGACACAGTGAAGCAATTTGAGGACTGTTGGGAGCATATGGTGGCAGAGTTTGGCATGTCTGAAAACACTCATCTGCAAAACATGTGGAAGACTAGAACAACATGGGCCCCTGTTTATTTCAGGAAAATATTCTTCCCATTCACGAGCACTACTGGAAGGTCTGAAGGACTGAATTCATACTTCAAAACGCTGATACGGCCAGGGGACTCGGTGTACAATTTTGTGCAACAATATGAGCTTTGCCAAACATTGATGCTTGACCGGGAGGATAACGCCGGGTTTGCAATGGAGACAACGAGAAGATCGCTTTGGGGAAGGTAAGCAAAGCAAAGTAGCATTTCTATAAATGAAAACAGCACCCATTGTAGCACACCAAAAAAAAAACAAAAAAAAAGTAAAGGTAGTGTGTAGCAACTAGTGCAAAAAAATGTCTCTGCCTGCTGTGTGTGTGTAGCATTCTAGAACAGTTAAAGTAGCAACCAAAACATACTATTGTAGCATTAAAATTAAACTAATGGTGCAAAAAACTTGTTTTGCAGTTATGCGATTGAGAAGCAAGGACAGGAATTCTACACAGCAGAAATCTTTGAAAGGTACCAGAAGCATGTTGCTGCATCAACAAAGTTCTATCCACTACGGGCAGAGGTAGATGGCTTTTGTTTTGATCTAGTTCCAAACCCTGGGCTAGATGTGAGAACATACCGGGTTCAAGTTGACTTTGAGGAGGGACTATACTCATGCGGCTGCAACGGGTTTGAAATGTGTGGACTGATATGTCCACACATCATCAGGGTCATGGTCCACCTAAATGTCCAGAAAATCCCAGAAAGGTACTTGCTCTACAGATGGTCCTCGGTAGCAACAACACCAGCACCTGATCCTGGGGACAACGGGCTCAGATTTGGTGTCCCACCAACCAATACACTGAAATACAACGCGTTATGCAGGAAAATGAATCAGCTTGCCTCTGATGCTTGTTTTGTGGATGAAGCTTATGTGGCTGTTTCAGGAATGGTGGGTGAGGCTAGCAAAAAGGTTGCTGCAATCTTGAGAGCAAAAAGGAATGTTGTTGAAGGAGGTCAAGAAGAGGATGCAGGATTGGATGAAGAGCAACAAAATGGACCACCACAAGATGAACCAACAACAATGGTTGGTGACTGCGGGCAATTTGCTACCGGCGAGCAAACTCTGAAAAATCCTAAACGGGTAAAACCTAAAGGACGTCCCACGATGAAAGAACAGAGGCGGAAGACTTTGGTTGAGCTACGCGATGAAGAAACTTTGAAGAGGCGCAAGCAAGCTAACGATGCCAAAGCGACAAACAAGACACCGGTGAAGAAACCCAAGCAACCTAGGAAGAAAAGAGCAATGAAGTGTGCATGGTGTCATGAGGAGGGACATGCGGTGAAAGATTGTGTTGCAAAACAAGTGGAGGATGAAAGAATTGCTGCAGGGGCTGAGCTAAGGCTGTAGCTGTTTTGTCATGATGTTTTTGTAAACATGTTGCTACGATTAAGTTGTTAGGGTGGAGATATTACTTGTACATGGCATTGGTGCTATTGGTATGGAACGATTTAGAACATAGTTACCTTGCATTGGAGCAAATAATTATTCTGTGGATATCTTATATTCTTGCGTTGGAGCAAATGTAAAAATGTGGTCAACATTGGAGCCAAAAAAATAAAATTATTACCTTTTGTTTGTGTAAAAAATGATGGTAGCAACTTTTTATTGCAATTGAAGCATTGAAAATATGTTATTGAAGCAAATGGATTACTCTGCGAGAGCAAAAACCTGTTCCTGTCCAGGGGTTTCAGAAAATCTCTGTATGGTACAAATAGAAAGGTGTTCTGTAGCAACCAGATTTCACTATTGTAGCATTGGAAAATACCTATTGAAGCAAAGCTATACAACTATTGAAGCAAAAACTTGGTCAACTCCAGGAAAAACAAAAAACACACATAAAAGGGTGCCAGGAAATTACAAAAGATTTCATTTGATGTGAACTAGTGGATAAAAACCAAGCAGGTGAGAAAAATACATTAATTCACATGGTTAAAAAGGTACACCGTCAACTCTTTGTCATTGATAGCCACATAAATTTGTTCCACAAACTGACACAAACCGTGGATCAGTAGATACCACCGCGGATAAACAATACGGTAACACAAATAGAAAGGTTCTTTCATCCATCCAAGGCTACGACGAAACTAATTGAGGCAAAGGCGAATGTACAAGTGGGGATTGTCACTCTAGACTACAGAAACTACAAATCTCTACACCCCCCTCGGGGCCTCCAAGGCAGCCTCCATGATGTCGACAATGTTGTCTTTGTTCTCTCTTTCCTCGATGAGCTTTGCTGCGACAGCCATGCGATATGACAGAATATCCTCCTTGTTGAAAGGCAACATGGTTTTAGCATCAAAGTGCTCAATGAAGAGCATTGTGAAGAAGCCACAATCAAAGCTGTACAGAAAAGAGAAAAGAAAACAAATGATCATAGTTAGTAGCAAACTCGAAAAGCAATGTGCAAATGAATGGTAACATGAAGGTAGCAATTTGTTCAACCTATTGTAGCAACCATAAACTTCTAAAAGAGCATATAAACTTAGGTATGGGAGCAATTCTGTCCCCAAAACAGAAACTGGTACAACTGCATCAAAAAAGGAGAAACAAATCTTACAGAGTCTTCTGTTGTGGGTGTGGGGGTGTGGAAAGTGTGTAGCGGTCGATGTCTATGTGGTTCGACACTCCAGAAGCTTTGCAAAGTGCAGCAAAGTTAATGAACTGGAAAATAGCAAAAAAATTAGACATTAGTGTGATAGGCAAACAAGACAACAAAAATGTAATACTTGTAGACAGTTGTAACAACAAACCAGGTTGTTTGCTGCTTCCTCGAGAAAGCTCTTGTCCTTGTTGCTCAGGGAGTCAAACACGTGGAACTGGTCGTGGATCAAATTGACAGTGCAAACCATCCAGTGATTGCTTTTCACCACAGGGAAGTAAAGCTAGAAATGCAAGCGGAACAAAAAGAAAACCAAATTAGAAAATGTACAATCACTGGATATCTGAATGTAGCAATTATTTAAAACTATTGAAGCAAGCAAAAACTTCTAAAAGAGCATAAAAAACTAGGAATGGGAGCAATTCTGTCCAAAAAACAGAAAGTTATACAATTGTCCACAAAAAAACTGGTTCATGAAAAGAAATACCAATGAAATTACAACGTAGCGAAAAGCAAAAATGTAGAAACAGGGAAAGCATAGCTCACAAGGTCTTTCTTCATGATCTTGAACTTCGCGTTTTGCGTTTTGAACTCTCTCGCAAGTGCAGCAGGGTTGAACTTCTTTGGGTCAACTATGAGCTTTTGCTACTCATGACAAAACAGAAAAGGAGCAAAAATTGAATTACATCTTAGGACAAAACTGAGGCATGCATCTAAAAAGGTATAAGGACAAAGAACTAACCGTTGAGTAGCAATTGAAAACATATCTTTTCAAAGCGGTTGAGCAGCCATCCTCTTCTCTTTTGGCATCCTTGTTGAAGCTCTCAGACCAAACACACATAACCTGAGTGTCTAGATACTTCCTCGGTCCTAGTGAATTGTGGAAACTCCTGTAGTCACAGTGAGAGCCCCCAATCGCAATGAAAGGAGGACTGTAAAAAGAAAAACAATAAAACCTAATCAGTCGTGTCCCATTTTGCTACAAATGACCAAAAGTAAAAAGCAAAAAAAAGGAGTAGCTAGTAGCAAAACAAAGAATGTCACGTAATTACAAAAACTGTGCTAAAAAATGCCAGAAAGAAATAGACTCACGGGTCATCTTTCCCCTTGATTGAAGGCTTGAGATGGCGCGGATGGCGCACAAACTTGTCGTACAGTGCAACGGTATCTACAGATGTCTTCTTCATCTTTTTCGCCACCGGAGCCTTGACATCATCTTTCATAGCCCTTTTGCGCCTAGTCCTCCTTTGAAAAGTAACCATGCCAGTGCTGGCATCCTTCTTCTCTTCAGCACCTGAGCTGCCCCCAATGTCTAGGAAAACCAACAAAAAGAAAGCAAGTGGTTAAGGTAGCAACCATAAGTATCTAAAGGAGCAAACAGACTGAGATAAAGTAGCAAGCAGAATTAACTAAAGAAGCAAACAGAAATACCTAAAGTAGCAAATAAAATTAACTAATGAAGCAAAACTATAACACTAAGACAATAATTTTTTTAAAAGAAAACCAGCAGAAAAGAACAGCGAGGCAAACCTGTATTGTCGCCATGATCCGGTGTTGCAGCTTCCGGAATCTCCTCCAAATTTTCCGGTATGGCGGCGCCAAGGCAAGCTTTGGAAGCTACACAACAACAAAAGGTGAATCAGAAAATAAAAACTTTGAAAAGGCTTGTTTTGGCGGGCAGTGCACACAAAAACCAAAGATGAAAAATGCAAAAATGTAACAAAATAGGGAAAAAGGGGAAGGAGAACATACACGATGGAGCAACCTTGTCTCCACCTATCGGAGCAGCAACATCAACGACCTTTTCCACAACATCTGTCTGGTCAGCGGCTTGGGAGGATTCATTGTCTTGGCTCCACACATTGAATTTCGGACAGTCATCCCAGTAGCCTGCTGGTATGTTGCGCCGAGGTGAGGGAGAAGCCGGCATAGGATCCGCAACAACTCTAGGTGGGCTAATGGCAGTGGGCATGGGTGGAATCACAGCAGCAGGGATGGCTGGGCTACCAGCAGCAGCCACTTTGTCTGGACTGCCAACAGCAGCAACTACAACTGGACAACCAACATCAGCTAGAACCGGGCTACCAACAGCACCTCTAATCGGACTACTAACAGCATCCTGCTCCTCGCCATCAGCGTCCGTCTGAGAGGTCCCTACAACAACTGCTGGTTGCGGCACATCATTGCGCTCCGTAGCATTGGTTTGCTCATTGGCTGCCGCCCTTGCATTGCCTTCTCCACAAACATTAGAATCACAGTCCGTAGGATCCACAGCAACAAGATCATCATCAACATCGGGATCATCGGACTCAGAATCAGCCTTGTCGCCATCCACATTGCCCTGCCCGTCAAGACCTACCCCAGCAGCTGGAAAGACAACACTAGGGCCATCGTCTTCCTTCATGACAGCTTCAACATCATTGAGAAGCAAAGCCAATTGCTTGGACTGCATTGATTTTAAGCCTACAGCGAGACTCTTGAGAGTTGCATCAACGTTTGAAGCGAAACTAACCCTGTGCTTGTCGTATATGCTCTTGAAGCGAGATGGAACCTGAGATGAAGAAGAAACATGGATTACATTCAAAAAAGAAGCAAAAAAACAGCAAAAACTGAGCAACTACATTGACAGAACAAAACAAAATAACTAATGGAGCAAAGTAAAATTAATATAGTAGCAGTCATGTAAAAACAACTAAAAAACAGAAAAAGTACGCACAATATAAAAACAATGGAACAAAATAAAATAACTAAGAAAGCATTGCTTAAACACTAATGGAGCAAAGTGAAATAAGTAAAGTAGCAAATTGTGGGGAAAAATACACCTTGATACACATGAAGAAAACAAAAAAATGCTATATGAAACAAACAAAATGACCTGCAAAAAACAACACATGGAAAACTATACAAACCTCAACTTGCTCGAAGGTCGGGAAAACAAGCCATTCATTGAGAGATGCGGACGGATTAACATCAATATCTTCGGGCAATGAACTGTCCAAGGGAGGCGCATACACTGTTCTGGATAACGGGAGGAACTGCACAACAAAAGAACAAATCATCTTTGAGATCCAAACAAAACAAAATTGTTACGTGGCAGCGGAACGCAAACAACGAAGGAGCAAAAAAAGAAAACAACAAATGTGAGTCTACTTACAGGGCGCCTTCCAAAGACGGTCTTGTTCAGCAATATTTTGTTGTCGCGGTCGATCTTGACAATGAAACTGAAATCTTCACTTGTCACGAAGCAAACCCTAGGAATCCCATTGTTTATGAAGTGCTCGTTCTTCGGGATTAGCAAGTGGTCCATGTAAACCAGCTGCATATGGAAAACAAAACACACAAAAATAATCAACCTTCAGCTGTAAAAAAAGTGCAACTAAAAAACAGAAACAAGAATTCGCGCGAAAAAATAAAACATTTGGAGCAACAGAACATAACTAAAGAAACAAAAATATAAAACTAAAAGAGCAACAAAAACTATGTAAAGTAGCAAATAACTTACAGCTAGAACATAAGAAACATAAACTAGTACACACAAAAACTAAACTGTGGAGCAACAAAAAAAAAAACTAAAGCAACAAAAAGTTAAATCTATTGGAGCAAACAAAAATAAGAAAAGTAGCAAAGCTATACAGAAAAATGTAAAAACCTTAAACCTATAACAAAAATAACAGAAACAAAACAAAAATGAAGCAACAGAAAATAACTAAGGGAACAATAAATTAAAACTAACGAAGCAAACAAAATTAAGTAAAGTAGCAATATGTAAAGTAAAAGTAAAAAACTTACAGCAAGAACAGGCAAAGGGCCAGACATCCAGAATTCAAACATGTTCTTCACCTTCGTCTTCTTCTTCGAAGGACCAGGAGCTTCCTCGGTATCAACCTTCTGCTTGCCCTTACGAACGGCAACGCCATCGAGCTCGAGAGGTTGCTCCTTCTTCTTCTGAATTTTTTCAATGTAATACATCAGAAGCTCTAGGATGTGCTCCTCCCAATCATACTCGTGCGTCCTCTTTGGGTCACTCATGGACCCTATGTACTCTAGGCACATCATGTTGTTCGTGGATGGGTTCAGAACGGTGGCAAAGCATAAGAGGTCCCATGTCCTGATAATGGAATCCTCTTCACCATCGTCAAGCTCCTTCAGCATCTTCGCTGCATTCTCTATGGGGAGCCTCCCCAACGAGCCTTTGTAAGCCTCTCTGATGTCGGAATGAACACTCTTTGTGAGCAACTCAACAGGTTTTGATCCTGAGCGTAGACCAAACACCTTCTTTATAATATCCCTTGTGAAAACAATCCGTTTAGATCCAAGATGAAACTCACGAAGCTCAACAACGGTGTTCACAGCAACGAAATCAATCAGCTCATTGGGGACATTGAAAGGAGAGATATTTAGAAGGGAGGAAAAAGCGCTATGCTGCTCAATAATTTCTCGCTTTCGCGGCGAGAGATCATTTGCGCACTTGAGCAGACGCTTGGCAGCGAACCGGTCCTTGCTGACCCAATACTGCCCCTGATCAGCAAAAAAAAAGATCAAATCTGTGAACAAAAAAAGGAAACAAAAGTAGCACACAATATGTACAACAGAAGCAACACAAATGCAGTAATAGAACAAACCTCCATTTGAGCTGCTGATTAGAAACTGAAAGCAAATACACTAGGAGGCCAAGTACGATCACCAAACAAGCTGCAAAAAAGAATAGATGAAGTTCAGAAAAATACAACTACTTGCGTACGTACGGTTCGAACTTAAAAAGAACAGGAAATTGCTACAAAACACGGATGTGTGAACACGGGGGTGTCGAATGTGGTTGAGCAACTAAAAAAATGCTAAAAAGGTCTAAAAACTGCTAAAATAATTTGCAATTTGCTCAAATATACAACTAACAATTGTGCACAACACAGGAAATAAGCATATGGAAAGTGCAGAACAGTGGAGCAAATTTTATCCAAACAATTGCTCCTCAAGAAGTTGCAGACTAAGCTATTGAAGCAAAATTGGGAGCAATTTCTGCTCACACACCAAAACCATGGAGCAACAGTACAGGGGGGTCGCCTGAGACATCAATTTCACGCGGCAGGGGAGCGCCGGAGACCTCGCAAACCTGCAACAGCGACGCCGCTCGAATCGGCGGCGAAACCCTAGCTACCGGCGTTGATGCAGAATAAGCGGAAATTGGCCACGTCGGGGGGGCGCCTGAGAGCAGGGTAGGGGGCGGTCAAGGGGGCGCCGTAGTGCGCAAGGACACGCGACCGCTCCGCCGCCCGCCGGCGCTCGTGACTGCTACTAAACTCCGATATGACGCCGGTGATGATAGAGGGAGGCCGAGCCGAAGAGGATGACGGAGGCGAAAGGAATAGGAGATACCTCAGGGGATAGCCGGAGAGGAGGAGGAGGAAGAGGGCGACCGCGTCGACGGCGTCGCCTCTCGTCGCCGCCCGCGAATCCTACCGTCGCCGCCCGCGTCGCTCACCTCGCCTACGCCGCTCACCTCGCGCGAGAGAAACGTAACGGCAAGGGCAGAAATGGAAATCACCGAAGGAGCAAAACGGGGCGCTGTCCTAATCTAAGCGAAACCGGCGGGGTCGTGCGTCCTAATCCAACCGCCCACATCGCACGCATCGAACGGACACGGACCCGGGGGACGGAACGAAACGTTCCCCCGGTGATTCACAGCGTTTTCCTATCCAAATTCCAGAACTATTTGATTCGGCTGCTAACTCGTGTGCCGCTTCGATCCCCACAAAGCACATATATGCAGCAGGACCACGGATAAAGCCGAGGCCTCTCTGCCACTCTCCGTCACCGTATCCTCTTCCTCTCCTCCTGCCGTCGGACTGCAAGCCCTCTTTTAATCATGTGAACATCTCATCGACCTCATGTCTGCAGATCGATTTTTTATTATGCCCTGCGCCAAACTTTTATGTTGATTTTTCTTGGTTTGTTGTTGCCGAGTAAGGGACGGGAGTGGTACCAGCAATGGAGTTGACGGCGGATGGTCGATGCGGCCGATGGACGCGGAGCAGCTGCGGGAGTGCGGGCACCGGATGGTGGATTTCATCGCCGACTACTACAAATCCATCGAGACATTTCCCGTCCTCAGCCAAGTTGAGGCACGACCACTCTCGACTCTTCTCCAATTCCTGCAATACAACTTGCTCACGCGACATTATTGCCTGTGTAGTATGACTTAGCCCTTAAGGGTAATGCCTAAATTTTAACAGCACACGTAGAAAGAAGTGGTAATATGCCAAATATAGTCCCAAGAGTAAATAATTTCCAATTCAGTTAACATAATTTGTAACATCAAAGGTCAAAGCACCCTGAGCTTGCCACTGTTTACATGGACTTGGAACGTCCTTTTTCTTCCCTCTTTATTTTAAGGGTCATAAAACTATGCATCCCTCGTGTTGGGAAGTGGTGATGTCGTTTAGGAACTGAGAGAACAGTCAAAGTTACTACTCTTTCTCTGCAGAACATGGATTCTGTTAAGGAGTATCTTTGGCGATCCATTAACATCTGTGCATCCATATCCATTGATTGGGTGATTTTGTTGCAGCCAGGATATCTAAAGGAACTTCTTCCAGATTCAGCTCCAACCCGACCTGATACTTTGGATGCCCTTTTTGACGGTGATCTTCCTTCCGGTGCACTTCCAAGTGACATCGGAATTTAGATTTATTAATTGCAATCCATGAGATATGCTCAAACAAACCTAAAGTTTATTCAGCGAATTCTTCTGGTGCCCAGATATACGAGAGAAGATATTACCGGGAGTAACTCATTGGCAAAGTCCAAATTATTTTGCTTACTATCCCTCAAATAGCAGCACCGCTGGATTCCTGGGGGAGATGCTTAGTGCTGCCTTTAACATCGTTGGCTTCAGTTGGATAACCTCTCCTGCTGCAACCGAGCTAGAGGTTATAGTCTTAGACTGGTTTGCAAAAATGCTTAAGCTTCCAAGCCAGTTTCTGTCATCTGGTAAGGCTGCAATCATATTTTTTTAGTTTGATGCATAAACTATTTGTTGATAACAACATATATTTTTGCAAGTTTGTTCTTTATGATAGGTAGCGCCTCATAATTAAATGGCATCTCTAGATTTGATATGAATGAGAAAGTTATGATTAACAAACACTATGTGGAACTTCCCATACTTGGCTATTCAATTATTTATTTATCATGCATTTCCATTCGTTTTTATATCGGTAGCGTTTTTTTGTTTCCTTCTTCCTTGACATATTGATTGTCTGGTCTAGTTTAACGTTACTATGTAGAATCCTGAACTACTTGTTCAAGCTAACCCATTAAAAAATGTTGTCATTTCTAACCTTCCTACAGGCTCCAATGCAAAACACTGGCTAAATTTTTTAATTGTTCCGTATATAAAAACATATTATGAAAAAATGCAAGACAAATCCAGCGACATTATTTCCAGTCAATTATATACTTTTCCACACACTATTATTCATAATTTTGAACATGCAACCTAGTACAATCTACATTCTGTAATACTTATCAAGCTGTACCATTATTAATGGGATAATTGCATAACCATGTAGCCATGTTGTACGGAATTATCAAGATTGCCAGGATGGTGACCCTGTGTAGGGTTCTTTTTCATGTTCATGGATCTTATCATCATGATAGGATCTTACCTAAAAAAATCATGGTTCTAGAGATTGTATGGTCTGAACCATGGCACTAGAGTTATATGCTACCACCTGATTATCGTCCTATGTGGATCGGAATCAGAATATTTTGATAGGATCCCATGATCTCGCGATACAGAATGTGATTTGGACTATCCTTGATCCGAGACATCTACTTTATAGATGCTGCTTTAGTAGAATGGTACATATATCTGCCATTTTTGATATAGTACGTGCATATCCTTAGCTGAAGTCACGCTTCTAAGTTTATCTATTACATCCTCCTTACAGCACTTGGTGGAGGAGTAATCCAGGGTACCGCCAGTGAGGCAGTCCTTGTTGTACTATTGGCTGCACGAGATAGAACTTTAAAAAAGCAGGGGAAAGAATCCCTTGAAAAATTAGTAGTTTATGCATCTGATCAGACACATTCTGCTCTGCAAAAGGCATGCCAGGTATGCATATATAATCCAACTCAAGTCTTACCAGAGTGATTTCCAGCTATCTTTTCTTATGAATAAATTACCTGTCTTTATCTGTTCTATGGATTTGATGTTATTTCAAATAATGACAATAGTTAAATAATTTTCATTATGTTCTTGTACTCTTTTTTATCGGTTTTGACCCGAGCTAAAATTCTTCTGTTTATAGATTGCAGGAATTTTCCCAGAGAACTTCAGAATTGTGAAGGCTGACTCTAGTAATAATTATGCTGTTGCACCAGAAGTAGTTAGTGAAGCCATTTCCATTGACTTGTCATCTGGATTGATACCATTCTTCATCTGTGCAACAGTAAGCAATAAGCCATGATTTCTTTGTATGCAAACTTCTTTAAGTTAATGAAAACTTGTGTGAATTTCAACATTGAAGTCTCGACATGATTTGCTATACTTTACTAAATAACTACTTGAGTTAGTACCACTGAAAGTTTAAAATCCTGATACCAGCGTGTCCAACTACTGAAAGTTAGTATCACTTGTGCTGTATTTTTCTTTTTATCCTTGATCTGCTTGTAAGAGGGTTCTCTCATCATTTTGTATCGGTTTGGCCGGTTGGCATTATTTATAAAGCGGGGTGAAAGCCTGTTCCGAGAACTATCTTTGTGCAAGATTACGGCAGCTACATTTATGCATAAAAACTTGCGAAGTAGTGTGTAGTCTTGAATTATTCCGATCTTAATTAAAACTTGTCTACCTGCACACGGCGCAGTCTTTGTGTGCAGGGGGTGGGTGTGGGGGATGGGGGCAATTTTTTCACAATGTATAAATATTACGTGAAAACACTTCTCAAGTTGTAAATTCCATGAGAATAGGGTGTATAAGTTTGAATGTAATCTCAGATAATTTGTAGCTCTACTACAACGAATATTCTACATCCATGCAAAATTTTATGATTAAATTCAATCTCATTTGCAAGATTAAAAAAAGGCTTAGTATTAGTATCATGGTACAGTCACTAAGTAGTTGTCTTTTTGTGTCTTGTAAATGAGATTGAATTTGATCCGCATTTTGCATTGCATAAATAGAACAACCCCTTCCCTATTACTATTGATTACTTATGAAGTTTCGGAAACTTCTATAACAGATTTGCCCTGAGTTGTCAACTAGGCCATCTTCTCCATGGATATGTCGTTATTGTTGATATGCAAACATTGGACTGTTTGCAATGTACATATAGATATGTTAACAATGAATTTCCCCAACACATAATCAGATTTGTAGTCATCTCGATCCAACAGATGTTGCCTTATACCCACCTACAAATCTAGCCTGAGAATTTTTTTTGAAGTCTTCATTCTAAGTCGGACACTCTTAAGACCCCAGTTTGTTTATTACTCCCTCCGTTCAGATTTACTTGACGCGGACGTAGAGCTAGGATAGCACAAATCGGATGCACAACTCAAGTCAAGTAAAACCGAACAGAGGGAGTAGATATTTGCACTCAGCTAGTGGTGGTCTTACTGGTGTGGCATGATCACTGGAACTTGAAGCCAAATTCTAGTTGTGCTCAATGAGGACCTAGGTGTTGTTGGAAATGGTACCGGCATTCACCTTGTCTCCATTGATGAGGTAACTAACCCTCTCTCTGGGGTATCTTGGTGCCAACGCACTTCCCAGCTCTCTGGCCAAAATCGTGGGTCAAACATGGGTTGACTAGTACAACGATGCTGTTACCGTCGATGATGGAATTGTAGACGGATTGTGTTGGGGTAGCAGATGCCAATTAAAGCCAGCAGTGCTATTTGTGGTTTGCACGTGGTTGTGTGGTACGCCTCATCCACCTTGCCATCAGTGACCATAACTTGTAATGTGAAAGGTTTGCCACAGCGGTAACTGCGTTGGAACGTATAATCGCTGTTAGGGGAATAAGCTGTTTGAACAGCTTTGACCTAAATGACGTGGTCGATGCTGAGATCTTCTCAGGTGCCCAAGCACTAGGAGTAGCCATTGTAGAGGACCTTGGAGGTCGTGACATTCGGCAGCTGCTCGAGGGATCGGGTCTCGTCTCCGTAGACAGATTGTGGCTCCAACTGAGCTTTATGAGGTCTCTGTGGACATGATTCTCAACACGCCAGAACAGTGAAGATATCCCAGTCTTCCTCGTCTGGACATGATTCTCAACACACCAGAACAGTGAGAAACTTCTCCTGATAATCTCTACAAGTGCTTGTGATTTGTTGTGCGAGATTGGACTGAAACATATGACGTTGGAGTCATCCTGTGCTAGCTAGCCGTTCTTGTGCGCCAAATAGTGGTAAGAATGGTTAGTCTGTTCGGTCATGTGGTACATGGCCATTCAAGTCTTGACTTCTTCCCTGCAAAAAAATAAGTCTTGACTTCTTTTCATGCTCCACGGCATTTTAGCCTGAAATTTTTTTGGCACCTGTTCAACCAAGGGGAGCAGGTCGCTCTTCTCATCATAAGTTTGGAAATTCGATCTTGAGGTGCCTTTTCCTCTCTCTGCTCTCCTCCTATGACGCGGCAACCTGGCTTCTTCCAGCGTGTGTTGAAGTCAATGGCAGCAGAAGTGTCCGTCGCACGTGGTGCTGAGACGGGCCTCATTTTCGTCCAGTCTGGGCCACTAGTGTAGCGCCACAAACCATCATCTCTTGGTGGAGGAGAGCAAGATTATTGGCCTGCTGCAGATGATAGAGATCATTCTCTTGACTTGCCAGTATGCAGGTCTTCACTAATGCTGAAACCTCCATAGTGTTGCCCGAATCCACCGCCATATTAGGCCACACTACCGGATCCTGATCAGCTGCTCATCTTCTGTCATGGCTCTTTTCGGGTGGAGGAGCGTTAGACCATATTAAGTTTCAGGCACCGTCGGTGTTTTGTAGTGTATTTGTATTTAGCTAGGGCTTGTGACCACGGTCCAATGGGCTACAGCCTCAGGCACAAAAGGATGTATACAGGTTCGGTCCCCGGGATTGTCTCTGGTAACAACCCGACTGTGTGGCTGTATTCAAGCATGTGAGGTGCTCAAAATACAATGGGGTTGTGCCGGCTCACCTGTTCTTCTGCATGGAGAAGAGGAGCATGGTGTATGAGAGTGACTGTGAGAGAGTTCAACCTACACGGCGGTGTGGCATTACAAGCCCAGGTACTGGCTATGACAGGACGGAGGCTACCTAGCTAGCTGTAGCTGACGTTCGGCTGGTCAGTCCATACGTGTCTTGTCCGCCAACTCCTGTGACCTGTCGCGGTCGGTACGGTGGTCGTTGAGTGGACTTCTGCCCATTGGCTTGTCCTCTGTTGGCCGGCTGGCAAGGCAAGCCGTTTTGGCAGCTGTCAGGCTGGAGGTGCATGCCGGCTGTTGGCCCAGCCGCCAGGCTCGTAGTTTCACCTTCGATGGATATTGGGTCTCTATAAACCCGTAAGGCACCGTCCAGTAGAACCAAAAGCCTGAACTGATGGAGAAGTTTGGGAAATCCACATATACTTTAACAATAACATGGTGAATGTGTTACAAAACGTACTTGAATGACATTCTATTATGTGTAGTAGTCCACTTATATTGCTGCTCCATGTTTACTTTCTAAAGAGAGTTCTTATTTGTTTCAGGTAGGCACAACTTCTTCATCGGCCGTGGACCCCTTGCATAAACTTGGAAAGATAGCACAGGTTTTTAGGCCCGTTGGTTGTGATAATTAGGAAATTATCAAGATTAGTATAATTAGTAATCAATCTGTCCATGTATGTAATATTTTCTGTTTCTATCTTTTCTATAAGTATTTGCACAAAAATTGTTAAACTTCTGCCAGCTAGGCGTAGAACGCCGTTGTGTTGTTGCTAGTCAAAGACGTAATTATTATGTCCACTTTGAGGAACAAGTCCGCACCTTGATGGATAACTGATTGGTTAACAGAGGTTCCAAGAAATTTTATATGGGACCAGAATTTATAAGGGCACTCATTTTTATATAAAACTGAATTAATTTTTGTTTCCGTTTTTAATCCTAGTAATCCAAATTTGTAGTTTAACTCCAAATAGGTTTTGATCAGTTCACTGTTCACCTCTGGAAACCAGTTCCTATGTCTGGGATCTTTTATGGAGCATGCTTTTGGAATGTTGGTTCTACATTCCCATTCTTATTAGCTATGTCTGGGATCTTTTATGGAGCATGCTTTTGGATTGTTGGTTCTACATTCCCATTTTTATTATCTGCTACCTCTGTTCCAAAATATAAGATGTTTTGGTAGGCTAGGAACAGATCTGGTATCTTATTTTGTATACGACTTCTGCAAATTATACATGTAAATTTTTAAATGTACCAATGAATGTACGTTGATAGATTGCTCGTGTTTATCATCTTTGGTAGGCCCATGACATGTGGTTCCACATTGATGCTGCATATGCTGGAAGTGCTTGTATATGCCCAGAGTACCGACATCACCTTGATGGAGTGGAAGAAGCTGATTCATTCAATATGAATGCACATAAATGGTTTCTCACAAACTTTGATTGTTCCTTGCTATGGGTTAAGGTAAGCCATGTGATGACGTTCCTATTGGAATACCATGTCTTACACATCTGAATTTTTTTGCTTCTACAATGATATTATGTCAACATTGGCAAATGCACAAACTGACATCACATGTAACAAACAGGACAGGAGTTATCTCATAGAAGCGTTATCAACAAATCCAGAGTTTCTTAAAAATAAGGTTAAGATATATCCTTCCCTTCTCTGTTTTTCTCATGGAGATTTTCGTCATTGTTCATGGCAGTGGATTAATCTACCTTTTGAAAAGACTGCGCTTCTCTGTGAGTGCATGCTATTTTATCTGACACAAAGTAAAGAAAAAGATTAAAGAATAACGTTTAAGAAATAATTAATTCGGCGAAGATACGGTTAGTTATTCTTCATCTACGAATATCTATATTTATAAAAAGTATGATTTTGTGAGTTTTTTAAGTTAAAATCATGCTTTGATTGGTGATGTTACAACTTTTATTGCATTTTCAGGCTTCCCAAGCAAATTCTGTTGTTGATTTCAAGGATTGGCAAATTCCACTTGGCCGTCGTTTTAGGTGAAATCCTCTTGGCAATTTTCGTTACCCTTTATTAAATTTACTATTTTATCTCTTAGATACAGTTTACTACTTGAAAATTTGGCAATGAATCCAACATCAGATTAATATTCCAATAATTCTATATATGTGTCCTCTGTGGAATTGATCTTTTTCTAAGATGAAGTGTGTGCAATAAGCTAGATGTATTGCTAAACGCATGCCTAGGGTAACACCGATGTACTCAAATGATAAAAAACTCAACTTTTCACGAAGCAACGAATGATTGCGCGTATGCCGTGTGTCATTGGATGGCTGCATGGTGGGCCATCAAAAGAGATAAGAACAATTTCATTTAGGTGGGACTACCCATTATTCAATATCACATGGTTCCTAATAGAGATCAAAATGTAGTTTTTTACTACATTTATTTGGCTTGCAAATGCAGCATCAATTTTGAGCCCATACACATTTTGAAAGAACATGAACCCATATGGCTATTCTGGAAAAATAATTTCTAAATTTTAATGCTGTTCAGCACCATATATCAGTGGGTTAACATCCAGCCTTCTAAGTACAGTCACTGTGACAGTATGACTCGTGGCACTGTTGTTAAGTTTATATGCAGGAAGTTCCTTGTATGGAAATTGCATGGATTTCTCTTACCAAGTGGAGTTTTTCCTTTAGATCACTCAAGCTATGGATGGTCTTGAGGCTTTATGGCGTGGAAAACCTGCAGAGTTATATCAGAAAACACATACAGTTGGCTAAACATTTTGAACAACTTGTGTTATCTGATTCAAGATTTGAGGTAATAGAAAAAAATGAATCAATTAGTATATCTATTTAATGAGACTGTGAAACACTTCGTTGCCTGTAGTTCGGAAGAACATCATATTTTCTTCTTTATTGCCAATCTTTATTTTTTCAGAGTTCTTGTTTACTTCACTAATTTAGGTAGCAACTCCGAGGAACTTTTCCCTTGTTTGTTTCCGCCTTGTGGACCCAACTTCTGAGGATGACAATGGCCGTAAACTTAACTACGGCCTAATGGATACTGCTAACTCAAGTGGAAAGATCTTCATATCACATACGGTAGGTTATTAGTAAATCCGTCGATGATCTCGGTATCTAGTCATGAAGCACATATATATCCACTGATTTTCTTTGTGGTACTTTCTTCTTCAACAGGTTCTTTCTGGCAAGTTTGTCTTGAGATTTGCAGTTGGAGCACCGCTGACTGAGGAGCGACATGTGGATGCCGCTTGGAAGCTTTTGCAAGAAGAAGCTACCAAGCTCTTAGGAAGTGTGTAGATTATAAATGCAAGTATGCAAGTGCTCATTGATGAAGCTCCACCGTTCAGGCCTTTTATTCTGATAAGCTTTTACAGCTGCACATACAAATGGCTTTTTGGAAGAAGATTTTGATAATAAAGGCGGTTACCGACTTCACCAGCCAGGACTGTTAAAATATATAATGTTATGTTGCGAGAAGTAACTGTGGCTCCGTCCAGCTACGGTCAAACCAATATTAACCACCAGAAAATGACAAAATAATAGTTTTTGATTCAAAATTTATTGTTGGAACTAAATGACAGAGGGCCATTACGTGATTTAACATTGGGTGGATCTAGTCAGCGGGACAGCTCCTTTCAGGATGACCGGTTAGAGGGTTAAATCGTCGGAAAATGTTTTGGCTAGGCCGACCTACAAAAGCGTGAGAATAGGTCCCCTAGCGAGCTGTCCCACTTGACCGGCTATACAGCCCAATTAGCACAGTTTTAGTTTTTTTTGTCCATTTTTCACCTCAGTGTACATATTGGCAGCCCAATATAATTAGTACATACAGCATATATAACACCAAGTGTTCTTCGCCATTCTGATCAATGTTGCGTACGCAATTTCGCACGTATTTTGTTGAGAAACCACAAACGAGATGTTGTAATGTTTTTCTGGATGATTTCTAGAAAATGCTTACAAGTTTATTAGAATTCATTTAGAATGACATGTTTATGAGCTCTTTTACATGTTGTAAACATGTAATTTTTTTTGTTACTATCGATTTTATTTTTTGTTGAAATACGCGATGATTTTTGTTGCAACCGAAACAGTGACAAATTACTTTTGTTGCTTATGAATTTTTTAATTGAGGTTGTGATTTTTGTTGAATTGTTTAAACTTTTTTTGTTGCAACGCAATAACATATTGTTTAACTATTATTTGTAACATTACTTATTTTTCGAAAAAGATTTAGAAAAATTGTTGCAATACTTTTTTTTTTGTACACGGGACGATAATTTTTGTTACGACACAAGTGAATTTGTTGCAATGGCAGATTTGCTGTAATTATCGAGATGACCGGGGGCAACACAATATACCTTTTCGTTTTAAGTGGGGCTGCTGTGGACTGCGGGTTCTATATGCGAAAAACAGGGGGCTAAAATATAAAATTGTACTGTGTTGATTTAAGCCACCGAATGAAGATCGGACGGCTCGCGAGGGGACCTACGTTTGCCAAACGTAGGCCGACCTACGCAGAGCACATCCCTAAATCGTCACGGACGCGGCTCCTTCCTTTTTCTGGCTATTTTTTTTAAATAATACACTTTTAATACAAATTAAAAGAATAATACATGAATCTTTGAAATTGCAAAAATAATACATAGTCGCGTTCCGCGACTGCGACCGGGACTAGTCGCCTTACGCGACTGCGACCGGGTCCTAGGAGGCCATGTGGAGCGCGCTCACTGGCCGGCAGTCACGTTCGCCGACTGTGACAGGCCTCCAGTCGCACTACGCGACTGCGATATGTCAGTGCTCTTCTTCCCGGCGTGCGCCTCCCTTCCTCTTTCTCCTTCTTTCTTCTTGCCCCTACCCGAGAAAATCTCCAATTTTTTCAGCAGATTGCGCCAATAAAAACATGATTTTCCCCGTAGTTACATTCTAGAGGGTTAGATGAGGCTAGGGAATACTCGATCCCGTGATGAGCTAGCTCGTGGTGGTTGTGGTGGTGGAGGTGGTGCTTGTGGTGGTGTAGATGGTGGTAATGGCGGTTGAGGTGTTGTTGGTGGTGGTGTTGGTGGGCTGCGTTGCCGTGGTGGTGCTCCGGTGATACCGCAAGGAAGATTTGATTTGGCACACTTCAAGTGTATGATTTCGACGCAATTTCTCTGTTAATTTTGTACATATATACGTAATTTTGTTTAGATCTGTGCGAGTATATAGTCGTATAGTTATATTAGTCAAATTGTTCGGCTAAATATGTAGTTGTTAAATAGTTAGCTGTTAGTGTAGTTTTGAGTAGTACACATATTTATAATTATATTATGTGTGGTAGTAATAATTAGTTGAACGCATAAATATTGAATGACTGATTAATATAACGAGGAAGGTTATTTTTATGCCAGCATAGATGTCTGATGTAGTGAAGTTTATGTTATATTGCGGTGCTGCTACTGTAGAAGAAAATGAGTTTGGAATTGATTTGAGTTCGTATGACTCTATAGATATTGAACTGTGTGTCACTCAAACATTGTGTCTTAGTCAGTTGACAGAATGGTTGACAGAAAGTTTAGGGCTTGATACTGAAACACACACCGTCGGTGTACATGCTCCGTGGAGCCGGTCAAGAACAAATCCTTTATTTTATCTGAGGGCGATTGAGCGAGACTCTCACTGGACGAGCTGGTTATAAGGTTGCGAAAAGAGGAGTGTAACTCCTATCGCCTTAGTACTCCCCGTCGAGAAGGAGGTGATTGACCCTGAGGTTGAGTATGACTACGATCCTGGGCAGAGCAGTTAAGAGATTAATTATTCCGGTGGAGGTCATTATTATGAAACGGGACAGAGCAGTCAAGCAGTAGGAGGCGATGCCGCTGGTCATGATATAGAAACAGGGCAGAGCAGTCAAGTTGGTTATGATAGCGGTGAGGCAGATGGTGACGAGATTGATGAGCAGATGCAGAACCAGATGGAAGATGAAGATACAGATATTGACGGTCTGTATAACGAGGATCCTGATGAGTCAGATGAAGAAGTTAACGTTGCGGTGCAGCCTAATCCTGCATCATGGAGTCAAGACTTCTCTTCGGCAATGACCGTGAACGATGTTCATGATTCTGCCTGGCAATATCATCAGAACAACCTTGCGTTGGGTGCTATGTATCCTGACAAGGAAGCTCTGAAGGATGCAATGATTAACTGGGCAATGTCGACACAAAGAGTTTTCAAAACTAAGGTGTCAAGTCGGAAATACTTGACAATGGAGTGTGTTGAAATAAACTGTCCCGGGAGGGTGCATGGATATCTCCCTAAGTATGGCACAAGTTGGAAGATCAGTGACTTGGTTCAGCACACATGTGTCAATTCAAGTATTCCACAAGCTTATAAGAACCTTTCGTCTACTCTTATTGCTCGGTTGCTTTACACCGAGATAGTGGAGAGCAAAGCGATGTTAGTGAAAGATATCTAGACGAAAGTGTTCGTCGAGTTTAAGTACCATATTTCCTATGACACAGCTTGGAGAGCTAAGCAAAAGGCGCTTGAGAACAGATTTGGTTCGTTTTTTGACGCTTATGACTCTTTTGTCCGGCTCCTGCTCACACTCTGTGACCGGAATCCAGGCACCTATGTGGACATCCAAGACTGGTTTATGCCAGAGTTCCCAACAGTTATGGTACTTCATCGAGTGTTCTTCTCTTTCGGTGTATGCAACGAAGCTTTCAATCATTGTCGACCAGTGATATGTGTAGATGACACTTTCTTACTGGCAAGTACAGGGGTCAGATCCTAACATCCATTGGTACAGAGGGCAACAATCAAGTCGTCCCACTCGCATTTGCTTTTGTTGAGAGTGAGAAGATTGAAAGTTGGACATGGTTATTTAGGCAAGTCAAAATAGCAGTGGTGAAAGATAAGCAAAATGTGTGCATCCTTCATGATAGGCATGCAGGTATATTGAGTGCGATAAAGACACTCACAAACCCTTTGCCTGATGAACAAACTCCATGGAATGACATGCAGAACCGTTGGTGTATGCGGCACCTGGGGGCCAATTTTCTCTCAGTTCAGAAATAAGAACCTTATGAATCTTTTCAAGAAACTCTGCAAGTAGAAGCAAGAATGGAAGTACACGCTGATACGCGACAGACTTAATGTGTGCACCACAGAGGCATGTTAGGAACTGAGAGCTGCACGGGACGCAGCAGTGAGGGCACATGGAGAAGCAGTAGCTGCCCAGTTAGCAACAGGATCAGCTGCCGTGGAGGAGAAGCCTGTTGAGCTGTGTGACTTGCTATGATTTGACCCGCCTGATACAAGGAGAAGGCTAGTGATGAAGATTAAAATACTTGAGCAGTGGATCGAGCACGAGCCTCTAGAGAGATGGTCTTTGTTGCATGACACACATGGTCCTCAGAGGGAACCGGGCTTTGCCACTGACAGCCATTGTGGAGGGTATTTTCTAAGGCACGGTGAAATATTTTAGAGATAGACATCAAAGAACTCAACAACATATCATCAACAACCCGAACACACGGTACTGTGAAAAGATTATGAAGTAGATGAATGAGAAGATGCAAAAAGCTAGTTCACACACAGTGATCGCCATCGGAAATCAAGAAAGGAGGCTCGAGGTGCGCTTAGCTAACAACAAGTTTGGATGTGGTAATGAGTTGAGGACACACGAGGTCAAAATTGGTAATGAAGTTTGGCCAACGTGCGAGTAGACATGCAACAAACCAAAGTTTCTTCACCTTCCGTGCTCACATGTTCTTGCTGCTTGCGGGCAGCTCGGACTCGATGCAATCTCATTTGTGTCTCCATATTATCTTAAGATGTCAGTCCTCAATACATGGACATGTGAGCTGATGGGATTTCGTTCAGTAGGTAATTTTAGCACCGTTAACTATACTGAAAGACAGTACATTCCAGACCCGACGAAAATGCGTACAAGTAGAGGTAGACGACAGTGTCAGCGCATCCGCAATGATATGGATGAATCTGAAACAGGAGACCCAACTAGGCAATGCATTCTATGCAATCAGTTTGGCCATAGGGACACTATTTGTCCATCTTATGTCATTGCCGGCGGTCGTGGTCGTGCTAGAGGCAGTCGTGGCGGAAGAGAGAGAGCATGTCGTGGTCGTGGAATTCCGGACTTAAATTTGTAATATGTGTGAAGTATTGTTTTAAATTTGTTATGACACTTGCACTAGTTTTAAATTTGTAATATGTGTAGAACTATGTTTTAAATTTGTTACGACTATGGCACTAGTTTTAAATTTGTAATAATTGTGGACCTATGTTTTAAATTTGTTATGACTCTCTCCTATTTTTAAATTTGTAATAATTGTGGACATATTTTTACAATCGTACAGTGTGTGCAAATATGTTGTAATAAGTGTAGGATGTCGTTGCTGAGTGCGGAGATCGAGGTTAACCATCGGGCACGGTTACTACAGGAAGAAAACCTCGAGCCATTGATCACCCGCACATTATTCATTTACATTTTGTTCACAGTAAGGTACATACGCATATTATTCACTTACATTTTGTTCAATATAAATTGAGCCGTATGCATATATTTAATAAGTACTTATGTCCACCCCTGTAGGATTATTTGGGTAGTCTATGTACGGATCCGGATGGGAGACTGATAACGAGGAGTTTGATTTTAGGGCGACTCAGGAGGCGTGGCTCCACGATAACTTACATCAGACTCCCATTCTCTACACTCCTCCACCACAGGGTCCTATTCTCCAGACTCCTCCATCATTCCCCACACAGGATACACGGGATAAAGCAATCTTGACAGTGCCTCGTCTAAATCGGGCACCGCACAAATTTGGGCAGTCGACTCCCGTACAACCCCCTCCTCGTGCAGCTCGGCGACGCAGGAGGCTCTGATATCTTCGGGCAGTGCATACCTTTTTCATGCATACAGACATATTTATCTACCTATGTATGAGACTTATTTATGTTTGTCCTAGGGGAGCCAAACACTTATTTATATCTACTTATGTATGGATGAGTACTATTTGTATGTCTGACATATCTGTCTCTATGTACGTGTGAGATATTTAAATTCATAGTTTGAGAGGCATTAAGATAGAATTGAAATTCACCGTTCCCGCGCTATGTTGCCTCCATTTTTCTCCCGGCCCTTTTCTCCCTCCAGTTTTCTCCCGTCACTTTTCTCTCGCCACCGCCTCCCGCCGGTTTTCTCCCGCCCCTTTTTCTCCCGCCACCATCTCCCGCCATTTTGCCTACATACCATGCCTATATAAACTCCGGCATACTTTGTGATGGATGTGTGCGGTGTGTGATGTCTAGTGAACTTAGAGTTATGGCTGATAGTGGTAGTCCTGATCTCGACCCATATAACTCATGGTGTATTCTATACCATGCGGCAAAAAGTTCTTGCGCCAATAGGAGGGAGGGTAGAACTGCAGTTAGTTTTATGGAACTAATGAATGAGTGGGACCACACAGTTGCTCTAGAAGGAAATTTAGCCAGATATAAGCTCCCGCATAGATCCACCGATGAAATTAGGAATGAATTATTGAGTTGCAGTCATAAGTGGTGCAGAGTAGTTGAGATAAAAATAATTGAGGCGGGGCTTCGGGACTTGTCTATATCAACTACTAATAATTTTTTTCTCCCGAGGCCTATGCACTTCACGTCGTGGTAATCGATTTACGAGTTTATATAATGTTCGAATCAATTTCCATCGTTCTAATTTCTGTTTCTCTTTTATTCTCAATGTGCATCACTCTCCTGCCGACGCAGAGTTCCTGAAAAAAAAGATCATGCACTATGGCTGGATGGGCATACTCTTTGGGCCATGTCCTAGCCGGTATCCAGAGGACAACTACCACGCTGAGTGGATCTTGAAGACAATATCAGAGGGAAAGAGTGGTGCCGCATCAAAGGGAAAGAGTGACGGCGCATCAAAGAGTAAGAGTGACGACGCATCAAATGGGAAGAGTGGTGGCGCATCGAAGGGGAAGAGTTGCGGCGCATAGCAGGGGAAGAGTGATGGTGCATCGCAGACAGTTGATGATGAGAACAGTGATGATGACTTTACGCCAAGAAGTCAAGCCATGTTTAAAACTATGTGTAAGAGTGTAGGTTCATCCAAAGTTATCGCTGATCAAAATAGTGATGACGACTTCATGCCTCCATCACGAACACGTGGGAGAGCGAAGTGAAGTCGTCGAGTAAAAGTAGTTATCATTATGTGTATTGTATTATTTCAAGTTCTAATTCTGTACTGCTGTGACTTGTATGTTAAATTAATTTCGTCTTGCAAAATAATCATAAATATATGTTAGTCGCAATGCACAGGGTAACCCACTTCAGAGACGGAGAAAGGGGGGGAAAGTTAGTCACAATGACACTGCGCGCGCGAAATATGGCGGGAAAAAGTGCCTAACAAAGTGCATCAAGGAATTAACAAAGAAAATTTTCATACCTGTCGCAGTGGCGCACTGCGACAGGCCCCTAAATGCGAGTGGCGACTAATCACGGTGCGCGACAGCGACGACCCTCTAATCGCGTTGCGCGAGTGCGACTGGATTCTAATCTCAATGCGCCACTGCAATTACGACATGTTGCGTTCGGCCACAACGACTATACAATATTTTTGCAATTTCAAATATCCGCGTATTTTTCTTTTAATTTATATTAAAAAGTGTATTATTTTTTAAAAATAGCCTTTTTCTGTGCCTATTGCATATGCGGGTGGGACACACCCGCATGCAGTATTTTTCTCTCTCTTCTTCTCTATCTCTTTCCTTTCACCATGAAATGTCTAAAACGATTAAGCAAATTAGAAATTACCTAAACTGTAAGCTTCCATAAATAGCAATGATATGTCGGAAAGTTAACCTCTCCACCGGTCACCCGTAAACTAGCATTGCCTTGGCTGTTTAGTCCTAACCAGCCTCCATCCATACATGAAAAGTGCCCCAGCCCACTAACTCAAACCGGAAATGAGTATCCCGACGCCTCTAGCACATCTGATCAGGTGCATCACGTGGCTCACGTCTGCATATGCGCGTCAGTCCTCTCACCACCCTTCCTACTCTATCCAGCAACCCTCCTCTATACAACAACGTTGGCTCCTCTACAATCACCATGGATGGAGAAGCTCCAGGTGACCAAGAAAAAAAGCAACCCCTTTCCCCATCTTTTACACCTAAAATCAAGATCAGATAAGCTCATCATTTCAGATCCATCAAGATCTGGGTAGGTGTATAACCCTGATCATGGATAAACCTATATAAACCCCGAACAACAACCTAAAGGAATGATATGGGGTGGCCCGATCTTCTCAATGTGCGCTCTCTCTTTTTGTGGATATTTTCTGGATTTTGTGATAACTAGTGCTACACTGAGACCTCTCACTTGGATAACCCATGTTGCCAATGCAACAACAATCAATCTCTTTGGATATTCCCAACTACACACTCTTCACACGCAATCAAAGATCACGAGTGGTTCTGTATCCCCCTATTCTAAATGGAATAACAAGATATCACACAACTTTGCAGGTATACTTCGAGATGAATGCTTAGCAGCAATACAATCTAGAGGCAAGGGTTTCATTGGTTTTGGTTTAAACTTGTTCTGCCTCTTCCACACGCAGGTGGGGAGTATATATAGGTGGAGGGCCCCTTGCGCAAGCACCTCTCCTACTAGGACTAGGACTCAACTAGGACTCCTACTTGGACTAGGAGGAATCTACTAGGACTCCTACTTGGACTAGGAAGGGATACAAACCGACCCAACTTTAGGGGGTTCGGCCATTATGGCATACAGGCCATGCCTAAATTAATTAGGACTTTCACTATGGCGCATTTAACCCTATGGAGGCGCCCTCCCCTTGTTTTCATCCTTGCACATTTGTTTTCACCACTTGCAGGATCATTTTCACCACTTGCATGATTGTTTTCACCATGGCTTGATTGTTTTCAACACTTGTAAGTACCTACAACATCAACATAGAAATCCTAAACATCGACCGACATGACCTAAAACAATGTGGATGACTATATACAGCAACCTAAACAATGTTTTGAAGGTACCTCGTGTCATGCAAAACAACAACTCGTGTATCTCGGTAAAATTTGTTTAGATTACCAAAATATCCATGATACATATGCAACAACTCTTTGGAACATCCTGCATGGATTGCTGGGACAAAAAATGGCACACGGATTTACAAAAACATCCTGGTAGGATTTTAGGCACCCATGTCCCTAAAAAGCAACATAGCAGCAGAACATGTCGCAAATTATATCGGTCCTTGAACAAAAAAAGTACAGACCTATTAAAAACATGAGTGCATTTGAAAACCCTAGAAGGATAGGTGATAGCGCCGAGGACGCGTTGGGAGTGGCTTCGCAGGACAGACCCGAGCAGGCCATGGCAGGGACTGCCGGCGATGAAGGATGATATGTCCTTGGCGGTGTTTGACATCCTTGTTTGCATCAAGGTTGGCAAGGGAGACATGGCTTTTTTTGGAAGGACATGTGGATTAGAGGGCGCTCGGTACAGGACATTGTGCCGGTAGTGCTGCAGACGTTTACTGCTAGGCGTAGGAATAGGAGAACGGTGCAAGAGGCGATGAATAACAACTACTAGACTACATACATCGCATCGGAGCTGACTGTGGTTGGCTACCTGCGGTGCATTGAACTGCGCGAGGTGATCCTTCACATGGATAGGGACATAGATAGCCCGGATGAGTTTTCATGGCCATGCAGCAAGCCAGGATTGTTCTCTTCTAGCGCAACCTACAAGAAATTATGCCATGGAAACGTTAGGTTCGCAGCGGTCAAGTGCATTTGGAGAGCCTAGAGGCCGTTAAAATGTAAAATCTTCCAAATGGTTGGCGATCAAGCATAGGTTGTGTGTGGAGACCCAGACTAGCATCCCGAGACCTCTGGTATGCATACATTCACGATCCCATAATCAGTTAGTCGTGAACAACATAATCGAGTTGACATTGCAGATTACATCATCCGTTACATAACGAATACAAGCTTTACACAACTGAGCAACTCCGTCTTAAATAACTGCCACGCAGGACACGAGATACACTAAACATCGGAAGTCTTCAAACACAATCGTGGTAAAGCTCAAGTCGTGACATCACTACCTATAGGCTCCTCAAAGTCTGACCATGTAAATAGCCAGGGACGAAACCATTGTGAGTATGCTTGATTGTACTCGCAAGACCATTCCAAAAACAAGTTAGAAAGATGCAGATATGCGTATGTGGATGTGGTAGGTAGGTTATACTTAGATTCACTACCCATCATGGATGGAGGATTCATCATGGTTTCAAAGTTCTATCTACGACTGTCGGATATATGCCAAATAGGATGTATCCAGCATTGGACAAAGACCGGATTACCAGGATGACCCATAGGTAATGGAGCAGCCGTCCATTGGGCGGCCCAGTAACCTAACGCACAGGAAGGCGGATTCTAGAAGAATCTAGATTACAGCCTGATACGTCATAAACGTATCCTTAGTTTTGGATGTTACATGTTGTTTCCCACATGTTTTCCTTATACTTTATATCATTTTTATCGATTCCCCGGGACTAACCTATTGACAAGATGCCACAGAGCCAGTTCCTATTTTCTGCTGTTTTTAGTTTCAGAAAAGTTGTTCTGGAAATATTCTCGGATTGGAAAATTCGAAGCCCAGAAGTCTTAGAATTCCCGGAGGGTCCTCGGAGTCCCGAAGAGACCCGGAGGGGTGCCCGGGAGCCAAAACACCATAGGGGACGCGGTTCCCCCTCTGGCCGCGCCAAGGGGTGGTGTGGGCCCCTGGCCACCCCCCGGCATCGCCCTCTCGCGTATATATGCCCCCCGATGCATAAACCCTAAATCAATTGGCCTTTTCCACCAAAAACATCCATAGCTCCGCTGCCGCCGACGACAAGTTTTGGGGGACACAAATCTCTGTTTCGGCACCCTGCCGGACGGGGAAGTGCCCCCGGAGCCATCTCCAGCGACTCCACCGCCATCTTCATCGCCGTTGTTGTCTCCTATGATGAGGAGGGAGTAGTTCTCCTCTCCGGGGCTGAGGGCTCTACCGGTAGCTATGTGTTTCATCTCTCTCTCCCATGGTGTGATCTTTATGTGTTCGTGAGCTTTGTAATCTAGTTGAATTAGTTGATGTTACTCTTCATCTGTTATGCTACTCGAGTGGTTTTGTTATGAGATCTCCGTAAACACTTTGATCATAGTGTAATGGTGACAGTGTGTGCACCGTGTGGTTTAGCATGATATTTATATCTTGTGTTGGAGATGAACCTATGAAATTGTGGTGTTTGTCTAGTAGCTTCTAGGGCGCTCATAGTGACAGCGTGGCGTTAACTAAACATGGGAATGCGACTTTGAGGAGTGCTTTTTGCAGCCCTACGCAATGAATTTGTGTTTGTTATTCAACCGGAGAGTGGTTCGGAGTAGTGTAGTGAAGAGAGACATTTATGCATTCAATTATGTTTTCATTGTTGAGAGTGTCTACTAGTTAAAGTAGGATCCCTAGGCCTTGTTTCTAAGCATTGAAACACCATTTACAATCAGTTCTACTACATGTTTGCTTGCTGCCATTTTTATTTCAGATTGCTATTATCACTTATAATCATTCATACTACTTGTATTTTACTCTCTCTTCGCCGAACTAGTGCACCTATACAACTGACAACTGTATTGGGTGTGTTGGGGACACAAGAGACTTCTTGTATCGTAATTGCAGGCTTGCTTGAGAGGGATATCTTTGACCTCTTCCTCCCTGAGTTCGATAAACCTTGGGTAGTCCCTTTAAGGGAAACTTGCTGTTGTTCTACAAACCTCTGCACTTGGAGGCCCAACACTGTCTACAAGAATAGAAGCGTGCGTAGACATCATGTCCCAATACGTAATCCGACTTAGAGAAGAAGCCGGACGTCTTCCACACCAAGAATAGGAATACTTTCCTTCCTTTAAGCCCTAGTCCGGCTGCATATATAAAGCCGGACGGGAGCCGCCTGAGAAGAGAGATAGACAGAAAACCTAGACTCACATTGCACTTTCTATACTTCAGGATTTAGCCCCGATTTAGTGAGATTGCAGGAGTAGGGCGCCACCATAGTTGCAACGTACCGAACTTGGGTAAACTTGTGTCCCCGCATACAAAAACTTCCCTACGTTTCCACCCATGATCTACCCAAATGTTTATGGCACCTCCTGCCATGAACCATACTACGAACACTCGACAACGACTTTGTTGAAGAAGATACTTCAAAAGATAGTATAGTTTTCTCTTGTATACATCCCATATCAACAAGGTTTTGGTAAATACATTTTTAGAAAAGATTTTTTCTTTGCAAAACCTTTTGGAACAACACCTTCACGGATTCTCATAATGCCAGTACCTCCAAGGTACAATCTTTCTCATGACAGTACCTCCCAGGTACAAATTCACTTTCCAACGACAACCTCTTTTTTGAAAATGTTGACACCATTCCAAAACTAAATGGCCTTTAAACTATCCATGATCGTGGACGCGACTATTCAGATAGTTTTATCTATGTACAGTGGTGCACTTTACCCACAACAAACATTGTCACCGCCGGGGAACATCCACGAATTGCCAGATGATAATACACAAGTGTCGGAACTCTGATCAAGACCTTTCACTATGTCCATGCTAGTACAAATATACCTGTTCGACTAGGTTAGTTCTCCCCGACATCGTATGATCCATATGTATCGGCCCGGTTTCCTCAAACCTCATATCGCCATGGCAATAGACCTAATAGTTGCACCTGGTAGCAACTTAATTTACACTTTGAATGCCTCTTTTCTCTTAGACGACAATCAGTTCGTGGGTCATATAGGTAGACTCATACTAATACTGACAAGTTTCCAATCAAGCTCCGTCCCATGTGGGGGTATTGTGATTGCACTGTAAGGTTGTCCGGCGAAGTCGATGGCTATGTGTCATTTTTAGAAAAACACATTTATAAAACTCTTCTCCTTGATGAGTACCCAAGGGCAAGGTCCTACCTTCCTTAGAGGTTTTGCCGTAAAACCTTGTTTCTCCAAAAGCAACACTAAAGTTTCCCCAACTTAAAGTTTGAATAAAGGTGGTTATTAAAGGGGTGTAGGTATGGAAGGGGTGCTGATAGGATGTAGCTAAAGGTATGTTTGGCACTTTGCCAAACTAGGGCTATAGTTATATGTAACTATAATAGTAGTAATGTTAATATAAACATAGTGATAACAAAACATTTTAGGCTAGTAAAGTAAAAGGTAAAACATGCATAGTAAGTATAACAACATAGCAAGCTTTCAGATGGCTTTCATTGGTCACTGTTTTATCCCTCGTCTTGTTGCTCAAAAGAATAAGATGAAATCCAACCCTTCTTCAATAAATCCCTCAACTGTTACCTCTTCATCTTTGTTATCTAACGTCACAAAAGAAAAGGAAGCACAATAAATACAAAGTAAGACCACAAGGATGCACATGTTGGATGTATGCCCTAGAGATAATAATATTTAGTTACTATTCTATCTCCAAGTTCAGAATTAAGTTCATGTCATCATACTACAACCACTATAGCACTTGAAAAGTGAGTTTTCATAGGAAAATCTTTGTGGCGATGTGAACACATAAGAAAACAAGAATTTATAATTTTGTCTCTAAGATTATCTTATGGTTTGTCAGATAATCACATTCTCCTGATCATGGACTTGGTTAAAAGTCTAGAAAAACATAGGAATTTATTGTTAGAGTAACAATAGCGCTGAACCGACCCAAGTGTATGTTGTTGCTAAAGGAGACTAAACAATTATAATGTATCTCGCAAATACATATGAAGTTGTCATTGACTACAATTCCTATACTATGAGAATATCTAGTGACCGCACGATCAAAAGTTATACTTTGGATATCATCAACCGTCTTGTCGTAACTAGGGATCATAACGGTGATATCTGGATATGATCTAGAAAGTCTAATGGAACTGAGATAGTTTAAGATTAGTACTTAAATCCTCTAGACGATAGAGAAATACATACTATGGGCCCTCTCGGTATCACATATGTCATATCGTCCAGCCCGAGACAGTGTTATTTATCACAAGGACATCGAGGATATGTCTGAGAAAAGAGGACGATATCAGCAACGAGTTTATCTGTTATGATCAAATTAGATCACATAGTCTCACCTCGTGATATTGTTGGTATCGTGAAGTTAAGAAAATAAGCGCAATGAGTAACTTATAAGGTTCTCTCATTCTTCGGGAACACATAGGAGCCATCATGGACGTCCACGGTCCCGCCGTTGGTTATTGTTCGGTAAGTTCCCGAACATGTTTGTGTGTTATCGAGCCTTTACGGGTCACACGCTCAAGCCATTCTAACCTTTAACTGAGAGAATTAATATGTTTTTATTGGTTTTATGAAGTTCTATGTCGTTACAATGTCATAAAAACAAGTCTGGTATTAATCGAAGTGGTTTAGGGGAAGTTGCTATTAGAGAGAAATTATACTAGTGTTAGGAAAAATTATATGAGAAGTAACGGTGGATATGAGATGTCCAGGGGTGTTAGAAATCTCTTTCTAACATCGTTATATAATATCGATTATTTTATCTATTTGGGTTATGTGGCTCCGGAGGAGTTCCGGGGACTTCATCGGAGGGGGAAAGATTTCCTCCTCATGGTCGCACCCTATTTTAGGGGGCTGGCATGTGGGCCCCGGTGGCTTCACAAGTTGGTACTCATCATCCCGGTATTTTTCCTGAATTTATTGGATAGAAAAGGAGAAAACAAAAAAGGAGAAAAAGAAAAGGGGAAAAGGGAGGAAGTGCAGTTGGACTCCACCACCCATACCTAGTTGGGCTAGAAAGGAGGGGTGCTCCCACCTTTGGCGGTGCGGCCACGTCCTCCTAGTTGAACTAGGACTCCCCTCTCCCTTTGTGAAGTCTCATCCTCCCTCCCACTATATAAAGAACCCCAAGGCTCAAAGCAAAACACATAATTGGCTCTCAAGCTTCTCTCTATATATAGTATAATTAGAGGGTGTAATTAGAACCACTCTAATTGAATTAGAACCTCTTATAATTGGGTTTAGAGTTCTACTCTCTCGATTAGACCTAGCTCTAATTAGCTATTCTATCTCTTGTGTTGAGAACTTCTAGATTCATAATAGCTCTAATCATAGTTGATTATAGCTACCAATTAGCAACACCAGAAGGCTTTTTATTTTTGTCGGTGCCAAGTTCTGGATGGCGGAGCGCTGAAGGGTTGACACGAGCATACGCGTTCACACTATAAGAGGGATTACACGTGTGATCCTTGACGAGGGAATACTTAGTGACATCCTTACAACTAGGCCTAGTTGTGAGGACCTACGATTGTTGAGATCTCTTCTATGACTACATAAAATCCGTTGCCTGGTGAGCCGTGTTTATGATTCTCACATGTATGTGCATGCCTCTTTATCTGCATAGTAATCTTGGTGGACTATGTAGGGCAATTTTTTAAATTCTGTAGCGTAGACCAACAGTGGTATCATAACGTACTATGCGTAGATATGATTGTATCTACAACACAATTTTGTGGTGGTATTGCATAAGCTTGTGCAAGTATATTAGAAATCTCTTTAATATTCAGTTTGTTTTTTTTGTTTCCTAGTAAGTCGTGTTTGTTTTGCTTCCAACGACATCATATGATTTTTTACAAACTTCTGGCAATCCTAGGACGCTCGAGTTTCCCTCGTGTATCTCACTTGATCCGAAGAAGGGCTTCAGTAGCTTTGGGTTACATCATAGTTGGTATCATATAACGACATGGTGGAAGGGGCATGTGGATTGGATCCACATGGGGTCATGGTTATGAATAAGTTTAGATTGAGGATCAAGATGTTTTCATAATGTCTGTGTTTCAGTCACCCCGAAAATTTAATCTACGAATGAGATTAAACATACCTCGAATTATGTAGGTAATGAAGATAGTTGATCTTAGAACCTATAACCACGCTAAAACTTGCAAACAAAAACGTTAAAGGCGTCTAACTTGGTTTTGCAGAGTGTGCGTGTGGTTTGGTATAGATATTTTGTTTATGTGTTTTGACATGATGTCCAATGCCAACGGATTGTCATTGTTGGACATCGACAATCAGGCGTACATCGCAGAGCTCAGAGGAAGTACATGATAGGAGAAACCAAGAAAGTCGACGTTTATCCATCATGGAAATACTTGAAGAAATCTCCACCGAGGCGGAATTTCCTCGAATTTTCTGCTATGGTGAGAATAGACGAAGATGGAGGATTCTCGTTGGAGATGCCTCATGAATCACCAAAGAAAAAAGGCTATACCGAATCGCACGAATTATACATTGCATGTGATGTTTATCCTTTGTTGATTGCACCTTTATTGCGCAGTAGTCGTTTATCAGAGTAATTCCTTATTTAAAATATCAAGGTTGTTTGTGTTCTCCCATCCTATAGCATCCTTCATAATAGACTTGGGTTTGCTTCCATCACTTGTATCCAAGGGTCAACACATTCTTATAGTCTACATGCGGTTATGGATTGTTAACTTGTATCCAAGGATCAGTCCATATGTGCGATATCATATGTTGTCTTACCGTTCAGGCATAACTAGTTATGAGCATCATCGAAATATGAGCAAGAATAACATTGTGCGATTGGCATGGTGTTCTACCCTTTAGGTTATGATTGTTTGATATGTATCCATACATTTTTTCATAATTTATTGGGATCTCGTTTCACTGAAAGTTGATTACGAGGAATATCAGTTTCAGTGGGAGCATATCTTAATTTCAATTTTATTGAATTAAGTAGTGCAAATTAATTTTGAACTATAGAGTCAAAATAAACTTATTTTATTGTAGAGATGGATCCCGATGAAAATATAAGTCTGAATGAGTTGTTGGGGATAATCAAATTAACTAAGGAAAGCGTGAACTTTTGTGATTGGGTTCAAGATCTAAGAGATGTTCTCAGAAGTCTTGGAGTAGAGCATGTGTTAAACACTGAAGTTCTGACACCTAATGGAGAATATTCTCCATTGGGATATGGGGAGCATCAATTTTATGTGATCATGCTGGATAGGGTGAGTTCTAAGCTGGGTGATTTTTACCCACACTACCACCCCTTCCATCTCATGGAAGCTTTCAAGGATCGGTTCTCCATGCAAATCTGTCATGGTCGTCATAAGCTTAATGTTGAACTGTTAAGGTGCAAGCTTAATTTCCTTGGGACATTGAGGGAGCTTAAGGACAAGTTCACTGGGATACTGCAAAGGCTTAAGGACATTGGTTTTCCAGGTTCAGAAAGGCAAGTAGTTAACACACTCCTCATGTCACTTCCATCGCATTACTTCGGATTTGTGGCTTGCTACAATCTGATGGAAGTGGAGAAGACCGTTGAAGAAGTCTTCTAGATGCTCATGTCAACTGAGATGGATGTTTTCATTCATGCCGTGATGATTGCAATAAAAGACAAAGACAAGTGGCAAGTCCACATGAGGTATAAGATTTATACCAGTTATTGTCATTTTCTTGTCTCAAGGATATTTTGGTATTGAATACTGAAATTTCTCAATTTGCAATTTATTCCAGAGTGAGAAGTAAAAGAGGCAAGAGAGGTAGGAAGTGTGTAAGGAGCAGTGGAAGACACATTAATGGCGGCATACTACATGCATCATTTGTGAAGTCCAAAGTCAATAAAGAGGATCAACACTAGGAATTCGAAATAATAGTTATTTTGAGTTCGATCATTATTTAATGAGTATTTTATTTTCGTGAACCCTGTTAAGTTTGAATCATAAAATATGTGTGGGAATTCTAAGCTTGGGAATTCGAAAGTCTATGTATCGTGTCATGTCCATTGGTTTTATTATTAAGTCATGAATATTTTGATTCAAATTATTACTTCAGTTTGAGTAATAGTTTAATGGCTTTTGAAATAAATTGGAGATAAGTCTTTTATTTGACTTATCAAGGTTAAGAGACTACCTCAAAAAATATTTAATGTAGACAAAATCCATTAAGTGCTAGGCACTTGTGAATTTCGAAATTCACATAAGACATGAATATTTTCTCAATTGACTTAATTCCATCGAAGATTCAATGTGATAAGTTAATCATATTGAAGAAGTGGAATAGATCAAATAATTGAAGTTTCAATATTTCATAAAAAGTTAGTGGGGGTATTTTAAATCAAAACTAAGACCAATTTTTTTTTGATTGGGGTAAATATGACTTGATAGAAATCATAACATGATTGACAAAGAAAATTTTCATAGTCAAAATTACTCATGATAATTTTTGAGAAACTCAAAATTATCGTGATAATGAAATCTTTGTGGGGCAAGGATTTAAGAAATGTTATAATTGTCAAATGTCTTTGTGTAATAAGTGAAAGCGTGAAACTCTCAACCCGATAAAGAAAAAATTGTTTGTTAAGGTTGGAACCAGGTCATTAATTAACTTAGAGTTATTTTAATGATAGTTCCTAGTAATTAATATTGCTCAAGTATCATGCATAATTGATTAAATGGTTTTCGTAATCCAATAAGATTATTGGTAGTAAATTCCACATTAAAATCTGAGTGTTTTTAAACACACTTGATTAAGGAGAAAAGTGTCTTCTCATGATTGAGAACGTGGAAATTATATTAAGTTAAGATTGTGAATCGTTGGAGAAGGATTGAATGAAAGGACAACATGCTTTCCAATTTATCACCTTATCCAGGAATTTATGTATGAGATACGTAAAGTTCAAACTTAATAATGGATAAAGGCCATATGAAAAATTCATTTAAGCTATAAGCTCAGTGGGCTGGGAGCGTTCCCAGCGATCCTGCCTCGCCTTGTGTCTCTGTTTGTGGGGCTCTTTTTCTTTTGCTGTCGCTGGTCGGGTGGGCCTCTTCGTTGCATACCTGTGCAACAGAGCTGCTCTGTGACCTGGCTGCGTGTGGGGCGTTTCTTCTTCTGCCCGCGCTCCGGTGCAGCTGGCCGACGGGCAATTTTTTTCTAAAATAATATGTTTTTATTACGTAATTCGAAAAATAATATGCAGATTGGATAATTTTTGAAAATAGAACCCAATCGGGAGAGCTGGGCCCGATTGCCTCCTGTCGGCTACACTGGGCCCGATTACGGACTTCGGTTGCGCTGGGCCCGATAGGAGTGTGGCTGACGCACCCACTCCTAGTCGGGGCACGCCAAAATTTGTCGGGCCTGGCCAGCCCGACATCACAACAATCGGGTACGGCGTACCCTATTATGGGTTTTCTTCCTATCGTTTCTCCCGCCAGTTTCTCCCGCCCTTTTCTTCCCGGTAGCATCTCCCGCCGTTTTTTCCGCCACTTTTTCCCACACATTTTTTCCGCCACCACGTCCAGAGGGTTCCTATATAAACCCCCTGCATACTTTGTGGTGCAAGTGTGTATTGTATGGTCTGTGCTGTGTAGTGAACTTATCGGAGGCATTAGAGTGATGGCAGATAGTGGTAGTGGTGGTCTCGACCCATACAACTCATGGTGTATTCTATATCATGATGCAAAAGGTTCTTGCGCTAATAGGAGGGAGGGTAGAGTTGCAGTTAGTTTTATGGAACTAATGACCCACTGTGACCACACAGTTTCTTTGGGGAAAAATTTAGGCAGATATAACCTCCTGCCTAGAACCACCGATGAAATTAGGAATGAACTATTGAAGTGGCGTCATAAGTGGTCTAGAGTAGTTGAGCTAAAAAGGATTGACTCGGGTCTTCGGAGCTTGTCTATCTCAACTACTAGCGATAAGATACAATTTTCTCCCGCGGCCTATGCACTTCACGTTGAGGTAATTTATTTAGAGTTTATATAATGTTCAAATGAATTTTCATCGTTCTAATTTATGTTTGTCTTTTATTCTCAATATACAACACTGGCCTGCGGATGCGGAGTTTCTGAACAAAAAGATCACGCACTATGGATGGATGAGTATGCTGTTTGCGCCATGTCCTAGGGGGTTTCCGTAGTCCAACATCTATGCTGAGTGGATCTTGATGACAATATCGGAGGGGAAGAGTGGTGCCGCCTCAAAGGGGAAGGGTGGCAGGATATCAAAGGGGAAGAGTGTTGGCGCATCGAAGGCGAGGAGTGCTTCCGCATCGAAGGGGAAGAGTGATGCCACATTGAAGACAGTTGCTGATGAGAACAGTGACGATGACTTTACGCCGAGAAGTCGAGCCATGTTTAAGACTACGTGTAAGAGTGTAGGTTCATCTAAATCTGTCGATGATGAAAATAGTGGTGACGACTTCATGCCTCCATCACGATCATGTGGGAGAGCGAAGTGAAGTCGGCATGTTTAATTAGTTATCGCTATGCGTCTTTTATTATTTCAAGTTGTTTGTTGTCGTTAGTTGTATACTAATTTATTTTCGGTCTTGCGAAGTGAACTCTTCGAGTTTAATTAGTTAAATATGTTCGGCACAAACTAATATACGCATATGTCTCATACATAGAATACATATATGTCGCGTACATAAATAAATAAACATATGTGTCATACACAGAATACAAATATGTCTCACACATAAGTAGATAAATATATGTCTCATACATAAGTAGATAGGCATGTCTCTGGTGATAGATAAAATCATCAACGCCGACGTCTTTCTTGGCGAGGTGGAGGCGGTGGTCGAGCATCACGAGGCGTCCACGCAAACACAACATGAGGCAATAAAATAAGATGATCTCGATCATGTGAGGTAGCTTACGAGATCTAAACATGAGGCATAAAGAGGAGAGGAGAACCATCTAGCTACTTCTATGGACCCGTAGTCCAAGGATGAACTACTGAGGCATCACTCCGGAGGCGGGCATGGTGGTGTATAGCCCTCCGGTGATGATTTTCCCTCCCTGCAGGGTGCCTGGGAGAACTCCAGAACCCTCCCGATCTCAGGCTGACGATGACGGAGGCCTTGGGTGTTTTTCGTGGAAAAGTGGTATCTTTTTAGGGTTCACGCATCAGGGAGAATATATGGGCAAAAGGGCGATGGCGGTGGGCGCCCGAGGGCCCCACACCACCCCCAAGCGTGGCCAGGGGGCGCGCCGCCCTATGGTGTGCACCCTATGGCCCCCCTCCGGGCCTCTTCGGGACTTTGTGGAGCCTTCGGAATTCTAAGACTTCCGGGCTTCAAATTTTCCAATTCCGAGAATATTTCCAGAACAACTTTTCTGAAACTAAAAACAACATAAAACAAGAACTGGCTCTGTGGCATCTTGCCAATAGGTTAGTCCCGGGAAATCGATAAAAATGACATAAAGTGTAAGGAAAACATGTAGCATATGACATGAAAACAACATGAAACATCAGAAATTAAGGATACGTTTATGAAGTATCATAGCCCTCGAAACATTGTAAGCCAGAATCGTGCCCTGTAATCGAGGTCTCAAACCACCAATAGTAAAGAAGCAGGAGTAGGTTTGACCCTCAATAGAGGGGCTGAACCTGGGTAATCTCGCTTCCCCCGTTCCCTTCACAACCCTTTTGATACTTTTCTTAGAAGCTATGGCCTCACAATCTAGTTCACGTACGAGCACACTTGACGTGAAAACACCACGACAATCATCTCCAGGGAAGGCTTACACACGCTCTCTCCCATGTGGGAGGGACCGTACCGGGTAGCGCACATCGCGTGCCTAGGAGCGGCACACCTGGAGACAGAAGATGGCACGCCTGTGCCCAACCCGTGGAACATCCGATGCCTACGGAAGTTCTACCCGTGACGCCACTGTAAAAACGATGTCAAGACCTCTCTCCATGAGGGTATTCAGAGGTATCTTAACAGGCGTGCCCACACGTCCGCGAGAACCTCTGCCCACAGAAGTGGGAGCCCCGTTCCAGTGGGGCAAACTTTTTTTGCTCGAGGTCGCTACAAGGCCACTACATCCTCGAGTTAAGCAATTGAAATCGCGCGAGTGTGAGCCCAATGACGATGGGAGTCCTGTGTCCGCAGGATAACGGCAAGTGCCTCTTGGGGACCACAAGGCCATGACATACCAAAAAGTTTTATAATGGAAAGTCTCACCCTAGGAGTAAAGCCCAACATTTTTTGCTAGCTGTCCTTGTACCTCGACAAGCATCTTTTCCCTCCAGGAGCACGCGTATGTTTCTTCCTCCCAAGGACACCTTGCGAGCGGGGGATGGGATCGGTACCCGTGCATGGGTGAGACCCAATCAGATTAAATCCAAGTGGAAGAGCTCTGTGTAAACGGGTCGCTACCGTGCACGACACCTCACCTAAGTCCTTGAGGCTGACTTCCTCGCGAGGTATCCACAAGGAGTGCAACAGACACACACTCTTGCTCACTGGAGGAACAGATCGTCTGCCTCACGGAGCAAGCAAGCGCAACCCTCCAAAAGGAAACATGGAGCACCTCTATAGGGGACCATCACAAGGACCTACCCCGTCAAGAACCATGGGGAAACACCCACAGAGCTAAGTCTCGTTCTCCCACTCGTACCTCTGGAGATTTCCTCTTCTCAGGAAGCACCCTAGAAAACTCAATAACACAATATAATTGCAAAAAACATGCTCTCGCAAGCTTCATATTTCATTCCTGAGGTACATCTCAGTACATGAGCATGTTGCAGGTCCATTACATAGACAAAAAGAGGCAAGAAGATCGAAGAGAGCTACTCCCTCTCCTTTACTAAAGAGGAGGAAGGTGTGGTGGCAGGCAACGGTTGGGCATGTCTCACCACAACTACGAGATGTGGTCGGCCGAGGAGGGAGCTGCCAAAGAGAAGAATGAGGAAGAGGAAGAGGCTGGACGAAGGCCAAGGACCCATAGAAAAAGGAAGGTTGACTGATCAGGATCGTCAGGCCTTCCCTCTGGACGAAGACACTCAAGCCCCTGCCGAGTCCGACTCGCCGCACTCCACCTTGAAGGCCGAAGAGTCTTCCTCGTCCTCCTTATCATCAACATCATCTTCATCATCATCGCCGCCGACGTTGCTGCTTCCACTCATGACGCAACACTATTCACGCTCTCCACGACATCCGAAGACCTTCATGAAGAGCTTGTACACTCCATCGAAGCGGAAGTGGAGAACCTGGCTCTCCTCCAGCTTCTGGGCGTGGGCGAAGGTATTCCATCTGCGCGTCAGTGACACATGACCACCAGAGCAAATCTCCACGGATGCCCACCAAGGTCCGTTGATGCAACCCACTACTTGGAGCCAGAGCCCCCTGGGTGGGTTGCGGTCAATCGTGAAGGGAATATGCCCGAGAGGCAATAATTAAGTATTTATTATGTTATTCCTAGTTTATGATAGATGTTTAAATCTCATGCTAGAATTGTATTAACCGGAAACATTAAAAACGTGTCTAACGGGGGAATGATCCCTCCCTTGGTTTTACGTTGTTACGTAGACGAGACTCTCGGTTTATTCGAGCGCACGCAGCCGAAGCTGGGACTCGAAACCGGGCGGCTTGGCGCGCACTCGCAGCCTCTAACCGGAAACGTTAATACATGTGTGTTTAACAAAAAAACAATCATTCCAAGTAAAGCCTCTCTTTTAACTAGCTTGTTGATTAACCGATCATCAAGGTTTCCTGATCATGAATGATATGTCTCCAACGTATCTATAATTTCTTATGTTCCATGTTGATATTATGCCAATTGCTACATGTTTTCACCCTTCTTTATAGCATTTTTACACGTTTTCCGGGACTAACCTATTAACAAGATGCCAAGTGCCAATTCCCTGTTTTCTGCTGTTTTTTATTTCAGAAAAGTTGTTCTAAAAATATTCTCAGAATTGGACCCAATGAATCCCTAAGTTCCTATTTCCCCGGAAGCATCTAGAAGTCCGAAGAGGAGTCGAAGAAGGGCACCAGGGGGGCTCACCATAGCCAGGCGTGGGGCCCCCCTTGGCCGCGCCTGGGGGTGGTGAGGCCACCCTGGTGGCCCACCGGTGTTGCTCTTCCGTCTATTCAAGGCCTTCCTCCCAAAAACCCTAACCTAATCGGCGAAATTCCACGAAACCTTCCGCAGCCGCCGTCATCGTCAAACCAAGTTTTGGGGGACATATCTCTGTTCTGGCACCCTGCCGGGATGGGAAAGTGCCCCCCGGAAGCCATCTCTATCGACTCCAACGCCATCTCCATCGCTGTTGCTGTCTCCTATGATGAGGAGGGAGTAGTTCTCCCCCGAGGCTGAGGGCTCTGCCGGTAGCTATGGGGTTCATCTCTCTCTCACATGGTGTGATCTATATGTGATCGTGAGCTTTGTAATCTAGTTGAATAAGTAGATGTTACTCTTCATCTCTTGTGCTACTCAAGTGTTTTACGAATATGAACTTTGGAGTCACCTTGTCCCAAAGTGTGAAGGTGACAGTGTGCACATCGTGTGTGTCTCCTCTATGAATTGTGGTGTTTGTCTAGTACCTTCTAGGGCGCTCAAGTTCATAGTATGGGGCTAACTAGACATGGGAATGCTTACTTTAAGGAATGCTTTTTGCAGCCCTACGCAATTATTAATGTTCATTATCCAACCAGAGAGGGTTAAGAGTAGCATAGTGAATAGAAGATATTTAGTTATCCAATTATGTGATCATTGTTGAGAGTGTCCACTAGTGAAATTAGGATCCCTAGGCCTTGTTTCCAAGCATTGAAACACCGTTTTCTGCCCGTTCTGCTACATGTTTGCTTTCTGCCATATTTATTTCATATTGCTATTATTACTTATAACCATCCATATTACTCGCATTTCACTATCTCTTCGCCGAACTAGTGCACCTATATACCTGACAAGTATATTGGGTGTGTTGGGAACACAAGAGACTTCTTTTATCTTAATTGCAGGGTTGCTTGAGAGGGATGTCTTTGACCTCTACCTCCCTGAGTTCGATAAACCTTGGGTGATCAACTTAAGGGAAATTTGCTGTTGTTCTACAAACCTCTGCACTTGCGGGCCCAACACTGTCTACAAGAATAGAAGCGTGCGTAGACATCAAGATCTTTTCTGGCGCCGTTTCCGGGGAGGTAAGGTAAAAGGTACTCACATCCTCGGGTGTGAGTGTTCGAAGTTTTTTCCGTTAGATTCTGCAATTAAATCTTTTTGTTTCTTGTTTTCACTAGTTAGGCTTAGTGGAAACAACAAAAATATGGGAGAGATTTATAATCTTTACCTTGAGTTAGGACATGAAGTGTTTGAAGAGAAAATTAAAAAAAACATATGGAGCTTTATTTGCATGCTAGTAGCAATGTTATTAGTATGAATTCTTTGAACACCATTATTGCTAATGCTATGGAAAAGTCTAAGCTTGGGGAAGTTGGTTTTGATGAATATGATATTTTTAGTCCCCCAAGTTTTGAGGAGGAAATTTTCTTTGATGATACTTTGGCTCCAATATATGATTATTACAATGATGAATATGATATTTTTAGTCCACCTACTATTGAGGATAAAATTAATTATGATTATAATATGCCTCCTATATTTTATGATTATGGTGATGAGAATAATAATGATAGCTATTTTGTTGAATTTGCTCCCGTTGTTATTAATAAGAATGACTATGCTTATGTGGAGAGTATTAATTCTTTTATGCATGTGGCTCATGATAAGAATGTTTTATGTGATAGCTATAATATTAATTTTATTCATGATGCTACCGAAGGTTATTATGAGAGAGGGAAACATGGTTTTATGCATCTCAACAATATTAAGTTTCCCCTCTTTATTTTCAAATTTTTGAAGTTGCACTTATTTTGTCTTCCTATGCTAGTCACTTTGTGCTTCGTTGACTTGTTTTTCTACAAGATTCTTTTTCATAGGAAGTGGGTTAGAATTAAATGTATTTTATATTTGCTTCTTGATGCTCTCTTATTGTGCCTCAACTCTTATTCTTATGTGAGCATCTTTTAAAAATCTTTGTGCCTAGCTGAAAGGCATTAAAAGAAAAGCGCTTACGGGAGACAACCCGTTTTATTTCTCCGTTTTCAACCCGTTTTCCGTCGTTTATTTTTGTTTTATTTGAACCTAGTTGTTGTCTATTTCCTTAGAAACCCCTCTGTATCTTTTCTTTTGTGTCTTTGTTGATCTAAGTAAAGCCTCTAGTGGAAAGTCGAGACTATATTTCGGATTTCAGCACAGGAAACAGATTTCTGCTGTCCACTGTTAAATTCGTATAAAATCACAGAAAATTGAAAATGACCTGAGTTTTTTTTGTGTATAATCCTGGGCTATATACGCAACCTTTCTTAGTTGAACACTTTTTGATTTGAGCAACAGAAGATTTTCTAAAAAATCATCTTTACTTGTGTCCTGTTTTGACAGATTTCTGCCAATAATTGCATTTGCATCTTAATCTCTTTGTTTTGGCTTGTGACAGTAGATAATGTGTTTATGAGTGTTAGCCTTGTGTTGAAACTGAACCATGTGAATTTATTATTTCTATTGCACTAACGTTATTAATGAAGATTGTGTGAAGTTTGGTGTGAAGGAAGTTTTTAAGGGTCAAGAGAAGAGGATGATATGACGTGATCAAGTAGAGTGAAGAGCCTAAGCTTGGGGATGCCCCGGAGGTACATCCCATCAAATTCCAAGAAGACTCAAGAGTCTAATCTTGGGGATGCCCAAGGCATCCCCTTCTTCATCGACAAATTATCAGGTCACTTTTAGTGAAACTATATTTTTATTCGGTCGCATCTTATGTGCTTTACTTGGGGCGTCTTTTATTTTTTTATTTAAGTTAGTTTTTTTTTGCAATAATCTTGGTTGGACCCCATCATTATTTTATTGGAGAGTGACATGCTCCGCTTTTTCATGGGAATACTTTGTATTCTTAATCTTTCTCTGGCTGTTGCATTTATTTAGCTCATGTTTTGCATTCATCTCTTATTTAGAGCTGTTAGTACTCTCTAGTTTTCATTGCTATATGCTCAGAGAGAATTTTTGTTGTCATATATATGTACTTGGTTGAAAATAGATATGCTTATGTGATAGTTGGTATAGTGGAAAAATCCGCAAGGTCTTGTAGATCACTAAACTGCTTCACTTGAATCACTTCTGTTGTTTTGAGTATAAACTTTTAATGGTTGGTCTAAGAAATTTGAAACGGTGCCACGCTTAAATTACGAGCTGATAGAAACAATGGTATATGATTGCTACGAGTGATATATTTCTGATCGGCCTTTTGTTACGCGCTACGATCGGGGTAGCTAATAGTGACTTGTCACTGCCACGGACCCTCTTGGAGTGATTTGCATTGTGGCTTGTAAAGATGATTTTCTTGCTGCAACCTTTTAAATCGTGAGTCTATGTTGCGGTTCCTGGCACTTCCATCATCCATATTTGCTAGCCTCTTCGGTACTGTGCATTGCCCTTTCTCACATTGAGAGTTGGTGCAAATTTCGCCAGTGCATCCAAATCCCGTGGGAGGACTTTGTTCTCCTACACATAAGCCCATATATTCTTCCTCAAAACAGCCACCATACCTACCTATCATGGCATTTCCATAGCCATTCCGAGATATATTGTTGCACAACATCCACCTCCATTATGTTACTTGATGAAGAGCTTCATGGTTATTTATGCATACTGCTACACTGGCAGCAGCATGCAGTTGGATGCATCATAGATATTCCATTATGAGTTATGAGTACTTAAAGTGTGATGATTCATTGTAATATAGGATGTTGCCCCTACCGGTGAGGATATATAAAAAAATAAAAAAAATGAAAATTCCCAAAAAAAGGGGGGCAAAGAGAGAATAAAGAGAGAGGGGCGCATGACTATCCTTTATATACCACACTTGTGCTTCATGTTTAGCACCAATACTGCAGTTTGGATAAAGTTCTCATATTATCATTCATTCATAACTATGTGGGGAACTTTACATTATAGAACTTGGCTTGTATATTCCAATGATGAGCCTCCTCAAATGAGCTCTAGGTTTTCATGAGAAAGAAAGTTGGATGCACCTCCACTAGTTCCATTGGAGAGCTTTCATACACTTATAGCTCTGTGTGCATCCGTTGTGTGGCAATCCCTACTACTTGCATAGCTTCGGTTGTAAGACTTTCTCTTGTCTAATGACCACTTTCAGCTTTGTGAGCCTTTCTTCCATTGACCTTCCAAACCCCCCATAATGTTCTCTTTGCCATGACATCCCGGTGCCAGGGACCAACGCAGAACACTTTCTTGTTTTTAGTACGCAAATAGTTTAAGATTCAAGCATTGCATCGTGTGGAAAGCTTGACTTGATCCTAACAGGGGTTGTGAAGATCGTTTGACGTGCATGATATTGTTGTTCTTGAAAGCTTAAATAATCTCTAATAAACTTTGCACGGTTGATAGTCTTTTAGTATTGATTCATTAAAAGTTTTGCTTCTTTCTTCTTATTTGTTTATGCATTACTTGTTGATATCAAATATAGATCACAGCTTTAGTTCATTTGATCCTAGTTTACATGCTCTACTTTACATATTATGATCAAGATTGTGTGGTAGCATGTCACCTTAGAAATTATTTTGTTTTATCGTTTGCCTACTCGAGGACGGGTAGGAACTAAGCTTGGGGATGCTTGATACGTCTCCAACGTATCTATAATTACTGATGTTCCATGTTGACATTATGCCAATTGCTACATGTTTCTCCCTTCTTTATAGCATTTTTACACGTTTTCCGGGACTAACCTATTAACAAGATGCCAAGTGCCAGTTCCCTGTTTTCTGATGTTTTTTCTTTCAGAAAAGTTGTTCTGGACATATTCTCAGAATTTGACCCCACGAATCCCGAAGTTCCTATTTTCCCCGGAAGCATCCAGAAGTCCGAAGAGGAGTCGAAGACGGGCACCTGGGGGCCCTCACCATAGCCAGACGCCCCCCCTTGGCCGCGCCTGGGGGTGGTGAGGCCACCCTGGTGGCCCACCGGAGTTGCTCTTCCGCCTATTTAAGGCCTTCCTCCTAAAAACCCTAACCTAATCGGAGAAATTCCACGAAACCTTCCACAGCCGCCGTCATCCTCAACCCAAGTTTCGGGGGACAGATCTCTCTTCTGGCACCCTGCCGGGACGGGGAAGTGCCCCAGGAAGCCATCTCTATCAACTCCACTACCATCTCCATCGTTGTTGATGTCTCCTATGATGAGGAGGGAGTAGTTCTCCCCCGAGGATGAGGGCTCTACCGGTAGCTATGTGGTTCATCTCTCTCTCCCATGGTGTGATCTATATGTGGTCATGAGCTTTGTAATCTAGTTGAATAAGTAGATGTTACTCTTCATCTATTGTGCTACTCAAGTGTTTTATTAATATGAACTTTGGAGTCACCTTGTCCCGCGGTGTGAAGGTGACAGTGTGCACATCGTGTGTGTGTCTCCTCTATGAATTGTGGTGTTTGTCTAGTACCTTCTAGGGCGCTCAAGTTGACAGTGTAGGGCTAACTAGACATGGGAATGCTTACTTTAAGGAATGCTTTTGCAGCCCTACGCAATGATTAGTGTTCATTATCCAACCGGATAGGGGTAAGAGTAGCATTGTGAAGAGAAGATATTTAGTTATTCAATTATGTGATCATTGTTGAGAGTGCCACTAGTGAAAGTAGGATCCCTAGGCCTTGTTTCCAAGCATTGAAACACCATTTTCCGCCTGTTATGCTACATGTTTTCTTGCTTCCGTATTTATTTCAGATTGCTATTATTACTTATAACCATCCATATTACTCGCATTTCACTATCTCTTCGCCGAACTAGTACACCCATATACCTGACAAGTATATTGGGTGTGTTGGGGACACAAGAGACTTCTTGTATCTTAATTGCAGGGTTGCTTGAGAGGGATATCTTTGACCTCTACCTCCCTGAGTTCGATAAACCTTGGGTGATCCACTTAAGGGAAACTTGCTGCTGTTCTATAAACCTCTCCACTTGGAGGCCCAACACTGTCTACAAGAATAGAAGCGTGCGTAGACATCAATGAACATTGGATGTTGTTAATAACGAGGTCATGTCATTAGGAGAATGATGTGATGAACATAGACCCAAACTAAGTATAACACTACGATCAATTCATTTAGTTTATATTGTTATGTCTTACATATGACGTAACCTTATTCCTTAGACCATGAGATCATGTCATTCACTAATACCGGAAGGGTGCTTTGATATCATCAAACTTCACACCGTAATAGGGTGACTATAAAGGTGTCGTTGGGTATTCGTAAAGTATTAGTTGAGGCTCATGGATCAAGAGTGGGATTTGTCCATCCAAATGAAGGAGACATATACTATGGGCCCTCTCGGTGATATGACATCGACACGTCTTGCAAGCACGCGACTAGGTCACAAGGATGTCATATAACAGAACGAGTAAAAGAGTACTTGTCTGTAACGAGATCGAACAAGGTATGGTTGATACCAATGATCGGATCTCGGACAAGTAAAATATCGCGAGACAAAGGTAATTAGTTACGACGTTGATGGTTCACACGATCACGAGATTCATCGTTGAATATATAGGAGTCGTCACGGATCTCCAGATCTCGTTGTTGATTATTGATCGGAGAGGTGTCTTGATCGTGTCTATGTTATTCGCGAACCGTAGGGTGACACACTTAAGGTTTGATGACGCATTTGAGAGCATATGGAATATCGAAGAATGTTTTGGACAACACCGAAATTGTTTCGCGTAAAGTTGAAACAATTCAAGGGGTTTTTGTCGAATGGTTGTTAATGAAATTAACAAATGATTCGGGGTGCTATATGTAAATGTTTGTTAATAGGATTAACAAATATTAAAATAAAGAAATAGAAATGTTTTATTTATTTATTAAAAAAAAACCATTGGATTTTCCAAGTGGAAAATTAAGGGAGAATGAGTGGGTGTGAGTGGGGCTTCCACTCACATGAAGAGCGGAAGAGGTGGGGGAACCATGGGTTGGCCGCACCCCCCCTTGGGCTGCCTCTCCCTCCCTATAAAAGGAGGGTGAGCGCTCCCCCTCCTCACACACTTGTCCCACCTCCTTTCTCTCCACCCGCTTCTCCATTCCATGGTCTTCCGCTTGGAGAAGCTCTTACCGTGGGATTCATCACCACACCACGCCGTCGTGCTGCTGGAGTTCCTAGGGATCCTCTACTTTTGCTGCCCCACTGGATCGAGGGAACGGAGGTCTCCATCAGACTGAACGTGTGACCGATCACGGAGGCACCGCCGGATTGCGGTGCACATCTTCTCGGTCTTTGGATCGGCGTGAGTACGACTACTCCAACAACGAGATTCAATCTCGTAATGCTTAGAGTCTTAGAGGGTATGTTTTCCTAAGACTCTTTCTCCATGTTGCCTTTCATCTCCTAGATTAGATCTTGGCCCTTCGGGTTTATCTCGCGTAGGAAATTTTTTGTTTTCTATGCAATGTACCCTTCAGTGGTATCAGAGTCGGATCTATGCGTAGATGATTTGTACGGGTAGAACACATAGGTGTATGCGGGTGTTGATGATCATGTTTTTGCCTCCTTTAGTATTTTATGATCTTAGTGGCATAGTAGGATGAAGCTGACGTAGACTAACTTTACGTACTTTGTACGTGAGACCTGTCTCACTTGTGGCTTAGGGGGTGTCCGTTTCTCCTACTATAGTTAAGATCTAATCTACGAAGGGTTCTAAGAATATGTTTATCAACGTTGTGGCTCATGTTCATAGGTATGAGCGGTTCTATCCTCGTAAGCCCAAGCCACGTAAAATATGCAAAAATAAATTAAAGACTCTAACTTGTTTTTGCAGGGAATGTGATATGGTCAATGTTACAAATTTTATGTATGAGATGATCTATTTTATAAATTATTGACATACCGGCAGGAGCCATCTGGTTGTCTTATTATTTATGGCATGCGTGTTGTATATCATATCCATGTGATATGTTGTAATTTTGATAGACAATCAAGATGGAGGTGCCATGGACCTTGGTGCCACGCGGGTGGAATGATGGAGATCATACCATGATGCACAAGATGGAGATCAAGTGCAAGAAGGACCATATCATATCACATTATCCATGCATGTGATGTTAATCCTTTTATGCATCTTATTTTGCTTAGATCGCGATGGTAGCATTATAAAATGATCCCTCTCACTTAATATCAAGATAATAATGTGTTCTTCCTTAGTATGCATCATTAAGAAAGTTCGTCGTTTCGAGACACCATGTGATGATCGGGTGTGACAGACTCAACGTTCGCATACAACGGGTGTTTTCAAGCCTAGCATGTACAGATATGGCCTCGGAACACATAACCAAAAAGTAAAGCATGAGTCATATGGATGATATGATGAACATGTTGATGTTCGCCTTTGCAACTACACCGTCTCACGTGATGATTGGTTTTGGTGTAGTGAATTTGGTTCGTGTAATCATTAAAACGACTAAGAGGGATGTTGTTTTTGAGTGGGAGTTCATGGGATAATTTTAGAATTAACTTGAACTTAATTTATCATAAAATTAGTATAAATAGTCTTTGAAAATAAGTTTTAGATCATGGCACCACGTACCTTCAATTTCAATATGTTCATGGAGATAGATAAACTAGCGAACAATGGAAGCAACTTTACCAACTGGGCATTTAACCTGAGGATTCTCCTCACCGCTTGCAAGAAGCTCTATGTGCTTGATGCACCGCTAGGTGACCACCCCGCTGATGATGCTTCTGAGGAAGATAAAAATGTTTATCTTACTCAACAAGAAGACCACAATACAGTTCATTGCAGCATCCTTTATGGATTAGAGCCAAAGATGCGAAAACGTTTCAAGAACATCACTTCTTATGCTACAATGGGAGAATTGAAAATGATTTTCGATACACATGCTGCAGTTCAGAGTTATGATGTTTCAGAAAAGTTCTTTAGCTGCATGATGGAAGAGAACAACTCCGTTAGTGAGCATGTACTCAAGAATGTCTGCGTACGCTGATAAGCTCATAGCCTTGTGAATAACGATTCCCGTTGATCTAGGGATACATCGTGTTCTTCAATCTCTGCCACCTAGTTACAGGAACTTTGTGATGAACTATAATATGCAAGGCATGAAGAAGTCTCTTCCTGAGCTTCTCTCGATGCTTAAAACTGCTGAAGTGGAGATCAAGAAAGAGCGTCAAGTGTTGATGGTCAATAAGACCACTAGTTTCCAGAAAGGCAAGAAAGGAAAGCCAAAGGCCAACTTCAAGAAGGGTGGCAAGTTTTTTGCTGCACCTGAGAAGAAAACCAGGAATGGCCCTAAGCCTGAGAGTGAGTGCTTCTATTGCAAGGGCACTGGCCACGGGAAGCTCAATTGCCCCTAGTATCTAGCAGATAAGAAGGTCGGCAAAGTGAACAAAGGTATATGTGATATACTTGTTATTTATGTGTACCTTATTAGTACTTGAAGTATCACCTGGATATTTGATACTAGTTCAGATGCTCACATATGTAAGTCGAAACATGAACTGCAGAATAAGCGACCACTAGCAAGGGATGAGGTGACGATGCACGTCGGCAATGGATCAAGAGTTGATGTGATCACCGTCGGGACACTACCTCTTTGTTTACCGTCTGGATTAGTTATGAACCTGAATAATTGTTATTTGGTGCCTACATTGAGCATGAATATCATTTCTGGATCTTGCTTAATGCAGAGTGGTTATTCCTTTAAGTCTGAGAACAATGGTTGTTCGATTTATATGAATAATATCTTTTATGGTCACTCACCTGAGAATAATGGTTTATTTATTTTTAATCTTGATAGTATTGATACACATATTCATAATGTGAATGCCAAAAGAATTAAGTTAAATGGTGATATTGCTACTTACATGTGGCATTGCCGCTTAGGTTATATTGGTGCTAAATGCATGAAGAAGCTCCATTCTGATGAACTCTTAGCATCACTGGATTATGAATCATTTGAAACATGTGAACCATGCCTTATGGGAAATATGACTAGAACCCCGTTTTATGGAACTATGGAACGGGCGACAGACTTACTGGAAATCATACATACATATGTGTGTGGACCAATGAGTGTATCAGCGTGAAGGTGCGGGTATGATGAGTACAACATCAGTTTTCCCTTAGAAAGAAACCAAGGTTTAATCAACTAGTAGGAGGAAGGATTAACTTAAGAAGGTTGATGCAGCTGAGATGGCAGGGCGCACTACTGATTCAACAGCAACGTGGAACCTACACGACACAAACAATTCACTTTTCCCCAACGAAGCAGTGAGGTTGTCAATCTCACCGGTTTTTCTGAACACAAAGAGGTTAAACGTATGGTGTGGAAAAACGTAGGAAAACAGTATGAAAGAAGTAGGTGTTTTATCAGTATGAGGAAGAAGGACCGGGGTCCACCGTTCACTAGTGGTGTCTCTTCGTGAAAGATAAACAACATGTGTGGTGAACAAATTACAGTTGGGAAATTGACAGAAATGAAGGTTGCACCGTAGTGCATATGCAAGACATAAATATTACTATGTGATTCATGCGGGCATTACAACAAAATACATAGACCGTCATCCAACTACATCTACGTATAATAATCCACCCTCCTTATATCATCCGAACAAACGTTGGGTATTAAGTTGCTAGCAACATATTATCGTAGTAAGCAAACTGTGTAATGTAAACAATGTAAACTAGGTAAACAAGGTTGTTTTCTCCCTAATGGCAACAACACATCCTCCATCTGTCACGTTTTTGTCACTCGAGCACATATGCAAAGGAGGCATGAACTCAGTATCGAGCATAAATACTCCCTCTTGGAGTTACTAGCATCTACTTGGCCAGAGCATCTACTAATAACGGAGAGCATGCAAGATCATAAATAACATAAGCATGAAGATAACATGATAGATTGATAATCAGAAGACATAGCATTCAACATTCATCAGATCCCAACAAACACAACATGTAGCATTACATAAAGAAGATCTCGATCATGTGAGGCAGCTCACGAGATCTAAACATGAAGTACAAAGTGGAGAGAACAAACATCTTGCTACTGGTATGGACCCGTAGTCCAGGAATGAACTACTCACGCATCACTTCGGAGGAGGGCATGGTGGTGTAGACCCCTACGGTGATGAATTACCCTCTCGGCAGGGTGCCGGGGAGAGCTCCAAAACCCTCCCGATCTCGGCATGACGATAACGGCGGCCTCGGCCCCTGTGGCCTGATACGTCATAAATGTATCCTTAATTTCTGATGTTCCATGTTGTTTTCATGTTGTTTCCCACATGTTTGCTATACACTTTATGTCATTTTTATAGATTTTTCGGACTAACCTATTGACAAGATGCCATAGAGCCAGTTCCCTCTTTTCTGCTACTTTTAGTTTCAGAAAAGTTGTTCTAGAAATATTCTCGGAATAGGAAAATTCGAAGCCCAGAAGTCTTAGAATTCTCGAAGGTTCCACGCAGTCCCGAAGAGACCCGGAAGGGGGCCTCACGGGGCCCACATCATAAGGAGGTGCGCCCCCGGGCCGCGCCATGGGGTGGTGTGGGGCCCCCCGGCCTCCACCGCCTTTGCTGTTTCGCCTATTTATACCCCCCGAGACGTAAACCCTAAAGATATACCACTTCGTCCCGAAAAACTCCCGAGACCACCGTCATCGTCATCCCGAGATCGGGAGGGTTCTGGAGCTCACCTCGGCACCCTGTCGGGAGGGGAATTCATCACCAGAGGGGTCTACACCACCATGCCCTCCTCCGAAGTGATGCGTGAGTAGTTCATCCCTGGACTACGGGTCCATATCAGTAGCTAGATGGTTGTTCTCTCCACTTTGTACCTCATGTTTAGATTTTGTGAGCTGCCTAACATGATCGAGATCATCTTTATGTAATGCTACATGTTGTGTTTGCTGGGATCTGATGAATGTTGAATGATATGTCTTCTGATTATCAATCTATCATGTTATCTTCATGCATATGTTATTTATGATCTTGCATGCTTTCCGTTATTAGTAGATGCTCTAGACAAGTAGATGCTAGTAACTTCAAGAGGGAGTATTTATGCTCGATAGTGGTTTCATGCCTCCTTTGCATCTATGCTCGAGTGGCAAAAACGTGACGGATGGAGGATGTGTTGTTGCCATTAGGGAGAAGAAACTAGTGTTTACCTAGTTTACATTACACACTTTGCTTACCATGATAATATGTTTCTAGCAACTTAATACCCAACGTTTGTTCGGATGATATTCGTAGGGTGGATTATTAGACATAGATGTAGTTGGATAACGGTCTATGTATTTTGTTGTAATGCCCGCATGAATCACATAGTAATATTTATGTCTTGCATATGCACTACGGTGCAGCCTTCATTTCTGTCAGTTGCCCAGCTGTAATTTGTTCACCACACATGTTATTTATCTTTCACGGAGAGACACCACTAGTGAACTGTGGACCCCGGTCCTTCCTCATACTGATAAAACACATACTGCTTTCATACCGCTTTCATATTGTTCCTACTATTTTCCTACTGTTTTCCACACCATACGTTTAACCTCTTTGTGTTCAGCAAAACCGGTGACATTGAAAACCTCACTGTTTTGTTGGGGCAAAGTGATTTGATTGTGTTGTGTAGGTTCCACGTTGCTGCTGAACCGGTAGTGCGCCCTGCCGTCTCAGCTGCATCAACCTTCAGAAGTGCTTCTTCCTCCTACTGGTCAATTCAACCTTGGTTTCTTTTCTTAGGGAAAACTTGCTACTGCACTCTTTACACCTTGCGCTTGGGGTCTCCCAACGAGCGTGTGTCTACACTCCATCAAGCTTTTCTGGCGCCGTTGCCGGGGAGGAAGAGAATTTCTGCAAGGGGAGTCTCTCACTTCCAATCATTTTTACTTTGTTATTGTTTTGCTTGTTACTTGATTTATTATGCTTGCTATCAATGTTTGATTCCTTTGAAACTAGAATCTTATTGGCAAGGTGGGTTCACGGACGAACAACAAAAATATTATAAGGAATACCGCTTGCACAAAAAGGGAAACACTTATGGGAACAAACTAATAAATTGCATGACTATGTTAGAAACTTGTGCTCTAGTTATAATGTTACTTATCGTTTTGGTAAATCTCGTTGCTGTAGGAGGAATAAACACCTCCCTTTTCAATGTGAATACAATAATAATGTTACCATATCTTCTTATGTTAAGGGAAATTATGAATTATATGATGTGGAGCAAATTGAAGAATTTATTTCTTGGAAGGGTGCATTCGAAATTGCCTATTTACTTGAAAGTATTGATGATGCACCTTATAAATATGATATTTATGCTATACTTGAATATTGCTTTGATAATTACAATGATTGTAATTACTACATAATGGAATATCGTAATAAATGCTCTCAACCTAAGGGAGAGACTAATGCCTTGTAGGAACCTATGGAAGAAAAAACTGTTGAATCTGGAAGCTCATTGGATGAAAAAGAGGAGGAGAGTGATGACCAAGAGGAGGAAGAATGGAGCTACCCATGTCTACCTCCCAATGAGAGTAACTCTTTCACTCATACATTATTTGCTGAAAGTGATGATCCTTTTGATTCTTTTGAAATATCCCTTTTTGATGAAATTGATACTTGCTATACTTGTGACCTTGATACTACTATGAATGAAACTTGTGAGAATGATATTGCTACTGTTATTTATGATAATCCTTGCTACTTGGATAAATCCTATGATAATCCTCTATTTATTCCAACTATTGATATGCATGCTAATGAGGAAGTTTGTTTAGAAAATTTATATGATAATGCTCTAGATGATGGTCCTATGTTACTTGATGTTATAAATTATAATACTACTGAAAATAGGATTGCTATAATAGGTCATATAACTTTTGTAAGTGATCAATCATCTCGTTTTGATATTGCTAAAAGTGGGAAAAAAGAGGAGCAGATTTTAAATTTTGATCCCACTACTTTGGAGCTTGATATGAATTATGTGCTTTTAGATCATGACAAACATGCTTTATGTGATAATTATGTGGTTGTAATAATTCTCATGTTACTAAAACATCTCTCTTTTTGTTGAAAGTTTTGAAGTTGCTCTTATTCTACTTTCCCATGATTTCTAGTTTGAGCTTCTTTAATTTATTTCTTTACAAGATTCCTATGCATAGGAAGTGGGTTAGACTTTAAAAAAATTACGCTTGATTATTTATGCTCTCTTTTTCTTAATTAATATTTCTTATGTGAGCATTTTCTACACTTGAAAACGCGTGAAGCCATTTTTTCTGGGCCTGGCTAAAAGGCATTAAAGAAAAACACATCTTGGGAGAAAACCCATGGTTTTATTTTTGCTTTGTTTTTCTCTGTTTAATTTGAGTAAAGGGGTTTTATAATTCTGTAGCAACTCCTTTGTATTATCCTTTTCATGTTTTAGTAGTACCAAGTAAAGTTTCTGACGAGAGTTGGAGTTGGTTTTCGGATTTCTGCGCAGGAAACAGATTTCTGCTCTCCACCGTAAAAAAATGCATAAATCACAGAAAAAACAGAATGACCTGAAATTTCTTACGATTATTCCTCGGATAATTCCAAAACTTTTTCGTTCTTTAAGTTTTTCGATCTGAGAAACGTAAGTGCTTTGAAAAAAATCTTCTTTACAGACTGTTCTGGTTTTGACAGATTCTGCTATTTTTCTTGCATTTGCTCTTTTGCGATGTCAAGTGGATTTTTTTGCTTCAGGAAACATCAGTAGCTGTAGATTATGTTCAAAAGTATCAATAACACTTGTGCCATACAGAACCAATGATTTTTTTTATTGTTTCACTAACGCTCTAATGCGAATTACTCTTTGAGTGTGGTGTGAAGGAAGTTTTCAAAGGTCAAGAGAAGAGGGTGATATATGTGATAAAGAAGAGTGCAAGGTCAAAGCATGGGGATGCCCCCGTGGTTCATCCAAGAATATTTTAATAATACTCAAGCATCGAAGCTTGGGGATGCCCAAGGCATCCCCTTCTTCATCAACAATCTATCCGGTCACTTCTAGTGAAATTATATTTTCATTCGGTCACATCATATGAAGTTTACTTGGAGCGTGTGTTTGTTTTCTTTTCTTTTCCTTTGTTTTATTTTGTTTTCCTTAGTGAAATAATATATTTGTACCCTATCATTGCTTGTTTGGTAGAGATACACGCTCCACTTTTCTTTTGAATACTTGCTATGGTAGTATTCTTAGTTTTTCTTCTAGTTGCTGCAAAAATTCTTGTTTAGCTCTTGTTTTGACTGCATCTCTTTTTCAGGGCTGTTAGTTTTAGTAGTGTTATGTGAGTACTCTCATGTTTTCTTGCTGTAGCATGTAGAGAATTTTTGTTAAAGCATATTTTGTATGGTGCTTGTAGTAGAATTTATAATGGTGCAAGTAGAAGCTTGTATAGTCTGTGGCTAGACTTTTTCATATCATGCTAGATGTTATTTTAATTCTAAATCCTTGTGCTTATTTATTAGCATGATTGGCCTCAAATATCTGAGAGTGTTTAATGTGCCATTGAAATAATCATGAGTTGTTCTTTTCATATTGAAGCATAAATTTGTGGTGTTCTCCTTTGAATGTTTTATTTGGTTCACTTGGCGCATGCTCACACCATCTTTATGACTATGAACCAGTCACTAATAGCCTACATGATCATTTAGTTTTTGAACTTGTGGTACCACTTATGCTTTTATTAATGATGTTTATGTCGCTATGCATGATTATGACTCTTGTGCTCTCTTGATTTGTCGCTCCCAGTCTTTTGCTAGCCTCCACATGCACTGAGTATGAGCTATACTCGTGCATCCAACTCCCAAAAACCAAAGTTTTTCCAGTGTGTCCACCATACCTACCGACATGTGGTAATTAACCGCCACTCCAAAGTAAATTTCTCATGTGTGACCTTTAAAACTTTCAAAATTACTCATGTTTTGTGCTCCTGTTTTAGCTCATGAGGACGTGAATAGAGAATCTTTATCTCACTTGTTGATTGGACTTTCACACCCTGGACTAGTGGCTTCATCCGCTTATCCAATGATAGAAGAGCTGGCAGTGGGGTGCCCAGCCCTAAATTAATTACACAAATTCTCTTCACTATTTTTGCCCCTGATTTATCAGTCAAAGCATAATTGTGTAAACAAAAGAGAAAGAGGGATGACCTTCTACCCAGATGCGTCCTTCTATGGGAGCCTCTCTTGTGAAGTCTAGTTGGCTTGTGATGTACTGTATTTTCTGTTACCATTCGTTGGCATAAGCATACACCTCTCTTAAAATTTAGACACTCCTCCACGGTATGTGATTGTTGCCAGGCACCCGAGAATTCGGTGAGCCATGGTTTGTGTAAGATGGTTGGGAGGAGTGTCAAGCTTTTTACACCTCAGTTTAATAAAATAATAGATCTAGCACATGAGTGATCCATGCTTCCCTCTGCGAAGGGCCCTTCTTTTACTTTTATGTTGACTCCATCTTCTAACTTTATGCACCGTTGAGAGAGCATAGTTGCCATTCTGAGTTTTATGTGCATTTGTGCGAGGAACATTATTAATTGATTCATGATGTGTTATTGTTTGTTATCTAATTATTTGTTCTAGTCTTCCTCATGAACTTTTAAGGTGTCCTGGCATTTATGTTTTCCCCCACTCTTAAGGACTAGCGAAATATCACTTTGACATGTTTTCTCTATACTTGAAACAAACGTATATCTTTTGTTGCATTTTTATTCATGATATTTTATTGGTGTTACTTCGCATGATGCAGGGTGATTGCTATTCTTTATTATTAAGATTCTATTTATCATGCTTGCATTGAAGTTCTATGATCTCAGCTTACTTATGCTTTTACATTATTGATGATCAAGTTTATGTTGGTAACATGTCACCTCGAAAATTATGTGTTTTCACCGTTTACCTACTCGAGGACGAGTAGGAACTAAGCTTGGGGGTGTTGATAAGTCATAAACGTGTCCTTAATTTCTGATGTTCCATGTTGTTTTATGTTGTTTCCCACATGTTTGCTATACACTTTCTGTCATGTTAATCGATTTTCCGGACTAACCTATTGACAAGATGCCACAGAGCCAGTTCCATGTTTTCTGTTGTTTTTAGTTTCAGAAAAGTTGTTCTGGAAATATTCTTGGAATTGGAAAATTCAAAGCCCGGAAGTCTTAAAATTACCGAAGGTTCCACGGAGTCCCAAAGAGACCCGGAGGGGGGCCTCATGACCCACAAGTATAGGGGATCGCAACAGTCTCCGAGAGAAGTAAAACCCAAATTTATTGATTCGACACAAAGGGAGACAAAGAATATTTATATGCCTTAACAACTGAGTTGTCAATTCAGCTGCACCTGAAAGTAGACTTTCTCGCAACAATTTATAAGTGGTAACAGTTTTATAGCAGCAGTAGCAATCGTGGAAAACAACAGGATGGGAAGTACCGTAGGCATAGAGGGAATGGATGGACGAGCGTTGCATAGATAACATAGGTCATGTAATAATCTAACACGGGCATTGCAGATAATAATAATAAAGTATCAAGCATTTAGGCAAACCATAGGCATGTGTTCAAATATAGTCATACATGCTCGCAATGAGAAACTTGCACCACATCTTTTTCCCTACCAGCCTGTGACAGCGGGGCCTCTAGGGAAACTACTGGTAATTAAGGTGCTCCTTTTAATAAAGCACTGGAGCAAAGCATTAACACTCCATGAACACACGTGATCCTCACATCACAACCATTCCCTCCGGTTGTCCCAATTTTTGTCACTTTGGGGCCTCGGGTTTAGGAAAATGACATGTGTAAACAACTTGCAGATAAGATCAAGAACCAAAATTATACTCTTGAAACAATAACATGTTCAGATATGAAATCATGGCAATCGGGACCTAGTGACATGCATTAAGCATAACAAGTTGCAACAACGGTAGAAAACACTAACAACGGATACTAGACACTATGCCCTAACAATCTAGCATTGTTACATGATCAATCCCATCAAATCTCATCCACCCCTCTCGGCCTACCGCGATGTTTACTCACACATGGAAGGGGGAATCATGGATGGTTGATCGAGAGGAGGTGGCGGTGTCGATGGCGTGATCTCCTTCGAATCCCCGTCCCGGCAGGGCGCCAGAACAGGAACTTCTGATCCCCGAATCGAGGTTCGGGGTGGCGGCGGCGCTCTGTTGTGTTTCTGTGGAATATGACGAACCCCTCTCGCGTTTTAGGTTTACGGGGAATATGTAGTCGAAAGGGGAGTCCGAGGGGGTCCAGGGATGGTCCACACCACTAGGCGGCGCGGCCAAGGGGGGCGGGGGTGTGTCCCCCTCCAGGCTTCTCTCCTGGTCCCCCTTCTGGCTCCCGGGGTCTTCTGGTGTTTTAAGACCAATGGGGTCTTTTCTGGGCAATTTCCTGAAAGTTTATTTTTCTGCAAAGAAAGAGACACCAAGGTAATTCTGCGGAAAACAACGTTAGGCCGTGTTAGTGGTATCCAAAACTTACAAGTTTAGAGGAAAACAATAAGAAAAGTGTTCGGAAAAGTAGATACGTTTTGCACGTATCAACTCCCCCCAAGCTTAGGTTATTTCTTGTCCTCAAGCAATTCAGTGACAAATGAGTGTGATAAAAGACTTTTACGAACACATTTGTTTCATATGATGTAAATATACTCACTACATAATCAAGTGCTGAGGAAATTCATAATGAGATGTATGGAAAATAAAATTCACCCAGCAGCTATGCAAACCATGAAGAGATGCCAACAAACTAATAATAGACAACATAAAGTATATCAATCTGCGGGATTGCAATGCTCATAATAGGGTATGATAAAGTGTACTCTCTTGCCCTTAATAGTGGAGCAAAACATAAATGCTAGGGCACCTCGGAAGTTCAAATTAAGACTAGAAATATAGATATCAAAGATATAAGCATCAAAGTTATACCACTATCAATCGTGTTTTGGGAAAAGCCCATTACACTAAGAATAACAGTCATGCTCTCAAGAGGGTGCATAAAGCGAGAAGGTGAAGACTTAACATAAAAATAAAAGAAAGGCCCTTCGTAGAGGGAAGCGGGGATTAACTCATGTGCTAGAGCTTTTTTATTTTATTAACCAGAGGCATTGAAAACATTTTTGAGAGAGGTGTATGCTTATGTCAACGAATGGTAAACAGACAATACAATATGTCACAAGCCAACTAGACTTCACAAGAGCGGATCCCATAGAAGGACATCTGGGTAGAAGGTCATCCCTCTTTCTCTTTTGTATACACAATTATGTTTTGGTTGATAAATCAGGGGAAAAAGGAGTGAAGAGAATTTGTGTTATTAATTTGGGGTTGGGTACCCTGCTGCCGGCTCTTCTACCATTGGATAAGCGGATAAAGACACTAGTCCAGGGTGTGAAATCCAATCAACAAGTGAGATAAATATTCTCTATTTACGTCCTCATGAGCTAAAACAGGGGCACAAAACAGGAATATTTTTTAGCAGGTTTTAAAGGTAGCACACGAGAAATTTACTTGAAGTGGCAGTTAAATACCACATATATAGGTAGGTATGGTGGACACATTTGTCAAACTTTGGTTTTGGGAATTTGGATGCACGAGTAGAGCTCATACTAAGTAAAAGTGAAGGCTAGCAATAGACGGGGAGCGACAATCAAGAGAGCAACAACTGTCATAATCATGCTTGCGATAAAACAAAATTAACAGGGGCATAAAAATGATACAAATACTCCAAGGCAAAATAAATCATCGATGCTTAAGTGACTTTTGTTTTCATTCATAGCATGCGTCGGCATGTGCCAAGTCGATCCAAGTGAAACAATCAGAGGGAGATACCACAATGTCATACCCTTCTATGAATAAAACAATGCAAGTAAACATTCATACGACATGCTATCTTATATTAATAAGTTGGAACTAACACGTGAGAGCACGAACTACCAAGCATCAATTAAATAACATACACCTTACATGAACGGACTAAGCATGTTCACACAATGAGTATATGTACAAAAATAAAACAAATAGAGTTCACACCAGCCTCTCACAACAACTTGGGTTGTCGTAAATCATCATTACCGCTCTTCACTTGTGTGCACTGAATAATATAGAGTGATAATCAAGCTCCAATGGAGACACGGAAGTCCGGTGAACTCTACAACAAACTTTACAAAACCAAATAAGAACAACAAATATTTTTGGGTTTTCCAATTAAACAAAAACAGAAAGAAGCAAGCAAACAAAGCAAAATATGTTTTGATTTTTGAATACTAAATCAAAACGAGAAAAGGAAGCAAACCCACAAAATAAACTAAAGAAGCAAACAACAGAAATATTTTTGGTCTTTTGTGTTTTGGAAAACAAGAACAAAACAATAAAAACAAAAAGAAACGAAAGAAGCGAAAGAAAACGAAAACAACCGAAGGAAACGAAAACATGGATATACAAAGAACTGATCGAACATGATATATAAATGAGCGTGATGTCGGTATACCTCCCCCAAGGTTAGTCTTTTGGCCTAAGTGGAGATCATCCCCAAGGGGACCATTAGGTGGCGCCTCCATAGTATGCTGAGGAGGAACCCTCCTCCTGATATGTGCTTGAGGACGTGACAGTGTACTGTGTGTTGTGGTCCTCGGGAGGCGCGCCTCGCCTCTCCTGCTGCCTGTAAAACTCCGGCATGCTCAGATGCTCGTCTATCTCCTCCTTGGAGAGTGACCATGGTGACCTTTTAACCTTGAACAAAACCGGTTGCGGCAAAATAACTTTCCGCTCATCTCCATCCATAAATAACACTCTATATACTAAGCAATCATCAGTAGAGTTAGCACCAATAAAATGATGATCCTTCATGGCAACAAGGTTGAGTCTATAGGGAGCAATCAATTCATCATCAGGAGCAATAGAAAGATCTAGTGCAGTTGCTATACGTGTAGCAATAATGCCCCCAAAAATGGGCCCCTTAGCAGCAAGGCGGCATGCAACAAGTGCACCAAGGTTATACTTCTTGCTACGGTTAAGCGCGACATCAATGAAAGCAAGGTGGTATATAGAAATGTTGCTAGTGTTCTTTCTACCAAGGATACTAGTAGCAAGATTGTAAGTAAAATATCTAAGGGAAGGAAGTTGGATGTTCCTTATCTTCCCACGCTGGGGTGAGCGACCATCATCATTGGTGATTTCTCGGTAGAGCGCCATGAGATTTGCGGGTTTATCTTGAATTTGCACGCTGTCCCGGAAGCGTCGATACCTACAATGGTACAAAAAGTCTCCAAGGGCAAAGAAAAAGAACAACTATATAACTTGAAAGCAACAGTGGGACAAAATTGTGTGTTTTGAAATTTAAAACTCTCAACAAAAGTTTTTGTGATATTGGCGTAAAGGCTTTCACCCTCCATATAGCTGGTTAAACCAACTCTTTCAATAAGCATAAAAAGTCATCTAACAGACATGCACTTCTTAAAAATGTAACACAAGGAAAGCTAGAGGGATTAGCGATACCATCACCCCCCGCATCATCGATATTAGGTGCAATAAGGTCTTCATTATATGATGGCCTCACTAAGGTGCATGAGCGTAAGGGCCTTGTTCTCCAAGGAGCATCACTCCTAAATATCTCTCCAAAATTATGGCTATCCATCTCTGAAAGTTTTCAACAATCATCACAAAAATTGATTTCAAGCAACTATAAGGTGGAAACTACCATAGAGACTTATAGGAGAGCTAAACATGCATCAAAACTATATTATTTATGCTCAAATCAAGCATGCAAACTCACATAAGCTGTCACCTACAGTACCAAAATACTAAGAAATACTTCACCAAACAAAATTCTACTTGGATAGTCGGAGGAATCACATACCGGAGAGAAAATGCACCAAATTTTCAGAACAAATGATGGGCTGAGCAAAGAGATCGAAAAATCTCGAGGAAGAACAGCAAGAACTCAGGTTCCAAGAAATGTGTGGAGTTTGGGAGGTGAGAGAAGGAACTTTGGCAGGGAAGATAGATAGTGGGGGGCAGGGGGCCCACACCATGTGCTGGCGCCACCAGGGGCTCGCCGCGCCACCCCATGGTGTGCCTGACTGGTGGGTCCCCCTGGGGCCTCCTAGGTGGCTCTCTGCCTCATTTTTTATTTAAATATTTATTGTAATTTTTCTGGAATTTTTCGAGAAACTTTATTTTTGAGGTGTTTCCAGAATTTTAATAATTAATAAAAACCAGAAAAACAGTGAAAAGGTGGAAAACAAAACCAAAACTAGAACTACATAGGTTCTATGACACTCCAATGGAAAAATATCCAAGTAAAACAAAGGTGGAAGTGGTGAAAACAAAATTACGGGTGGTGAAAACATTATCCTCTTCATTAAAAATCATTTTGTTAACATATGAAGCAAAACTTTGCTAATCACTAAATAATTATGTTACCTCAACCTTGATAGACATAGTCCCAATCATAATAATTTCATATTCTTTTGGTGGCATTGGAACGGGACAATAAAATTCTCCAATCTTGATGGTCTCGGTATTTTCAATTGAATTTAAACCATATCTTCTATCAATCTTCTTGGGAAAATAAACAGTATGTTGTTTATCATTAACATTAAAAGTTACTTTTCCTTGATTGCAATCAATAACAACCCCTGCAGTGTTAAGAAAATGTCTCCCAAGAATAATAGACATATTATCATCTTCACGCATTTCCAACACAACAAAGTCAGTTAATATCAACTAATTAGTAGAAACTTGAACAAGAATATTCTCACATATTCCAACAGGAATAGCAGTAGATTTATTAGCCATTTTGCAAAGATATATCAGTGTGTATCAATTTTTCAAGGGAGAGTCTCTTATAAAGAGAGAAAGGCATAACACTAACTCCAGCTCCCAAGTCACGTAAAGCAGTTCTAACATAATTATTTTTAATAGAATAAGGGATAGTAGGAATACCAGGATCTCCAAGCTTCTTTGGAACCTTGCCATTGAAAGAATAATTAGCAAGCATAGTGGAAATTTCCTCATTAGGAATCTTCCTTTTGTTAGATACAATATCTTTCATATATTTAGAATAAGAGGCGGTTTAATAGCATCAGTCAAAGGGGCTTGCAAAAACAGAGCTTTCATCCATGCACAAAACTTGTTATAATGTTCTTCTTCCTTTGATTTGTGTTTCTTATTAGGAAAATGCATTGCTTTTTGTGCCCAAGGCTCTCTTTCATTACCATGTTTATTAGCAATGAAATCCTCCTTAGTACACTTTGAAGTTTTAGTTTGCTTTTCAGGTTCAGCTACAGGTTCTTCTTTATCAGAAGCATCACCTTTATCATTACCACTTTCAGCTTCAGCATCAGAAATAGATATACTATTAGGATCTTTAGCAGGTTCAGGAGATTCTACAACATTTTTATGTATCTTATTCTTTTTCTTAGAAGGAGAACTATTATTTTTAGGTTGCTGAGAATCTTGTTCAATTCTCTTAGGATGTCCTTCAGGATACTAGGGGTCCTGAGTAGAAACACCACTTCTAGTAATTATTTCACAAACATGTTTATCTCTAGAAGCATTAGCTCGCATGTATTTTTGCACTTTAGTAAGTTGATCAATTTGAGTTTGAACCATTTTAAAATGTTTAACAAGCATTTTAACATCATTCGAGGTTTTCTCAATAATACCATGCAAATTATCAATAGCTCTAGAGTTTTCCATAAGGTGATTTTGCACTCTCCTATTAAAGTTGTCTTGCTTAACAACATAATTATCAAATTCATCTAAGCATTGATCATGTGGTTTAGAATAGGGAATATCTCTATTATCAAAGTATTGGAGAGAGTGTACCTCAATAGTTGGTGGATGAGGAATAGGCTTACATAATTCTTCTATAGGAGGTAAATTCTTCACATCTTCAGATTTAATACCCATCTCTTTAAGAGATTTCTTGGCTTCCTTCATCACTTCATCATTTAATTCAATCATCCCTCTCTTATTGGGTGTTGGTATTGGTCTTAGCTCTGGTGTAGGTGTAGGAGCAGGTATAGGCATAGGCTCAGGTATATTCCAATCATTATTATTTTTTGCTATTTTAGCCATTAATTCCTCAGCTTCTTCTGGGGTTCTTTTCCTCAAAACACAACCAGTACAACTATCCAGATATGTCCTAGATTCAACAGTTAGTACACTATAAAATATATCTAGGAGCTCATTTTTAAGTAATGGATATCCGGGGCTAGCTCTTATGAAAGAACAAAACCTTGTCCAAGAGTCGGGCAATGTTTCTCCTTCAATTTGCTCAAAGTTAAATATATCCTGCACAACAGCATGTTGAGCACTAGCAGGAAAATATTTTTGAAAGAAAGAATTAACCAAATCCATAGGATCAGTAATACACCCAGGTGACAGATTGTTAAACCAAATTTTAGCGTCATCTTTCAATGAGAAGGGAAAGATCTTGGTAACAAAATAAGTATGCAGTTTAGTATCATCAGAAAATAAACTACTCAAAGATGAAACCTCATTCATATGTTCCATAGAACTTTTGCTTTCAGTTCCACAAAGAGGTTATTTCTCAACAATAGATATATAAGATAAATCTAAAGTGAAATCATAATCCTTGTCTATAATGTGTATGGGAGATGTGACAAACTTAGCATCAAGAGAAGATTTATATTTCAGAACATGTCTTGCAAGAAGAATCTTAAGAGCACTTGCACCAGTAGTAGCACAAGCTTCTTGAATAAAATCATCACTAAGTTCAACATAGGTTTCATCAATATCATCAATAAGCTCAGTTGAATTAACAGGTGTACCAATATTTTCGACACAAATTTCAGCATTTTTTATTTGTTTGGATCTAGCAATAGTAGCATCTTGGAAAGGACCTAGAGAACCAGTATCATCAAGAACAGTAGAAGCATCATCAAAAGCATCATAAACATTCTCAAACTCAGCAGAAGTAACACTACGTGTGGCATGTGGTGGAGTAAGAAGCTTACTCATAACAGACGGTGAACCAAGAGCAGCAGAGGTGTTCAGAGTTGTACCTCTTCTCGTAGTGGATGGTAATATAGGAACTTTTCCATCACGAGTCTTTCCCATGATGAATGGCTTGCAGCAAACAATATCACGATCAAGTGAGAAAATAAATAAACCACACGACTCCCCGGCAACGACGCCATAAAATAGTCTTGATGACCCACAAGTATAGGGGACACAAGGGGAGCCAAAGAATATTTATATGCCTTAATAACTGAGTTGTCAATTCAGTTGCACCTGAAAGTAGACTTGCTCGCAACAATTTATCATTGGTAACAGTTTTATAGCAGCAGTAGAAATAAAATAACAACAGTAGTAAAATAGTAATAGCAGTAGAAATCGCGGAATATAGCAGGATGGGAAGTACCGTAGGCATAGAGGAAATGGTTGGATGGGCGTTGCATGGATAACATAGGTCATGTAACAATCTAACACGGGCATTGCAGATAATAATAATAAAGTATCAAGAATTTAGGCAAACCATAGGCATGTGTTCCAATATAGTCATACGTGCTCGCAATGAGAAAGTTGCACAACATATTTTGTCCTACCAGCTCGTGGCAGCGGGGCCTCTAGGGAAACTACTGGTAATTAATATGCTCCTTCTAATAAAGCATTGGACCAAACCATTAACACTCCATGAACACACATGATCCTCACATCACAACCATATCCCCTCCGGTTGTCCCAATTTTGTCTCTTTGGGGCCTCGGGTTCCGGACAATGACATGTGTAAACAATTTGCAGATATGATCAGGAAACAACATTATACTCATGAAACAATAACATGTTCAGATCTGAAATCATGGCACCCGGGCCCTAGTGACAAGCATTAAGCATAACAAATTGCAACAACGGGAGAAAACACTAACAATGGATACTAGGTACTATGCACTAACAATCTGGCATTATTACATGATCAATCTCATACAATCCCTTCCATCCCTCTCAGCCTACATTGGTGTTTACTCACACATGGACGGGGGAATCGTGGATGGTTGATGGAGAAGAGGTGGCGGTGTCGATGGCGATGATCTCCTTCGAATCCCCATCCCGGCAGGGCGCCAGAACATGAACTTCTGATCCCCGAATCGAGGTTCGGGGTGGCGGTGGTGCTCTGTTGTGTTTCTGTGAAATATGACAAACCCCTCTCACGTTTTAGGTTTACGGGGCATATGTAGTCGAAAGGGGAGTCCGAGGGGGTCCAGGGGTGGCCCACACCACTAGGCGGCACGGCCAAGGGTGGCGCGCTCGGGGGTGGTGTGGCCCCCTCGTGGATCCTCTCCTCACCCCTTCTGGCTCCCGGGGTCTTGTGGTGTTTTAAGACCAATGGGGTATTTTCTGGGCTTTTTCCGGGAAGTTGATTTTTCTGCACAAAAACGAGACACCAAGGTAATTCTGCTGAAAACAACGTTAGTCCGTGTTAGTGGTATGCAAAACTCACAAGTTTAGAGGAAAACAATAATAAAAGTGTTCGGAAAAGGAGATACGTTTTAGACGTATCAGGGCCTCAGGGGCCCCCCACCATAGGGCGGCTAATACGCCTCCAACGTATCTATAATTTCCGACGCTCCATGATGATATTATGCCAATTTCTACATGTTTTCTCCCTTCTTTATAGCATTTTTACATGTTTTCCAAGACTAACCTGTTAACAAGATGCCAAGTGCCAGTTTCCTGTTTTCTCTTGCTTTTTATTTAGGAAAAGTTGTTCTGGAAATATTCTCAAAATTGGACCCCACGAATCCCGAAGTTCCTATTTTCCCCGGAAGCATCCAGAAGACCTAAGAGGAGTCGAAGACGGGCACCAGGGGGCCCACACCATGGGGTGGCGCGCCCTCCTTGGCTGCGCCAGGGGTGGTGTGGGGCCCTCAGGGCTCCACCGCCTTTGCCCTTTCGCCTATTTATACTCCCCCGAGGGAAAATCCCTAAACACGTCGACCTTTTCCACAAAATACATCCGTAGCTCTGCTGCCGCCACCGACAAGTTTCGGGGGACAGATATCTCTTCTGGCACCCTGCCGGGACGGGGAAGTGCCCCCGGAACCATCTCCATCGACTCCACCGTCATCTCCATCGCCGTTGCTGTCTCTGATGACGAGGAGGGAGTATTTCTCCCCCGAGGCTGAGGGATCTACCGGTAGCTATGTGGTTCATCTCTCTCTCCCATGGTGGGATCTATATGTAATCGTGAGCTTTGTAATCTAGTTGAATTCGTAGATATTATTCTTCATCTATTATGCTACTCAAGTGGTTTTTGTTATGAGATCTCCGTAAACACTTTGATCACGGTGTAAAGGTGATAGTGCGTGCACCGTGTGGTTTAGAATTATATTTATATTTTGTGTTGGATAACCCTATGAAATTGTGGTGTTTGCGTGGAACCATCTGGGTCCCATGGTGATAGCATGGGGGTTACTTAGTTGGGAAAGTGCTTACTCTGAGGAGTGTTGTTAAAGCCCTACGAATGGATTGGTGTTGTTATTCGACCGGAGAGTTGTTCGGAGTAGCATAGTGAAGAGAAGATATTTAGTTATTCAATTATGTGATCATTGTTGAGAGTGTCCACTAGTGAAAATAGGATCCCTAGGCCTTATTTCCAAGCATTGAAACACTATTTTCCGCCTGTTCTGCTACATGTTTGCTTGCTGCCATATTTATTTCAGATTGATATTATTGCTTATAACCATCCATATTACTCGCATTTCACTATCTCTTCTGTTGGAGACACGAGAGAATTCTTGTATCTTAATTGCAGGGTTGCTTGAGAGGGATATCTTTGACCTCTACCTCCCTGAGTTCGATAAACCTTGGGTGATCCACTTAAGGGAAAATTGTTGTTGTTCTACAAACCTCTGCACTTGGAGGCCCAACACTGTCTACAAGAATAGAAGCGTGCGTAGACATCAAGATCTTTTCTGGCGCTGTTGCCGGGGAGGTAAGGTAAAAGGTACTCACATCCTCAGGTGTGAGTGCTCGGAGTTATTTCTTTAGATTCTGCAATTTTATCTTTTTGTTACTTGTTTTCGCTAGTTAGGCTTATTTTTACTCGTTTCTTGTTTATATTTTTTACTAGTAGTCTTAATGGAAAACAACAAAAATATGATAGAACTTTATAATATTTATCTTGAATTAGGACATGATGCTTTTGAAGAGAAAATTAAAAAACCTATGGAAGTTTGTTTGCATAATAGTGATAGCAATGTTATTAGCATTAATTCTTTGCACCCCATCATTCCTAATGCTAGGGAAAAGTCTAAGCTTGGGGAAGCTAGTTCTTACAATCTTTTTAGTTTCCAACTTTAGAGGAGAAAATTTTCTCTGATGATACTTTATCTCCCATACGTGATAGACCTAATGATGCTTGTGATATTTTAAATCCTCCCACTGAAAGTATTCCTTTTAAAATGCCCAAGAAAATTGTTGAACTTGTCATGGATAACCGTTATTTTGGAGATGGAACTGTCCATCCTAGTGATCATTTACACTTTATGCATGAATTATGCGAGTTATTCAAGTGTGTAGGTATCTCAACGGACCAAGTTAAGAGGAGGCTATTCCCTTTGTCACTTAAGAACAAAGCAAGGGAGTGGTATGAACTACTAGATGGTCCTCATCATTTGGAGTGGAAGGAACTTGAATCTCTCTTTTACTCTAAAGTTTATCCTACTCATGAACTATATTTAGATAGGAATTACATTTATAATTTTTGGCCTCATGATGGAGAAAGAATTGCCCAATCTTGGGGAAGACTAAAACCATTAATACTCAAATGTCCTAACCATGAGCTTCCTAGGGAAATAATTGTTACTAATTTTTATGCAAGGCTTTCGGGACATTGGAAGGATTATCTAGATGCCTGTTCAGAGGGTTCTTTTTGTAGTAAGAAGGTTGAAGCTAAGTGGGATCCTCTTGAGAGAATTCAAATCAATAGTGAAGATTGGAATAACAAGAAAGGTAAAGAATCAGGTATAAACTATGAGTACGATTGCATTAAGACTTTTGCTGAAACAACTGATTTTCATGAGCTTAATGTTAAATATGGTATTGATCCTCAAATAGCTATTGGTTGGTATAGATCCTTCGCTTCTTATCTCAATATTCCCAAAGAAAATTGGGACATATATCATGAACCTTTTAAAGACACTTGCATGGAAAATGAAATTGTTATTGATGATTGCAATAAACATACTCAAACTTCTGAAAGTACTATTTCTTATAAGCATGTTAATTTTTGTGGAGCACTTAGACCTTGTGAAAAGAATCAAATTGAAGAAGAATATTGTATCCATCATAGGAATGAAAAAACTAGAATGTGGAGTAGGGCTCTAGATGATCTTGGTGAAAAAGTTTGTGCCCTCTATCCTTTATTTGTGAACTTTGCTATAAAGTGGGTCATTTTAATTTCCAATGCTCATGCCATGATAGTAGCCTTTCGAATCCTATGAGTACTGCAAGTTTGTATTGTGATGACATGATCACCCCTAACGAGCATGATGCACTTACATTATTTTTGGGGTGTGAAGAGTTATTAAGAAAAACTTCTTTGATAAATATGAGTGCTTTTGATATGAATAGTGTCTTGCATGGATGCCATCTTTATTATGTTGATAATTGTCATGCAAATACTTACATACAAAATATTATAAACGAGGAGACTTTACCAGAATATGACATGACTAATATGTGTTTTTTTCTTATTAATGAAGATGAGAAATACTCCAAAGTTCTTTCTATTGTTTATGATAATAAACGAGGGTATGTGGACAAGCTCCCTTTTAAGCCTCTCCCTCCTAAAGAGGGGAAGAAGAGGAAGAAGAAGAAGAGGAGGAGTAAAAAAGAGAGGGGTAACGGTATCTCCCCCTAAGCATGTTGCTCATATTACATCTTTTGTTGATGAGTCTTAACTCGATGATTTTCCTATGCCTGTTATTTATGAAAATGATCATGATTGGGAGAAACACACTACATTTGATATTGAAAATTTGTTTGGTACCAATTCTGAAAATGATGATAATAATTGATGTACTATTAGTACCATCCATGTTCCTTCCAATGATGATATAGAAAGCTCTAAACTTGTGGATGATGTGTTTGAAAATCCCTTTGCTATTAATGATCATATGCTTGATACATCCCCTCCTAGTAAAAATGATGATATGTTTACAAATGAACGCATTTTGGAAGACAAATATTTAATTGTTTGTGATGATACTATGCCTCCAATAGATGATGATTGCAATGATGAATATGATATTTTTAGTCCACCTACTATTGAGGAGAAATTAATTATGATTTCAATATACCTCCAGTCTTTGATAATTATTATAAATAAAGTTATAACATAGGCTATAATTACAATAATCCTTGTGAAACTTGCCATAATTATGGTGGGATTACCCAAAACCATCTCTTTAATATGCAACTTGTCTATCATGTTCGAGTTCTTTATGGTAATCCTACTCCCATTGTTATTAATAAGAATAACTATGCTTATGTGGAGAGTAATAATTCTTTTATGTATGTGGCTCATGATAAGAATGTTTTATGTGATAGTTATATTGTTAATTTTATTCACTATGCTACTGAAAGTTATTATGAGAGAGGGAAACATGGTTTTATGCATCTCAACAATATTAAGTTTCCCCTCTTTATGTTGAAATTTTTGAAGTTGCACTTATTTTGTCTTCCTATGCTAGTCACTTTGTGCTTCGTTGACTTGTTTTTCTACAAGATTGTTTTTCATAGGAAGTGGGTTAGACTTAAATTTGTTTTATATTTGCTTCTTGATGCTCTCTTATTGTGTTTCAACTCTTATTATTATGTGGGCATCTTTTAAAAATTATTGTGCCTAGCTGAAATGCTTTAAAGAAAAACACTTCTTGGGAGATAACCCATGTTTTTATTTTTGCATTGTTTTTGTCTGTTTTATTTGAGTCAAGGGGTTGTATACTTATGTAGAAACTCCTTTTTATATTTATTTTCATGTATTTTTTGAGCCAAGTAAAGCCTCTAGTGGAAAGTTGAGACTATATTTCGGATTTCTGCGCAGGAAACAGATTTCTACTGTCCACTGTTAAATTCGTATAAAATCACAGAAATTTCAAAATGACCTGAACTTTGTTGTGCATCATCTTGGGATATACGCAACTTTTCTTAGTTGACCACGTTTTGATTTTAGATTATCTTTACCTGTTGTTCCGTTTTGACAGATTTATGTTAATAACTGCATTTGCCTCTTAATCTCTTTCTTTTGGTGTTCTTTGAGAAAAAGAGTTTTAAAATAAATTGTGACAGTAGTTAATGTGTTTATGAGTGTTAGGCTTGTGTTGAAACTAAACCATGTGAATTTATTATTTCGATTTGCACTAACGTTGCTAATAAAGATTGTGAGAAGTTTGGCTTGAAGGAAGTTTTCAAGGATCAAGACAAAAGGATAATATGATGTGATCAACAAGAGTGAAAAGCCTAAGCTTGGGGATGACCCGGTGGTACATCCCAGAAAATTCCAAGAAGACTCAAGCATGTAATCTTGGGGATGCCCAAGGCATCCCCTTCTTCACCAACAATTTATCAGGTCACTTATAGTGAAATATATTTTTATTCAGTCACATCTTATGTGCTTTACTTGGAGCGTCTTTTATTTTTGTTTTCAGTTTGTTTAGTTTTCTTTTTGTAGCTTATGGTTGGATCTTATCATACTTGTGTGGGAGAGAGACACGCTCAGTTTTCATTGCTTAGAACACTCTAGTTTTCATTCTTATTGTTGTGTGAGTGTTCACTTTTTGCTAGTACTACGTTTAGCCTTTGTTTTCATGCATCTCTTATTCAGAGCTGTTAGTTTTAGTAGTGTTATGTGAGTACTCTCATGTTTTCTTGTTGTAGCATTTGGATAGTTTTGTTAAAGCATGTTTTGTATGGTGCTTGTTGCGAAAAGAAACTGCTGCTTGAGGTAGAATTTATAACGGTGCACGTAGAAGCTTGTATAGACTGTGGCTAGAACTTTTTCATGTCGTGCTAGATGCTATTTTAGTTTTAAAGCCTTGTGGTTTTTGAGTAGCATGAATATCCTCAAATAGCTGAGAGTGTTTAATGTGCCACTCAAAGATTCATGAGTTGTTCTTGTCATAGTAAAGCATAAATTTATGGTATTCTCTTTCGAATGTTTTATTTTGGTTGACTTGGCGCATGCTCACACCATGTTTATGACTATGAACCAGTCACGAATAGCCTCCATGACCATTTAGTTTTTGAACTTGTGATACCGCTTATGCTTTAATTAATGATGTTTATGTCGCTATGCATGATTATGGCTCTTATGCTCTCTTGATTTGTCGCTCACAGTCTTTTGCTAGCCTCCACATGTACCGAGTATGAGCTCTACTCGTGCATCCAACTCCCTAAAACCAAAGTTTTCCCATTGTGTCCACCATACCTACCTACATGTGGTATTTAACTGCCACTCCAAAGTAAATTGCTCATGTGCTACCTTTAAAACTCTCAAAATTGCTCCTATTTTGTGTTCTTGTTTTTGCTCATGAGGACGTAAATGGAGAATTTTTATCTCACTTGTTGATTGGCTTTCACACCCTGGACTAGTGGCTTCATCCGCTTATCCATATGATAGAAGAGCTGGGCAGCGGGGTGCCCAGCCGCAAATTAATGCAAACAAATTCTCTTCACTATTTTTGCCCCTGATTTATCAGTCAAAGCATAATTGTGTAAACAAAAGAGAAAGAGGGATGACCTTCTACCCAGATGCGTCCTTCATATGGGAACCACTCTTGTGAAATCTAGTTGGCTTGTGACGTACTGTATTTTCTATTTACCATTCGTTGACATTAGCATACATCTCCCAAAATATAGACACTCCTCCATGGTATGTGATTGTTGGCAGGCACCCGAGGATTCGGTTAGCCATGGTTTGTGAAAGATGGATGGGAGGAGTGTCAAACTTTTAATACCTCTGTTAAATAAAATACAAATCACATCGAGGATCGTGAAAGATGGATGGTTTGTGAAAGATTCTGCCCTTTCCCCTATTTATACTCCCCCGAGGGAAAACCCTAAACACATCGACCTTTTCCACAAAATACATATGTAGCTCCGCCGCCGCCACTGACAAGTTTCGGGAGACATATCTCTGTTCTGGCACCCTGCCGGGACGGGGAAGTGCCCCCAGAACCATCTCCATCGACTCCACCGCCATCTCCATCGCCGTTGCTGTCTCCTATGATGAGGAGGGAGTAGTTTTCCCCCGAGGCTGAGGGCTCTACCGGTAGCTATGTGGTTCATCTCTCTCTCCCATGGTGTGATCTATATGTGATCGTGAGCTTTGTAATCTAGTTGAATTTGTAGATAGTATTCTTCATCTATTATGCTACTCAAGTGGTTTTTGTTATGAGATCTCCGTATACACTTTGATCACGGTGTAAAGGTGACAGTGTGTGCACTGTGTGGTTTAGCATTATATTTATATTTTGTGTTGGATAACCCTATGAAATTGTGGTGTTTGCGTGGAACCATCTGGGTCCCATGGTGATAGCATGGGGGTTACTTAGTTGGGAAAGTGCTTACTCTGAGGAGTGATGTTAAAGCCCTACGCATGGATTGGTGTTGTTATTCGACCGGAGAGTGGTTCGGAGTAGCATAGTGAAGAGAAGATATTTAGTTATTCAATTATGTGATCATTGTTGAGAGTGTCAACTAGTGAAAGTAGGATCCCTAGGCCTTATTTCCAAGCATTGAAACACCGTTTTCCGCCTTTTCTGCTACATGTTTGCTTGCTTCCATATTTATTTCAGATTGCTATTATTACTTATAACCATCCATATTACTCGCATTTCACTATCTCTTCGCCGAACTAGTGCACCTATATACCTGACAAGTATATTGGGTCTGTTAGGGACACAAGAGACTTCTTGTATCTTAATTGCAGGGTTGCTTGAGAGGGATCTCTTTGACCTCTACCTCCCTGAGTTCGATAAACCTTGGGTGATCTACTTAAGGGAAACTTGTTGTTGTTCTACAAACCTCTGCATTTGGAGGCTGTCGGGGGGCTACCCCCGAGTAGGGGTAAGACAGGTGATAAAACAGAGGTCAAAGTACTGGTTGCCGGGTAGACGGCTACCCGGGTACCTTGTATCTGGTAGACGCTACTCGGTGATAAGTACCGAAGGCCAAGAGAAGGTAATAAGGAAGATCAGAATCATTTGCGTAGAGTGCGGATAGTCCGAGTAGATGGGCAGCAATCCTACTCGAGCACGAAGTCAATGGAACCGTTCTGACGAGATCCCGCGTATCCCGCGGCCGTACAGGCGTGCGGTTCAACTTACTAGGAACATGATTATCTGCGCCAAGGCGTGGGTACAGTGAGGGTGGCGCCTGTCATGTACTGTCATTGACAGGGGGACAGGACGTGTCGGGGGCCTACTCTGTGAGACTGACAGGGTGGACAAGCCCTGTCAGCCGGACGGCGCGGCGAGTTCTCGCAACGGCGTCAGCGGGAACACGGAGGCGTGCGCCGTTGTCACAGTAGAGATGTCACATCGTGTACTTTAATCATTGTTTACTCGCTGGCCACCAGTATATAAGGTGGCCAACCCCCTCCTGCGCGGGGGACGTTGGGCTGGAGAGCATTTATTGCGACCCTTAGCACTAGACACAGGCAAAGAGCGAACAACTGGCTACTCGGCTAATAGAGGATTTGTACCGTGGCTACTCGGTAAAACCATATATAGAGAGATAGGCAGGAGCAGGGGTTGTCACACCCTGATTTCTAGGGGATACTCACCGTACGAACTGGATAGCAGATGCTTGGATTAATGGGGCATAACTGCTCCCACGTCCCAGCTTCCTGGTAGGCCTGCGCTTATGCGCGACAACACAAGCCCTGCTATTCCATCGTCGATGTAAACTATCCACTAGAGATCAAAGGCACTACTGTCGACGTACTTCATACCAATCACACATGGTACGTCAACAGCGTTGAACAAAGGATATCACAACAGATCTCTACGACACAAAAGATTGAAATAAGTTGCAAATAGCTCTCATTAGAGCAGAGATAGCAAATACAATCATTCAGAGGGCACATGCCCCAACATATCATCATTACATTAAAGCGGAAGCATTCAACATGTCTGAGTACAGACAAGAACCAAATAGGCCTAAGAGGCCGGAAACAAACAGACGGAGCCCATCCACGAAGTCTCGGATCCTGCCCGGGTCCGCTATCTACTCGTCAGCAGTCTCGTCATACTCCACGTACTGGCCACCATGTAGATCTTCGGAAACGTAGGTCTGCGGAAACCACAGCCCCAAAGGGGTCAGTACATAAACGTACTGGCAAGCAAGACTCACAATTCACCAAAATGTAACCCGTCAACACCAAGCACAGATGCGTTGGGTTCAACGGAAGGAAGGGGAATATAAAAGATGCTGCAACTGGCTGCGCTAACCAACTACAGAGATTCTACCACTTCCGGCTAACAGAAAAGAGATAAGATCGAGTATTGTAACCAACTGAAAGATAACTTCAAACAAACCCATCCTGGATCTCGCCCCTTATCCAAAGAAGCAATCCGAGGATAACTCACACAGTTGAAATAATGATGGTTCAAATTATTGTGTCAATAAGCCTATTACTAGTCAAGTTATTAATCATTGGGTGTAAAGTTGTTAATCATTAGGTTTAAGTTGTCCTGAGTACTTGTTAGCCAGTACTTTCACCAAGTAATCCATAACCGCAGAAAACACGGCTTCTCGAGAAGATTATCCCTGCAGGGTTGCACCAATTTAGCCGTACACGCATGAATAACCCGCCAGATGGGAAATCACCCCACCAAGCGAGGTACTCAACACAACCAACCCTTCTTCGCATCAAGCCCAAAGCACCGCGTGATGTGCGTGCGCGGCTAATCGAGCCCCCCGAAGAAAAGGAGGACCCTCATAGCACTGGAAGACCACGCCGCCCTAAATGCCGACTACGAAAGTTCCACCCGGGCGCCAAGGGCTCGCAAGATCATGCATGCAGCAAATGGAAAGCCCGAACTAGTACGGCGATTTGGACGAGATGCGAATCGGGTCAAGTTGAGGGGGGCGCCCATACTCGCTTCCCACATGCGGGTAGTGCGCTCATCATGGATCAGTAGACAAGACCCTTTTCCTATTAGGGTCGACACTAGCAGGCCTCAAAACCACCCTGGGCCTCCTGCCGGTGCCTTATCATCAAATTATTATTTAACAATAACATTAGCATGATTGATTGATTAAACATCGAGCCCCCAGAACATAATAGAAATAGGAACAGAAAGTAACGGGTAACAGACTCGAGCAAAACAACCTAAGCATGCTAGGAAGACTCGGGCAACAAGCAATGGTTATAGGTATGGAGGTGAGGCAATATCAGGGTTCAGGGTATCATGTGATGGGTTCGTAACAGAAACAACTACTACTAAGGCTAGCAGAAAAGAACAACGGAAAGTATCGGTAACCAATGTTGAAAGGAACACAGTGGTTCATGTGAGTGATAACTTGCCTGCAAACCCAGTACCTTGGTACTGAGCTAACTCCTTAGAAGGGATGTCGTAAGTATCGTCGGTCTCAACGTCGTCGTTTATCCGGGAAGAAGCAAACAAACATTGCAGAAAGATAAACAATCAATATCATGGCATTGTGCACAATCAAGATGATGCATGACAAATTAATGGGTGCATCAAATAAACTAGCTAACATGATATCACAAATTAAATGGACCCATATGCAAGGGTTGCATATGGAAAAGATCCATGAATTATGGTTGAATTAATTGTTTTACAACTAACCAACTTGTGTAGGTGAATTAGCATGATGCATGGATGAAGAAAACAACAAAATAACAACAATAGAATCAAATAGAAATAAGGTTTAACAAGTTTGAAAATTTGTTTATTAAGTTAAGAAATTTTGGTTACTTAAAGGTGTCACACAAGCATTTGTTGTTTTCATCAAGTTTAATTGTTCAAAATAGATAACAAAGTTTATATTTGAAAAGAACACCAAATTTTAGGTGGATTACATGTTTCACTTGTTGAAAAAGGATTTCAAATAAATTATTTATGAATTAAACAAGGTTAAACAAGAATTAAATGAATTTAATTCAAACATGAACTTATTTGAGTTTTTATTTGTGCAAAACATTAAGTGAAGTTCATATTTGAAAAGGTTATGCTTTGATGGTTTGAAAACATATTTTATATGTCCCAAAAGAATTTGTTTTGATCAAGTTGTAAATTTAGCAATATTAAATGAATTAAATAAAGTTTAAATTATTTAACCACTTTTAATTATTCAAAACATGAAACAAATTTTATATTTGGAAAGGTGGTTTAATTTTGCATGGAAAACATATTTCATTTGTGGAAATTGGATTTAAAATGAGCAAGTTATTATTTTGGCAATTTTAAATGCAATAATTAAGAAACAGTTGTTTTCAGCAATTTAAAATATTCAAAACAGCAAACAAAATTTATATTTGGAAAGTACAGGAAAAGTTGATTGGAAAACATATTTATTTTGTGGAATTTGGAATTTTTATGAACAAGTTATGAATTTTGCAAGTTTAAGTGAATTTGACAAGTTTTCAAATTTTGCACCAATTTAAAATATTCAAAACAGTAAACAAATTTTATATTTGGATAGAACATTTAATTTGGGACAGAAAACATATTTAAAAAGTTAAAATTGGAGTTAAAATGATTTTCTTATGCAATTTACAAGATTTGGGGCAAATCTGCCATTTTTATCACCTCTAGGGACTAGAAAATATTTTTACAGGGGCCTAAAAAGAATGTTCAGGGACTTATGTGTGATTCTGAGAAGGTTGCTGTAACAAAATAATGGAAATAAAAAGTTTGGGTTTAAGTGGTGGGAGGGGGACTCGAACCCTTGATCTGCTGCTATGTGATTGGGGGTGCTAACCAGCTGGGCTGGTGTTCTGTTCGTGATGGAAAAGGGCAGCGGGGGGGGAAGTGTTGTGGTGCACGGTGGTTTTTCTGAAATTAACTGAACCGTGACTGTTACTGTATCTCGACAGGAACTCGGCCAGCGACAGGCAGTGGCGAACGCCGGAGATGATGGGGCTTGGGGCGGTTGGTGACGGTGGGTTGGAGGGCGGAGAGGCGAGGGGAAGGAGGGGAGCGGAGGTGCGGCCTCACCTTCGAGCGATTGGAGGCGAGGCGGTCGAGGCAGGGAGCAGTTGGCGAGCAGCAGTCAGGGGCGACGGCCGGCGATGGAGGAGATGGCGCCGGCGACACGGGCCGTCTCCCGTCCTCGAGCCTTCACCAAAAACGACGAGGAGCTTCCCCCGGTTCCATTCCCGATGGTAGTTCACCCCCGAGGTGAACGTAGGGCGGCGATCACCGGCGGCCATGGGCTGTTTTCGGTGGGATTCAGAGAGTGCACGTTCAGAGGGAAAAGAGAGACAGGGAGAGGAGAGGGAAGGGGTGGAAGGGAAGATGGCGGCGGCTGGGGTTAGAGGGAGCTAGGGTTTAGGGTTGGGAGAGGGGGAGGAGGTGGTCTTAAGGGGGGGAGAGCCTAGTACGGCTGCACATCGAGTGGAGGAGGAGGAATCGGTTGGTGGTGGAGGGGTTCGTACAGAAAGGGAGGAAGACGACAAGGGGAAGAAGGGGGTATTGGGCTTCTAGGGGAAATGGGCTGGGGAAGAAAAGAGGGAAAGGGTTGGGCCTCTCTCCCTTGGTGGTTTTAATTTTTTTTTCTATTTATTTTTTTTGCATAAAACCAAATGGAAGAAAAGGATGGGGTTTTAGGTTAATAAAATTTTGGAGAAAATTATGGTTAGTTTAGGTTTTCAAATAGCAACTCAATGCTAACCTTTAATTCAAAAAAGTTTCGAGTTTATTTGCTGTTTGTTAATTAAACCAAAATTGGAATGATTTTTTATGTTAATTGAACATTAATGAAAACAACTCATTTTAATAGGGTGAACCCTATGTTAAAATTGATTAAAGATTATAATTGTTTGGTGAACTTCATAGATTCAATTGGGTGCTGCTTTGGTAAAATTGATTTGAGTTTGAAATTTGATTTGGAATGTAATGGTTTGATTAAATCCAACATCTTAATAGATTGATCCAAAAGTTTTAATTGGAAACAAGAGTATAAAATGTTTTTGGTTATTATTTTTATAACTCCAAGTTGGGTTCTGTTTGAAAGATTTGCTTTGCCTTTGAAATCACATTGGAAATAATTAATGGAAATAAGGCACCATTTTATTAGTTGATTCCTTATGGAATAAAATGATAACAATTTGTTGTTTTTATTTGTTATTTTTATTCCAAAAGTTGTAACAGAGCAAGTATGAAAACAAGGCATTTGAAATTGTTTGAGTTTCATTGTGAAAACAAAGAATAACAGATGCAAAACAAAAGGAACAAATGCAACAACATGATGACATGATGCAGTACCTTAACAACAAGAAATCAAACATTCTAATTGGTAGGTTTTCATACTTGGGCTGTTACAAAACGCCCCCCCCCCCCCCTTGAAGGAATCGCGCCCCGAGATTCCTACTGAGAAAAGAAAAGGTCCGGAAACTTCTTGGGAAGATCCTCTTGAACTGTGACACGTGAAACACATCGTGCACCTTGGATAGTTTTTCTGGAAGTTCAAAACGATAGGCATTTCTGGCAACTCCTTTGGAAAGATGTCAGGGAAATTGGAAACCACCGGAACATTTTTAAGTAAAGGGAGAGGTTTTGTATGGAGGATGTATAGCTGAATGGAACTTGATTCATTTGGAGAATAGACTTTCTGTAATAAGGGTGGAACAGAGTTATTGACATCAATGCAACACGAAGAATAACATCAATGTCAGAATCATCAACATGAGAGTAACGAGGAATATGTGGCCTCCCATTATTATTGGATTGTTCTTACTTATCTTGGAAGTCAACATTTGAGATCCCGGGGAGTGAACAGAGATTTGATTGCTTAGTGGAACCCGAATTGGGTTGTGTGTTGTGGAAAAGATTGTTGACACAAAGGAATGTGATTCTCCGGTATGAAATAACACTTTAGCTGGAATAGAGTTTAGCAGATGAACGGGGAAACTTTGATTAGACGCCGGTAGAAGAATTGAAGTGGAAACAACAACAAGATTTCAACGGACGAAATGTTCTTTAGAAGAACAGGATAACGAAGCAACACCGGGGGAAACGAGCACAAAACTCCTGAGGTACTATGGAGAACCCAAAACACGTGAAATCCTAACTTGAAAGTTTAGATGAGAATAGAAAAAAAACAACGTTGCACTTCCTTACCAGAAAAGGGAGGGTGGGTGGGGAAAGAAGAAAAAGAACAGAATTCCTACTCTCACGTTTCATTTTTCCTATATAGCTACAAAATAGTTTCTAGACTCAACTGCGACCAGTAAAAAGGGATCCTACAGGCAGACAGGCTCTGATACCATTTGTCGCACCCTGATTTCTAGGGGATACTCACCGTACGAACTGGATAGCAGATGCTTGGATTAATGGGGCATAACTGCTCCCACGTCCCAGCTTACTGGTAGGCCTGCGCTTATGCGCGACAACACAAGCCCTGCTATTCCATCGTCGATGTAAACTATCCACTAGAGATCAAAGGCACTACTGTCGACGTACTTCATACCAATCACACATGGTACGTCAACAGCGTTGAACAAAGGATATCACAACAGATCTCTACGACACAAAAGATTGAAATAAGTTGCAAATAGCTCTCATTAGAGCAGAGATAGCAAATACAATCATTCAGAGGGCACATGCCCCAACATATCATCATTACATTACAGCGGAAGCATTCAACATGTCTGAGTACAGACAAGAACCAAATAGGCCTAAGAGGCCGGAAACAAACAGACGGAGCCCATCCACGAAGTCTCGGATCCTGCCCGGGTCCGCTATCTACTCGTCAGCAGTCTCGTCATACTCCACGTACTGGCCACCATGTAGATCTTCGGAAACGTAGGTCTGCGGAAACCACAGCCCCAAAGGGGTCAGTACATAAACGTACTGGCAAGCAAGACTCACAATTCACCAAAATGTAACCCGTCAACACCAAGCACAGATGCTTTGGGTTCAACGGAAGGAAGGGGAATATAAAAGATGCTGCAACTGGCTGCGCTAACCAACTACAGAGATTCTACCACTTCCGGCTAACAGAAAAGAGATAAGATCGAGTATTGTAACCAACTGAAAGATAACTTCAAACAAACCCATCCTGGATCTCGCCCCTTATCCAAAGAAGCAATCCGAGGATAACTCACACAGTTGAAATAATGATGGTTCAAATTATTGTGTCAATAAGCCTATTACTAGTCAAGTTATTAATCATTGGGTGTAAAGTTGTTAATCATTAGGTTTAAGTTGTCCTGAGTACTTGTTAGCCAGTACTTTCACCAAGTAATCCATAACCGCGGAAAACACGGCTTCTCGAGAAGATTATCCCTGCAGGGTTGCACCAATTTAGCCGTACACGCATGAATAACCCGCCATATGGGAAATCACCCCACCAAGCGAGGTACTCAACACAACCAACCCTTCTTCGCATCAAGCCCAAAGCACCGCGTGCTGTGCGTGCGCGGCTAATCGAGCCCCCCGAAGAAAAGGAGGACCCTCATAGCACTGGAAGACCACGCCGCCCTAAATGCCGACTACGAAAGTTCCACCCGGGCGCCAAGGGCTCGCAAGATCATGCATGCAGCAAATGGAAAGCCCGAACTAGTACGGCGATTTGGACGAGATGCGAATCGGGTCAAGTTGAGGGGGGCGCCCATACTCGCTTCCCACATGCGGGTAGTGCGCTCATCATGGATCAGTAGACAAGACCCTTTTCCTATTAGGGTCGACACTAGCAGGCCTCAAAACCACCCTGGGCCTCCTGCCGGTGCCTTATCATCAAATTATTATTTAACAATAACATTAGCATGATTGATTGATTAAACATCGAGCCCCCAGAACATAATAGAAATAGTAACAGAAAGTAACGGGTAACAGACTCGAGCAAAACAACCTAAGCATGCTAGGAAGACTCGGGCAACAAGCAATGGTTATAGGTATGGAGGTGAGGCAATATCAGGGTTCAGGGTATCATGTGATGGGTTCGTAACAGAAACAACTACTACTAAGGCTAGCAGAAAAGAACAACGGAAAGTATCGGTAACCAATGTTGAAAGGAACACAGTGGTTCATGTGAGTGATAACTTGCCTGCAAACCCAGTAGCCTGGTACTGAGCTAACTCCTTAGAAGGGATGTCGTAAGTATCGTCGGTCTCAACGTCGTCGTTTATCCGGGAAGAAGCAAACAAACATTGCAGAAAGATAAACAATCAATATCATGGCATTGTGCACAATCAAGATGATGCATGACAAATTAATGGGTGCATCAAATAAACTAGCTAACATGATATCACAAATTAAATGGACCCATATGCAAGGGTTGCATATGGAAAAGATCCATGAATTATGGTTGAATTAATTGTTTTACAACTAACCAACTTGTGTAGGTGAATTAGCATGATGCATGGATGAAGAAAACAACAAAATAACAACAATAGAATCAAATAGAAATAAGGTTTAACAAGTTTGAAAATTTGTTTATTAAGTTAAGAAATTTTGGTTACTTAAAGGTGTCACACAAGCATTTGTTGTTTTCATCAAGTTTAATTGTTCAAAATAGATAACAAAGTTTATATTTGAAAATAACACCAAATTTTAGGTGGATTACATGTTTCACTTGTTGAAAATTGATTTCAAATAAATTATTTATGAATTAAACAAGGTTAAACAAGAATTAAATGAATTTAATTCAAACATGAACTTATTTGAGTTTTTATTTGTGCAAAACATTAAGTGAAGTTCATATTTGAAAAGGTTATGCTTTGATGGTTTGAAAACATATTTTATATGTCCCAAAAGAATTTGTTTTGATCAAGTTGTAAATTTAGCAATATTAAATGAATTAAATAAAGTTTAAATTATTTAACCACTTTTAATTATTCAAAACATGAAACAAATTTTATATTTGGAAAGGTGGTTTAATTTTGCATGGAAAACATATTTCATTTGTGGAAATTGGATTTAAAATGAGCAAGTTATTATTTTGGCAATTTTAAATGCAATAATTAAGAAACAGTTGTTTTCAGCAATTTAAAATATTCAAAACAGCAAACAAAATTTATATTTGGAAAGTACAGGAAAAGTTGATTGGAAAACATATTTAGTTTGTGGAATTTGGAATTTTTATGAACAAGTTATGAATTTTGCAAGTTTAAGTGAATTTGACAAGTTTTCAAATTTTGCACCAATTTAAAATATTCAAAACAGTAAACAAATTTTATATTTGGATAGAACATTTAATTTGGGACAGAAAACATATTTAAAAAGTTAAAATTGGAGTTAAAATGATTTTCTTATGCAATTTACAAGATTTGGGGCAAATCTGCCATTTTTATCACCTCTAGGGACTAGAAAATATTTTTACAGGGGCCTAAAAAGAATGTTCAGGGACTTATGTGTGATTCTGAGAAGGTTGCTGTAACAAAATAATGGAAATAAAAAGTTTGGGTTTAAGTGGTGGGAGGGGGACTCGAACCCTTGATCTGCTGCTATGTGATTGGGGGTGCTAACCAGCTGGGCTGGTGTTCTGTTCGTGATGGAAAAGGGCAGCGGGGGGGAAGTGTTGTGGTGCGCGGTGGTTTTTCTGAAATTAACTGAACCGTGACTGTTACTGTATCTCGACAGGAACTGCATCTCGACAGGAACTCGGCCAGCGACAGGCAGTGGCGAACGCCGGAGATGATGGGGCTTGGGGCGGTTGGTGACGGTGGGTTAGAGGGCGGAGAGGCGAGGGGAAGGAGGGGAGCGGAGGTGCGGCCTCACCTTCGAGCGATTGGAGGCGAGGCGGTCGAGGCAGGGAGCAGTTGGCGAGCAGCAGTCAGGGGCGACGGCCGGCGATGGAGGAGATGGCGCCGGCGACACGGGCCGTCTCCCGTCCTCGAGCCTTCACCAAAAACGACGAGGAGCTTCCCCCGGTTCCATTCCCGATGGTAGTTCACCCCCGAGGTGAACGTAGGGCGGCGATCACCGGCGGCCATGGGCTGTTTTCGGTGGGATTCAGAGAGTGCACGTTCAGAGGGAAAAGAGAGACAGGGAGAGGAGAGGGAAGGGGTGGAAGGGAAGATGGCGGCGGCTGGGGTTAGAGGGAGCTAGGGTTTAGGGTTGGGAGAGGGGGAGGAGGTGGTCTTAAGGGGGGAGAGCCTAGTACGGCTGCACATCGAGTGGAGGAGGAGGAATCGGTTGGTGGTGGAGGGGTTCGTACAGAAAGGGAGGAAGACGACAAGGGGAAGAAGGGGGTATTGGGCTTCTAGGGGAAATGGGCTGGGGAAGAAAAGAGGGAAAGGGTTGGGCCTCTCTCCCTTGGTGGTTTTAATTTTTTTTCTATTTATTTTTTTTGCATAAAACCAAATGGAAGAAAAGGATGGGGTTTTAGGTTAATAAAATTTTGGAGAAAATTATGGTTAGTTTAGGTTTTCAAATAGCAACTCAATGCTAACCTTTAATTCAAAAAAGTTTCGAGTTTATTTGCTGTTTGTTAATTAAACCAAAATTGGAATGATTTTTTATGTTAATTGAACATTAATGAAAACAACTCATTTTAATAGGGTGAACCCTATGTTAAAATTGATTAAAGATTATAATTGTTTGGTGAACTTCATAGATTCAATTGGGTGCTGCTTTGGTAAAATTGATTTGAGTTTGAAATTTGATTTGGAATGTAATGGTTTGATTAAATCCAACATCTTAATAGATTGATCCAAAAGTTTTAATTGGAAACAAGAGTATAAAATGTTTTTGGTTATTATTTTTATAACTCCAAGTTGGGTTCTGTTTGAAAGATTTGCTTTGCCTTTGAAATCACATTGGAAATAATTAATGGAAATAAGGCACCATTTTATTAGTTGATTCCTTATGGAATAAAATGATAACAATTTGTTGTTTTTATTTGTTATTTTTATTCCAAAAGTTGTAACAGAGCAAGTATGAAAACAAGGCATTTGAAATTGTTTGAGTTTCATTGTAAAAACAAAGAATAACAGATGCAAAACAAAAGGAACAAATGCAACAACATGATGACATGATGCAATACCTTAACAACAAGAAATCAAACATTCTAATTGGTAGGTTTTCATACTTGGGCTGTTACAGGGGTATTACCTCCACACGAGGGCCCTGAACCTGGGTAGATTGAGTTGTTTGCTGTGGTACTGAGCGCGTCTACTCGACGTGCGATCCCTCGCCGGATACCTACAGCTTCCATCGGCCCCAATCATTAGCCATCCCATGGCATCTGTCTTTACGTTACCACGACAGTTGGCGCCCACCATGGGGCCAGCAGAGGTGCTGGCTGGGATTCGGGACCGATTTCCGCATCGGGGGAGAGCGCGGTTTGTGGCCTCGTCCACATATTCGGCTCATTCGACTTCGTCACCAACAACACCGGCGATTTCGGCGGCAGGCCCGTGCCTGCAGGCGGCTCCGTCCTCTCCTTCGGCGCGCATCTGGTGTACGTCGCCACCACCATCATCCGCGAGTTCCCGGAGGAAGTGCTCGTCGCTGATGATCCTCCTGCTGTACTCGCTGTCCGCGGGAAGCCGGCTGGCTGCTCTGCGGGCAGCGTGGAGGTGATGATGACGGGCCCGGATATCAATGCCGGGAAAAGCGCGCCCGCTGCGCCTGAAGTCGTGGACGAGCAGGCGGCTCTCAAGGTCCACAAGCCCTACGGCATGCCCCGGAACATTCCGGTTTACGTGGATCCTTCTACGTCAACAGCGGTACCGGCTGCTCGCGTTGTCGCCACCGAGCAGCTGGGCATGCCGCTCGCCACAGACGCGGATCTCGCGGCAGGGAGGGCGCAGCGTCAAGCGCTACTCGTGGAGGCCCAGGAGCTGGATAAGGTTAGGCTTGAGCTGAACCTGGATCAAAATGAGTACAACAGGGCGCATGGTTTTACTCCTGTTTCTAGGCTTCCTAGCAAGCTAGGCACTATTCGCCGCAACCTGGGAGCTGAGCTAGCTAGAGATGGTAGGGTTGCTAGTCTGTCAGCTAGTTTGAACACTGCTAGTAGGCCAAAATATAGCTCCCCCGCCAAAACACTTATGGCTGCAGAGGCAGTCGCGGCCGAGTTGCTGCATCTCACTGGCGACGCTCGCGCCAGGCAGCAGGAGCGACTTAATGAGCTAGTTCTAGAAGCTGGCAGGCAGAATGAGGCTTTTCGGAAGGCCATCCCGGGAACCGGTGCGTCCTATGTTATTCATTCGCATGGGGTTAGATCCGTGGATCAGGACTCGTCGCCGCTTCCTGGCGGTGAGAGGGCCCAGAGTGTGACCTCTAGGAGAAATAAATAGATGCAGGTGTACGACCCGGCTGTCGCCAGAAAACAGCACGCTGTAGAGCGGCAACCCGGCCAGAAACACAACTCTGCAGGAGCTGCCTATCAAGCCACCAAAGCTCGCCGCGAGGGACAAGGAGGAAACCGACATGGTCCATCTCGGCGCCAGGCTGCCAACCCGATTCAGCAAACGGTGCAGCCGCAAGCAGTTGTGGCAGCGGCCAACCCGGTTGCTCGACCCGGTCCTGTGCAGCAGGACCGCTATGATGATGGGTACTCGGCGATGGAGCAAGCCGGGTACGCTGATCCGAGAGACGTCACTGATCGCCTGGGTGGCAGGATGCTGGAGCCTAGTGATGCAAGGTACAAGCTGGACCGGATTCACCGGTCTGAGCAGATAGAGGCGAAAGGGCCACCCGGCCCAAGCTGTTTTGGTCACAGGATCATGGGAGAGCCTTCGGTAACCAAGTTCCAGCTGGCTAGAGGGACCAAGTACTATGATGGGAGCACCAAGCCGGAAGACTGGCTGAATGATTATGTCACCACCGTGCACATTGTTGGCGGTAACCGGCGATGGGCTGTGAGATACGTCCCACAGATGCTGGAGGGCCCTGCCCGGATCTGGCTGAACAATTTGCCATGCAACAGCATCAACTGCTGGCTTGACTTCTCGGAAGCCTTCATCAGCAACTTCACCAGCACTTACAAGAGGCCGAATAGGCCGCAACAGCTCTCAGCATGCAAGCAGCAGGAAGAGGAGACTGACCGAGAGTACCTTACTCGGTGGAGCACCCTGAGAAACACTTGCGAGGGTGAAAGTAGAAGGATGCCGCCTAGAGGGGGGGTGAATAGGCGCTTTAAAATAATTACGGTTTAGGCTTGAGTAAATGCGGAATAAAACTAGCGTTTAATTTATCAAGCACAAAACCTATGCAAGCTAGGTTTATCTATGTGCACCAACAACTTATGCTAGGCATGATATACAACTATGAGATAGCAAGATAGATGACTTCAAGCACGATGGCTATCACAAAGGTAAATGCATAAGTAACGAGCTAGAGTGTAGAGATAACCGAAGCACAAGGAGACACCGGTGTGATTACCGAAGTTCCTTCCCAAGGGAAGTACGTCTTCGTTGGAGAGGTGGGGAGCCACCTAGGCGCTCCTCAATAGCACGGATGTGCACACCATATTCTCCTTGAGCTTCTCCGGTGAGGGAGATGCTCGTTTCCACTATGAGGTCGACTTGAAGGCGTTGACCAAACCTTACACGAGGTTGAGGCTATCTCCACAACTCAATTGGAGGCTCTCAACGAAGCTTCTTGCAACAAGGTGGAAGCCCCAAGCACTAACCGTCTAGGGTGCTCAATACACCCAAGAGGAACAATCTCTCCGGTGACCAAGCACCCAAGAGTAACAAGCTCACGAACTTCTCTTTCACGAATCTCGTGGGGAACTCAAACCGATGCACCTAATGCAATGGCAAGAACACACAAAGTGGTCAAGAACTTCTCTCCCAAATCCCACCAAAGCAACTAATGCTATGGAGGGAGGAAGGAGGAAGAACAAGGAAAACAACAAATGAATCCCTAGATCTAGATCCAATAGATTCCCCTCACAAAGAGGTGGGATTGATTGGTGAAGTGGTAGATCTAGATCTCCTCTCTCTTTTCCCTCAAGTGGAAGCAAGAATCATTGGAGGGATTGAGAGAGAGCAAGCTTTTGGAGGTCAACAATGGAGGTCAAACTTGCCCAAAAGGTTAGAGAACCATTGGGGAAGAAGGCCCCTTAAATAGGTCACCCAAATATCCAACCGTTGGAGGAAAATTCGCGCAGGGGCGGAACCTCCGGTGAAACCACCGGAACCTCCGCCCCCCGGATGAGTTAGGACATCAAAATGGCTGAAAAAATGCCCCAACCACCGGAGCCTCCGGTGGTTTCACCGGAACCTCCGCCACTTTCAAACCGAAGGGGTTTCCGGCGGAGCCTCCGCTGGTGGAAAAAACTGCAGAACACCCTATATGAAAACGGTCATAACTTTTGCATCCGGACTCCGTTTTCGATGTTCTTGGGCTCGTTGAAATCGCAACGACGAGCACTACAAGAATATGCAGAGAAACATCATAGTCCACATGGGAATATAAAACCAAATGATGAAAGGTTTGGCCTATCAATAAAGGACAACCGGTAGAAACCTCCAACAACAAAAATGCGATAAGTTTTTCATACGAAATCCATTTTTGATGAACTTGAGCTTGACATGAAGAACATGACAAGCTCTAAAACCTTACATGGAGAAAACCCAAATAAGAACCAAGAAGGATGATGCCAAGTATGCAAAGGTTTGAGCTCTCTACGATAGATACGATCAAGATATGCATTCAAGAGCCCCTCTTGATAGTACGGTTATCTATCCTATAATCCGGTCTCCCAACTAGCATAATGAGACCGGTAAAATAGAAACCCTATATAAGTCATACCTTTGCCTTGCGCAATCCAATTGAGCTAGATGATGGCGATCTTAATCACCTCAAGTTGGACCACCTTTCTTGATTGCGCTTCGCTTCGTGAAGATTGTGAATTGCTCCCCCATAAGCTAATATGAGAGAGCTTATCACATGAACATCTTCACTTGACCATAATCTCCATATGGGTGGAAAGATTCAAGCATAGGATTTCTTCTAGATGCTTCACTTGAGCTTCCACGTCAAGCTAGGTGACGAACATCGCTCGACGATGACATAGACCATGGGCTATATGAAATCTACCTTTTTGTTCATGCCCATGAAGATACCTAACCACACATAGAGATGCCACACACACATATATGGGTTAGATCACAAAGCTATATTGACAATTTCTTACCATACCATGAGATACACAATCCCACTTGGTACATCGTGTAGCTTTGTGTGTTGATCACTAGCTTGATCAACCTTGTATCTTTTCTTCTCACTTCAAATGATGATGTCTTGAAGATAACCATGAAGGATAACATAATACTTTACTTCAAGACACACTAGCAATAACCTCAACTCAAACCATGACCATTCTTCATATAAATCCTTGAATATAACAATGGCCATCAAGGAAGCTAATAGAGTTCAACACATGAACTCCATTATTTCCTATGAACAAGAACTACAAGGATAACTCAATGCAAACATTAGTCCATAGGGATTGTCAGTAATTACCAAAACCACATATGGGGCACCATGCACTTTCAATCTCCCCCATTTTGGTAATTGATGACAATCCCTTTTTACGAGGGTTTATATGATGAATTAAGCAACCATGCAAAACAAAGAGTAAGGATGCAATAGCATGGAAGGCAAATGCTTAAGAACGAAACTAAAGCATAGAACCAAATTCCCTTAAACCCAAATTCCCTTCAACCCTCTAAACTTCTCCCCCATTGGCATCCATTGCCAAGATGGGAAAAAAGATTAGAAGGCAAATATAATAAGAGCTCCCCCATAGTGTATGCATTCCTCATGATATGAGTGAAATCAAGAGCATGTATCCAACTAGGAATAGATGGAGGGAGATCAAACTATATTGAGGATCCAAAGATTTAAAAGCAAAGTCAAATTGAAGGATACTTTCATAAAGAAGCAACCAACCAAAGGATCCGAAAAAAAAAAAAAACGATTTACCAAAATCAATATTATGATAAGATCAACCAAGTGTTCTAGAAAATCAAGAGGGAACTCCCCAAGGTACATGCACAATGTTAGATTTGAATTACTATATAATGTGCACAACATGGAATCATCACTCCCTTCTAGATAATTTTGAACACAAACAAGAGCAAGAGAATAGATAGGAAATATAGCAAAGCAACTTGCAAACAAACAAGAGTTGAGCAATTAAGATCAAGAAGCGACAAGTAAAGATTTACTCAACCGAAAGAGATGAGTGTGACAAGGAAGGACATTTGTAGGAGACTAATAGGATGAGCAATGCTTCATCATAGTCTTTAAATATATGAGTCACATAGTGCATATCATGTCTTTCCCATACACACAAACCAACAAATGATAAAACACATATGTCCACAAGCTTTATAAGATTCCAAAGGAATACCAAAAGAAAAAGAAAAGCTTGTGCCTTTTAGGAACCACCAAGTAATATAAAGCAATAAAACATGGTCACTAAAGAAATAGAATATCAATTAAAGATGTAACTGTTCTCGTGTGTATAAGTTTCTAAGTGGACACCAATCACAAAGATATATATCCACAAAGAAATATGCACACCCAAAAATAGGTACAAGGGTGAAGAACATGATATCCAAGATAGGTTCATACATATACCAATAAGATTTTTTCTTGAAAGTAAAGCACTAGGATTAGTTTAATCTTAAGGGGATATAGATGGACAAACAATAAACTCACCAAAGCATCACAAATATCACAAGGGAAAAGTGATAGTTGGAATGCTTCGAGAAAGGTAACGCATATCACAAAATATTTAAATGGTTTTTGAGAATTCATAAATATTGCATATGAGAGATTTCAAGTAGAAGTTACTAGATTAATATACTTGGGATTGGAGAATCATGAAAATGATTATAAATATCCCCTTAGTATGTAATCATCCCGGCTTACTCATAGTTGCAATAAAGATGTTTTTGATAAGACATTTGCAAGAGCCAAATGAAATGCAACACATGGAATTCATGCCAAGATGCAACCTACACAAGGTTGAAATCTAGAAATTTATGCATGGAATAGATAGTTGTTACCGAGACGGCATTGGTGATGAAGAGGATGCGAGTTTGATAATCATCGTAGCTTGACTCCTATGATATGATGGTGAGAACACCTTCCTTATGAATGGAGCAAGCAACCAATGTATCTCCATTGTACCTAAAAACAAAAAACAAGTACAACATGGTTCCCAAACTTATTGGGTCCAAAGTAGTTAGAACAACTACAATACATAAGACAAACTCCACATAAGTATATGCATATTAATATGAATTTGAATTGTATGCGCATCTTAGCCATTTAGGATTTGATGGAGTTTATCCTATATATTGGATCAACGAAAGTAAGCATGTCAAAGAATATACATAGTAAATATACATGCACAAAACTTTCAAGAACCAAACAAGATACAAATAGGACAAAATACCAATTAAAACAAAGAAGGCACTCACAAGAGATAAAATCAAACAAAGTGTCCAAGTTATATCAAAACCCCAAACCAACACATGATTTAGGAAATCAAATAGAGAAGATAACAAAAGAAAAACATCAACGAATAAACAAACCCTCTACACTTTTCATGATGGCACACAAAGTACCAAGACGAAAAATGTTCGTCTTCCAAAGAGACAAGTCACTGGGATAAAATACCAATTTCAAGACAACAAGTGTTCAAACACGTATAGGATAGTTCTTCCAATAATAGTGCATTAATTATGATATTGCATTTGAATACAAGATGCACGCAATGGAATCATTACTCTCCATATATATTATTCAAACACTAGTCAAGCTCAAGAAAAGCAATAAGATGCAATACCAATTAAAGAATTGTGTTCTACTCAATGTAGGATAGCTTCCCAAGAAATGCAACACAAAGAAGTATGACTTTGAATAAGAGTGCACACGAATGGGATCATTGCTTTTCCTAACTCAATAAAGCATAAAACAAATTTTGAGTAGAGTAAGGAAGACACAAAGGAGTTTGAACCAAACAAATCCTTGGCAAGAAACAAGGCAATTTTAGAGCAATGGACAAAGTAAATATGATTAATAAACTTACCACAAATTATTATAACTTGTCAAAGACAAGAGATTTATGGAGATATTTCTCGGTGGTATATTTGTTCACAATCATATTCACAAAACATAAGTATGTGGTAAAAGATAGGAATGAAAACACCATACTTAAATAGAGATTCTTGGTGGCTTCAATAGTCGAATGATCATGCAAAGAAATGATTAATATATCAAGAAGCAACCGGTTCCCGAGAAGGTAAATTCTAGTGCTAATTTGTGGAAAACCGCACCAAGAAACTCTTTCACGAATAAGATACCAAAAGATGAGCAAATAAAATCATTTAAGAAAATTGGAACTAGTTTGAGCACACATGCCACATAGGAATAAGATAATTAACAATATCAATTCTACGTGGCAAAACCTTAAATGTTCACATTCTTTAGGCTTGTAATATGCACAAACATATTACTCCCCCATAATGTGATAATCCGTATTTTCTTAGCAAGAGTCAAACAAAAACCAACTTGAGATAATTAATAGACATTAGAATTTGAATTTCTCATGAGTATGAGATACCACATAGAGACTAGATAATATTGAAATATCAACACTATGTGGTATTCCTCATGTACACACATTTTGGGATTGTGAAGTGCCAAGGCATATAACTCTCCTAAAATGGGATAGTCCATTAATCACTCAAAAGAGCCAAATAAGATACACACAAGATGCAATTAGGCTCAAAGCAAACTCATACATACATTTTGTGCGAACCGACAAACACATACTAGATTACTCAAGGATAAGTAAGTATTAAGCACAAAATATACAAAATACAAGCAAGGTACAAAACCAATATATGCAAAGGGGCAAGCAACTTTCAATGTATATATATAATGTAATAACACAAGTTACCGCAAGAAGGAGCATGGAATATGTGATAGAGACGTGATAATCCAAATGACTTGGCTTAAGGAAAATATACGTGATGAAGATCCCTTAATTCTTCATGATATAGCCAAGTCTCCAATGCCCTCCGATAACACCTATTGATCAAGTTTGAGCTTGTTGGTCCCCAACCAAGTTGGGTCCTAAGAGGTTAGTCACAATAGGCTTGGCTACCCAAATGGTTCTTTTCTTGACACCACTTTGAGTACCAACATATTTGGCAAACACATTGCCCACATCATCCTTCCGAATGGAATACACATCATCAATTATGATAGGGTTGGATAATGTACCATTTGTGCATGAAGAAGCAAGATGGCCCTTTTCACGACATAAGTAGCAACAACGACTCCTTCCATTCTTCTTAGTTGATTTCTCAACTTGAGAAGCATTAGCTTGAGTCTTCATATGAAGAGGCCTTTCTTCAACTTGAAGTTGAGATTGAGGTTGAACTTGTGGCCGCTTCCCTTGTTGCTTCTCGCTAAGTTTCTTCTTCTTCATAGGGCATGATCTAACATGATGCCCTTCAACCTTGCACTTGAAGCAAACAATATTCGCCAAATTCTTGACTTGTTCATGGCCCTTCTTCTTGTCGACCTTGGACTTGTTCTTTTGATTGGAAATGAATCCAAGTCCTCTCTTGTCATTGGGGGATTTTTGGACACTCAACATATTATCAAGTGTGGACTTCCCTTTATGACACTTCTCCAAGTCTTTCTCCAATGAAGTGACTTGGGCCTTGAGCTCTTTGATTTCCTCTACATGGTTAGTATCAACACAAGAGCTAGAGGAAGTAGATGCATCATTATTAGAGCAACAAGGTAAGGAAAGCAATTCATCATAAGATGTGGGAACATTATGAGAGGATGAATTACTAGGACTAGCACAAGGCAATATAGCATTTAGAGTAGATATTGTGCCTTTGTCCACATGAGGCTCACAAGATGTTACCTTAGTTGACATAGCCTTATGAGCTAATTTTAGACTCTCATGGGAGACTAGAAGATCCTTATGAGAGCTTGAGAGCTTTTCATGAGTTTCTTCCAATTTCCCATAATTACTAGTTAGCAACTCAAGTTGAGCCCGTAGCTCAACATTCTCCTTTAATGTGGATGCTTCACAAGAAATAGAGTTAGTAGCACAAGCATCAACATTTTTAGCTTTGAGTTCATTAGCAAGCGAAAGAGATAACTCATTGTCCCTTCTAAGCTTAGAAACGCTAATAGCATATGTTTCTTCTAGACTATATAGTTTCTCTTCAAGAGAAGATCTAAGGGACCGCTCTTTCTCAAAAGCCTTTTCAAGCTCTTTGTCCTTGATAGAATGACTACCACTATGACTTTCGAAAGTCACGATGATATCCTCCTTTTCATCTACAAGAGAGTTAGCCTCATCAAGTTGTTCTAGGAGAGCATTCACATTTTCTTTGGTCTCACCAACAAGGCTTGCGAACCATAAGCGTAATTTCTTAGACTCATCATCATCTTCCTTACCAACATCATCATCACTACTATCATCATAATATATATTGGGGTTCAAAGTTGAAGATACCTTTGAATCCTTGGCCATAAGGCAAAATGTGGTAGATGATGATGAATCATTACTTGAGGCACCACTCAAGTCCACATCTTGTTCCATAGAGAGTTGAGTTTCCTTTAAATTGTTAGCCATACAAATACTAGAGGAAACACAATCATTTTTATCATGGGAACAAGATAAAGCAAGCATATCATCATGAGATTTAGTCAAGCAATGACGACATGATATGCAAAGACTATCAACACAAGCATGTAAAACATTTTTTGTGCTAGTTGTGTTTAAGTCCAAAGATGAGACATTGCAATAAGATAGAGATGAAGGATCATCAATAATAATCTCACTATCATTATTGCAAAGCCTATCACTACTCACCATCTCATTAGTTTGTGGCTTACCACATGTTGGTGAAGTAGAAGAAGTTGAGAACTCATCACGACCGGAGATGGAGGGAGAGCAATCATCCACAATAATATTGGACACTCCATATTTATCTTGAAGCTTTGTCCATAATTCATGAGCATTCCGAATAGGAAAAAGTGGCTTAATAACTACAAGGCTCACAAGAAGGAAAAACGCATTAATAGCAAGAGCATCGAGAGATAAGTTTTTCTCTTCCTCTAAAGTTGGATTTTGAGGATCCTTTGGAGGAGAAAAACCCATCTCTACAATTTGCTCCATGTGTGGGTCCATGACCCGGAAATAAATGAGCATGCGAAATTTCCAAAGATCATAGTTTGTGCCATCGAAATGAAATGTGGGATCTTGCACTAATTCACTAAGCAACATCATTACTCTCAAGGCGGTGAAGCCTAACAATGAGAGCCCTGGCTCTGATACCAATTGAAAGTAGAAGGATGCCGCCTAGAGGGGGGGGTGAATAGGCGCTTTAAAATAATTACGGTTTAGGCTTGAGTAAATGCGGAATAAAACTAGCGTTTAATTTATCAAGCACAAAACCTATGCAAGCTAGGTTTATCTATGTGCACCAACAACTTATGCTAGGCATGATATACAACTATGAGATAGCAAGATAGATGACTTCAAGCACGATGGCTATCACAAAGGTAAATGCATAAGTAACGAGCTAGAGTGTAGAGATAACCGAAGCACAAGGAGACACCGGTGTGATTACCGAAGTTCCTTCCCAAGGGAAGTACGTCTTCGTTGGAGAGGTGGGGAGCCACCTAGGCGCTCCTCAATAGCACGGATGTGCACACCATATTCTCCTTGAGCTTCTCCGGTGAGGGAGATGCTCGTTTCCACTATGAGGTCGACTTGAAGGCGTTGACCAAACCTTACACGAGGTTGAGGCTATCTCCACAACTCAATTGGAGGCTCTCAACGAAGCTTCTTGCAACAAGGTGGAAGCCCCAAGCACTAACCGTCTAGGGTGCTCAATACACCCAAGAGGAACAATCTCTCCGGTGACCAAGCACCCAAGAGTAACAAGCTCACGAACTTCTCTTTCACGAATCTCGTGGGGAACTCAAACCGATGCACCTAATGCAATGGCAAGAACACACAAAGTGGTCAAGAACTTCTCTCCCAAATCCCACCAAAGCAACTAATGCTATGGAGGGAGGAAGGAGAAAGAACAAGGAAAACAACAAATGAATCCCTAGATCTAGATCCAATAGATTCCCCTCACAAAGAGGTGGGATTGATTGGTGAAGTGGTAGATCTAGATCTCCTCTCTCTTTTCCCTCAAGTGGAAGCAAGAATCATTGGAGGGATTGAGAGAGAGCAAGCTTTTGGAGGTCAACAATGGAGGTCAAACTTGCCCAAAAGGTTAGAGAACCATTGGGGAAGAAGGCCCCTTAAATAGGTCACCCAAATATCCAACCGTTGGAGGAAAATTCGCGCAGGGGCGGAACCTCCGGTGAAACCACCGGAACCTCCGCCCCCCGGATGAGTTAGGACATCAAAATGGCTGAAAAAATGCCCCAACCACCGGAGCCTCCGGTGGTTTCACCGGAACCTCCGCCACTTTCAAACCGAAGGGGTTTCCGGCGGAGCTACCACCGGAGCCTCCGCTGGTGGAAAAAACTGCAGAACACCCTATATGAAAACGGTCATAACTTTTGCATCCGGACTCCGTTTTCGATGTTCTTGGGCTCGTTGAAATCGCAACGACGAGCACTACAAGAATATGCAGAGAAACATCATAGTCCACATGGGAATATAAAACCAAATGATGAAAGGTTTGGCCTATCAATAAAGGACAACCGGTAGAAACCTCCAACAACAAAAATGCGATAAGTTTTTCATACGAAATCCATTTTTGATGAACTTGAGCTTGACATGAAGAACATGACAATCTCTAAAACCTTACATGGAGAAAACCCAAATAAGAACCAAGAAGGATGATGCCAAGTATGCAAAGGTTTGAGCTCTCTACGATAGATACGATCAAGATATGCATTCAAGAGCCCCTCTTGATAGTACGGTTATCTATCCTATAATCCGGTCTCCCAACTAGCATAATGAGACCGGTAAAATAGAAACCCTATATAAGTCATACCTTTGCCTTGTGCAATCCAATTGAGCTAGATGATGGCGATCTTAATCACCTCAAGTTGGACCACCTTTCTTGATTGCGCTTCGCTTCGTGAAGATTGTGAATTGCTCCCCCATAAGCTAATATGAGAGAGCTTATCACATGAACATCTTCACTTGACCATAATATCCATATGGGTGGAAAGATTCAAGCATAGGATTTCTTCTAGATGCTTCACTTGAGCTTCCACGTCAAGCTAGGTGACGAACATCGCTCGACGATGACATAGACCATGGGCTATATGAAATCTACCTTTTTGTTCATGCCCATGAAGATACCTAACCACACATAGAGATGCCACACACACATATATGGGTTAGATCACAAAGCTATATTGACAATTTCTTACCATACCATGAGATACACAATCCCACTTGGTACATCGTGTAGCTTTGTGTGTTGATCACTAGCTTGATCAACCTTGTATCTTTTCTTCTCACTTCAAATGATGATGTCTTGAAGATAACCATGAAGGATAACATAATACTTTACTTCAAGACACACTAGCAATAACCTCAACTCAAACCATGACCATTCTTCATATAAATCCTTGAATATAACAATGGCCATCAAGGAAGCTAATAGAGTTCAACACATGAACTCCATTATTTCCTATGAACAAGAACTACAAGGATAACTCAATGCAAACATTAGTCCATAGGGATTGTCAGTAATTACCAAAACCACATATGGGGCACCATGCACTTTCAGAGGGGGTGAACGAGTCACAGGCAATCGTCTGGTTCGCTCAAGGCTGCAGGCATGGCAGCATGCTGTGGCAGAAGCTGCAGAGGGAGATGCCGAGTACGCTCGCCGAGACGATCAAGATAGATGACATGTATGCACTCGGTGACCCTACTCAGCCGCTGCTCGATGCCTTTGAGCCGAGAAGAAGGAGCCAGGATGCCAGCAGGCGTAATGACCGCCCAGATTTCCGCAACAAGCGCCGAGATGACCGTCCTGATACTCGGTATGGCTCGGAGCAGGTGAACGATGTGAATCAAGACACTGTGGCTGCCGGGAGCAGCCAAAGGCAAAAAACTACTGGAGCCCAATACGGGCAGAACCAGAATCAGGGCCAGGGCTTCAAGAAGCAGTACAATGCTCCCCAGCACGTCAATGCCAACCCGGAAGCCGGAGATGCTCAGAGATTTATCTTTGAGAACATGAAGGATGGGCCTTGCAGATTCCATACTCGACATCCGAGTAGGCCAGCCAGCCACACTACCCGGCAATGCAGCTGGTGGGACCGCATCAAGAGTGAAGGCTTTGGTCAGCTGCCCCCTCCTCCTCCTCTGTCGCCTGCGGGTGCCAATGTGCAGCCTATTCGGGCAGCTCCTCCCAAGCCGGCCGAGAACCCGAGAAGGGAGAACGTAAATCAAGTGGCTCAGGGAGCCAACCGCAACTACAACAACCGCAACGACCGCAACCACAACTACAACAACCGCAACGACCGCAACCGCAACTACTACACCCGCAACAACAACCGGAACGACAACAACAACAACAACAATGGAAACATCAACAACGGCAACAATGGTGGTGGAGACCGGAACCTGTACCAGGAGCATCATGAGAGCTACATGGTGTTCACCACTGAGCCGGATGACAAGCAGTCGCAGCGCAGGCGTGCGATGGAGGTGAATGCAGTGATACCGGCTGTGCCGCACTACCTGCACTGGTGCGAACAAGAGATCACTTGGTCTAAGGATGACCATCCCAGTGTGAAGCCCAATCCGGGTATATATGCACTAGTGGTGGATCCCACCTTCCTGGGGACCAAGAAGAACGTGAAGTTCAGGAAGGTGCTGATTGACAACGAAAGCATCATCAACATCATGTACCGAGATACCCTGGAGAAGCTCGGCCTTGCCGAGAACATGCTGCTACCCAGCAGAACCACCTTTCATGGCATTGTGCCGGGAGTGTCTTGCGCTCCAATCGGCCGCATCTGGATTGATGTGCTATTCGGCACCAGGGAGAACTGCCGCACCGAGTGTCTGCAGTTCAAAGTGGTTGACCTTCAGAGCCCCTACAATGCTCTACTCGGCAGGCCTGCACTCACCAAGTTCATGGCCTCAACCCATGCGGCCTACCTGAAGATGAAGCTTCCCGGTCCAAATGGTGTCATCACCATCTCGGGTGATTACAAGCGTTCCCTGGAGTGCGCATCTGCTGGATCTCTGCTGGCAGAGTCCTTGGTCATCGCTGCAGAGAAGAAGAAGATACACGAAGTGGTGGCCATGGCCCAAGCAGCTCAAGTCAGCATGCCCGGCATGCCAAGTTCTCAGTATGGAGCCACCTTCCAGGCCTCCCAAGAAACCAAGAAGGTGCAGGTTAACCCTGAGTTCCCGGAGCGTGTTGCCATCATTGGCGCCGGGTTGGGCGAGAAATAGGAAAACAAGCTCATCCATTTCCTCCATGAGAATCGGGATGTCTTTGCATGGTCCGATGAGGACTTGCCGGGTGCCCCGAGGGAGTTGGTTGAGCACTCGCTACATGTGCGCCCTGACGCCAAGCCGATTAAGCAGGCAATGCGCCGCTTTGCGGCAGAGCAAAGAAAAGCTATCGGTGATGAGATCACGAAGCTACTAGTAAGTGGATTCATCATGGAGGTACTCCATCCGGATTGGCTGGCCAATCCGGTCATGGTGGAGAAGAAGAAGGAGGACCCCAAGGCCGCGGTGGCATGGCGCATGTCTGTGGACTACACCGACTTGAACAAGGCCTGCCCCAAGGACCCGTTCCCGCTACCCCGCATAGATCAGGTGATCAATTCCACTGCCGGGTGCGAGCTTTTGTCTTTCATTGATGCCTACTCTGGTTTTCATCAGATACCTCTTAACCCGACTGATCAAATAAAGACTGCTTTTATTACCCGTACGGGGCTTATTGCTATCGTGTTATGTGTTTCGGGTTGAGGAATGTTGGGGCTACTTATCAGAGATGCATGCAAAAATGCTTGCATGACCAGATAGGCAAGAATGTGCAGGTGTACGTAGATGACACTGTCATCAAAACGAAAGAAACACATACTCTGCTTAGTGACATTGAGGAAACATTTGCTAGCTTGCGCAGATACAGAATGAAACTAAATCCGACTAAGTGCACATTTGGCGTCCCGGCTGGCAAGCTACTCGGTTTCTTGGTATCCTGTCGGGGCATTGAGGCCAATCCTTCAAAGATAAAAGCTATAGAGAGCATGTCTTTGCCGAGATCGCTGAAGGATGTGCAGAAATTCACTGGATGCCTGGCCTCCCTTAGCCACTTCCTGGGAAGAATGGGTGAGAAGGCCTTGCCTCTCTATCAACTCATGAAGAAAAGTGACAAGTTCGTCTGGACACCACAAGATGATGTGGCCTTCAAGGAACTCAAGACCATGCTGGGTAACGCTCCCATCCTGGCGAGCCCTCTGCGTAAGGAGCCAATGCTGCTTTACATTGCAGCTACCAACCGGGTAGTCAGTGTGGTGATGGTGGTGGAAAGAGAAGAGGAAGGCAAAATTGTGCAGTGGCCGGTATATTATCTCGGCGAGGTGCTATCCAGCTCCAAGCAAAACTACCCGCACTACCAGAACATGACGTATGGCGTGTACCTAGGTGCCAAGAAGCTCAAGCATTATTTCCAAGAGCATCCCATCACGGTGGTGAGCACTGCTCCCATTTTGGAGATCATGGGCAACAAGGATGCAAGCGGCCGAGTTGCCAAATAGGCAATTGAGCTAGCCGCGTACACCCCTCTATACGCGAGAAGAGAAGCAATCAAGTCACAGATCCTGGCGGATTTCTTGGTGGATTGGGCCGAGATGCAGTACGAGCCTCCTTTGCCGGAAACCAATTTCTGGAAGATGCATTTTGATGGCTCCAAAGTAAAAGAAGGGCTTGGTGCTGGTGTAGTGCTCACCTCCCCCAAGCGAGATCAGCTCAAGTATGTGTTGTAGATCCACTTCTCGGCATCCAACAATGTTGCCGAGTACGAGGAACGCGTACATGGTCTGAGGGTGTCCAAGGAGATTGCGCATTGTGTGCTATGGCGACTCGGACTTGGTGGTCCAGCAAGTTTCCGGAAATTGGGGTGCCTTGGATGCCAACATGGCGTCCTACCGGTTTCTGGTGCAAAACATGACCGAGTTCTTTGATGGGTGTGAATTTCATCACATACACCGAGCTGAGAATGATGCGGCTGATACCCTGTCCAAGTTGGAATCTTCTCGGCAGTTTATCCCTCCTGGAATTTCCTTGGAGCATTTGAGAAAAACATCTATCAAGCCATCTCCCAACTCGCAGTCCATCTTCATTCCATCTCTGCCAGGATCAGAGGCGGTACCCATGGAGATTGATTGGGAAAATGCAAAAGAGAACCCGGGGACTGCCGTCTCCAACCCGGGGACTGCCATCTGCAACCCAGGGACTGCCACTCCTGACTCGGGGACTGCCGCATTCATCGAGGGGATCATTTATCGATACTCGGGGACTCGAGGACTCGTCTCCAACTCGGAACAAGTCATGATACTTGATCCAATGGAAGTGGACGAACCAGTGTTTCCCATCCGGGAGACACCGAGTTGGGCTCTGCCCATATTATCCTTTCTAATGGATGGCACACTACTGAGTGATGAGGTCACAGCCAGGAAAATACAGAGAAGATCCAAGGGCTACACCATCATCAACAAGGAGCTGCACAGAAGGAGTCCAACCGGTGTGCTGCAACGCTGCGCTGAGCCAGAAGAAGGAGAGGAGATCCTCAGAGAGATACACCAAGGAAAGTGCGGGCACCATGCCTCTTCTCGGGCTCTAGTCAACAAGGCTTTTCGACATGGTTTCTTTTGGCTCACTGCCTTGCGACAAGCTGAAGACCTAGTGAGAAAATGCAATGGATGCCAGAGGTTTGCAAGCAAGATACATATGCCAGCATCCGAGTTGAAGACCATCCCCATTACTTGGCCAGCTGCTGTATGGTGCTTGGATATCGTAGGCCCTTTCAAGCCAGCTAGAGGCAACATGACTCACATCTTGGTAATGGTTGATAAGTTCACCAAGTGGATTGAGGTCAAGCCTATCCGGAAATGTGATGGAGTCACGACTGTGAGCTTTCTGAAGGATATCATTCTGAGATACGGCTACCCGCACAGCATCATCACGGATAATGGAACAAACTTTGCTGAGGGTGCATTTGCAAGATTCTGCAAGGAGAAGCGGATCCGGCTAGATGTTGCATCAGTTGCACATCCGGCCTCGAATGGGCAAGTTGAAAGAGGAAATGGCATGGTCCTATCCGGGATAAAGCCAAGGCTAATTGAGCCATTACAGCGAACCCCTGGTTGTTGGCTGGACGAGTTGCCGGCGGTGTTGTGGAGTCTAAGGACTACCCCTAACCGATCAACCGGATACACACCATTCTTCCTGGTATATGGAGCTGAGGCCGTGTTGCCCACTGACCTTGAGCATGACTCACCCAGAATAACCCTCTATACTGAGGCAGAGGCAAGAGAAGACCGAGAAAACGATGTGTACCTCCTTGAGGAACCAAGAGAGTTAACTCTGTCCCGCTCAGCTGTATATCAACAGAATCTGAGGAGGTATCATAGCCGGAAAGTAAACCCAAGGGTTTTTCGAGAAGGAGACATGGTCCTTAGGCTCGTGCAGCGCACAGCCGGGATGCACAAGCTACCCCCTCCGTGGGAAGGGCCTTTCATTGTTAGCAAGGCTCTGCACAATGATGCCTACTATCTCGTCGACGTACATACACCGCAGAAGAACAGGCCGGATAAGGCCGGAGAGGAACCCAAGCGTCCCTTGAATGTAGCTCTACTATGCCGTTTTCATTCATGAGCAAACATTGTATGTATTTCCTCAACCGAGTTAAAATTCAAGTCGGCACTCCGAATTCGAACTCGGGGACTGCCCTTAACAAAACTCGCTTTGTGTCATCTACTCTGTTTACCTTGCCTACTCGGTTGATTCACTTAGAATTTCACGTGCATATCTAGTAATGTGTTTAAACCCAAGGGCCAACTCTTCGACTCTGCTGCTGTCTGCAACCCGGCTTCATGGCAAGCAAGAGAACAAGCCAAAGGTCAATGAGGACACGAAAAATTGTTAAGGAAAGGAGAAATGTAGCAACCGAGTAGGGCATTTTTTATTCTCTGTTTTCTTTTCGGCTAAGTGGTGGGCAGTGTTAATATGCAAATTTCTAAGTGGTTAAGTATCTGAAACTTGGTTCTGAAAGTCTTGTGACTCGACTACCAAAAAGCCACAAGTGGCAGGTAAGAGCAAAGACAAAAAGACTAAGTGAATGAGAAATGCAACTCGGGGATTTGCATCTTAACGCAATCCGGCATTGAGCCAGTCTTGCTAAAAGTGAACTAAATAAAAATAAGTACCAAGAGGAACCATAAATGTATTGGTTACATCTGCACCCGGCATCCCGGGGATTTAATAAATGTTTGAGGATAAAGTTGCAGGAATTTAAACAACAGTTGATGAGGTATTGTCCGCCTCAGTGCTGGTAGGCGCCGCGGGCTCGGTTGCAGGCGTGGTGGAAGCACGCTCTGGAATAGGAGCAGTCGGGGTAGTGGAAGCCGGCTCGGATGCAGAGTTGGTGGCCTGAGTGGCAGTGGCGCTGGGAAGCGGGTAAACGTCAGCGGCGGCGTTCTCGGTGGCACCTTCAGTTGCGCCTAACTCAGGAGCGGGGTCTTCGATCACCATCTCGGTGGTGACAACCTCCTCCTGTGATGCGGATTGCGACTCAACTCGGGCCTCGTCAGAGCCAGCCGCTGGCTTGACGATCTCCGAGTTAGTCTCCATCCCGGGCTCCTCTGCAGTGCCACGCTGCTCGGTCCCTTTGTCCTCTGCTGCCTCATGCTCTGCCTCCTCATGCTCCTCCTCCTCATCTCCCCGGCTGCGATCTTCACCAGCATCTTCATCAAACTCGGCTTCCTCCTCCTCCTCCTCTTCTTCAACATCAGTATCCGGCTCAGTGGGGCCATCGATATACTGGTTGGTCTCAGCATAGGAGGCGAGCTCGTACGCCACTTCTTTTCGGCGCAAGACACACTCAAGCCGCTTAGTCCACTTCGAGTCGTTCCGAAGTGTGCTGATCTTGTCAAGATTAAGGTTTTCGTACCATGAGAGGATGAAGTGAAGGGTCTCGTCAGCTCCAGCCCGGGTTGCGGAAGCGCGCCATTTCTTCAGCTCTTCCTTGACGTGATCCAGATTGGATGCCATCTCAGTGATGGTATCCGGGACCTGTCGCTCTAGCCAGAACAACTTGTGCAAGTTCATAGCAGTGGACACCATGGAGGTGCCCAGGCCCTTGAGGGACTGTACCCGGGTCTTGATGTTGACGAGATGATCGTCAATGCTGGAGGTTTCATCAACGTTCAGACCGGCTGCTGCCCTGTCCCTTCTCGCTTTCTCCATAGCGGTCTCAGCGGCGGGGCTGAGGTCCAGGAAGATATCTGGATCGGGACATGCTGGTTTGGGTCAGAAAAGGAGACCAGGAAGAAGAGAAACTGAGTAGAAGAAAACAAAAGGATAAAGACCAAGTAAAGCGTAGAGTACCGAGAACTCACAAGCCAGTTCCAGCACAAGGGCTCCCAATTTAGTCCTCCAGTCGTCTGCAAGCCGGATGTGCTTGTCCTAGATGCGACGCGAGTCGTTGACAATGCCCTCGAGAGTTTCATTTCTTTCTCGGAGAGATTTGATCTCCCTCTCGAGTTCCTACTTCTCTACGGCAGCCCGTCTCTCCACTGCATTCTTCTCGTCAACAGCAGTAATTGCAGTCTTGAGTGCTTCAGTGAGCTCAAGTTGGAGTTTCTCAAATTCTGCCTTCTCGCCGTCCAGCTCTTTCTGCAGTTCGGCCTCTCGGACCAGCACTTGATGATGTGCTTCTGCTGGGGTGAGGCACTCCAGGTGCTCCTCTCGGAATTTCTTGTATTCTTCTGCGGATAGAGCAACTCATTTAGCAAAATAAGCAAACAGCAGAAGCCAAATGAAGAGAAAAATAAAGTTAACTCACCTTCCAGGGAAGAGATCTTACTATGCGCTGAGACAGCCATGACTTCACAGTCCTGGTGCCTCTCCACGAGAGCCTTGAGCTCACCTGCAGAGAAGACGGTATTTGAGCAAAAAGCAGAAAACGGGCGTAAGTAAAAAACGCACAAACCGAAATGCTAGAAGCTTACTTTCAACAGCGGACATCTTGATGGTAGTGTCCATGGCGTTCTTCTCTAGAGCGTCCTTTTCGCTCTTCTCAAATTCCAGAGCCCGGTTCCGGTCTCTGACTTGTCGATGCGACCAAAGGAGCTGGCGGAAAATCTTGGTTCGTTCCTGGATGCTATCCTGCAGAGAAGAAGGAAATTTTGTAAGTTTGGAAGATTTGGCCTGAGTAGATGGCAACTCGGTTGAGCTTCACCTACTCGGCCCGAATCTCGGGGACTGGGTAGTGGATAAAGGAAGAGAAGTAAACAAGAAATCTGGCAACTCGGAAAAGTCAAAAGAGGAAAAGCACTTACCACATAGCTTTGCTCGATGTCTTTAATGTTTTTGCGCAGAACAAACATCTTGCCAGCCAGGGTGCTGCTGCATCCAGCTACGGCCATACTAACAGGGCCAATATCGGCCTTGTTCCACTCCACCCGGTAATCGTCGAGGTTTCTCAGCTCAACACCGTCCCATGCAGCGTGGCCGAGTGCTTTTCTGTCCCAGACCTTCTCGATGAAGCCTACTCGGTCGAGGATAGCTGCTACGCCTTCTTCAGGGAGCTCCTCTTCGTCCTCCGCGTGGGGAGTGAATTCTTTGATGGTCAGGGAACACTTTTCCCCTTGGTTCCAGAGCGGGCCACGGCCCTTCGCTCTTTCAGAGCGGCTATCCGCTCAGCCTCCTGTGACATGTGAATCTTATGCCATTGCTGCAACTGGACCCAGTATTCTGGGAACATGGGAGGCGTCTCGACAACACTGGTGCCTGCGCCGGGAGCCTGCTTCTCTGGAGGAGCAAAATTGACTTTGGTCCGTACCAGTTTGACATTTGGATTGGGGGCCTTCTTGTTCTGGTTGAGTGCCAACTTGGTCTTCTTGGCCTCTTGGGGCCCCGAGGGATGAAGGGCCAGCTGCTGTTGCCCGGCTTGCCGCTGCTCGGTTTGCGTCGCACCAGCTTGCCCTGTGCCTCGTTTGGGTTGGATCCTCGTCGCCTGCGAAACCACCTTGGCAGTGGAGGGCGCGGACTGTTTCCTGGAGGTGGGCGCGGGAGCCTGCTGCGAATGCGGAGGTACTCTGCTGGTCGGCGGCGCATGTGGCTGGCTAGCCGGCACAGCATCCGGCTGCACTGGATCTTGGCGTGGTGGCTGCTCCTCAGCCCGGTTCTCTACAGGAGGGGTCCTTGGCCGCTCCTCGGCAGGGTTTTCTTCCCGCTGCTCGGCAGCAGGGTCTGACCGCTCCACGGTGGTGTCGCTCTGCTGCTGCTCCGCAGCAGGATCTGGCCGCTCTTTGGCGGTGTCGTCTTGCCGCTGCTCGGCAGTGTTGTCAATTGTCTCCTCAGCGGATGTAGCTGGAGGAGTTGGTGGTCGCTCGGTGTTGGTGGCGTCCTGGGCAGCGTGCTGCGTGTTGGGTTGTGGCTACTCGGGGATGTGCTCGGTCTCCGTCTCGGCGCCGGTGTTCTCGGCGCGAAGATCTTGTTCTTCTCGGGGAGGGGAGGACGCCTGCGTCCTGCCCTCTGGTACTCTGTCCCCTTCGTCGTCGGAGAGCTCCACGAGTTCTCGGGGCGGGCTTCTCTTCCTCGGGGGAGCTGGTTCGTTGGTGGCCTCAGCATCGAGGGCATCACTGAGGTAAAATGAACAGAGAAGGAAGGAAATCAGAAGGTGTGCAGAGAAGGGAGCCAGGAAGAAAACAACGAAGGGTAAAGATCAACTCGGAAGCACTTACTCGTCAATAGTAGGGCGCTTCCTGCGCGGGCTGGGTTTGTTTCCCGGCTTCTTCTTTGTCCTCTTGGCAGGGGGCTCCAGTGCCCCGCTTCCCGTCCTCTTCCTGGTGGTGGTGGGAGCAGCCACGGACACAGGAACCACGCCCATTGGTTCCTCTCCTTCTTCCAGTTATGGTTCCTCTATACTTGAAAGAAGCAAAAGATCAGAATAAGAAAGAAAGTAGGATCCAAGTATGCTGCAGGCAAGCTAAAAGGTGAACTCGGTCACCTTCTTCATCCTCTAACCAGTCCCGGATAGAGGCATCGACTCGGGACTTACCATCCTGACCGACACGGGGGATACAGAGGGTATCCTGGATGTCGTACGCAGCCGCGTCGTCTTCCATCCGGTCCGCATGCCAGTTCTTCTCGAAGATGGGATCGTCCTCATGTTTCTGGCGGTGGATGTGCTGAAGGTGCAAACACAAAGCACACTAAGTTGAATCCCAACAGAATAGATATTCTACTCGGTCTAGCGTGCAGACATAAAGCACCAAATGCTAAGGACCATAAGAGGTAAACGAGTAAAGGTTCTACTCAGTCTAGCATGCAAACACAAAGCACAAAATGCTAAGAACCCTAGGAGAAGTAAACAGAGAAGGCCCTACTCTGAAGAACGTGCAAACATAAAGCATATGAAGCTGAGTACTAACAGAGGAGATCTACCGGCATTGAATGCAAACATTAAGCATACAAAGGAGGAAACTCACCCGGGGATGCGCTTAGTGCGGCTATACGGCACAAAGACGTAGAACCAGTTGTCGGTGAGGGTGGTCCGCAGAATGGACTTGGCCCAGATCGCCACCTCTGCTCAGGTAAGCTCGAAGGTGGTCGTCCGGGTGCAGTCACGGGAGCCACCCATGTAGCACATCTTGTGTACCAGGTGCTGGAGCGGGAGTACTCGGCGCTCCATCCAGCAGGCCACCGGGTCGTCTTGAAGAAGTCCCTCCTTCACCAGCTGCTCCAGGCGCTTATCAACCTGGATGATGTCATTCACCGTCTTCTTGGGGTTGTAACCCCAATTCTGCCCCGTGGGAGGAGCGTTCTGGAACTCGGGAAGTTTAATCCCGTCCACGGCTTCTTCTCCTTCTGCGGGAGGGGCATTCTTCACATACAGAAAACCCCTCTGCCACTTGCGGCATGTCTCTAATCCGAGTACCCGTGGATGGTGCCCGGTGCTACGCTGCAGCATCATGGCGCTACCCGTCTGGGTCATCACCCTTGGAACTATATGATTGGAGGGATTTGGAACACTTTGCTGGCAGAGGAAAAAATATTTGGCCCAGGTGTGGATAGTGGGGTATACACCTAAGAAGGCCTCGCAGACTGCAGCGTGGGTGGATAGCATAGCAATGGCGTTTGGGGGCAAGTGATGAGGCTGGAGGCCGAAATGGCGGAGGAAATATTGGAGGAATTTAGATGTGGGGAGCCCAAAACCTCGTTTGAAATGGCTGAGGAAGACGACGTACTCACCGGGCTTGGGAGTAGGGACGAGGTCCCGTCCGAGTGGGCGGCAGATCACGCCGGGAGGGACATGGCGCGTGTTCACCAGCCACTGGCAGTCTGCTGCCGTGACGTCCGAGCCCTCCCAACCGGCGCGCGCCGGCGCCTCCTCCTCCTCGTGCTGGTCAGCGACGATGTTCTCGAGCTCCATGTCTTCTCTGCTGGCGGAGAAGCGGGCGCGTCGAGGATGAGGTCGATGGCGAAGACGGAGGCATGCAGGGAAGGTCTCTCTTTCTCCCTTTGCTCTCAGTACGGCGGCACGCTGCAAGCTCGCAGCGGCGCTGTGCTCTGTTGCGGAGGCGGAGACAGAGAGGAAGGTGTGAGTTGGGGGAAAGTGAAAGGAAAGAGATGACAAGGGCGGCGCGGGGATATTTATCACTCCGCGGCTGCAGTTACTAAGTGGGATTAATCCTGGCTGAGATCGTGCGAGGTGGGGATTAACTGCCCGTTAGAAACGCACACAGCGCGAAATGCACGCGTAACGGGCGCAGTTAATCCCACGATGTGCGTCGTGGGCTCTCTTGTACACCCGCAAGGTGACATAACGGGCAGTGGGCCCTAGGTGCAGTGACGGGCGCGTGCCGCGCAGTAACGCCAGAACCGAGGCGTCGGGGGCACGGATGCGTGACACATGCCCACCCTGGACACGTGAAGATGGATACGCTCTGTATCGAGCGGGAACATGTTGAAAATTTCGCTAAGTATAAGTTCTCGGCAGAACTCTGCACCATGTGATCTACTCCGCACCGAGAAGATTTCTCCAAGGACTCTAATCAAAGAAGTTCGAGTAAGGATTATGGATGTCCGAGTTGAGGAGCAACTCGTCCACACTTCTTCACAGAGGCAATTTGGTTTAAGCTGGCAGGGTCCAACGAACAAGTTCGCTGGACTCTACCAGCTTCGGGGACTAATGTCGGGGGGCTACCCCCGAGTAGGGGTAAGACGGGGGATAAAACAGAGGTCAAAGTTCTGTTTGCCGGGTAGACGGCTACCCGGGTACCTTGTATCTCGGTGATAAGTACCGAAGGCCAAGAGAAGGTAATAAGGAAGATCAGAATCAGCCGGGTAGAGTGCGGATAGTCCGAGTAGATGGGCAGCAATCCTACTCGGTCGTGAAGTCAATGGAACCATTCTGACGAGATCCCGCGTATCCTGCAGCCGTACAGGCGTGCGGTTCAACTTACTAGGAACATGATTATCTGCGCCAAGGCGTGGGTACAGTGAGGGTGGGCGCCTGTCATGTCCTGTCACTGACAGGGGGGACAGGACGTGTCGAGGGCCTACTCTGTGAGACTGACAGGGTGGACAAGGCCTGTCAGCCGGACGGCGCGGCGACTTCTCGCAACGGCGTCAGCGGGAACATGGAGGCATGCACCATTGTCACAGTAGAGATGTCACATCGCGTACTTTAATCATTGTTTACTCGCTGGCCACCAGTATATAAGGCGGCCAGCCCCCTCCTGCGCGGGGGACGTTGGGCTGGAGAGCATTTATTGCGACCCTTAGCACTAGACACGGGCAGAGAGCGAACAGCCGGCTACTCGACTGAGAGAGGATTTGTACTGTGGCTACTCGGTAAAACCATATACAGAGAGATAGGCAGGAGTAGGGGTGTTACCTCCACACGAGGGCCCTGAACCTGGGTAGATTGAGTTGTTTGAAGTGGTACTGAGCGCGTCTACTCGACGTGCGATCCCTCCCCGGATACCTACAACGTCCATCGGCCCCAATCATTATCGATCCCATGGCATCTGTCTTTACGTCACCACGACAGAGGCCCAACACTGTCTACAAGAATAGAAGCGTGCATAGACATCAGCGGCGCACCCCTGGCCGCACCATGGGGTGGTGTGGCCCCCCCGTCCTCCACCGCCTTTGCTCTTTCGCCTATTTATATCCCCCGAGACGTAAACCCTAAAGATATACCACTTCGTCCCGAAAAACACCCGAGGCCGCCATCATCGTCATCCCGAGATTGTGAGGGTTCTTGAGCTCTCCCCGGCACCCTGCCGGGAGGGGAATTCATCACCGGAGGGGTCTACACCACCATGCCCTCCTCCGAAGTGATGCGTGAGTAGTTCATCCCTGGACTACAGGTCATAGCAGTAGCTAGATGGTTTTTCTCTACACTTTGTACCTCATGTTTAGATCTTGTGAGCTGCCTAACATGATCAAGATCATCTTTATGTAATGCTACATGTTGTGTTTGTTGGGATCTGATGAATGTTGGATGATATGTCTTCTGGTTATCAATCTATCATGTTATCTTCATGCATATGTTATTTATGATCTTGCATGCTTTCCGTTATTAGTAGATGCTCTGGCCAAGTAGATGCTAGTAACTCCAAGAGGGAGTATTTATGCTCGATAGTGGGTTCATGCCTCCTTTACATCTATGCTCGAGTGACAAAAAGGTGACAGATGGAGGATGTGCTGTTGCCATTAGGGAGAAAACAACGGTGTTTACCTAGTTCACATTGTTTACATTACACACTTTGCTTACGGCGATAATCTGTTGCTAGCAACTTAATACCCAACGTTTGTTCGGATGATATTCAGAGGGGGGATTATTAGACATGGATGCAGTTGGATAACGGTCTATGTATTTTGTTGTAATGCCCGCATGAATCACATAGTAATCTTTATGTCTTGCATATGCACTATGGTGCAGCCTTCATTTCTGTCAATTGCCCAGCTGTAATTTGTTCACCAGCATGTTATTTACCTTTCACGGAGAGACACCACTAGTGAACTGTGGACCCCGGTCCATTTTCCTCATACTGATAATACACATACTGCTTTCATACTGTTCCTACTATTTTCCTACTGTTTTCCACACCATACGTTTAACCTCTTTGTGTTCAGCAAAATCGGTGAGATTGAAAACATCACTGTTTCATTGGGGCAAAATTTGATTCTGTTGTGTAGGTTCCACGTTGCTGCTGAACCGGTAGTGTGCCCTGCCATCTCAGACGCATCAACCTTCAGAAGTGCTTCTTCCTCCTACTGGTCGATTCAACCTTGGTTTCTTTTCTGAGGGCAAACTTGCTGCTGGACTCCTCACACCTTGCGCTTGGGATCTCCCAATGAGAGTGTGTCTACACTCCATCATGCCCCCCCTTCCGGGTCTCTTTGGGACTCCGTGGAACCTTCGTGAATTCTAAGACTTCCGGGCTTTGAATTTTCCAATTCCGAGAATATTTCCAGAACAACTTTTATGAAACTAAAAACAACAGAAAACGGGGAGCTCGCTCTATGGCATCTTGTTAATAGGTTAGTCCGTAAAATCGATAAAAATGACATAAAGTGTATAGCAAACATGTGGGAAACAATAAGAAGACAACATGGAACATCAGAAAGTAAGGATACATTTACGACGTATCAACATCCCCGAGCTTAGTTCCTACTCGTCCTCGAGTAGGTAAATGATAAAATCATAATTTATGAGGTGACATGCTACCAACATAAACTTTATCACCAATAATGTAAAAGCATAAGTAAGCTGAGATGACAGAACTTCAACACAAGCATGATAAATAGAATTTTAATAATAAAGCATAGCAATAACTTTGCATCGTGAGAAGTAACACAAATAAAAGATCATGAATAACAATTCAACGAAAGATATACATTTGTTTCAAGTATAGAGAAAACATGTCAAAGTGATATTTCTCTAGTACTTAAGAGTGGGGCAAAACGTAAATGCCAGGACACCTTCAAAGTTCACGAGGAAGACTAGAACAAATAATTAGAGAACAAACAATAACACATCATGAATCAACTAATAATTATGGGATAAATGCACATAAAACTTAGAATGGCAACTATGCTCTCTCAACCGTGCATAAAGTTAGAAGATGGAGACTCAACATAAAAGTAAAAGAAAGGCCCTTCGCGGAGGGAAGCATGGATCACTCATGTGATAGAGATTTTATTTTATTAAACAGAGGTATAAAAAGCTTGACACTCCTCCCAACCATCTTACACGGACCATGGCTAACCGAATCCTTGTGTGCCTGCCAACAATCACATATCATGGAGGAGTGTCTATATTTAAGAGAGGTGTATGCTTATGTCAACAAATGGTAAACAGAAAATAAAGTACGTCACAAGCCAACTAGACCTCAAAAGAGCGGCTCCCATATAAGGACGCATCTAGGTAGAAGGTCATCCCTCTTTCTCTTTTGTTTACACAACTATGCTTTGACTTATAAATCGGGGGCAAAAATAGTGAAGAGAATTTGTTGTTATTAATTGGGGCTGGGCACCCCGCTGCCAGCTCTTCTATCATTGGATAAGCGGATGAAGCCACTAGTCTAGGGTGTGAAAGTCCAATCAACAAGTGAGATAAAGATTCTCTATTTACGTCCTCATGAGCTAAAACAAGAGCACAAAACAGGAGTAATTTTGAAAGTTTTAAAGGTAACACATGAGCAATTTACTTTGGAGTGGCGGTTAAATACCATATGTAGGTAGGTATGGTGGACACAATGGGAAAACTTTGGTTTGGGGGAATTGGATGCACGAGTAGAGCTCATACTCAGTACAGGTGGAGGCTAGCAAAAGACTGGGAGCAACAAATCAAGAGAGCATAAGAGCCATAATCATGCATAGCGACATAAACATCATTAATCAAAGCATAAGTGGCACCACAAGTTCAAAAACTAAATGATCATGGAGGCTATAAGTGATTGGTTCATAGTCATAAACATGGTGTGAGCATGCGCCAAGTCAACCAAATAAAACACTCAAAGGAGAACACCACAAAGTTATGCTTCAATATGACAAGAACAACTCATGATTCTTTCACTGGCACATTAAACACTCTCGGCTATTTGAGGCTAATCATGCTACTAAGTAACCACAAGGCTTTTGAAGTAAAATAACATCTAGCATGATATGAAAAAGGTCTAGCCATAGTCTATACAAGCTTCTTCTTGCATCTTTAAAAAATCTACTTCAAGCAGCAGTTTCTTTTCCCAACAAGCACCATACAAAACATGCTTTAACAAAAACTCTCTAAATTCTACAACAAGAAAACATGAGAGTACTCACATAACTAGTAAAACTAACAGCTCTTAACAAGAGATGCAATTAAAACAAGAGCTAAACAGGTTTTTTTTGCAGTAACTACAAGAAAAACTAAGAACACTAGCATAGCAAGTATTCAAACGAAAAAGAGGAGCGTGTCTCTCTCCCAAACAAAGAATGCTAGGGTCCAACTATATTATTACAGAAAATAAAACAAAGGAAAACAAAAGAAAAACAAACAGATGCTCCAAGTAAACTTCATATGATGTGACTGAATAAAAATAGAGTTTCACTAGAAGTGACCTAATAGATAGTTGATGAAGAAGGGGACGCCTTGGGAATCCACAAGCTTAGATGATTTATTCTTCTAAAAATATTCTTGGATGAACCACGGGGCATCCCAAGATTTTACCTTGCACTCTTCTTGATCACATATATCACCCTCTTCTCTTGACCCTTGAAACCTTCCTTCACAACACTCTCAAAGAGTAATTCGCATTAGAGGGTTAGTGAAACAACTAAAAATACATTGGTTTTGTATGGCACAAGTGCTATTGATACTTTTAAACATAAGCTACAGCCGTTGATGTTTCGTGAAGCAAAGAAATCCACTTGACATCGCAAAAGAGCAAATGCAAGAAAAATGGCAGAATCTGTCAAAACCAGAACAATTTGTAAAGAAGAATTTTTCAGAGGCACTTAAGTTTCTCAGAAAAAAAAAACTTAAAGAACAAAAACGTTGCGTAATTAACCGAGGAATAAGCACAAGAAATTTCAGGTCATTCTGATTTTTCTGTGAATTATACGATTTTTTACGGTGGACAACAGAAATCTGTTTCCTGTGCAGAAATCCAAAAACCAACTCCAACTCTTGTCAGAAACCTTACTTGGCACTACTAAAACATGAACAGAAAGATACAAAGGAGTTTCTAAAGAATTATACAACCCCTTGACTCAAAGAAAACAGAGAAAAACAAAGCAAAAATAAAACCATGGGTTATCTCCCAAGAAGTGCTTTTCTTTAACGCCTTTTAGCTAGGCCGAGAAAAGTGGAATCAAGTAGATGTTCACATAAGAAATATGAATTAATAAAAAGAGAGCATCAAGAAGAAAGTATAAAACAAATTTAAGTCTAACCCACTTTCAATGCATAGGAATCTTGTAAATAAATAAATCAAAGAAGCTCAAACTATAATTCATGGGAAGGTAGAACAAGAGCAACTTCAAAACTTTCAACAAAAAGAGAGGTGTTTTAGTAACATGAAAAATCCTACAACCATATTTTCCTCTCTCTCATAATAATTTTTCAGTAGCATCATGAACAAACTCAACAACATAATTATCACATAAAGCATGTTTGTCATGGTCTAAAAGCATACAATTCATATCAAGCTCCAAAACAGTGGGATCAAAATCGAAAATCAGCTCCTCTTTCTTCCCACTTTTAGCAATAGAAAAACAAGATGATTGATCACTCATAAAAGGTATAGGACACATTATACCAATCCTATTTTCAGTAGCATTATAATTTATAACATCAAGTAATACATACCATTATCAAGAGCATTATCATAAGATTTATCCAAGTAGCATGGATTATCATAAATAACAGTAGCAATATCGTTCTCACAAGTTTCATTCATAATATTATCAAAGTCACAAGTATAGCAAGTATCAACTTCATCAAAAAGGGATGTTTCAAAAGAATCAGTAGGATCATCACAACTATGAGTTAAAGAGTTACTCTCATTTGGAGGTAGACATGGGTAGCTTCATTCTTCCTCCTCTTGATCATCACTCTCCTCCTCTTTTTCATTCAATGAGCTTCCAGATTCAACAATTTCTCCTTCCATAGGTTCCTGCAAGGCATTAGTCTCTTCCTTAGGTTGAGAGTATTTATTAAGATATTCCATTATGTAGTAATTACAATCCTTGTAATTATCAAAGCAATATTCAAGTATAGCATAAATCTCGTATTTATAAGGTGCATCATCAATACTTTCAAGTAAATAAGCAATTTTGAATGCACCCTTCCAAGCAATAAATTCTTCAATTTGTTCCACATCATATAATTCATAATTTCCCGTAACATAAGAAGATATGGTAACATCATCATTATACTCACATTGAAAAGGGAGGTGTTTATACCTCCTACAGCAACAAGATTTATCAAAGCAATAATTAACATTATACGTAGATCACAAGTTTATAGCAATGATATATAATTTATTAATTTGTTCCCATAAGTGTTTCCCTTTTTGTGACAAGCGGTGTTCCTTATAATATTTTCGTTGATCTTCCGTGAACCCATATTGCCAATAAGATCTAGTTTCAAAGACATCAACCATTGATAGCAAGCATGATACAGAAAAAATAACAACTAGAATAAGAACTATTTTTTGTGTTTTTGATAAATATAAGCAAACAAGACAAAATAAAATAAACTAAGCAAAACAAAAACAAAGTAAAGAGATTGGAAGTGAGAGACCCCCCTTGTAGAAATTCTCTTCCTCCCCGGCAACGGCGTCAGAAAATAGCTTGATGGTGCAGGTCTTGCACTCGTTGGGAAACCCCAAGAGGAAGGTATGATGAGCACATCAGCAGTTTTCCCTCAGAAAGAAACCAAGATTTAATCGACCGGTAGGAGGAAGGAGTAACTTTAGAAGGTTGATGCAGCTGAGATGGCAGGGCACACTATCGGTTCAACAGCAACGTGGAACCTACACAACACAAACAATTCACTTTGCCCCAACGAAGCAGTGAGGTTGTCAATCTCACCGGTTTTTCTGAACACAAAGAGGTTAAACGTATGGTGTGGAAAACAGTAGGAGAAAACACTATGAAAGTAGTAGTAAAAATATGAAAGCAGTAGGTGTTTTATCAGTATGAGGAAGAAGGACCGGGGTCCAGAATTCACTAGTGGTGTCTCTCCGTGAAAGATAAATAACATGCGTGGTGAACAAATTACATCTGGGCAATTGACATAAATGAAGGCTGCACCGTAGTTCATATGCAAGACATAAAGATTACTATGTGATTCCTGCAGGCATTACAACAAAATACATAGACCGTCATCCAACTACATCTATGTCTAATAATCCACCCTCCGAATATCATCCGAACAAACATTGGGTATTAAGTTGCTAGAAACAGATTATCGCGGCAAGAAAAGTATTTAATGTAAACAATGTAAACTAGGCAAACACCGTTGTTTTGTCCCTAATGACAGCAAAACATCCTCCATCTGTCACGTTTCTGTCACTCGAGCACAGATGCACAGGAGGCATGAACCCACTATCGAGCATAAATACTCCCTCTTGGAGTTACTAGCATCTACTTGGCGAGAGCATCTACTAATAACGGAGAGCATGCAAGATCATAAATAACATAAGCATGAAGATAACATGATAGCTTGATAATCAGAAGACATAGCATTCAACATTCATCAGATCCCAACAAACACAACATGTAGCTGAAGGAAATACGCCCGAGAGGCAATAAATAAAGTGTTTATTATCTTATTCCTTGTTTATGATAAATGTTTATTTATCATGCTAGAATTGTATTAACCAGAAACGTTGATATATGTGTTTAATAAACAAACAATGGTTCCTAGAAAAGCCTCTCTTTTAACTAGCTCGTTGATTAATAGATGATCAAGGTTTCCTGATCATGAACATTGGATGTTGTTAATAACATGTTCATGTCATTGGTAGAATGATGTGATGAACATAGACCCAATATCAAGATAACAATACGATCAAGTCATTTAGTTTATATTGTTATATCTTGCGTACGAAGTAACTTATTCCTTAGACCATGAGATCATGCCAATCACTGGTACCGGAAGGGTGCTTTGATGTCATAAAACGTCACACCGTAATAGGGTGTCTATAAAGGTGTCGTTAGGTATTCGGAAAGTATTAGTTGAGGATCATGGATCAAGAGTGGAATTTGTGCATCCGAAATGACGGAGAGATATACTCTGGGCCCTCTCGGTGATATCACATCGACACCGCTTGCAAGCACGTGATATGACCACAAGGATGTCATATCACGGAAACGAGAAAAGAGTACTTGTCAGGTAACGAGATTGAACAAGGTATGGTTGATACCAATGATCGAATCTCGGACAAGTAAAATATCGCGAGTCAAAGGGAATAGTTCACGACGTTTATGGTAGGAGTCATTACGGATCTCCAGGTCCCGTTGTTGACTATTGATCGGAGAGGTGTCTCGGTCATGTCTACATTATTCACGAACTGTAGGGTGACACACTTAAGGTTTGGTGACGCGATTGAGTGGATACGGAATATCGGAGAAAAGTTTGGACAACACCGAAATTGTTTCGGGGAATATTGAAATAGTTCAAGGTGGTATATGTTAATGTTTGATTAACAAATAGTTCAAGGGGGTAAGTGTTAATGTTTGTTAATAGTATTAACAAATATTAAAATAAAGAAATAAACTTGTTTTATTTGTTTATTAAAGAAAACCCTTGGAATTTTGAGTGGCAATTGATGAGAGAATGAGTGGGTTGAGTGGAGACTCCACCCACATGATGAGGGGAGAGGTGGAGGCACCAAAAATTCGTGGCTGCCTCCCCCTCCTATATAAAGAGGGGCTGGACCTCTCTCTCCACACACAACTTGGTGTCATCTCCATCTCCATCCTCCCGCTGATCCACCTCATGTTTGTGCGCTTGGCGAAGCCCTGAACGAAGTTTTCTCCACCACACCATGCCGTCGTGCTGCTGGTTTCCGAGGGATCCTCTACTTCTGCTGCCCTGCTGGATCGAGGAAATGGAGGTCGTCATCGAGTTGTACGTGTGACCGAGTGCGGAAGCGCTGCCAGATTGCAGCGCTCATCTTCGCGATCTTGAGATCGATGTGAGTACGACTACATCACCAACGAGATTTGATCTCGTAACGCTTTGTGTCTTCGAGGGTATGTTCTCCTTAAGACTCTCTTTATCCCCGTTGCTTACATCTCCTAGATTAGATCTTGGCCCTTCGGGTGTCTATCGCATAGGAATTTTTTTGTTTTCTATGCAACGAACCCTTCAGTAGCATTACATAAAGATGATCTCGATCATGTGAGACAGCTCACGAGATCTAAACATGAGGTACAAAGTGGAGATAACAACCATCTAGCTACTGCTATGGACCCGTAGTCCAGGAATGAACTACTCACGCATCACTTCGGAGGGGGGCATGGTTGTGTAGACCCCTCCGGTGATGAATTTCCCTCCCGGCAGGGTGCCGGGGAGAGCTCTAGAACCCTCCCGATCTCGGGATGACGATGACGGCAGCCCCAGATGTTTTTCGGGACGAAGTGGTATATATTTAGGGTTTACGTCTCGAGGGTATAAATAGGCGAAAGGGCAAAGGCGGTGGAGGCCGGGGGCCCCACACCACCCCATGGCGCGGCCAGGGGGCGCGCCGCCCTATGTGTGTGGCCCCCGTGCGGCTCTCTTCGGGGCCCCGTGGAACCTTCGGGAATTCCAAGACTTCCGGGCTTCGAATTTTCCAATTCCGAGAATATTTCGAGAACAACTTTTCTGAAACTAAAAACAACATAAAACATGGAACTGCCTCTCTGGCATCTTGTCAATACGTTAGTACGGAAAATCGATAAAAATGACATAAAGTGTATAGAAAACATGTGGGAAACAATAAGAAAACAACATGGAACATCAGAAATTAAGGATACGTTTATGACATATCATGGTGCGCGGTGGATATCGTTATATTGTCACTTTCACAAATGATTTGACTAGATATGGATATATATACTTAATGAAACAAAAACATGAGACATTTGAAAAGTTCAAAGAATTTCAGTGTGAAGTTGAAAATCATCGTAACAGAAAGATTAAATTTCTACCATCTGATCGTGGAGGTGAATATTTAAGTTACGAGTTTGGCATGCATATGAAACAATGTGGAATAGTTTCACAACTCAAACCTGCCGGAACACCATAGCGTTATGGTGTTTCCGAACGTCGTAATCGTACTTTATTGGATATGGTTCAATCTATGATGTCTCTTATAGATTTGCCAGTATCGTTTTGGGGTTATGCACTAGAGACCGCTGCATTCACTTTAAATAGGGCACCTTCTAAATCCGTTGAAACGACACCGTATGAATTATGGTTTGGAAACAAACCTAAGCTGCCATATCTAAAAGTTTGGGGATGCGACGTTTATGTGAAGAAGCTTCAACCTGATAAACTCGAACCCAAAGAGGAAAAATGCGTCTTCATAGGATACCCTAAACAAACAATAGGGTACACCTTCTATCACAGATCCGAAGGCAATATTTTTGTTGCAAAGAATGGATTCTTTTTAGGCAAGGAGTTTCTCTCGAAAGGTGTGAATAGTAGAAAGGTAGAACTCAACGAGGTTATTGAACCTTCTCTTCTTGGAATAGCGAGTAGCGCAGCACCAGAAGTTGTTTCAGTGTTGACCCCGTCAGTTGAAGAGGGATGTAATGATCAAGATCATGAAACTCCAGAAGAGGAAACTACCTCACCTCGCAGGCCAACTAGGGAATGTACAACTCCTGAACTGTATGGGGATCCCGTCTTAAACTTCATGGTAGATGGAAGTGATGACGCTGCGATGTATGATGAAGCGATGATGAGCCCAGATTGCAACAAATGTCTTGAAGCCATGAAATCTGAAATAGGATCCATATACGAAAACCAAGTATGGACTTTGGTGGAATTACCCAATGACCGCAAGGCCGTTGAGAACAAATGGATATTTAAAAAGAAAACTGACGCTGATGGTAATGTGACCGTCTATAAAGCTCAACTTGTCGCAAAAGGTTTCTGACAAATTCAAGTAGTTGACTATGATGATACTTTCTCACCAGTAGCGATGCTAAAGTCAGTTAGGATTATGTTAGCGGTTGCTGCATTTTTCGATTATAAAATCTGGCAGATGGATGTCAAAACTACGTTCCTTAATGGTGACATTGAGCAAGAGTTGTATATGATGCAACCCAAATGTTTTGTTGATCCTAACGATGTTGCCAAGGTGTGCAAACTTCAATGTTCCATTTATGGACTGAAGCAAGCATCCCAGAGTTGGAACCTCCGTTTTTATAAGGTGATCAAAGGGTTTGGATTTGTCCAAACATACGGAGAAGCTTGTATCTACAAGAAAGTGAGTGGGAGCTCTGTAGCATTTCTAGTACTATATGTGGATTCCATATTGTTGATTGGAAATGATATAGAACTTTTGAAAAGCATAAAAGGTTATTTGAACAGTACTTTTGCGATGAAAGACCTCGGTGAAGCAGCTTATATATTAGGCATCAAAATCTACAAGGATAGATCAAGACGCTTAATTTGACTTTCGCAAAGTACATACCTTGACAAGATTTTGAATAAGTTCAGAATGGAAGAAAGTATGAATGGGTTCTTACCAATGTTGCAAGGCAAGACGTCGAGTAAGACTCAATGTCCGGCTACAGCAGAAGATAGAGAGATAATGAATAAGATTCCCTATGCTTCAGCCATAGGTTCTATCATGTATGCTATGCTATGTACAAGACCAGATGTGGCACATGCTATTAGTTTGACTAGCAGGTACCAGTCTGATCCAGGTTTGGAACACTGGACGGCGGTCAAGAATATCTTTAAGTACTTGAGAAGAACTAAGGATGTTTCTCGTATATGGCGGTGAAGAAGAGATCATCGCAAGATGTTACGTCGATGCTAGCTTCAACACTGATCTGGATGACTCTAAGTCACAATCCGAGTACGTATTTATTATGAATGGAGGAGCAGTAAGCTGGAGGAGTTCCAAGCAGTCCATGGTAGCGGGATCATCAACAGAAGTGGAATATGTTGCTGCCTCGGAGGCAACATAGGAAGCAGTTTGGATGAAGGATTTCATATCCGAACTAGGTGTGGTTCCGAGTGCGTTGGATCCAATGGTTATCTATTGTGACAACAATGGTGCCATAGCCAATTCTAAGGAACCAAGGTCTCACAAGAATTCCAAGCATATCAAGCGTCATTTTCACTCCATCCGTGAGTATGTCAAGGATGGGGATTTGAAGATTTGAAAACTACACACAGATCTTAATGTGGTAGATCCGTTGACTAAAACTTCCCCAAAGGGAAAACACGATAAACACGAGAACTCCATGGGTGTTAGATTCATCACTATGTAATATAGATTATTGCCCCTAGTGCAAGAAGGAGACAAAAGGGAATATGCCCGAGAGGCGATAATAAAGTGTTTATTATGTTCTTCCTTGTTTATGATAGATGTTTATTTCTCATGCTAGAATTGTATTAAACGGAAACGTTTATACATGTGTGTTTAATAAACAAAAAATATTTCCTAGCAAAGCCTCTCTTTTAACTAGCTCGTTGATTAACCGATGATCAAGGTTTCCTGATCATGAGCATTGGATGTTGTTAATAACGAGGTCATGTCATTAAGAGAATGATGTGATGAACATAGAACCAAACTAAGTATAACAATACGATCAAGTAATTTAGTTTATATTGTTATGTCTTACATACGAAGTAACCTTATTCCTTAGACCATGATATCATGTCAATCACTAATACCAGAAGGGTGCTTTGATGTCATCAAACGTCACGCCGTAACAGGGTGACTATAAAGGTGTCGTTGGATATTCAGAAATTATTAGTTGAGGATCATGGATCAAGAGTGAGATATGTCCATCCAAATGATGGAGAGATATACTTTGGGCCCTCTCGGTGATATCACATCGACACAGCTTGCAAGCACATGACTAGGTCACAAGGATGTCATATCACGGAACGAGTAAAAGAGTACTTGTCGGTAACGAGATCGAACAAGGTATGGTTGATACCAATGATCGGATCTCGGACAAGGAAAATATCGTGAGACAAAGGGAATTAGTTACGACGTTGATGGTTCACACGATCACGAGATTCATCGTTTAATATATAGGAGTCATCACAGATCTCCAGATCCCGCTGTTGATTATTGATCGGAGAGGTGTCTCGACCATGTCTATGTTATTCGCGAACCGTAGGGTGACACACTTAAGGTTCGATGACGCATTTGAGAGGATACGGAATATCGAAGAAAGTTTTTGACAACGCCGAAATTGTTTCGGGTAAAATTGAAATAGTTCTAGGGGTTTTTGTCGAATGGTTGTTAATGGAATTAACAAATGATTCGAGATGCTATATGAAAATGTTTGTTGATAGGATTAACAAATATTAAAATAAAGAAATAGAAATGTTTTATTTATTTATTAAAGAAAAACGTTTGGATTTTCCAAGTGGAAAATTAAGGGAGAATGAGTGGGGCTTCCACTCACATGAAGAGGGGACGAGGTGGGGGCACCATGGGTTGGCCGCACCCCCCTTGGGCTGCCTCCCTCTCCCCTATAAAAGGAGGGTGAGGCCCCCCCTCCTCACACACTTGTCCCACCTCCTTTCTCTCCACCCGCTGCTCCTTTCCATGGTCTTCCGCTTGGCGAATCCGTGACCGTGGGATTCTTCACCATACCACGCCGTCGTCCTACTAGAAATCCGGGGGATTCTCTACTTCCGCTTCCCCGCTGGATCGAGGGAACGGAGGTCTTCATCGATCTGAACGTGTGACCGATCACGGAGGCACCGCTGGATTGTTGTGCACATCTTCTCGGTCTTGGGATCGGTGTGAGTACGACTACGCCAACAACGAGATTCAATCTCGTAATGCTTAGAGTCTTCTAGGGTATGTTTTCCTAAGACTCTTTCTCCCCGTTGCCTTTCATCTCTTAGATTAGATCTTGGCCATTCGGGTTTATCTCGCGTAGGAACATTTTTGTTTTCTATGCAACGTACCCTTCAAATCGACCTTGTGAGGAGTCCGGGGAGCCTCAGCCGGCCGCGGAGGCAGCCACAGAGGGCTACCAGGAACTCGTGCGCCAGCACGCGGGTGTCTCGGCCCAGCGGGGAATGGGGTTCCCCATCACGCCACGACCACGAGACGCCTGCGCACCTCGACCGCGCCGACTTCGGGTGCTCGTCTCCGCTCGAGCTGCATACCCCTCTAGCACATCAGCAGCAGCCAGAGCCATCCGTGTGCTGCGCCTCGAAACCGCATTTGGGTCCGGCGGCGAGCTATGGCCTTGTTGGGAATATGCCCTAGAGTCAATCATGTATGATGTAATTCCCAATGTATTCATAAAGTTATTATGTCGTTCTTCTTTTGAACATCTGATATATGTCATTGAATATGTGATTCGATTGTGGAACTATGTATTCATGTTGTTCATGCTAAATTGTCCTTGGTCATTAAGATTGTGCTGGACACACACCCTAGACTAATGTGAGTGTTGGCTGATGACTCAGTTCCACTTATCATGGGCATGGTGATGCCATTCCAACGTTCACCGACTTGGCTAAAGAGTTTAGCAAGTCGGAATGACCCATATTGAGATGCAGCGAGTAAGTCGTCATTTGCATGTCTCAATCAATGTAATCCTTAGACCTGAGGTTGTCGCACAATACGAGTTATGGATCACCGACTTAGATTCTGTCAAACGCTGTTCCGTGACAAGACAGTTATAAAGGCAGCGTTCGGGTCGAATGAGAAGCAAACTGCGTGATGTGGATAATCAAGATGTGATTTTGCCCCTCCGAATGGAGAGATATTCTCTGAGCCCTCTCGAGTGATATGATTTTCGGAAGCATGGCCATGTGTGACTCTGTTAAGTGTTAACTTGGTCTATTGACTAAGAGTTAATCAGATGAATCATATATCACAGACCGAGAAGAGAGTTGAGCTATTTAAGGGATGACGATAATTCGCCTATAGTTCGACAAGGTATATCGTGAGGCAAAAAGGACTCAGATGAAAGTCACAATGGAAGGTATGTCGTCATGACTCTATGGAACTTGGGAGTCGGCACGTTCTGCTAGGAGCCGCTACCGATCGATCGATTGGGAGTCGGACTCCAATCGTGTCCAAGTCGCGATGAGGCTGTAGGGTCGCACACTTAAGAGCGGGAGCAAATATATTGGTCGGGTTGGACCCGAACCGAGAATAGACTGAATTAGTGAGTTGGACTCACAGAGGGAATGTGCCACAAGGGTTGTGAAGCCCACTACCACTCGCTATATAAAGAGGGGCGCAGGTTGCCCAACGGGCACGTCATTCCACTCCCATGTGTTGGGAACCCTAGCCCCACTCAGTCCAGCCGCCGCGCCGGACCTAGTAGTCCGCCGTCGGAGCTCCTCCTCGTACGTGTGGATACCGACAGAGGTGCTGTACGATCAACACTTCGATGTTCGTGGGATTGGATCGGCTGGATCAGATCGTGGGACTACACTGCATCGACGTGCTTCATCAATAATCTGCACCTGCGCGTCTAGTGGTAATCCTCGTGGCCTTCTACCTCGGCTAGATCTTGGAAGTACCGCGTAGAAAAGTTTTGTTTATCTCTATGCGTTCCAACAGGCCTCTCCCACCACGAGCCACGCGGAAACTCTCTCGCAGGTAGGGAAAGAAGAAGGAGAAGGAGACGGGGACATCGCTTGAGAAGGAGCGGAGCACCTCCTATTTATGCCCGTGCTAGGGACTTCCCCGCACCCGTTCCATCTTTTCGCTAGCCCGTGCATCGAAGCAAAGAGGCACGTCCCGAGGGCGGATGTGACCAGACGCCAAGGTAATAACTGCTCAGTGGCGCCACACCAGAGTATTTATTACGATGGAATGTTTCCGCCACATACGGGAGATCGTGGGACTCTCCCACGAATCGTCACGCCACGCGTCACGACTGGCCTCGCAACGCATGGGCCCGAGCCATTTCACCTCCTCCGGATGCATGCACTCCGCGGGCCCGGGGGTTACTGTCGGACCCACGAATACCAGTGTATCCTGGGCCGTCTACTGCAGACCCAACCCAATCGACGCGACAATAGCCCTTACCAGGCCACTTCAAGAGGTAGGCGCTATCGCGAGTGTGCTCCCCCGCCTGGAGGGCGCTCCGACGAAGGATCTACCCCACAGAGGCTCTCACTGGTGCCTCTGCCTCTGAAGAGGAGCTCCATATCGCCCCTGCTTCCCTCCAGAGGAGTCGACCCTCACAGGGGAACAACCCATGTGGGGATGACAACTACATACCTAGTGGCGAAGGCACTCAAGAGTGACAGAGTCGGTTTGGCCACAATTGTCGTTCTCGTGTATAAAGTGTGCGCCGCGGCTGCGTGCGCCAAAGCCTCTCCCAAGGCTTTCCTCTTTGCCGCAAAGAGACCGGTCCAACGCTACAAGACGGAGGGAACGTCACCGGGGCCCCCACAACCCTGTCATAGACGGTGGCGCTGTCCTCAATGACCAAGGCCAGCTAGTGGCGTAGAGCTCTGCTGGTCTCCACTTTGGCGCCTTGTGGTATCCCTTTCCCGCCAAGAATGAGCGGGAAGGAGGCCTCAAAACACCAGTATAAGTAAGGCCCCTTGGCCTCCGTAGGAGAGGGACGGATTCTGATCCCTAGTAGTCTAAGGGAGCACAAGCTCACACTTTATATTGTAATCACCGCGGTGCAATCCATAGACAAACAGGAGTAAGGTTTTACACCATAACGGTGAAGGGAATATGCCCGAGAGGCAATAATAAAATGGTTATTATCTTATTCCTTGTTTATGATGAATGTTTATTTCTCATGCTAGAATTGTATTAACCGGAAACGTTGATACATGTGTGCTTAATAAACAAACAATGGTTCCTAGTAAAGCCTCTCTTTTAACTAGCTCGTTGATTAATAGATGATCAAGGTTTCCTGATCATGAACATTGGATGTTATTAATAACGGGGTCATGTCATTAGAAGAATGATGTGATGAACATATACCCAAATATAATATAGCAATGCGATCAAGTCATTTAGTTTACATTATTATATCAAACATACGAAGTAACTTATTCCTTAGACCATGAGATCATGTCAATCACTGATACCGGAAGAGTGCTTTGATGGCATCAAACGTCACACCGTAACAGGGTGACTATAAAGGTGTCGTTAAGTATTCGGAAAGTATTAGTTGAGGATCATGGATCAAGAGTGGGATTTGTCCATCCAAATGACGGAGAGATATACTCTGGGCCCTCTCGGTGATATCACATCGAAACCGCTTGCAAGCACGTGATATGATCACAAAGGATGTTATATCACGGGAACGAGAAAAGAGTACTTGTCGGTAACGAGATTGAACAAGGTATGGTTGATACCAATGATCGAATCTCGGACAAGTAAAATATCGCGAGACAAAGGGAATAGTTCACGGCGTTGTTGGTTCACACGATCACGAGAGTCATCGTTGAATATATAGGAGTCATCACGGATCTCCAGATCCCGCTGTTGATTATTGATCGGAGAGGAGTCTCGATCATGTCTATCTTATTCGCGAACCGTAGGGTGACACACTTAAGGTTCAATGACGCATTTGAGAGGATACGGAATATCGGAGAAAAGTTTGGACAGCACCGAAATTGTTTCGGGGAATATTGAAATAGTCACCGAAATTGTTTCGAGTAATTTTGAAATAGTTCAAGGGGATTCTTATCAAATGGTTGTTAATAGATTTAACAACTAACTCAAGGAGTTATATGTTAATGTTTGTTAATGGAATTAACAAATATTAAAATAAAGAAATAAAATTGTTTTATTTATTTATTAAAGAAAACCCTTGGGATTTTGAGTGGGAATTCATGGAAGAATGAGTGGGTTGAGTGGAGACTCCACTCACATGATGAGGGAGAGGTGGAGGCAGCCAAAAATTCGTGGCTGCCATCCCCTCCTATAAAAGGAGGGGTGAGAGCTCCCTCTCCCACCACACACACTTGTGTCATCTCTTCCTCCCTCCTGCCGCTGCTCCACCACTTGTTCGTGCGCTTGGCGAAGCCCTGAGCAATGTTTTTCTCCACCACACCACGCCGTCGTGCTGCTGGAGTTCCGAGGGATCCTCTACTTCCGCGCCCCGCTGGAACGAGGGAACGGAGGTCGTCATCAACCGTACGTGTGACCGATCACGGATGCACCGCCGGATTGCGGTGCCATCTTCTCGCTATCGGGATCGGTGTGAGTACGACTACGCCAACAACGAGATTTGATCTCGTACCACTTTGAGTCTTCGAGGGTATGTGTTCTCCTTAACCCTCTTGTTGCCCGTTGCACTTCGTCTCCTAGATTAGATCTTGGCCTTTCGGGTATCTCTCGCGTAGGAAATTTTTTGTTTTCTATGCTACGTTCCCCTTCAGTGGTATCAGAGCCGGATCTATGCGTAGATGTTTTGTACGGGTAGAACACATAGGTGTATGTGGGCGTTGATGATCATGTTATTACCTCCTTGATTATTTTATGATCTTAGTGGCATAGTGGGATGAAGCGGCCCGGACTAACCTTACATGTCCACGTACATGAGACTTGTTCCACAACTGACATGCAACTTGTATTGCATAAGTGGCTTGCGGGTGTCTGTTTCTCCTACTATAGTTAAGATCTAATCTATGAAGGGTTGTTAAAAATGTGTTTATCAACGTTGTGGTTGATGTTCGTAGGTATGAACGGTTCTATCCTCGAAAGCCCTAAGCCATGTAAAATATGCAAAAATAAATTAGAAGCGTCTAACTAGTTTTTGCTGGGCATGTGATGTGATATGGTCAATATTAAAAATTTGATTATGAGATGATCTATTTTGTAAATTATTGATATACCGTAAGGTATCCATATGGTTGTCTTCTTATTGATGGACAAACAAGTTTGGGGTACCGTGGTACTTGGTACCATGCCGGTGGAATGATTGAGATCATACCATAATGCACATGATGGAGATCAAGTGCAAGAAGGACCATATCATATCACGTTATCCTTTCATGTGATGTCTGTGATGTTGATCCTTTTTATGCATCTTGTTTTGCTTAGATAACGTTGGTAGCATTATAAGATGATCCCTCTCACTTAATATCAAGATAATAATGTGTTCTTCCTTAAGTATGCACCGTTAAGAAAGTTCGTCGTTTCGAGACATCACGTGATGATCGGGTGTGATAGACTCAACGTTCGCATACAACGGGTGTTTTCAAGCCTAGTGTCGCACCCAAGGTTTCTAGAGGATACTCATCGCACGAACTGGAAGTCAGGTGCTTGGATTATGGGGCAAACATGCTCCCACGTCCCAGCTTCCTGGTAGGCCTGCGCTTATGCGCGACAACACAAGCCCTGCTTCCACCGTCGAAGTAAACTATCCGCTAGGAACCTAAAGGCACTACTGTCGACGTACTTCATAATCAAACACGCACGGTACGTCAACAGTTTGGTACGAATGATAGCACAGAATGTCTCTAAGACACAAAAGAATGAAATAAGTGCAACTGGCCTTCACTAAGGCAGAAAATATCGAATACAGTCATCCAGAGGACACATGTCCCAACATATCATCCATTACAACAGCGGAAGCAATCAAAGGGGTCTGAGTACAGACAAATCCATGGCTTAAGAAGCCGGAGAAAATAAAGAAAAGCGAAGCCCCTCCACGTAGGTTCTGGATCCTGCCCTGGTCCAGCTAACTACTCGTCTGCAGCGTCGTCGAACTCCACAAAGTAGCCATCCTGGGAAGCATCGTAGTCGTAGTCGTACTCTGCGTAAACCACAGCCCCAACGGGGTCAGTACATCCAAGTACTGGCAAGCAAGACTCACAGTTCATCAAGGAGTTACCCGTCAACACAAGCATAGATGCTTGGGATTAACGGAAGAAAGGGGTGATATAAAAGTTGCTGCTGGCTGCCCTAACCAACTACAGAATATAACTACAAATTCCGGCTAACAGAAAAGATAAGATCGAGGATTGTAACCAACTGAAAGATAACTTCAACCAAACCCATCCTGGATCTCGCCCCTTATCCAAAGAAGCAATCCGAGGATAACTCACACGGTTGTGATAAGGTGAATCAAGTTATTGTGTGAATAACCTATTACTAGTCAAATATTAATCATTGGGTGAAACATGATTGATCATTATGTTGAAGTTGTCCTGAGTACTTGTTAGCCAGTACTTTCACCAAGTAATCCATAACCGCGGAAAACACGGCTTCTCGAGAAGATTATCCCTGCAGGGTTGCACCAATTTGGCCGTACACTCATGAATATCCCGCCAGATGGGATGCCTCCCACCAAGCGGGGCACTCAACACAACCAACCATTCTTCGCATCAAGCCCAAAGCACCTTGGGCGCACGGCTAATCAAGCCCAGAAGAAAATGGACCATCATAGCACTCTAAGACCGTGTCCCCCTATATGCCGACTACGAAAGTTCCACCCTGCGCTGGGCTCGCAAAAACATGCATGCGGCAAATGGAAAACACGAACTAAATGAGGCGATTTGGACGAGATGCGAATCAGGTCAAGTTGAGGGGGGCGCCCATACTCGCTTCCCAAATGCGGATAGTGCGCTCATCATGGATCAGTAGACAAGACCCTTTTCCTATTAGGGTCGACACTAGCAGGCTCCAAAACCACTCATGGGCCTCCTGCCGGTGCCTTATCATCAAATTATTATTACCATTAGCAATTAACAGGATTGATTGATTAACAACGAGCCCCGGTACAAGATAATAAGATAGTAACAGTAACCGACAACAGACTCGAGTAAAAGCAACCCTAAGCATGCTAGATAAGAACAGGCACAAGCAATGGCTGTAGGTATGGAGGTGGTGGCAATATCATGGCTCAAGGTATCATGTGATGGGTTCGGAGAACAAGCAACGATACATAGGGCTAGCAATAGTAGACAAAAGATAGTATCGACAACAAGTGTGGAAAGGAACTCGATGATTCATGTGAGTGATAACTTGCCTGGCAGCTCAGCCTCGTACTGGGCTAGGTCCTGAGTAGTGGTGTCGTAAGGCTCGTCGGTACCAACGTCGTCGTCTAATCGAGAAGAAGCAAAAACAACAACGAAGGAAGACGGGCAATCAATACATGGCATAAGTGCACAAACATTGGATGATGCATGTCATGTTTAATAGATGCACCAAACTAGACCAGTTGAGATGAGACACAAGTTTAAATGGATTCCATATGCAAAGGTTGCATATGGAAGCCCATGCTGTAGAGTTGAATTAATTGTTCTATCACTAAGCATCAAGTGTAAGTGACTTAGTATGATGCATGCATGATGAATAACAATAACATAGCAATTTAAATGCAATTGGAATGATAGTTAGCAATTTAGAAAGGCATTTATCAAATTTGGAATGTTGTTACTTAAACATGGTACACAAAACAATTATTGTTTTCATCAAGCTAGGGTGTGCAAAACAATTTACAAATTTTATATTTGAAAAGTTTATCAAATTTTAGTTGGATTACATGTTTCACAATTTGAAATTGGACTTAGGATTAATTAATTATGAATTAAACAATTTTAAACAATTTTTAATTGAATTAAACAAGATTTAAATAGTTTGGGCAATTTAAATTGTTCAAACCAGAAAACAAAATTTATATTTGAATAGAGTATTCAAAAAGGTGTGAAAAACATATTTTATTTGAATTATTTGAAAACAGTATGAATTAGTTATGAATTATTTCAATTTGCATTTGAATTATTCAAATTTGAAATTTAAATGAATTTTGAAAACTCAAAACAGAACACAAATGGAATATTTGGAAAGAGTATAAAATTTGGATCAGATTACATATATAACTTTTATTTATCAGATGCATAGATTAGAAGTTATTGCATTTTATAGTTTTTAGGTTATTCTGCCCATTTAAAAGAATTGGAAAATAACAATTTCGATTTAGGGCTTTTGTTACCGCAGAGAAGATACACACCGGCCACTGCCCTGTGGGCCAGCGTGGCCAGCGTGGCGCACACGTGCCCGCGTGGCACTAGAGGCAATGACCAGCGGGCCCGGGCTGTCAGCGCGGAGGCGAAAAGATGGAAAAAAGGGGGCTTGCGCCTCCGGGGGTTCGACCCCGAGACCTCCTGGCCCGCGCGCAAGGAACGCGCCAACTCGGCTGGCGATCGAATCGTGACAGGGTACAGGTGCGCGGAAGGTTAAGCTTCAGTGTTCGCTAACTCTGAATTTCTGCTGCAGTTTCAGTTGCAGCGACAGGGCAGCGCTCGATCTCGTGGTCGCCGGCGGCAACGGTGTGCTGCAGCTGCGCACGGCTGAGCACCGCGGTGACTAGCCCGTGTGCTAGCGCTTCTGTGGGGTGGCCTAGGCGCGCTCGGTGCGTTTGCAGAGAGGAAGAAAGACGAGGGGATCGTCGGGATGCTCACCGCGAGTCTGCAGAGGTTCGCCGGAGAAACGCGGACGGCGGCGAGGACCTGGTTCTCCTCAAGTCCCACCCTGGTGTCGATGAAGAAGGTGGATATGGGGCCTACCAATTCCCGCGCCTAGCCATCGACGTTCGCCATCGGAGACGGCGCGCGCGGCCGGGGTTCAGAGGGTGTGGCGTCGGGGTTCAGAGCTTTGGGGTTCAGAGAGAAAAGGCAGGGGCTTGGGGGGAGAGGATGGGAGGTTGGCAGCGCCGGGATGGGTTCTAGGGTTGAGGCAGGAGGAGGAGGCGCCGCGGTGGTTTTTATGGGCTCGAGTGTTGGAGTACGGCGGCCATCGGGAGCTCCAGAGAAGGATCAACGACGGAGGAGGAGTCGTACGCGTGACGTCAGCGGGGGAGGTGGAAGACAGCGACGTGAGGGGTTATCGGGCCAGAGTTAACGGGCTGGGCTGGTTTTTTGTTATCTGCTGCTGCTGCTCTCCCCTCTCTTGCAGTTTTATTTTTTCTGTTTCTATATATTTTTTTTGCTGAAAACGAAAAGGGAAGGAAAAGATAAGGTTTTGGTTAGAATAAATTCCAGGAAAAATTAGTTAGGCTATTTAGTTAATTAGCAACCACATTGCAAGAGTGGATTTCAAAAATTGTAATTTAAAGTGGGGTTTTGTATTTGAAACCAAATTAGAGGGATTTTTATTTATTATCTCATTAATAAAAACATGTATTTGACTAGGGTTACCCCTAGATTAAAATTGACTTTTAGGATCACAAGCATGTGGTGAATTGCTATGTTTTCAAAAGAGTGCTGATTTGAAAATTGGTTTGAAATGGAAAATGATTTAGGAGTTAATGATTTAATTAATTGATTTGATAATTGGTTTGATTAAAGTAACAATTTGAGAAGTGAAAAACAAGGAATAAAAGGGTTGTTTTTATTTGTTATTTTGGTTCCAATAGTTGTAACAGATCAAGTATGAAACTATGTTTGAATAAGGTTTAAGTTTGAGTTGTGAAAACAGGATAAAACAGATAGAAAACAAATGCAGACAATAAGTAAACATGATGACATGATGCATTGCTTGAAAATAAACAAGAAATTGAACCACTAAGGGATGTTTTCATACTTGGGATGTTACAAAACGCCCCCCCTTGAAGGAATCGCGCCCCGAGATTCCCTACTGAGAAATGAACAGGTCCGGATACTTCTTGCGAAGATCCTCTTCGGTCTCCCACGTTGCCTCTTTATCAGAATGATGCGACCATTGGACTTTCAAGAACTTGGTGCTCTTGTTGCGAGTCTTACGCTCGGTCTCATCGAGAATACGAATAGGGTGCTCCTCATAAGATAGATCATCTTGCAGCTCAATGGAATCATGATCAACTGCACGATCTGGATCTTTGAAACACTTCTTGAGTTGTGACACGTGGAACACATCGTGCACTTTGGATAGTTTTTCTGGAAGTTCAAGACGATAAGCATTCTCTGCACGTCTTGAGAGGATGTTGAAAGGGCCAATGTATCTTGGTGCAAGCTTTCCTTTCACACCAAAACGATGAGTGCCTCTGAGGGGAGTTACACGGAGATATGCCTTATCACCAGGTGCATAGACCATATCCCTGTGCTTGCTATCATAATAGCTCTTCTGACGAGACTGAGCAATCCTCAGATTGTCACGAATGATTCGAACTTTCTCCTCGGCTTCCTTAACAATGTCAGGGCCTAAAAGTGAACGTTCACCAGCTCCAGACCAATTGATTGGACTCCTGCATCTGCGACCATACAGTGCCTCAAATGGTGCCATGCCTAGGCTTGCCTGGTAGCTGTTGTTGTAGGAGAATTCAGCATATGGAAGGCAATCCTCCCATTTCATGCCAAAGGAGAGACCACATGCTCTGAGCATATCCTCGAGAATCTGATTGACTCTTTCGACTTGCCCCTGAGACTGAGGGTGATAAGCTGTGCTGAACAGAAGTTTAGTGCCCAATGCTTCCTGAAAGCTTTTCCAGAAATGAGAAGTGAAAATACTTCCACGGTCCGAGCTTATTTCCAATGGAACACCATGAAGAGGAACAACCTTTGCTGTGTAGAGCTCTACTAACTGGCTAGCTGAGATAGTTTCCTTTACAGCATAGAAGTGAGCAACCTTAGTGAGACGATCAATAACAACGAAGATTGCATCGTTGCCCTTTTTGGACTTTGGAAACCCAGTAACGAAGTCCATTTCAATCATGTCCCACTTCCACTCAGGAATTTTCAGAGGTTGGAGTAGACCTGCTGTCTTCTGATGGACTGCCTTAACACGTTGACAAACGTCGCATTCAGAAACGTATTGAGCAATTTCACGTTTCATGCCAGGCCACCAATACAGAGTCTTGAGATCCTGGTACATCTTTGTACTTCCAGGGTGAATGGATAGAGGAGTTTCATGAGCCTCCTTGAGAATGATATCCTTGAGACTTTGAATCTGAGGGACTGCAATGCGTCCTTCAAAGAACACAGTTCCCTTGTCATCAATTGAGAAGGACTTGAACTTATCATTGCCCTCCTTGATGTGATCCACAATCTTCTTGATTTCATTATCACGAAGTTGTTCAGAACGAATCTTGTCCTCGAGAGTTGGGCTGGCTGTCAAGCTAGCAAGGTATCCTTCAGGAACAAGACCAAGGTTCAGCTTCTGGAATTCTTCATGAAGTGGAGGTTGGCTTTCCATGATCATGAGATTATTGCAATAGGATTTGCGACTGAGAGCATCGGCCATAACATTAGCCTTGCCTGGAGTGTAAGAAATGGTGAGATCAAAGTCTTTAATCTTCTCAATCCATCTCCTTTGCCTGAGGTTCAGATCTGGCTGAGTGAAGATGTATTTCAGACTCTTATGATCGGAAAAGATTTCAGTTTTGTTACCCAACAAGTATTGTCTCCATTTCTTGAGGGCAAACACAACTGCTGCAAGTTCAAGATCATGAGTGGGATAGTTTTGCTCATGTGGGTTCAACTGACGTGAAGCATAAGCGACAACTTGACGTTCTTGCATAAGAACTGCTCCTAGTCCTTGGAGAGATGCATCACAGAATATCTGGAAAGGTTTGGTAGTGTCTGGACCAACTAGAACAGGTGTGGAAGTGAGTTTAGTCTTCAGAAGGTTGAAACTCTCATCACATTGTGGAGTCCAAACGAACTTTTTGTCCTTCTTTGTGAGATCAGTGAGAGGTTTAGCAATCTTGGAAAAGTTTTGGACGAAACGACGGCAATAGCTAGCCAAGCCAAGAAAGCTTCTAACTTGTTTCACCGTCTTAGGGGGTTTCCAGTCAACAATTGCCTTAACCTTTTCAGGATCAATGGCAATGCCCTTGGCAGAGATGATATGACCAAGATATGCAACTTCTGGAATCCAGAACTCACATTTGGAAAACTTGGCATACAGACGATGCTCGCGAAGTTTCATGAGAGTGAGACGAAGGTGTTCTCCATGCTCTTCCTCGGATTTTGAGTAGACTAGAATGTCATCAAGATATACCACAACGAACTTGTCGAGGTATTCATGGAAGACAGAATTCATGAGTCTTGAGAACGTTGCCGGTGCATTGGTGAGACCAAAGGACATGACGGTGTATTCATATAGACCGTAACGAGTGGTGAAAGCTGTCTTAGGAATATCTTCCTTTCTGATCTTTATCTGATGGTAACCCATCCTCAAGTCCAACTTTGAGAATATTGAGGCTCCAGCAAGTTGATCAAAAAGATCATCGATACGAGGAAGTGGATACTTGTTCTTGATGGTTTTCTCGTTGAGAGGACGATAGTCAACCACGAGTCTCTTAGTTTGATCCTTCTTGGCAACAAACAGAGTTGGGCAACCCCAAGCGGAGGAACTAGGCTGAATGAAACCTTTGTCCATATACATATCGATTTGCTCCTTCAACAATTTCAGTTCAGGAGGAGCTATCTTATATGGATGCTTAGAGATTGGAGCAGTACCTGGCTCAAGCTCGATCACGAACTCAACTGCTCTGTCCGGGGGCATCCCTGGCAACTCTTCTGGAAAGACGTCAGGGAATTCACAAACCACCGGAACATTTTCAATTGCAGGAAGGGGTTTGGCATCGAGGCTGAACAGCTGAACAGAAGTTGATCCATATGGAGAATAGACTATCTGGCCTGAAGTGTGGGAGAGAGTTATTGACTTTTGAGCACAGTCAATTTTAGCTTTGTGGGTCTTCAACCAATCCATACCCAGAATGACATCAATGTCAGAATTTCCCAGCAACATGAGTGAAGCAAGGAATATGCGACCTCCAATTAGGATCTGATTGTCCATGCTTATCTTGGAAGTAATCATTTTATTTCCCGGAGAGTGCACATAGATTTGATTGCTTAGCGGAACCAGAGCTAAATTGTACGTTGTAGCAAAGATCTTTGACACAAACGAATGCGATGCTCCAGTATCAAACAACACTTTAGCTGGAATAGAGTTTACGGGTAATATACCGAGAACGACGTCAGCAGCCTCCTCGGCTTTGTCGGCCTTGATATGGTTCACCCTCGCGTTCCTCCCGACAGGCCTATTGTTGGAGTTGAAGGCTTTAGCCGGAGGAGCACGAACCATAGCCTGGTTGGTGTTGGGGCGAGGAGGTAGGGGTAGCTGCTTCTGAGTGCACTTATCAGCATAATGTCCAGTATCCTTGCACTTGTAGCAAGTGACGACACGAGAAGGACCTGGCCTTGGCTGCCCCATCGGGAACCTCTGACCCTGCATCTGAGATGGGTTGGGTGGGCGGGGACCAAAGCCTGGAGAAGCTTGGGCATTTGGAGCCCGAGTGACAGCACCATTTGGCACCCAGATGCGGCGCTTCTGCGGAGGGGTGGTCATGTTGGAGGAGGAACCACCCTCACGCGAGTGCTTGCGCGACTCTTCGAACGCCTTGCGCCCATTCTCCTCATTGAGCGCGGTGTTCACAAGCTCCACGAAGTCCTTGCACTTGATGTTGGTGAGAGCGTACTTCAGTTCCGGGTTAAAACCTCGGCGGAACCTTGCCATCTTCTTGGCTTCGGTGGACACTTCGTCACCAGCGTACCGAGCGAGACGATTGAACTCGTTCTGGTAGCCGAGAACGTCCAGCTTGCCCTGTCTGAGAGAGCAGAATTCCTCACGCATCCTTTCCATGAGACCATCCGGGATGTGGTGCTTCAGGAAGGCATCTCTGAAACATCCCCAGTTGATAGGAAAGCCAGCCCTCATGGCCTGGTAGTTCTCCCACCAAGTAGCTGCCTGACCCTTCAGTAGGTAGGTGGCGTACTTGACCTTATCCTCTTCAGCAACATGAGCAATCTCCAGAGCTCTTGCTACGTCACGGATCCAGTCATCAGCATCCAGGGGCTCACGTGTTGTCACGAAAGCTTTTGGGCCCAAGCTGAGGAAGTCCTTGATGGTGACCCTTGGAGCATTCTGGTTGTGTTGCTGGTTAGCCTGGATCTGGGCCATCTGTGTCACCACTTGGGTCATCTGAGCCAACAGTTCCCCCATTGGTGGTGGCGGAGGCGGGTTGTTCCTGGTTGGAGGCATCCTGAACAGAAATTCATTTTAGCACAACAACAGAAAAGGATAGACTTGGTAACCGAAAGATAGATTATTCCGACGCATGAATAGATAACCAACAGGTACATCATCACATGTTCAAATACATCAGAATATCCAACAGACCAATACATGGTTCGAAAACGAAAGGATAAACTAGACACAGCTAGTAATGGATACAACGGTACTCCCATGCTCATCACGCAGGACGGCGGTGAGTAGTACGACGAGAGATACGGTGAGGAGGAATCCCACGGAAGTAGGTATCACGACGATCCATGTAGATAGGAACTGCTCTGAGAGCAACTCTCGGTGTGGTGAAGTAGAAAGCGTCCTCTCCCTGTGCTCCATAGCGGGGAATCCCTGTGTAACCAGCTCCGAGGTCGAGCAGTGGACCTCTGATCGGCTCGTAACCTCCAGCATCTGGCAACGGAAGACCAGCTGGCTGAACGACACGTGCGAAGCGCTCGTCTCCAACAAAGTCTGTGGTGTACGTCGCCAGACGAGTGAGAGCAAGGTGGAGCTGCTCCCTGACTGAGGCTAACTCCTGAGAAAGTGCGGAAGCAACGGCATCACTGTGACTAGCGAACTGGGCAGTGATCTGGAGCCTGGAGCTATCAGTCTCGTAGGTATCCATGTCGCGGTGGACAGTGAAGTGAACTCCCGCTGCCGTGATGTAACCACGGGGGACGTGACGAAAACTGGACTTATCAAACCCCCAGTAGTCAGCACGGAGGACGGTGAGACTCACGTACGCTGCCTGCTGCACTGCCATATCCACTGTGGACCCTACTGCCTCGTACTGGTGTGCAATGCTCCTGCCATCATCCGACAGAATGTAGACGATAGCCCGGTAGCAAGTCTGGTCAAACTCTCGCTGGTGCTCGTAGACCTGGTACTCTGGTGCCCAACGGAACCCCAGATAGGTAACCATGTCTCTCAGCAACTCCGGAAAACCGGCGGTGCTCTCACAGCGAGTCATGCGAACCACCTGCGGATAGTAGTTGAGACCCATCTGCAGATTATTTGGAAGGTTTTGATTAGACTCCGGTAGATGAAAAAGGATGTGGAAAACAACAACAAGGTTCAACGGACGATAATGATGTTGAAAAGAACATGATATCGAAGCAACATCGGGAAAACGAGACCAAAAATCCTGAGGTACTACAGAGAACCCAAAACACGTGAAATCCTAACTTGAAAGTTTAGGTGAGAACGGAAAACAACGTTGCACTTCCTTACCAGAAAAGGGTGGGTAGGTGGGGAAAGAAGAAAAATGGCAGAATTCCTACTCTCACGTTTCATTTTTCCTATATAGCTACAAAATAGTTTCTAGACTCAACTGCGACCAGTAAAAAGGGATCCTACAGGCAGACAGGCTCTGATACCATTTGTCGCACCCAAGGTTTCTAGAGGATACTCATCGCACGAACTGGAAGTCAGGTGCTTGGATTATGGGGCAAACATGCTCCCACGTCCCAGCTTCCTGGTAGGCCTGCGCTTATGCGCGACAACACAAGCCCTGCTTCCACCGTCGAAGTAAACTATCCGCTAGGAACCTAAAGGCACTACTGTCGACGTACTTCATAATCAAACACGCACGGTACGTCAACAGTTTGGTACGAATGATAGCACAGAATGTCTCTAAGACACAAAAGAATGAAATAAGTGCAACTGGCCTTCACTAAGGCAGAAAATATCGAATACAGTCATCCAGAGGACACATGTCCCAACATATCATCCATTACAACAGCGGAAGCAATCAAAGGGGTCTGAGTACAGACAAATCCATGGCTTAAGAAGCCGGAGAAAATAAAGAAAAGCGAAGCCCCTCCACGTAGGTTCTGGATCCTGCCCTGGTCCAGCTAACTACTCGTCTGCAGCGTCGTCGAACTCCACAAAGTAGCCATCCTGGGAAGCATCGTAGTCGTAGTCGTACTCTGCGTAAACCACAGCCCCAACGGGGTCAGTACATCCAAGTACTGGCAAGCAAGACTCACAGTTCATCAAGGAGTTACCCGTCAACACAAGCATAGATGCTTGGGATTAACGGAAGAAAGGGGTGATATAAAAGTTGCTGCTGGCTGCCCTAACCAACTACAGAATATAACTACAAATTCCGGCTAACAGAAAAGATAAGATCGAGGATTGTAACCAACTGAAAGATAACTTCAACCAAACCTATCCTGGATCTCGCCCCTTATCCAAAGAAGCAATCCGAGGATAACTCACACGGTTGTGATAAGGTGAATCAAGTTATTGTGTGAATAACCTATTACTAGTCAAATATTAATCATTGGGTGAAACATGATTGATCATTATGTTGAAGTTGTCCTGAGTACTTGTTAGCCAGTACTTTCACCAAGTAATCCATAACCGCGGAAAACACGGCTTCTCGAGAAGATTATCCCTGCAGGGTTGCACCAATTTGGCCGTACACTCATGAATATCCCGCCAGATGGGATGCCTCCCACCAAGCGGGGCACTCAACACAACCAACCATTCTTCGCATCAAGCCCAAAGCACCTTGGGCGCACGGCTAATCAAGCCCAGAAGAAAATGGACCATCATAGCACTCTAAGACCGTGTCCCCCTATATGCCGACTACGAAAGTTCCACCCTGCGCTGGGCTCGCAAAAACATGCATGCGGCAAATGGAAAACACGAACTAAATGAGGCGATTTGGACGAGATGCGAATCAGGTCAAGTTGAGGGGGGCGCCCATACTCGCTTCCCAAATGCGGATAGTGCGCTCATCATGGATCAGTAGACAAGACCCTTTTCCTATTAGGGTCGACACTAGCAGGCTCCAAAACCACTCATGGGCCTCCTGCCGGTGCCTTATCATCAAATTATTATTACCATTAGCAATTAACAGGATTGATTGATTAACAACGAGCCCCGGTACAAGATAATAAGATAGTAACAGTAACCGACAACAGACTCGAGTAAAAGCAACCCTAAGCATGCTAGATAAGAACAGGCACAAGCAATGGCTGTAGGTATGGAGGTGGTGGCAATATCATGGCTCAAGGTATCATGTGATGGGTTCGGAGAACAAGCAACGATACATAGGGCTAGCAATAGTAGACAAAAAGATAGTATCGACAACAAGTGTGGAAAGGAACTCGATGATTCATGTGAGTGATAACTTGCCTGGCAGCTCAGCCTCGTACTGGGCTAGGTCCTGAGTAGTGGTGTCGTAAGGCTCGTCGGTACCAACGTCGTCGTCTAATCGAGAAGAAGCAAAAACAACAACGAAGGAAGACGGGCAATCAATACATGGCATAAGTGCACAAACATTGGATGATGCATGTCATGTTTAATAGATGCACCAAACTAGACCAGTTGAGATGAGACACAAGTTTAAATGGATTCCATATGCAAAGGTTGCATATGGAAGCCCATGCTGTAGAGTTGAATTAATTGTTCTATCACTAAGCATCAAGTGTAAGTGACTTAGTATGATGCATGCATGATGAATAACAATAACATAGCAATTTAAATGCAATTGGAATGATAGTTAGCAATTTAGAAAGGCATTTATCAAATTTGGAATGTTGTTACTTAAACATGGTACACAAAACAATTATTGTTTTCATCAAGCTAGGGTGTGCAAAACAATTTACAAATTTTATATTTGAAAAGTTTATCAAATTTTAGTTGGATTACATGTTTCACAATTTGAAATTGGACTTAGGATTAATTAATTATGAATTAAACAATTTTAAACAATTTTTAATTGAATTAAACAAGATTTAAATAGTTTGGGCAATTTAAATTGTTCAAACCAGAAAACAAAATTTATATTTGAATAGAGTATTCAAAAAGGTGTGAAAAACATATTTTATTTGAATTATTTGAAAACAGTATGAATTAGTTATGAATTATTTCAATTTGCATTTGAATTATTCAAATTTGAAATTTAAATGAATTTTGAAAACTCAAAACAGAACACAAATGGAATATTTGGAAAGAGTATAAAATTTGGATCAGATTACATATATAACTTTTATTTATCAGATGCATAGATTAAAAGTTATTGCATTTTATAGTTTTTAGGTTATTCTGCCCATTTAAAAGAATTGGAAAATAACAATTTCGATTTAGGGCTTTTGTTACCGCAGAGAAGATACACACCGGCCACTGCCCTGTGGGCCAGCGTGGCCAGCGTGGCGCACACGTGCCCGCGTGGCACTAGAGGCAATGACTAGCGGGCCCGGGCTGTCAGCGCGGAGGCGAAAAGATGGAAAAAAGGGGGCTTGCGCCTCCGGGGGTTCGACCCCGAGACCTCCTGGCCCGCGCGCAAGGAACGCGCCAACTCGGCTGGCGATCGAATCGTGACAGGGTACAGGTGCGCGGAAGGTTAAGCTTCAGTGTTCGCTAACTCTGAATTTCTGCTGCAGTTTCAGTTGCAGCGACAGGGCAGCGCTCGATCTCGTGGTCGCCGGCGGCAACGGTGTGCTGCAGCTGCGCACGGCTGAGCACCGCGGTGACTAGCCCGTGTGCTAGCGCTTCTGTGGGGTGGCCTAGGCGCGCTCGGTGCGTTTGCAGAGAGGAAGAAAGACGAGGGGATCGTCGGGATGCTCACCGCGAGTCTGCAGAGGTTCGCCGGAGAAACGCGGACGGCGGCGAGGACCTGGTTCTCCTCAAGTCCCACCCTGGTGTCGATGAAGAAGGTGGATATGGGGCCTACCAATTCCCGCGCCTAGCCATCGACGTTCGCCATCGGAGACGGCGCGCGCGGCCGGGGTTCAGAGGGTGTGGCGTCGGGGTTCAGAGCTTTGGGGTTCAGAGAGAAAAGGCAGGGGCTTGGGGGGAGAGGATGGGAGGTTGGCGGCGCCGGGATGGGTTCTAGGGTTGAGGCAGGAGGAGGAGGCGCCGCGGTGGTTTTTATGGGCTCGAGTGTTGGAGTACGGCGGCCATCGGGAGCTCCAGAGAAGGATCAACGACGGAGGAGGAGTCGTACGCGTGACGTCAGCGGGGGAGGTGGAAGACAGCGACGTGAGGGGTTATCGGGCCAGAGTTAACGGGCTGGGCTGGTTTTTTGTTATCTGCTGCTGCTGCTCTCCCCTTTCTTGCAGTTTTATTTTTTTTGTTTCTATATATTTTTTTTTGCTGAAAACGAAAAGGGAAGGAAAAGATAAGGTTTTGGTTAGAATAAATTCCAGGAAAAATTAGTTAGGCTATTTAGTTAATTAGCAACCACATTGCAAGAGTGGATTTCAAAAATTGTAATTTAAAGTGGGGTTTTGTATTTGAAACCAAATTAGAGGGATTTTTATTTATTATCTCATTAATAAAAACATGTATTTGACTAGGGTTACCCCTAGATTAAAATTGACTTTTAGGATCACAAGCATGTGGTGAATTGCTATGTTTTCAAAAGAGTGCTGATTTGAAAATTGGTTTGAAATGGAAAATGATTTAGGAGTTAATGATTTAATTAATTGATTTGATAATTGGTTTGATTAAAGTAACAATTTGAGAAGTGAAAAACAAGGAATAAAAGGGTTGTTTTTATTTGTTATTTTGGTTCCAATAGTTGTAACAGATCAAGTATGAAACTATGTTTGAATAAGGTTTAAGTTTGAGTTGTGAAAACAGGATAAAACAGATAGAAAACAAATGCAGACAATAAGTAAACATGATGACATGATGCATTGCTTGAAAATAAACAAGAAATTGAACCACTAAGGGATGTTTTCATACTTGGGATGTTACACCTAGCATGTACAGACATGGCCTTGAAACACACGCAATACTACGGTTCTACTTGGCGAGCCTAGCATGTACAGACATGGCCTCGGAACACGTAACCGAAAGGTAAAGCATGAGTCATATGGATGATATGATGAACATGTCAATGTTCGCCTTTGAAGCTACATCATCTCACGTGATGATCGGTTTTGGTGTAGTGAATTTGGTTCGTGTAATCACTAAAGACGACTAAGAGGGATGTTGTTTTTGAGTGGGAGTTCATGGCTTAATTTGAATTAACTTGAACTTATTTATCATGAACAACAAATCAAAGTGAATTTGCACAACTTGTAGTAGTCATTGGCATCCTCATAACTACCTTACACTTAGATTGTTAATTGAGATATAACTGTTATGATCTGGTAAATACCATTTAAGATTGGTACCGTATTAGTGAAATTTAAAATTGTGTCCTATTGTAGATTTTTGGTATTTCCTACCTAGCTCCATGTGGTTAATGATTGATTAATCTAGAGAGCAAATAATTCCTACTTAGAATCCAGAGTCATGGTTGCTTCCGTATTACTTTATCTTCAAAAGAATGTTTTGTTGATCAAGGTGATTTAGGGACTGAAAAGAGTTGTTTTCAGAAACAATCAAGTGAAAGATATATTGATATCTAGAAACTTATTTGTGGCAACATGACTGAGTATAATTTAGCGTGACAATGTTTGCTTATATTATCTGAATATATGCAATGATTGAAGACGCTAGGCGTTTGAATATTCCAAGAAATTGGATGCTAAAAATTATCCTCTAAATTCCTTCCTTCGAGCTATAGTAGCTTAATCATAAAATTGTTATGATGGGATTGATTAGAAGTATGGGTAAAGTAGTTTACCTTACTTGGAAAATGCTAAGAGTGGAATCTAGAAGAATGCTATTAATATGGTGATATTAGTAGAACAATCAAACTCAAAGTATGACTCAATGGGTGATAGTATATGACTAACATGCCAAAGAAAATGAGCTAGTAAGACTAGCATTGTGTGATGTTGAATGATTCTTCTATAAAGGAAAGGGAATATTGAAAATAGAATTACAAATAGATATATGGCAGAAAAGAAGATAACTGGAAAAGTCCAGCTCAGGAGTATATACTTGATATACAAGATATAGATGTATTACTAGTTAACAAAGTATTTTTGGTATTTTGATACCACATTGGTTGGTATGAGTTGTCATACAAAGCAACGCAATGAAAGAAATACAAGGGCCTAAAAGGAACTAGTAATAGATGTGGAATCGATTATGACAAGAACATAAATAAAGTGTTATTGTGTTCATTGTCGTATCGAACCAACCAGTCAAGATTTATTTGAAGAACTTAATAATTTGTTATTTTGTTCTAGTCTTTTGTGAGAACAAATGAGATTGTTCAAACTATGATCATATTCCATAATTGATGGATATGTTAATATAAATCATGTTGGTAAAGGAAACATCTATAAGACTAAATGCTAAACGTTGCAAGACGTTGAAGAGTTTCACTTAAATTGTGACACCACCATTTTAGTTCATATCGGAAAGGAAAACATGAAGGAACTCCATATTGATGGACTTCCGGAGTCATTTTATTGACGCTTGTGAGACCTCTTCCAAAAGATGACTAGAATTACGTTCTTAGGCCAAAGTAGAATGGACGACTAATTTAGTGGAGATTATACATATTGTTGTATATAGTCCATTATGTGTAGTCATGTATGGTGGATTAATTTTTTCCTTCATAAAATTCTGTCGATGATTTAAGTAGATATGTGAGTATATCTATTTAAAGGGAACAGAGTTTGACATTTTGAATTGGTTCAAAAGGTTGTTAATATGAAGTTAAAATCAATGTAACAAGATAATCAAGTTTTTATGATTGGATCATAAAGGATAAAGTTTGAGTTACAAGTTTAGCAAAACATCTGAGAAGTTGCAAAATTGTTCTACAACTTATACTTCTCGAATACCCCACATTAGATTGGAGTATTCAAAAGACAAAATCAAACCCTGTTTGACATGGTAAGATTAATAAAATTGCCATTATATGTTTGTAGTTTATACATTAAGGACAACCGCTTTTACACTGAAAAGAGCACCATCATGATCCGTTGAAATTGACAACATATAAGATATGGTTTGGGTAATGACCTGAATTGTCATTTTTCTTAAGTTTTGGTATGCATAGCATGTGTAAAATGTTTACAACCAAAATAGGATAAATATATGTTTATAAGGTTATCCCAAATAAAACATTGGGTATTTATCCTATCACCGAACCAAAAGACAAATGTTGTTTGTCAGAAAGGGTTGATTTCTCGAGAAAGTAGTTCTTGCGAAACAAGTGAGTGGGAGCACGGTACAAACTCAACAAGATTACAGAATCTCCGTTATCATGTCAAGAGTAGCGCAGCACTGGAAGTTGTTCCGGGGTTTACTATTTTGACTAAGTAGAAGACACTACAAATGTTGTAGATACTTCAAATGAGTTTGCGAACTGTAGCAGAAAAGTCCAAAAACTTTGTACTTTGAACAACTTGTGGTTTAAGTATAAAGTGTTGTTTTGACAACAAAGGACCTGGACCTTATAAAGGAAGCAAATGATGGGCACTGACTTCGTAAAATTGACTATGAGTCATTATATCCGCCATAGTATCCTTGTATGAATATCAAGTATGTGACTTGGTAGTCCTTTCAATAGGAATGATGCCTAACGATAGCAAAAGGGTCTATATAGCGACAAAGACATGGATACTTATCGAAAAGTTGTTTTCGACGAAGTTCAAAGAGTTCACTACTACAAGATTTTGATCTTCCGTAGTGATGCTTAGTCTTTGCAGATAGTTCTAGCAAAGTTACATATTATGATATGGATGTTGAATAACAAAACCAATTCTCCTCTCGAGGAAGTTTGTTCAAGGATGTGTAATTGACACAGTCTGAGAGTTTTGTAAAATTCAAAAGGTTGCTAGAAAGGCATGCGCACTTCAATGGTTGAAGTGAGCATAACGAAGTTGAAATCTTTACCTTAATGAAGTTATCAAAAGAGTTTGATTCCATCATGAATGATAAAGATGCTTGTAGAGTTACAAGAAATTAAGTGGGAGCGTTATGACATATTTCCAATACTTTATGTAGATGACATATGGTTGATTGGAAAATATGTATTTTAAATTAACACGGTTAAGATTTCATATTGATGAAAGGCTTAGAAGATATTGGGCATCGATATCTATAAAAGATGGATTGAAGCGCCTGATATGATTGAAGCCAAATTACATAGATGAAATATTGAAGTAAGTCAATATACAATTGATAAGAAGGAGTTCTTGTCACATGGAAAATAATTGAGCAAGATTCATGTGTTTTGACACATGATGAGCATCATTGAAATTGAGATTTCTAAGTCATGTTTCCATGCTATGTACACAACCAGATGAGTCCTATGCTATAAAATATTATAGTAGGATAATTCATATGATGATTAGACAACAGTGGGAGAGATCCTTGTGTCATTTTAGAAATGCTAAGGATATGTTTTCCTATATAGTAATGACAAAATAATAGTTGTAATATGTTACACTAATAGTCTTGTCATTTATTCAAGTAATTTTATCTCAATTAAAATATGTGATGAAGGGTAGCACAATAGGATGGAAGAAAGTTCCATGCTGGATTTGAAAGAGTTTCAAAATTAAAATATTGTGACAGATACTACAACAAAGGCTAAAGTATATCGTTGTGTTGACAACTAATTATAAGCGTATTTTGTGTCAAGGAGTTCTTTATTGAACTTGGTGAATTTCCAAGAATGCTGAAACTATGAAGCTACATTTTCACAATGTTAGTAACATCAGTTTAAGCTGAGGAATTAAGGTATCACCGGAACTTGGTGAGTTTCCAAGAATGCTAACACTATGAAGCTAAATTTTCACAATGTTAGTGACATCAGTTTAAGCTGAGGAATTAAGTTTTCACGAATTGACTATATATATACAAAGCCATCTCATTAGAGAATGAGTGATGCGTGTAGACGCAAAGAACATGCAAATACAATAGGACCTGAACAGTTCAGATCTTTTTGATGATGTTTACCGCATGCGAAGCATGGTAATAACACTGGTACGCCATATGTGTTAAAGTGCTTACAGACTAGATTATTGACTCTAGTGCAAGTGGGAGACTGAAGGGAATATGCCCGAGAGGCAATAATAAAATGGTTATTATCTTATTCCTTGTTTATGATGAATGTTTATTTCTCATGCTAGAATTGTATTAACCGGAAACGTTGATACATGTGTGCTTAATAAACAAACAATGGTTCCTAGTAAAGCCTCTCTTTTAACTAGCTCGTTGATTAATAGATGATCAAGGTTTCCTGATCATGAACATTGGATGTTATTAATAACGGGGTCATGTCATTAGAAGAATGATGTGATGAACATATACCCAAATATAATATAGCAATGCGATCAAGTCATTTAGTTTACATTGTTATATCAAACATACGAAGTAACTTATTCCTTAGACCATGAGATCATGTCAATCACTGATACCGGAAGAGTGCTTTGATGGCATCAAACGTCACACCGTAACAGGGTGACTATAAAGGTGTCGTTAAGTATTCGGAAAGTATTAGTTGAGGATCATGGATCAAGAGTGGGATTTGTCCATCCAAATGACGGAGAGATATACTCTGGGCCCTCTCGGTGATATCACATCGAAACCGCTTGCAAGCACGTGATATGATCACAAAGGATGTTATATCACGGGAACGAGAAAAGAGTACTTGTCGGTAACGAGATTGAACAAGGTATGGTTGATACCAATGATCGAATCTCGGACAAGTAAAATATCGCGAGACAAAGGGAATAGTTCACGGCGTTGTTGGTTCACACGATCACGAGAGTCATCGTTGAATATATAGGAGTCATCACGGATCTCCAGATCCCGCTGTTGATTATTGATCGGAGAGGAGTCTCGATCATGTCTATCTTATTCGCGAACCGTAGGGTGACACACTTAAGGTTCAATGACGCATTTGAGAGGATACGAAATATCGGAGAAAAGTTTGGACAGCACCGAAATTGTTTCGGGGAATATTGAAATAGTCACCGAAATTGTTTCGAGTAATTTTGAAATAGTTCAAGGGGATTCTTATCAAATGGTTGTTAATAGATTTAACAACTAACTCAAGGAGTTATATGTTAATGTTTGTTAATGGAATTAACAAATATTAAAATAAAGAAATAAAATTGTTTTATTTATTTATTAAAGAAAACCCTTGGGATTTTGAGTGGGAATTCATGGAAGAATGAGTGGGTTGAGTGGAGACTCCACTCACATGATGAGGGAGAGGTGGAGGCAGCCAAAAATTCGTGGCTGCCATCCCCTCCTATAAAAGGAGGGGTGAGAGCTCCCTCTCCCACCACACACACTTGTGTCATCTCTTCCTCCCTCCTGCCGCTGCTCCACCACTTGTTCGTGCGCTTGGCGAAGCCCTGAGCAATGTTTTTCTCCACCACACCACGCCGTCGTGCTGCTGGAGTTCCGAGGGATCCTGTACTTCCGCGCCCCGCTGGAACGAGGGAACGGAGGTCGTCATCAACCGTACGTGTGACCGATCACGGATGCACCGCCGGATTGCGGTGCCATCTTCTCGCTATCGGGATCGGTGTGAGTACGACTACGCCAACAACGAGATTTGATCTCGTACCACTTTGAGTCTTCGAGGGTATGTGTTCTCCTTAACCCTCTTGTTGCCCGTTGCACTTCGTCTCCTAGATTAGATCTTGGCCTTTCGGGTATCTCTCGCGTAGGAAATTTTTTGTTTTCTATGCTACGTTCCCCTTCAAACGGTGGCCTGAACCTGGGTAAGCTCTCCGTGTCACTATTGACGACCATCCTAAGCTTCTCTATTGAGGCCTCTCGAGGTGCGCTGCAAACGTGGTTAGCCCCTAGCATTCGAACCTCTAGAGGAGTTCCTATCTTTGACAGACCACTCTCCGGCAAGGAATAACGGTGACGGAAACTTCGGCCAATGGTGGCTACGGTGCTCCCGAGCTCTTAAAGACTAACAAGCGGGTCGGGGACGTGCACGAGAGCAAGGAGAAGCGAATGAGATAGGCAGGAGATGACGGCAACCTTCACTGGCAACAGATCGATCGCCGATCGATCGTCGGAGTCCGAACGGTGGCGGCGGCGGCTCGGAGAAATTCGAGCTCCCAAGAGCTCGATTGAGAGGGATTTCGGGGTGGACGTGATGCGGAAGTGGAGAGGTACCTCGGGGTTCTTTTTATAGGGCGAGATGGCGGACTGCCGCAACGAATTTGGCGGTGGAAGTCGGCGGAACGGCGCCTCGATTTCTCGGGCGTGCGGGCGCGATGAGGGCAGCTCCGCGAGGATAAGATAGGCGCAGCCTTATCCTCCTCCAGATGCAGCGAACGTGGACAGGGAGGCCGAGGGCATCACGCACTTGCGCATTGCCGCACCAGGAAGTTCGTATGGACCGGCGAGAGGTTAAATACGACTATGTGCGGATAATCGAGTCAGACACGAACATACCAGCTGGTCTGGTAGCGTGTATGTGCAACACTTTGTATTTTTTTTTTCTTTGCTAAGTACGAGAGTAGCCTGCTAGCAGCTGGCTCACGTGGTGTTTGTTTCTTCTTTTCCTGTTTTTATATATTTTCTTATTTCATGTTTATTTTTAAGATTATAATATGGCCTAAAAAACTGCTAGGTAAAGTCCAAGAAGGATCCCAATAAATAAAAATAGTTATCGCGGGTTTTGGAAAACTAATTTCCTCCCAAACACAAATTTTTAAAAATCATTTTGTTTGTATAAGTCCCATGTTAGGGTTCTACTAAATATCCAACTCACACACTTTGACTGGGAAAGTCATTTTATCCCTTCTGTGAAATGTTGAATTCAAAATTCAAATCATCTAATAAATTCACATGCATCCAATGAAAATATGCATACAATATGCCTAGAATGAAATACATGGTTAATAATATCCTACTTTAGAAAATTGGGATGTTACAGTTATCCACTGACAAGTGTGTGTGTGTAGGGGGAGGGGGGGGGGGACAAGGCCATGAGTCAGCTAAACAAGAGAGGTCGTTCAAAAAGTTAGAGTTTCAGTCAGGATATTTGATTTTCTTGCATATTATATATTCCGTAACTTTTAAGATTTATCTTGATCATATTTTGTTGCTGTGATTAATTAGAGGTACACGATGTAGTTATATTTTTTCACAAACACATGAGATAGCAACTCTGATTTTTAATTTGAAAATTATAAAATATTACTTACTTTTCCGTTTCCGTAGCAACGCAAGGGCACTCTGCCGGTGTCATATAAAACAACAATGCTACGTCTATAGAAAAAGCATACGGGAACCTTACGGAATTACTCGCTCCGTTTCATATTACTTAACTCTCGTATGGATGTCGGGAGTAGACAAGGATTTCACAAGGTGAACCCTCCAGTGAAATCCAGGGGGCTGTTTTTACGGTTGGGACTAATCAAGAGGTGACACATCTGCCCGTATGCTATGTGCGTCCGTAGGGTTGAGAAATGGAAAATTCTTTAGCTAAGTCGGCCTAAACGAGCAAACGCTCGCTGCCTCCGCATGAGTGCAACCCACTTGGATCTGCCTATGTGCCTAACCAGACCTAATTAGCAAAATTTGGTTCTTTGGTCTAATTTTCGCGTGAGATCATATTTCAGCAGCCCAATATAATAACTACATGCAGCCATATGTACGCCAAGTGTTTTCGCTATTTTGGTCAACGTTGCGTACGTTTTCAAATTTTGCAACAAGTTCGCACATATTTTATTGAGAAAGCATAAATGAGATGTCGTAATATCTTTTTGGACGATTTTTTCTAGAAAATACACGTGTTCTTTAAAAAAATATGTGCTCCTTCACATGTTGACATGTGATTTTTTTGTTACTGCATTTTTTTATAAAAAATACCTGATGATTTTGTTGCAAATGAATATGTGGCAAAACATTCTTTTCCTTATCCAACTTTAAACAACATTTCTTTTAAATATATTTTGTTGTAATAGGTTATGATTTTTTGCTGAAATAGGCGATGATTGTTGTTGCAAATGAATCATCAACAATAATTGACTTTTTTTAATTGCTACAAGACATGTTTTTTATTGTAATCGTTTACGATTTTTGTTAAAGCTTGGCGAGTTTTGTTGCAAAGAAGTCTACGAATTATTTTTAATATTTTAGCATTACTTTTGTTTTCAAAAAATTTACGACGATTTGTTGCATATTGTATTTTTTACATGAAACAAATTTTTGTTGCAATACTCATGAATTTGTTGCGATAGCAAGAATAAATCACTTAAGTGGTATTTTTGGTGTAAATATCGAGAAGACGGGAGCAAAAGATATACCCATTGTTTAAATGGGGCTATGGAGTGCGAGTTGATTTCCAGAAAATCAGAGGGCTCACGAGGAACGTAAAATTAGGCTGGGCTTAGGAGACCTACTCCTGGCGCGTCGAAATAGGGACTTTCCTACCTTTGCTCTTGTGAGTTCTGACCTACCCAGCGGCCAAGCTCCAGGCCGACAAAAGGCGGCTCTAAAATCTCTTAAGCCCACGGAGCCCTAGAGCCGCCGCCGTGCCGTGCCGTAGTCCCCCTTCGCACGCGCGTCGCCTCCGTCGCTGTTACCATCGTACCTCATCGCGTCCGTGCGGTCTCCACCCCGTTCGCG